>JAJTWQ010000058.1:3092022-3784045 GCA_029007595.1 Solanum commersonii
GCTTTATTAAGAGTTTCTAAGAAGAAAATAGGACAGTATTAATCCAGAGAAAATGACTTCTCAACAGCTCAAGATTGCAACAAATTTATAGCACAATATCTTATGACAAAGTCATAAAATTAAACGTGAATTAAGAACAAAATCATGATGAGCCGGTTATTCCATTCCATAAATAAATCACACCCTTCTCCATTACTCTATAAACAGAATAAAAAACTTTGTAATTAATGGTATCAAATGAATGGATTAAATTAAATTTAAATTAAAAAAATGAGTTGAATTAATAAATATTAGAATCATTAATTTATTCAAACGTTACTTGAGCTGAGATGAGTTGAGTACTCAAATAGGATAAACAATAAGTCATAGATCAACTTGTCTAACTTTTTATTAAGTAACATTTTTTTCTTACATATATTTTGATGAAGTTTTTTATAGATTAATTTGGACTACATACCTAATCCAAACTTTACAAGTCATGCTTCATACAAGCTATTTTGACACCCTTATACTTTGCTATATACTCTATTTGTTCCCTTTCAAAACTATAATATATACCCCTTAACAAGAAAATACATGTCATAACCAAACAACAACAAAAATGAAGCCTCTTTCCTCTCTCTTCCTTCCTCTTTCCCTATTTCTCTCCTTATTTTTCCATGGCTCAAAAGGCCAAAATTTAATCCAAAACACTTGTAAATCATGTTCAAAAGATGATCCAAATATTAAGTATGAGTTTTGCACTTCATCTATACAAGCTGCTCCTGCGAGTCAATGTGCTACTCTCCGTGGCCTTGGAATGATTTCGATTAGATTAATTCGATATAATATTACTGACACGAGGTGTCACGTTAAGATATTATTGAAGGACAAAATATTGGATCCTTATGTTAAGAGTTGTTTGAGTGATTGTTTGGAACTTTATTCAGACGCGATCACAACTATCAAGCTTGCTATGAAGAGTTATAATTCGAAGAAATATTATGATGCGAATATACAAATAAGTTCAGTTATGGATGCCGCTACGACATGTGAAGATGGATTTAAGGACAAAGATGGTGTTGTGTCACCATTAACAAAGTTAAATGAAAATACTTTTCAATTATCTGCAATGGCACTTTCTCTTATGAATCTTATTAAGAATAATAATAATAATAATAATAATAATGGGTAAATTTGAATGTATGATGTTAATTGTTATTACTTCATTTTAATTTGTAGTGTTTTTTTTTTTTTAATCTTTGCTTGAGCTTCTGTACTAATTGAATATATATGGATTTTTACCTTAGTTTAATTTGGAAAATGCAATCAGCTAACCCTTGGTAAATTTATTTATTTATTTATTTTCCTTTGTTTTAAAGAATTGCTCCTCGCACCCACCCAAGAATTAGATATTACACGTTACACTATGATATAAAATGCAATTGATCTCCCATCTATACCTGAGATAAGTTCATGTTAGAATTAATTTCGGAATTAGTTATTTCTTTTATCTTTTGTACCAAACGAGCGCTTAGATGTTCCTATTTGTCAATGGTATTATGTTTTCTACTGAAAACATTTCTTTAGGCATGTTTCAATTTTGGTGATATGAATTTCAATCAATAGTAGAGTGTCAAATTTAAAGTAGATATAATTTATTTATTTTAAAGTATAGACAGTGATTGACTGATCACTAATTTCTGGCATCATACGGTTGTATTTCAATTTGTTTATCATGTTTTGATTTGACACAGAAATTAAGAAAGTTATAAATAATACTTCTGAATCTTGTAGTAAATTTTTTTAAAGATATCTCAAATATACAGAAATGTCCTTTAATTTTGTAGTTTTAAATATGCCAAAATTGAAATTAAAGGATTGTTAAAAAGGAAAAAAAATATCATCTTTTAAATAATTAAAAAACAAATTGAAACGGAGAAATACAAACTTAGACTCATGAGGCTTAATTTATGCCGCTCGAAAATAATCGATCGTTGTACCTATCACACATTTGCCAAAAATCGGCACATTCTAAAAATGCTTAATTATAGCTTTGGTACGTAGCTACTTAATAGAAATATTTGTAACCCTCGATAATAGCTCTTAGAAAAAAACGTTAAATGTAAAGACAATAGGTAGATGTTTTCACTTCTAATTATTTAATAATATATACCAGCTAGTCAAATTGAAATAATAGTTATAGGTGGACAAAGTTTGTAGAAAATCTTTTCACAACACACCAAATCTGAACCATATTCCGTCTTAATTAATTAAAAGGAGGATATATTAGCTTCACAACTTCAAAAAGAATGGGCACAAAATTAAATATTACATGCAACTATTAGCAAGTCATGATGATGATATGTGTGTAGTAATTTTCCTAACAAATTAAAGGCTCACCATATCTTCTTGACATTTAATTTGTTTATTTGCCTATGTCTACTTCCTTAGAATTTCTCAACTAACTTTTCTTCCAATAAAATCAATCATTGGGAAAGAATCGAACTTTTACACATACATATAAGATTTTGAACGTAAGGTATCATCAAGACAAGCATACAGTATATATTCGAATGCACGTGGAAGGAATAAATCATATTCCGTCGATTTCAGTTTATATGAGTTAGTTTGATTTGATATTGAGTTTATGAAAAAAAATAGACTTTTGAAACTTGTGGTCTAAAATAAGTTATATATATATTTACCTGACTATAATCATTTCAGTAAGAACAAAATTATATAACATTTTAAAGTTAATTGATAGTACTAATTACTAAATATAGAAACATATCATTCTTTTTTAAACTAACTAAAAAGAAAAATAAGTTACATAAATTGAGACAGATAAACTAGTAAAAAATCAAATAAATAAATAACAAAGGTTTTACACCATTTAATACTGAAAATGCTAAAATCTCTGTTTCCAAACAATATTAAATCTGACATTTTCAATTACCATTTTATAATTCTCTGATCTTTATTTTACCCAAAATGGACATCTCCTTGATTTTTTTTTACTAACAAATTAAAGTTAAAAAAAGAAAAGAAAAAGAAATCCTTCAAGACAAGCGGATCTGACTGCAAATTCACTGGTCGATGCAAAATTAAAGCATTAACCAATTTTAGATGATAATAAATGAGCAGATCAGTAACTCATGAGCAGATCAGTAACTCGTTCAAACTTGAACAAATTAAGTTAATCATATTTTCATAAGCTAACAATATCACCCTTATACTTTCCCATACTCTATTTCTTCCCCTTCAAAACTATAAATATATATACCCTCTAACAACAAATTAAAGGTCATACCAAAAACATGAAGCATCTTTCCTCTTTCTTCCTATTTCTCTCTTTATTTAACCTAACATTCTATGGCTCAACAGCCCAAAATTTAATCCAAACAACTTGCAAATCATGTTCCAAAAATGAATCAAGTATTACGTATGGCTTTTGCACTTCATCTCTACAAGCTGCTCCTGCGAGTCAATGTGCTACTCTCCGTGGTCTTGGAATGATTTCGATTAGATTAATTCGATACAATGTTACTGATACAAGGTGTCACGTTAAGATGCTGTTGAAGGACACGAATTTGGATCTTTATAATAGGAGTCGCTTGAAAGTTTGTTTAGATCTTTATTCTGACGCGATCCCAACTATCAAGCTTGCTATGAAGAGTTACAATACGAAAAAATATTATGATGCGAATATACAAATAAGTGCAATTTTAGCTGGCGCTACGACATGTGAAGATGGATTTAAGGAGAAAGAAGGTGCTGTGTCACCGTTAACTAAGAGAAATGATAATACTTTTCAATTATCTGCAATTGCACTTTCTGTTATGAATCTTGTTATGAATAATAATAATAATGGATAAATTGGTCGATATTGATTAAGTACTTGTTCGTGCATTTATTTATGTTTTTCAATAGATTAAAGGGAATTTTGTTATAAATTAATTAAGATGTTAATGTCATATGTATAATATGATCTTGGAATTACAACACTTCATATATTTTGATTGAGTTGGATCTGATGGGAACTGAAACCTTTGTTAGTTACCAATTAAAATAGGATGTGGTGCAGTGAATAAGGTTGAAGTCGGCAGATAAGAAACAAAAACAAAATCTTTGTTAGTCAGATAAAGTAGTGAAGACTTTCTACATCTACTTCCTACTTCCTAGCTTATTGACCTTTTCTTCCGCAACAGTAAATTTGCCCATTATTTTCGGATTCATTTTCAAATTTTCGTTATACCAAACTATACTTACTATTTGTATCAAGGATTTAATTAATAAGAAAAGAAATACTTATTTATATGTTATCGGTTAAAAGTTTGGCTCATTTATGTCATTATTGTTAAAGAAAAGATTCATCCATGCCATTTTTTTAAACTCCGATTTTGCAAAATCATTTTTTACACCCCAAGCAAGTTTTAACACTTATCAGTGACATAATACATTTAACTTAACTTCATTTCACATTTATGTCCTTCAACTTTGAATGTGCTGAAAATTTGAACCCTTTAATTGTGAATTTTTAGCGATGCAAAATTGGTTCTTTTCTTTCTATTTTGTCGTCAAAATCCCTTTTTTGTTTTATTTTAGATTTATGAAAAAAAGAAAAAGAAATTGCTGCTTAAACAATGAAAACAAAACTTGCCTAAGTGAAGAAAAACTGTTTCTCTTAGCAGTTTTTTCAACCTCGCATTTGATCAGACTTTTTGAACGTTTCATAATTAAATATCAACTAGCGACGGGAGGAGGATTACAAACGAGATATAATATTACACGGCTTATTTTGAGCTTGAAAGAAAAATTATTACCCCACTTTAGTTAAGTAATATTTTAAGATTCCTTCTTAACGTTTTTCTCAGCCTATTCTAATTCACTGTTTTATTAATCAAAATCCAAATTATAGATAGAAAGTCTACCAAGCATTTATAAAATAAAAAAAAAAACTGAATTATGGTAAGGATTCATGCCCTAGTCTAAATTTATTAGTCTTGTAAAAAAAACTTCTTCCCGAGTGGGGAGAGCGAACCATGTTGGGTGGTTGAAAAACAAAAAAGTAATGTTGCTATCAAAAGTGAATTTCTGAATATCATTGGTCCCTCTGAAGTTAAAAAAAAATTTAAATATGCAATTTAATTTTAAAATTTATTTTATATTTATTTTTATAAACATCAAAATCTCACAATTTTGAAAACTATAAAAGTTTTCCAATTCTTATCAAATGAGCAAATCATAGCACATAGTTCATAAATAAAAGATTATAATATCCTAAGGTGCTACATTAAAATTTGCAATCTCCATATTTCCTTTATATTTAAATTCTTGTGATTACATGTTACTCTATAAACTTTTCAAATACACAATTTTATAAAGATTTATTAATTCAAGAAAATCAATATAATGTTAATTAACTATTCTTTAATATAATTCACAATCCGAACAACCTTTTTACATTGATCATTTTTTGTGCAAAATTTAAAATTATATACGAATCTTTATTTAGTGTTATTCCTATTTCAATGTTCTTATTCTTTAGTGCTTTTGCTTTTATTTGAAATGACAATCTCCCACCCCACCCAATCATCTTATATTCATAAGAATTAAGACAGAAAGAAAAATAAATAAGATGTCAAGGCATAAACCATAGAGAAAACGTCAAGTTCATTGGTTGTAATACTTTTGGTTAATTAATAGAATAAAAATATTCAATTTTGTCACGAGGATAAATGGCTTGATAATTTATCAAATATCACATGAATCATGATCTCTACTTTAAATAGAAAATGAGCAACAGGTCCCCTTGATTAGTCAGAATATAGATTTATGAAGGTAAAGATAGATTTTTTTTTTTTAATGTTTTACACTACATATTAAATAACAGAAAAAAACAAGTAACATAAAAAATGAAACAGAAAAATCTAATACTATGGATAAGTATGTACAAAAATATACTTTTTAATGACAAAAGAAAAACTGGTATTGACAAAGAGTCAAAAGAGGCCTAAATTTATTTATGGCACAACCTAATTGTCAGCTGGCCTGTTCCCTTTAATTAGTCTCTCCTCAATACTTTTTCTACTCAGCTTGGTTTTTTCCTTTTATCGATTTCGTGTTGGAATATGTTTACGTCAAAATTACATATATTCAAGTTTGTTGCAACCCATTCAACAATCATATGTAAGGATGTGGTGGGATGGATGAAAAAAATTTAATTCATCCCTCCTCATCGTGCATGCTTTTTTATTGTGTATTTCAACCCCATCTTGCATAACATGTGTGCCTTCAATAAACTTGTGTAGACCTTGGCTTAGCTCTCAACGGCTTTTATCTGAGACCCTTCAGGGTGGCACAGTTGTTTGGGCTTGGGACTTCCATGTTGGAGGTCTCAAGTTTGAAATTTCTTGCCAGCGAAAGCAAGAGGTTTGCCTTCTGCGTCGAGCTCGTCGCACCGGGCTTGCCTAGTGTGGGTTACCTCTCCTTATGTGGTTTGCGAGTTAATACATAGGAGCGAGGGTTTACCTGTGCACACCCAAAGAATAGCCGTTGCGGGTTTCCCTTGTCATAAAGAAAACCGACTTTTATCTGAGTCTACAGACTTTAAAATACAATCTACGAATATAATGGTATCACAATTCATTGTCCTATTTCCTTCGCCATTGAAACGCCAGCATAAAACTACTCCAAACTAGCTCAAAGAGACTATTTATCCTTCTTGTGAGATTTCGAAGTTGGAAATGCTGGGATTTGTACCACCTTTAAACCCTAAGGGGCCGTTTGGTTACGGTATAAGAGGGCATGTTCGCACGACTCTATCCTCACAGCTTCAAACTAACAATGGTGTCAGTTTAAACATTAAAAAAAAAAACAGAATTCAAGTATAGAGAAAACTGCTTTCTTTATTTTTTCAAGGGAGACTTTATACTATTTACTTATTTTATTTGTAAATAATATATATTAATTTGTATCAAATTCAATATTCAATAGATTTTCATGTAATGTAATCTCTACATAACTAAACCCTGCATAACTAATACTTGCATAACTCGAACCAGTAACCAAACGACCCTAAATAATTATAGTGAAGCAAGAGCAGTGATTAATCATTCTACGAGAGTAGATAATCCATTTTATTTAGCACCTTTGGGAGATGATCTTTGAAAGAAAACACAATCATCTCTAACCATATAGAGATAGTGACAGAGGTCTAATCCACTCCAATTCTTCAAGTATTATTGCAAGGGATGACTTACACCCATAATAAGCTGGAGAAATTTCAGAGTTACCAACATTGAGCATTATCTTTACCTGGATAGATTCTTTGAATCAGTGCAATGGAAGCAAGCTTGAAATTTTGTGGCATGTAAAAAATAAAATATTTTAAAGAGGAAAGACAGCAACGAGATGAACACTTAAGTTCATGTTTTCAAGAAAAGTAACAAAGGATGATATGTTCTTTAACTGAAAAGCTTCCGCAGCTTGTCTTTATAAGAGTCTGATTATTGCCTCTCCAAAACCCAAAGAGGATCACAGAATTCTACAACCTTTAACTAGTCAAATGACAAGGGGCAAGTGTACCTTCGATTTTGATGAACAAATTCAAACTAACAATGGTGTACCGAGTTTAACTCGACATTGGATGATTATAAACATACTCAATAGCCTGTTCGCACGACTCTATCCTGACAGCTTCCTTGTCTGGAATCTCCAGTTTGAACTCTTCCTCCAGAGCCATTACAATCTCTACCGTATCTAAGCTGTCTAAGCCCAAATCCTTCTCAAAGTGGACTTCAGGGGTCACCTGTATGAAAGATTACCGTTAACCATAAAGCACATAATGAATGGCTATCCACTTACTTTTTCAAGCTTAAATTGTTTTACCTCAGGCTTATGTACTGTCCAAACAAAGGAAAGATGGAAAAACATAATTGCATTTGACATAGCATCAAATCAATTGAGTCAAACAAACGCCACCAACATAATATATCAACAATGTTATCTCTTCTGATAACTGTTTCTGTGACAACACCAACTAGCGATAGAGAGAGAGATGCAGTTTTGTTTTTGGGAGAGATGGGGGTGAATTTCACTATAATCAAATTCTCAACTACATTCTGATTGACTCAGTTGTCTTCTGGCACATCACTTTCTCTTTTTTAACAAGAAGAAGAAATTACATCATCCTACTCTCTTTATCTACTCCAAAAGCTTGCAGGTAAACCTAACTATTTTGTGTAATCCATCATCACACTGAAAGGATGGTACAAGAAGAACTGCAAACACCTAAGTGAAACACCTGTTGGCACATACTTAAGAAGCCCAAAGCAATTCATACTGTAGTAAACATGTCAAATTTGTGTCGTAGAAGCAAGTTCTTTCCAGAAAGGATGCATTCCCTTAGTAAATTGCTATTTGTTCCCTCTTTTCTACAGGCTATACTCCATCAATCTCAAGCAATTATTTCATGAATACTCGTTAAAGTTCCCAGACCTATGAAATCCAAAATATATACAAAAAATGTCATATTAATATTTAGGATCTAGCACTTCTAGGGTAAGACACTATGCCCAATACTAGCTGGATTCTTATGCAGACCAAGTAACTTATAACAGTGATTAGGATATTAATGTGTCAAAGTTGATGTTCTTTTGGTAACAGGAAAAAAAACCTTATCTATTCTTTTTAGCTTAGAATATGAAGAAAATATATGGTAATAGTTTGGTTTTTCTACTTTTGTCTTACAAAAAGAAGACCCTTCTACCGAGAGAGAGAGAGAGAGAGAGAGAGAGAGAAGTCATTTGTATTGAAGCTGCACATTTGCCGCACTTCTCCACTCTCACCCCTACATTACCAATCTGCCAAACCCATCCCTTGCACTCCCATGACTCCCTCTCATTTCTTTTATCTCACCAAAGATCAGTCACGTGATGATGATGAAAGAGGTTTATAGCTTCTCACCACATAGATCACATTAGCAAACTCTTTATCGCAGTCATGTAGCTCTAAAGATACTAAATCTTGAATTCTTTTAAGGGGACTTCGAAATGGTTATGGAGATCAGAGATGCAAAAGCAAAAAGTCATCAAAAGGTAAGTCGTATTCTGTTAAGTTCAAGAACCATACAACGGCATCTGCATAGCCTACCTTTAGAACAGCTGAACAAGATATATGCATTATCACTGACAAACACTCAACAGGACTACAAAAATAGCTGGCAAACCCAGGGTGCAATTCTACAGAACCAACTTGACTTGTTCATCATGTGAGGGCGAAATGATGGCCAGCAACAGCATTTTCCAGTAAGTAGCAAGCTCAACAAACCCGCAAAGAAAGCAGTAGAACAAATTTTGATATCATGCCATTGAGGCATAAGTGCCTGCTGAAACATTACTGAACCTTATTTGGAGTCCTTGACAGACACTTACCACCCAATACATCTTGCAATAGAACTCTAAAAGCATCTTATTCATTTTTCAGATTAATATTTCCTAATGGAAACAAACTTCAATGAACAAAATTATAGTCCATTGTGACCCGAAATATTTCCTGTTCTCTACAACTTGTTCCCAAATTTAATCTTAAACATACTAAACAAAAACTTCTGTGTGGAAGCTTTCCTGGTTGGTGATACTATGAAATTTATGTGCATCCTCTATTCTAAATTCTACCCTTTTTAAGTTATAAACCTAAATTCCCCTTGTTTTCGTTCATTAAACCAATTAATTGACGTATCTTAAAAATGAATGGGCAGCGAAAGGTCTCATAACCTAACACTTCAAAGCAAGGACCATCTAATAGGTAGATGAGTTCTCTTCTACAGAATCAAATTACACTAAGTTCGATTGGAATTCATGAAAAGTAAATAATCATTAAGTTTAAGTTCAGAACAGAGCATTCAGTAAGTGAGAAATTTCTCGGTTACTTGTTTTCCAGTCTTAAAGTCGCCTAGAGCTACAACTAACATTTGACATCCATCCTTACAAGAAACTGGAAAAATAAGATAAAGGATCAACTTCTAGTTCCATTCTCAATCTGCTCAGACAAAGATCACACAATTAAGCTTTTTGAGTGACAATGTTACACTATAATTGCAATGGACACCAATATTTTCTGACAAATATTCTCCTTTTACTCATGTGCTGTGTTAGAATACAATAGCTATATAATTTGACAAATATGACAGTGTTGAATCATATAGGTAACCCGATTACCTTTGTATTGATGTTGTTGTTATAATCATAAGCCAATACCTATATAATCTTCCTTTTTTGGCGTTAAATAGATAACCATACCATTTGATAACACGAAATATATATCACTTGTTTCATGTCCAGGAAATAGATACCCGTATCATTTTGAAAAACATATACCTATTCTCACGGATTCTCGAAGCTCAAAAAGAAGCCTATAACTAAACGAAACCCTAAATACCAATAAATTTACCAGTGAATATCATATATGTCCAGCCAGGGCTGAGAACCTATCGGCCAAGTAACTAGACCAATAAACAGCTATCTACGATGCAAATAGACCATTGATTGAACTTGCAGACGGATTTTTTCAGATCTAATTCGATTCGTCAAATGTGTATATAAAATAAATCAAAATAAAAGAGAGAAAAAAAGACCTTGGAAGGGTCGACTTTAGGGAAACACTTGACGACATCAAGGACTCTCTTGATGACTTCATCTTTGGTGATATGGTCATCGTGCGACGACATCAATCTGACAGCGGTTAGCCTCGATCCATTTGCCGATAAAGCATGGGTTGCCGGAATCCGGATGTGTCGGAGTATAGCAGATCTCAACGCCGACGCCATTGTTGTTCTCGTATTCTTTGTTGTGGCTCTTCTGTTTAGCTTTGTTGCGACTAGAAAAAAAGTGTTGAATTAGACTGAGGTTTTGGGATTAATTTGGTATTTTACATCGTGATCCCTTGGACCGGAACAGTGAGCCCCGGTTCACAAGTACTTACTGAAAAAAATAAAATAGAAGGGATTTGGTTTTGCCTATGTTTGACTTGGTTAAAAAAAAGAAAACTTTATTTTAGTGATTTAATCTAAGCTCTACATATTTATGTAGTTGATCAAGAAAGAATTTTAAAGTTAAAATATTATTAATTATAGAAAAATAATTTCTTTTAAAATAAATTAATAAGAAAATATGTCACAGAATAGAAGAATTAATATTTTACCAATTTACATTTTAAGAGGATTAGAGATTTCAACTTCTCTCTTTGTGATTTTTTTTTTTTGTTTCAATCTTCAAAATTATATTTTTATATATAAATGATATTTTTATTTTTCTGAAAGGTAATAATATGCTTGTAATTTATCAAAAAATGAAATTCATTTTACAGTTTTGAATAATTGGACTTTTTGGATTGTTCCTTTATTGTTGATAATATGTGTTATTTTTTTAACACTTCTATTATTTTTCTTTCGGTCTAATTGAATATTTATCATAGAAAAGTTGCACAAAAGCTATTTATTTCTCCAATTTACGTTTTAAGAGGATTAGAGTTTTCAACTTCTCTCTTTGTGATTTTTTTTGTTTCAATCTTCAAAATTATATTTTTATATATAAATGATATTCTTGTTTTTTGAGAGGTAATAATATGCTTGTAATTTATCGAAACATGAAATTCATTTTATGGTTTTGAATAATTGTACTTTTTGGATTTGTTCCTATTGTTGATAATATGTGTTATTTTTTTAACACTTCTAATATTTTTCTTTCGGTCTAGCTGAATATTTATCATAAAAAAGTTGCACAAAAGCTATTTATTTCTAAAGAGTTAGAAAAATTGGAGACACTCTTTTAAAAAATACACTCGTATTTTGAAAAAAATAAAAAAATAAATCTGATTTTTTATATTATATGTTTTCTACATTATGTTTCACATGCTCACTTAAATAGTTTTGAAATGCAATCTCTTTTATAAAAAATATTCCATTGTAAAGGGTAAGAAAGGGGAGAGGAAGGGTGACCATGAGAATTGAAGCCGAATCTACTGGAGATTTTCAAGTTCCAACGATATCACTAAAGTGTAAGTTGTGGTGGAACTAAATCTTTGATCACATAGATATTTGAATGCATATTTTATCTCTCTATATATATTTTAGATATTTAACTTTTTTATTAATATTTGTGTTTGTTTTTATGTAATTAACCTTTTAAAGTATATTAGATCTGTTTTTATTCATACATTAATTAAGTTGACTAAACACAAATTTAAGAAAAACATAGATTTTTAAAATTTATAATATAAGTGATAAAAAAAACTCTCTCATCTCTCTCTCGGCAAAAGTTAAGTATTGTTTAACCTAGAAATTCTCTGGCTATAGGAAGTGGAGGTTGAGAAGAACATCACTGAGACACTACAAGTTGAGTTGAAACTACGAGGATTTAATTTGATAGCTAAAGGCAAGGGGCAAGGATAACTTGAAGGAGAAGCACTACAAAGGAGATAGTTTCAAACGATGACGAGGGATGACCAAATCTGTAGGCTAGCAAGCTAATTCAGGGAATTCCAACGGTCATTATATTAGAAAAATCAATAGAGATTGACACTGCATCTTATGTGATGTCTACAGGGAGTATATTGAACGAAAATAAACAAAATATAAATTGCACATAAATAAATAAAATATAAATTAAGTGAAAATAAGTCAAGAAAAATAGAGTTAATAAATAAAATATAAATTAAACGAAAATAAATCAAGAAAAAATGAGTCGCTAGAAAAAGGATAGTATGGATGTGTATAATAGGGTAATTGAATTGTATAGAAAAAATTATATTCAAGGGAAATATTAATTTGGATGAAAATATATTCAAGTAAACGTCATTTATTTAAGATAATAAGAGTGAGAATATAAAAGTTATCATCTAAAATAAAATATATGCCAGAAAAAATAAAAAATAACTATAGGGTAAATATGATTTTTTTTTTTAAAGAAAAAAAAGTACAAAATTTATAAAAGAAGAACATGAATACACCAAAAAGGATATTTTTTAAAAAAATTTATGAGAGCCAGCAAATCACCACAATGCAACCATGTTACTGAAGACAGACTCCGTGTTTCGCCAAACCTCTTCAAAAACACTACTCACGCGCACCGCACCCTCCCAATACACAGACTCTCCCCTCTCCGTTTCTCGCTAAAAGCCCACCAATCCGCACTCCCCTTTGCTTTCTCCGTGATCATTTTCCGGCGAGATCCCTGGTACTCCGTCGGAAAATCCTGATCGGATCCGCCATCACTTTTTTTTACTGGATTCACTTTCTCATACCAAAAGATCCAATTAGATGGCTCCGGTTTCGGCTCTCGCAAAGTACAAGCTCGTTTTCTTAGGAGATCAATCCGTCGGCAAGACCAGTATTATCACGCGATTCATGTATGATAAATTCGATAACACCTATCAGGTATACACGCTTTTGCTAATTCATTATTCATGTGATTCGTTAACCTTTTGTTTCTGCGGATCTGTTTCTCAATTAACATTTGTCGTCTTCTTGTTGGAAGCATATTAAATTTTGCTACATAAGGACTTATTATTCATTTTTCAAGATCTTTTATCTGTAAAGCACAGTTATTGGCACTTGTATGTATAATTTGCTCATACTGAGGGAAGGTGTTTGCAGCAATGCATTGCTGCTCATATTATTTGCTTATAGTGTAATACAGATTTTAAGTCATCATAGGTCAGTTTTCTGTTTGCGGAATTTTGATTGGGTAGATTGCTCTCTGGAAGTTGGTTGCCTTAATAACTGATAAGTGTTAACACATCTAATGTGATGTGATGACACTTTTATTATACAATTCAGCAGAGGGATAGAGAAATGGGCATACATTGTAGCTTATCATCCTGTATTTCCTCACTCTCTAATAACCCGAAATGCTGTTTGTCCTCTTCCTTGTGCATTATTGACGAGAATCCACAGGACCTTATGGGGAGTGTTATGTATGTAAAATGAGTTACATCAAATAATGCTTGAAAATCTCCCTCTCCATAGGGATTAGTCTCACGAAAATATTGTTAGAATATATTCTCTTATCCATCTTGTGGATCCTTAAACCTTCCAACTTATCGTTCCTCCTCCTCTCGACAAACTATATATCTGAACTTAATGCTTTAAGTTGTGCCTACATTGATCCAGATTTTTTCTTATAGATTCTCAACATTTTTTCTCCTTTTTTTTTTGTGGTTGAACGGGGTCTTTCCTTCTTTTACTATGACTGAGTGTTTGTTTGGTCTGACAGTAACATTCTTCTTCTTTCAAATATTTCCTGGAATCCTATCACACTCTTAACCTTGGCAGTAAATAAATGACTTGCTTTATCTTTTTTCGTGATTTGCTGACTTTTAGACAATCATTTCATCAAGCCTCAGTTCCCATTCCTTGATGGAATAGGGTTCTTATGTGCCTTTTTTATTGTGAAGCTGCATGTAATCTAGACTTTCTAGCCCTTGCTTCCCCTCTTCTAGTAAAGTATTTCCATTTCAACTAACAACTCTCTCTTCTTGTTCAAATTTTTGCCGTTTTACTTTTTTATTTATTCAAATAGAAGACACACTATCAAGCATCCTCATTTTATTTAATTTCTTGTTCAGGCCACAATTGGTATTGACTTCCTGTCGAAGACTATGTACCTGGAAGATCGTACAGTAAGATTGCAGCTATGGTAAGATGTACTTGTTGATGAGACAATGCCTTCTCATTGATCTCTGATCATAAAGACTGTTTTAACATTCTTAACACGTTACATTTGTGCCATGTTGTTAAGGAGTAACAACATCAATCTATTTGAGGCAACACAAGTAACAGTACAATGTGATGTCTTATGTTACTCTATTTCATGAAAATGAAAAAGTGATGCAGCTATCCTTGATTATGGGTGTTAACATATATCAGGATGGCAATTGGTCAGTTAAAGTTTCTTGCTAAAATAGATTTCTTAGTGGATGCTTCAGATATCTCTTGCTTCAGTGTTCCGTAGGAAAAATAAGGGGATAGATTTTTTTCCTTTTCTTATATAGCCTTATAATGATAGGTTCTGTTTCTCCCTTATGCCTCCCAATTGGATTTATAGTAACTATCGAACTTCTAGCCATACTATGAAAATGCCCTGGCCTGACAAAATTATTCTTCTCAAACCAGTTCATAGTAATAAGATTTTCTTTTGTTTTCACTTATTAGGAAAACATTTCACTGTTTCCTGGCTTCTTGTTTGGTCATTTGATGCTGGATTTAGTATTCACTTCTCATTTTCATGTGCGCTAAAATTTTCCTTTTCGTGATACACTTTCAGGGATACTGCAGGTCAAGAGAGATTTAGGAGTCTCATTCCCAGCTACATTAGGGACTCCTCTGTTGCTGTCATTGTGTATGATGTTGCAAGTATGTCACATTTCAATTTTGTGCAGTTTTTTTCTGTTCATACTTGATTTCCCATTTATCCTTGCTTCTGGCTATAGTTGCTTGGAAATGAATTACTTGGACAAGATATCCCTTGCTGAAGTGACACACTGTTTTTTTTCTTGATGGTTCCAGGCAGGCAGTCCTTTTTAAACACTTCAAAGTGGATTGAGGAGGTTCGAACTGAGAGGGGCAGTGATGTTATTATTGTCCTTGTTGGTAACAAAACTGATCTTGTTGAGAAAAGGTAGCTGTAACTTGTTCATTCTCGTTTTCCTTTTCCTTTTTGGAGGGCGTGAGGGTGAGAGAGGCTTTCTTTTTTGATGTTTTAGGCTTTAGCAACTTTTCGGCTAAATACCAGAACATTTGCTCCTGAAGGGGCTAAAAACACAACAGATATTAGAGCAATGTCATCAAAAGCAAATCATGAAAAAAGTTATATCTGTTGGAGCTTTAAGTGCAAAGTGCAAATAAAGCGAGGCTTTAACGAAGAAGGATGCAAATGAAGAAAAAACTATAAATACATATCTTATTTAGGATAATACCTGTAGGCACAAAATGCTGATATATTAGTGGCGGAACCAGAAATTTCAGGAAGAGTGTCCAGGATTTTTTTGGACAAATGAGTGTACTAAGATTTTTAAAATGTGAAAAAAAGAATTGTTGCTATCGAAATTTGAACACACGAACACTTTAAGTTCGCGTGTCTTGGCTCTTTCAAGGCGCCTGAAACCATTGGGCTACAACATGTTGTTGTGTTAGGAGTGTCCAAAATACGTTATTTAACCACTTCATTTATAATTTTACTTGTATATATGGTATAATTTTCCGACATAGAATTGGACACCCTGACAAGAGTGTAGCTCCACCCTTGTGATAAATGACAAAGTAATAAAAATAAATACATATTAAGTGATGTAGTTCTTTTTTGTTTGTGGTGCCCTCTTCAAGGTAGAGCCTATAGGTGATGAGACGGACTCCTTAGCTCTTTGATGCTTGAATTGAAGTGTCAGCCGAGCGACGTGACTCGCTCGGTCTGTTTGTCCATAGCTTTAAAGTTTGAAGGTACCTCAAGCAAGCTTTGACAATTTGTATAAGAAGTTTGATAAATGTGTGAGGGGAGGAATTTAAAAGGGTTTAAATGACTAGTTTTTGGTTGTAGATTCTAGGTATCAAGAGGTTTGAAGTAGTTTGTCTATTCTAGATATTTAGGATGTAATGCAAGCATCTAAGTTAGATAATGTCATGTCCAGCTTCAAATTCTAGCGTCTTAAGGTTGTAATTCTTGTACAGTAACACGTGCGCTTGAAGTTCTTGGTCATCAAGCCAAGGGAAGAAAACCCCTCTTATAGCTGCAGGAAACTTGAAGATATCTTATTATTGCATAACCCATAGCGTAGTTGAATGCAACAATCGCGTGTTCATTTTGGTTGGATATTCATTTTTTCCCCCTTAAAACTACAGCTATCTATATAGGAATTGACATTGTGGAACAGGAATACTTAGGGTCTTGATATTTCTTTGGTCAGAGAACTAGCAAAGTAAATATCCAGAAATGAGCTATGATTTCCTTTTATAAATGTTTTCGTTCTCAGTTAATTTGTAAATACTTGAAACTTGTGTAATATAGCGACTGAACTGACTTGCTAGTTTTTGTTGTACTTGTCTATATGTTGTTGTATGAGTTCTATCAACACTTATCCTTTAATAGTAATATAGATTTAGTTTATTGAGCTATATCGGGAACTAGGAATCTTTTGACTTAGCTGGAGTGGGAAATTGTTAGGGCAGGTGAGGTTCTTATTTTCCACTAGTGCTCTGGATCTTATTCAGGGATTAGTAGTTGGGATGCCTGTTGGTCTGGTTGAAATAGATGTCTTTGTGCAACCATATGCGGATTTACAAGAAAGTGTTAAAAGGTCCTGGTTTTTACCGTTGACCACAGATGTGAGCTGACAGTTGTGTGGTTATGTGACTAGCTCTACCTGTATAGGTGCTTTTGGATTCGTCCTTAATGAGTTTGTTTAATAATTGTTAGTTAATGATCATTCAGTATATACGTACTATATTTCACCTTCTAATTGTTGGGTAGGAATAGTTTTAGCATTATCTGATCTAAATAGAAACTTCCTTAGCAGAGCCTAAGTAAATCACTGGGGCTCAAGTGCAAGGATTCTTGACCTTTTTCACTTATCTTGTTCTGTAAAAGAGGAAATCTGCATTTTCTCATGGAGTGGAAGTAATTGTCACTTTTTTTATGTTCTTCAAATTCCATTATTTGTGGAAGAAATAGTAGACAGATTTTGAGAATTTCTGATGGTCCATTATGTTGATTTACTTGAAAAGCTTAGGGAATTGTGTGGGGTACACCTTTCTTTTGCTGCGAGCAAAGAGTAGTCTGTGGCTTTGAGCCCCAGGAATGATTACATATTAGTGAGCTTGATGTTTTGCTGTCTACAACTGGAGTATTGTGTTCTTATGAGTAGTCTTATTATTGCTATATGTAGAACAGGATTCTCATGCACTCTTTTATCCTGTGGCGAATTGCAGGCAAGTTTCAATTGAGGAAGGAGAAGCGAAAGCTCGCGAACTAAATGTGATGTTTATTGAAACCAGTGCAAAGGCTGGCTTCAATATTAAAGTAAGTAATATTAGTTTCTTACTTTGCTTCAATAAAATGTGAAAATGTGTTATCTTTTCATATGGAAGATAACAATATGCATCATTTGTGCATTTATGCTAAGAAAATCAGTGCTTTGATGTTATTTTTCTTAACTGCTTGTTCTTTCATCCACTTGCTGTTTTGTTGCTGATAGTGCATATTCAACTCTTTTGCAGCCTCTTTTTAGGAAAATTGCAGCAGCATTGCCAGGAATGGAGACACTATCTTCAGCTAAGCAAGAAGACATGGTTGATGTCAATCTCAAGTCAAGCAACTCAAGTGCATCCCAATCACAGGCACAATCAGGAGGATGTGCTTGTTAATTTTATGGTTTGCAACTCTATAGTTTTCGACTCAGTTTTATATTTTGTTTTTGACAACAAAGTATTATCTGTAAAGTTCTTTGTTCGACTTTCGTAAAATTTGAATTTTTTGTTTTTGTTTTTGGTGTTTGTTAAAGTTGGACACAGAGGTTGTCATCCTAGTTGAGTAAAGACTTAGTATGTTTTCACTTATTTGTATCTGTCTCTAGACCTATGCAATTTAGCAGCCCCCTTATGGACAAGTCTATGTTATCAGCTGATTCATTGCAGTTTTGTAATCAGAAATTTTTGGTTGGACGTTCTTGAGTGAGTAATGGTTGAACGCATTGAAACTTTATTTGTACCTCATATGCAATTTTTCCTCTTTCACAAATTAGTAGAGCCAAATTTTACACTTCTGGTTCCACAAAGGTTGGCTCTGCCAAATTATTTATTGGTTCATACAAAATTCTAACCTGACCCATTCATAACCCAATCCATTACAAAACCCGTTTAAAATTAATACAACTAGGTGATAAAATCCATTTTTTCACTAGCCGATTTCAATTAATTTGTGTACCAATATAGCACAGGAGTTCAAACCTAGACCTCAGACCAATAAATCATGACAGCATAAACGATAAAGATGAGAATTCATCTGTGTTTATTTAAAGCATTCATATTCTCAACACTATATTTGTATCAATACCTTATTCCAATTCGTTTCTCCCTGATTCATGTTGTTTAAGAGTTGATAATTATTTTATATTTTTGAAGAAAAGTGAAAGTTGAGGGTAAATTTGATCAAATAGATGGAAAGAGAATATTCTTTATTCAAATAATTTTGAACTATTTCTAATAAGTTATTCCTTTTGTGATCATTATACTAAAAATAGTAGTCTCATATTAGTTGTCCACTTTACTAATTCAAGAAAGCATTAATTAAACATTTTCTATATTACCCTTGCAATTAATTCTTTTTGAAAGTATTCACATTTATTTGTAAAATTACCAAGATGTTTTTCAAGAGGTGAATTAATAAAATTATCTTCTTATTTATGATTTTTTAAGCACTGTGCTTTTCACTCTCAATTATGGCTCTTTTGGATGGGAAATTTCACAAAAAATACTCAACGAATCCTTGGCTTCTCGTATAAGAAGAGAAAAAAATAACAAACTTTCTTGCACTTTTGATCTTTTCCCCTTTAGATGGTGAATCTAATCATATTTATCCAATCCCATCAAAAAGTACCCCACTAATAACTTTCCATAAATATCAATTTATATGAATTTTTTTCTATCAAATATGTGTTTGTGCAACAAAATTTCTCAAAATATACTGCAACCATAAAACAAATAAAAAAATATAATTTTATTTATTAAGATTGTGGGTTTACAAATTTTAGTAACATATTTCTTGAACTAGGATGATGTGACCTCATGGATCTTCTTGAAATTTTTTGGTTGTTCGAAGTCTAGGGCGTATTCAGGATGAATTAATTAAAATGTCAAAAGTGCTATCAATAACCACTTAGAGAGGTATTACCTAATTTTAGAAAGAAAAATAAAACAAGATAAATAAAAAATTCAAATTTCTAATCTCACGTAGAGAGAGGTGCGCATCACGTCATCATCGCATTATATGATACTTATATATGATCTCGGGAGGGGAGCATGAGTTCACGCAATGTCCCCTTTGAATACACTTCTGAGTCTCGCTTTGTGATTATTTCACGAACAAATATTTGAAGTTTGTTCTAAATCATAAACTTTAATAAGTTTTACTTTATTTCTTTTTTATAAATTTATGCTTAATTAAATGATGTCACGTAGATGTACAAAATCTATCATCTTTTCATTTATATTCCTCACGGGTCTCTCTAATAATTCCCCCACGTGTCCCCTCCCCATTGGTCCATACCCAGCCACCCTCAATTTCACTGTCTCTCACTACTTTCTTTATCATTCATGCTCATCATCTCATGACCTTCGAAATATGCCTTCAATTTGCAACGTTACTTTATTTATTTTTTATTTTTATGTTTGATATCTATATATATATTGAGATTCGATTACTTTAATATGTATGTTTTTTTCCCTCCTAGTTGGGGTAGGGTTGTAGTAGTAATTTCGTCTAAAGCTCTCTCCTTTAAATTTGGATTCAGTTTATTATATTAATTTCATTGAAGTTCCGTTCTTCTCTCTAACTTGAGGCTTCTGTAGCCGCTTGACCAACTTTTCCCCTTTTCCACCATGGCAGGTCCTCTCTTTCTACCCCTTTTTGCATAACTAGATGTGATATTCTTATTCATTCTTTTGTGGGTTTTCGTTTATTTATGGTCAATGGGTTATTTCAATTCGAAAAATGGATTCTTGGGGTTTCTATGACATCATTTTCTGTTTTCTGTCTGATCACTTTGTTCTTGAGTTATTACTTATTGTGGGTTTTGTTATATGATTAGGGGATCGATTGTATTCATTTTGGATTTGATTTGATTTTTGTTTCTCTAGTTATGAATAAAGAATTGATTTCCAGTGAAGCTCTCCATTAATTTGAGGAAAAAATGTGATTTTTTCTTGGTCAAACAATAAATTTAGAAGGAAGAATGATAAAGTGGAAAGGTCTTTTTGTTTTCCTTTTGTTTAGTATGAGTTTAAAAGTTGAAATATTTTCAGCTCTAAGCTATTACTGAATCATATACTTAAAGAATCATAATTTATCTGAAGTAAAAAGTCATTTTTTTTTGTGAGTGTATTGCAGTTTGCTCTAGGTGTTTTAATGCCAATGAAATTGATCCATATTAGGCCACAGAGTCCTCCCTCACATCTTTAGTACACCTAAGGAATTTTAAGAAACAAACTTTCTACCTCCTTGAGGCATTCGTAAGTTCTGCATACACTCTACCCTCCCCAAGTCCCACTTTTGGAACTATATATTGGGTTGTTGTTGTTGTTGTTGTAAGAAGTATTAAGAAAAGGTTGGATTGTTTCTGTTTGGTAACGATGCATAGCAGTAGTAGTTGTTGTTGTTCTTGGATTACTTCCCAATAGTTTCCATCAATAACCGTTTGTGCTTGTTAAAAGAATCTTTTTACACAAAGTAAGTATAAATTTGAGGCATGTAGATAATGAGATATATAGGGATGGCAATGGGGTGGGGCAGGTTATAGTATTTGCGGGGCAGGAGATAAAGCGGGGGAGGGACGGGTAAGCAAGTTAGGGTTTGATATTGATTATTCACTAATGGAATGGTTCTTCAAATACAAAGCGGGAGAAACCCCAATACTCTCTTTCCTTTTTTCGCCCCCATGTCGCCACACGGTACATAGGGATGTAAAAAGGGGGTCCAATCAACTTATTCCGACCTAGGATAACAAGCTCATGAGCTTGGTCTTACTTCACCGTCGAGAAAGGAAAGAAGACTTCCATCTCCAAGTTTAACTCTCAGACGTAGCTACTTTTTTTTTTTTTTTTGGGTGTGAAGCAATGTCAAACCAAAATACCCAACAAGCATTAGCTCTCCCTGAAAAGGAGGTGATCCAGCCTCGCTGATATTCAACAAGCTGAATGATTTATTACTCACCCTATGATAGTCAAGATCAATGGAGACAAGAAAATGTCCAAAAGAGTTTCAGACGTTTGTTGCATATGTTAATTAAGAAATTAACCTCAAACTAAATTGTTGTTTATAATAATGAATGACAAGATGATTTGAAACTTGTATAGGCCAAAGTTATTTTTTATTCTAATGAAGAATTGATATGGTTAGAAGCAGCAAAAATGTTGGAGGTTCATGTGGGGCGGATTCATGCAGGGTGGAGCGGGATGGGGCAGGGAAAAAACAAAACAATTTTGCTATGTGGGACAGGGCGAGGCAAAGTCTTTGCGGGTTTATGCGGATTTTCCCTGCACCCGCCCCTTTTGCCATCCCTAGAGATAATTTAGAGGAGGCAGGACAAGTGATCACTTGTAATCAGTCTATCTATAACCTTTGTTGCGTTATGTCCTTGATAATTTGATTGGTTGTGTTCTTTATGTGTTGATACCATACTCATTATGTCCATGGTGGTTGTTATAACATCAGATAGTCAGCAACCTATTTTGCAAAAAGATGATGCACAGCATCCACTGGCAAAGCTAAACCGTCTGCACTTTTGGCTTCTGGTGGCACTCAACATTGTTTTCCTTCTCTTTGGTCAAGCTGCTGCTGTAATTTTGGGAAGATTTTACTATGAGAAGGGTGGAAATAGTAAATGGATGGCCACTGTTGTCCAGACAGCTGCTTTTCCTCTTCTTTTCATTCCTTACCTATTCATTTCTTCTCCTCAAACTCATTCAGAAGCCTCCAATCGACCTTCAATCATCACAGTTAGCGTGGTCTATTTCGTTATTGGTGTACTGGTTGCAGGAGATAACATGCTCTATTCAATTGGTCTATTGTATCTCTCCGCTTCTACATATTCCCTTATTTGTGCAACACAATTGGTTTTCAGTGCAGTTCTTTCTTACTTCCTAAACCATCAAAAGTTCACAGCACTGATCATGAATTCTGTTGTCGTGCTCTCGTTATCTGCCTCTCTTCTTGCTGTTAACGAAGATTCTGATAAGCCTTCAGGGGTAACTAAGTCTAAATATGTCATTGGATTTCTAGTTACTCTTGCCGCTTCAGCTATGTATGCTCTATTGCTTTCCCTTATGCAGCTTTCATTCCAAAAGGTTCTAAAGAAAGAAACGTTTTCCGTGGTTCTGGAGATGCAAATTTACACAGCAATTGTAGCCACCGCTGTCTCTACAGTGGGGCTATTTGCTAGCGGAGAATGGAAGACTTTGCATGGGGAAATGGGTAGTTTTACTGCTGGAAAACTTGCGTATGTGATGACTCTGGTTTGGACAGCTATAGCTTGGCAGATTTGCTCAGTTGGGGTTGTTGGTTTGGTTTTCGTGGTGTCCTCATTGTTCTCTAATGTCATTAGTACACTTTCCTTGGCGATCACTCCTATTGCTTCAGTCATGATCCTCCATGACAAGATGAACGGTGTGAAGGCAATCGCCATGCTGATGGCGATTTGGGGATTCTGCACTTACATATACCAGAATTACGTCGATGATAATAAGGCAAGCAAAGCACCAAGCGCAGTTGATGCTACTCCAAACGAGTCAAGATCTTGCTGAAGGCTTTGTTGCCTGGTAATTATATAGGCTATAGTTCTGGAACACACAGCTAAAATTCTTTTCATACTTGTTTGTAGTTAGAAATTTTGTTATATGAAGAATTTTCATTTTACAAACGCCTGTTAAG
Source organism: Solanum commersonii (assembly GCA_029007595.1). Lineage (NCBI taxonomy): Eukaryota > Viridiplantae > Streptophyta > Magnoliopsida > Solanales > Solanaceae > Solanum > Solanum commersonii. The sequence continues at coordinate 3,115,698 of JAJTWQ010000058.1, forward strand.
TGTTAATAACAATGACAATTTAGTGGCAAAATCTTGATTTTATGTCATTAATTGATAACAGTGATCAGTTCCAGTGGCAGAAGAGGTTTTATTTACCACTACTTAAAATGTGAGGTTAAGGGTTCAACAGATGGTAAATAAATATTCTTGTCATGATTGTTGTTTAACACTATATATATATATATAGTAAATAAATAATTATAATCAACATAAAAAGAGTGTGTTTGGTACGGACAAAAAATCGTCTGAGCTTGACCCAAAGCTTTCACATCATGTAAATGATAATTTGATAATTCCTCCGTTTCAAAATAAGCGGTATTTTTTTTTTGGACATATCTTCTAAGAATTGATTTATTTTTAAACAATAAGGATTGTTTTTATTAACTTATCCCTAATTAAATGTGAAACTCAATTTATTACTTAACAATTTATTCGGAGTAGATATAAGCTATTTTAACCCAACAATATATAGACCAAGACGTATTGACGCTACAGTATCGTGTCGGCTTTATTTTACTATATCTAGAAGATTATTATTGCAAAGACAGTCTAATTATTACTTTGTATAGAACTACGATTTAAGAAAAGTTTTGGATAACATAGGATACCAAAAATATTTTTTTAAAAGACACTTTTTTGTTTAACATGTGTCTGCCATGTAGTCAACAAAAAAAGTTTATTACACTCAAACAAACAAAGAAAAAGATAAAATTTAGTAAAAATTAGACAGGTTGAATTATATGACCAACCCATTTATTAACAAGAGTTCGTTTTGACTCGTTCAAATTCAATGAAAACCGTTATCCACGCGTAGTAGCCCCAGTCTGCATCACGACAATAACCTTTGTTGCAATTTGATAGCATGAGTAAACTTCATACATTGCAACTTTGACTTCTTCCTCAGACAAAACAGCAGAGGATTCCCACTTGTGACGTAGTGAACCATTACCAATAATTGGTCTCATAATTTCAACGTCAACTTCAAGCATCAACTCTTCTAGTGTACTAGTAAGAAGCCTAGGCTTCTTACGTATCTGAGCAGCCAAATACCCAACATCCACCACTGTTTTAAAATCGAATTTTTGATAAACACCACTCCATGTAAAAGATTTGTTGTTAATATGTCTAGGACCAACAAATGTTATGTTTTTGTCTTGCAAAAACGAGGCTAGAAAACTTGGAACTTGATATTTATCATTCAAACCTAAAATACGATTGTATTGAATGATTAAACAACGTTTTTTCACGTAGAAGAGTAATAAATCACCAGAATTGACAACGTCAATTCCAACAATTGGATTTGGATCAGACTTCATATCATGCCTTAGTTCAGAAATACCATGGCTCATCGTCGCTTCGCGATCAGCAACTCTAGTAATGACATTTTCACCACCAATTTTCACATTGTAAATGCTCATTTGAAGAAGCCATGGAAGGGGTAATCTCTCTGACATTTTTTTGTTTTCACTTTATTACATTTTGTTGGGTATGTAGCAAGAGTTAATGGGAAATAGAGGGAAGATGAAAAAGGAACTTGGAAAAAGTTGAGAACTTGAAAAGTCCTCTTATGCTTTATTGAAAAGACATTGAAAAGACATTTGTCCCTCATCGGTGGTGGAAAGAAAAATAGGAGAGTTTAAATACAGAAACACTCATATTAATTGTTAAAAGGGTTGGAAAGAGGGACCCCCCTCGCGCCGTCGTCGTCGTCGCTCGGCTCGGCTTTGAAAATCGTTCGTGGAGTTTCTTTTTAAACGAAATTTATTTTAATTGATTATTAATTATTTATTTAATTAATTAATATTTTCTGACCCGAACCTGACTCGGATCCGCGAGAACCGACTTAACAATTTAAATTTCCTTCCGTTTTAATTTAAAATTTCCCGCCGTTGAAGTGGCTGTTCTGAACGAGTTGCAATGCTTCTTCTGAAATTTTGAGTTTAGTTTGGTTAATTAAATTCTGTGTTTAACTAGTTACTGTTTCTGTAAGTTTCTAGTATATATATATTTAGAATACAGATTGACTAACAATCTTAAGGAAATTTTTATATTATATTGTTAATCTGTGATTCTGGTGAAGATAAAAAACTTTTGTAGTTTTATACTTCTGTTAAGTTTGCAATTATTGTATTGCCTACTGAATCATTTGTGTCGATTTTTGTTTATCAGAAATGGCAAATGATAATGTTTCAACTTCGGTATTTGTTCTTTGTACCGGCCCCGAACCTGTACCACCAGCGAGAGAAACACAGGAAGTTTTCTCGGTCCGAACTTCAAAGGATGGCGCAACGAGTATTTTTTCGGCTTACTACTCTTGGTTTGCGAAATTCACTAGCGAAGAATCTCCAAAGGCTGCTTTGAAGATATGCCCGATGAGAGAAATTTATGATTATTGAGGCATGGAAACAGTGATTTCCTATGTAAGGGCTACATTCTAAGTGCGCTTGAGGATGACTTGTATAATGTTTATAGTGCAATAACAACTTCGAAAGAATTGTGGAATGCACTTGAGAAGAAATACAAGACAGAAGATGCATGCTTGAAAAAATTTGTGGTTGCAAAGTTCTTAGACTATAAGATGTCAGATAGTAGAACTGTTGGATCACAAGTGCAGAACTTCAACTTATTTTCCATGATCCGATCGCAGAAGATATGGTTGTAAATGAAGCTTTTCGGGTTCGCAATGATCGAGAAGTTACCTCTTCGTGGAATGACTTCAAGAACTATCTAAAGCACAAACGCAAGGAAATGAGGCTTGAAGATCTTGTGATTCGTCTCAAAATCGAGGAAGATAACGGGATCATTTGAAAGAAGTCTCGTGGGAATTCGACAATGATTGGAGTTAACATTGTTGAAGAAGTTCCTACCAAAGACAAGAAAAGAAAGAAGTCCAAAGGGCATAAGTCAGAACAGGCTAAGAAGAAATTCAAGGGAAACTGTTACAATTGTGGAAAGACTGGACACAAGTCTTCTGATTGTCGTGCTCCAAAGAAGGACAAAGACAAAGACAAAGTCAAAAGTCAAGCCAACATCATTGAAAAGATGGAAGATGTGGATGACCTCTGTGCAATGATTTCGGAGTGCAACCTAGTTGGAAATCCCAAGGAGTGGTTTCTTGATTCTGGTGCTACTCGACACATCTGCTTTGAGAAAGAAGCCTTTGCAACGTACACTTCTGCTGAGTTCGATGAAGAGTTATTCATGGGAAATACGGCAACAACAAAGATTGCAGGAACTGGAAAAGTAATGTTGAAAATGACATCTGGCAAGGTGTTGACATTGAACAACGTTCGTATGTTCCTACTATTAGGAAGAATTTAGTTTCTGCTGCACTACTGGTTAAGAACGGATTTAAGTGTGTTCTAGTTAGTGACAAAGCTGTAATAAGTAAGAATGAAATGTTCTTAGGAAAGGGCTACCTCATTGAAGGCCTTTTTAAACTGAATGTAATGGTTGTTGATAGTGTTAATAAGAATTCTGCTTCTGTTTACTTATTGGAGTCAAATGATTTATGGCATGCCCGTTTGGGACATGTAAGTTACAAAGCCTTGCAAAAGTTGAGTACTTTAGAAGTATTGCCTAATTTCAAATGCGACAAATCGAAATGTGAAATTTGTGTGGAATGTAAATTTGCTAAACATCCTTATAAGTCTCGTTAACAGGAATTCAAAACCTTTAGACTTAATTCACACGAGATATATGCGATATGAAGTCAATACCATCTCGCGGTGGGAAAAAATATTTTATAACTTTTATTGACGATTGCACTCGATTTTGTTATGTATATTTGCTTAATAGTAAGGATGAAGCAATTGATGCATTTAAGCAATATAAGAATGAAGTAGAAAATCAATTGAGTCAAAAGATAAAAATGATTCGGAGTGATAGGGGTGGAGAATACGAATCTCCTTTTGCAGAGATATGTTTGGAATGTGGTATTATTCATCAAACTACTGCACCCTATACACCACAGTCAAATGGATTGGCTGAACGGAAGAATAGAACCTTAAAAGAAATGATGAATGCCTTGATAATCAATTCTCGGTTCACCGCGAAACTTGTGGGGGAAGCCATCCTTACGGCTAACAAAATACTTAATAGGATACCCCATAGCAAAACACAATCAATTCCATATGAATTATGGAAAGGAAGGAAACCCAACTTGAAATATTTCAAAGTATGGGGGTGTTTAGCCAAGGTAGAGGTCCCTTTACCTAAAAAGGTAAAAGTTGGATCCAAAATGGTGGATTGTGTATTTATTGGGTATCTTTGTGAATAGTAAGGCCCTGTCGATTTTTAGTTCACAAATCGATAATCCCGAAATTCATATCAATATGGTAATTGAGTCGGATAACGCCGAGTTCTTTGAAAATATTTATCCGTATAAACCGAATGTGAGTGAGTCGAGTAAGTGAAAGAACTAAACGACCACGGGAAGAATCAATAGAAAATACACTACCTAACAAGGATCCTAGGCGTAGTGGTCGTCAACGGAAGCCTACTTCGTTCGGACCGGATTTTGTGGCATTCTTGCTTGAAAATGAGCCCCAAACATTTAAAGCAGCAATGTCTTCGTCTCGAGTCAACTTATTGGAAAGAAGCGAGTCAATAGTGAGATCGAATCAATTTTAAGTAATCATACTTGGGAATTGGCCGATCTTCCTCCGGAAATAAACCTTTAGGATCAATATGGATCTTTAAAAGGAAAATGAAAGCAGATGGGACTATTGACAAATATAAGGCTAGACTTGTAGTCAAAGGTTACAGACAAAATGAAGGTCTGGACTATTTTGATACATACTCTCCAGTAACAAGAATAACATCAATTAGGATGTTAATAGCACTAGCGGCAGTGCATGATCTTAAAATACATCAAATGGATGTTAAGACAGCCTTTCTAAATGGAGAGTTAGAGGAAGAAATTTACATGGAACAACTTTGAAGGATTTGTAGTTCTGGTAAAGAAGAGAAAGTGTGCGAGACTTGTGAAGTCGCTTTATGGGCTCAAGCAAGCACCCAAACAATGGCATGCTAAATTTGACCAAACAATGTTGGGAAATGGATTTAAGATTAATGAATGTGATAAGTGTGTTTACGTTAAAAACATTCAAAATCATGAAGTCATTGTTTGTACGTATGTTGATGACATGTTAATAATGAGTAAAAATATTGACGATATAAATGCTACTAAGCGGATGTTGTCCAGCCAAGTTTGATATGAAGGACTTAGGAGTTGCTTGATTTGATCTTAGGGATCAAGATTCTCAAAACTCCCCAGGGACTAGCATTATCTCAATCTCATTATATTGAAAGAGTATTGGAAAAGTTCAAGTACTTGAATTTCAATAATGTCAAAACTCCAATTGATTTAAGCTTTACATTTCAAAAAAATGAAGGTGAAAGTGATTCTCAATTGGAATATGTCAGAATGTTGGGAAGTTTGATGTATATTATGAACTGTACGCGACCAGATATAGCATGTGCTATTAGCAAGCTGAGTCGGTTCACTAGTAATCCCAATCAAACTCATTGGATGGCAATGAAATGAGTGTTGGGATACGTGAAACATACACAAAACTATGCTTTGCATTATAATAAATATCCTGCAGTGATTGAAGGATATAGTGATGCAAATTGGATCACCGGATCAAATGAAGTGAAATCCACAAGTGGTTATGTGTTTACACTTGGTGGAGGGCTTGATCTCTTGGAAATCATCCAAACAGACATGTATTGCTCGCTCCACAATGGAGTCTCGAATTCATTGCTTTAGATAAGGCCGGTGAAGAAGCTGAATGGCTCCGGAATTTCTTAGAAGATATTCCATTCGGCCCAAACTGTGGGACCTATTTGCATACATTGTGATAGTCAAGCAAAGCAATAGGTAGGGCGGGGAGCGTTATGTACAACGGAAAGTCTCGTCACATACGACGGAGACATAACACCGTAAGACAACCGGCTGTCTAGTGGAATCATCACAATTGATTATGTGAAGTCAAGTGATAATGTGTCGATCCACTAACAAAAGGTCTAACAAGAGAGGCGGTTGAAAGATCATCTAAGGGAATGGGTTTAAGGCTTAGGACAAGTCAAGATGACGGTAACTCTATCTAGCAGATTGGAGATCCCAAAAGCTAGATTCAAGGAGAAAAACAAAGTTGTGATCGACGGTTCGACATTGTCAATCAACTCAATCCATTCTCATGATGAAGACAATGTTCAGGAATAAGGTTAAAACATTAAGGCTTGTTAATGAGTTAATAAAGCTTAAGGTTTTTAATGATTTGCTAAATTTGGTAGATTTGACCAAATAGTGTATCTATGAGATGACACGGTTAGAAATCACCTATGTGAGTGTGAAGTGTAAGCCGCTTCAAAGAGGATAATTTGTCAAAAGCCTATTCTCTATACACTCATGAAACCAGGAGGTGTTCATGGCTAAAACGAACACAACCGTAAGAACCATAACTTGATAAAGGGTTAATTGTGTGACATATGGTTGTCTAGGTATACACCAAAGCTCGACGGTTCAAAGATATCGCATCTACCGATTGACCGAGTATATCCGACATATGTTCACTACGGAAAGTTCAACGGGAAACCAACTTATCTAGATGCAATTGATCCTTGCTTGTAAAGTACACATTCGTCCGTGCATTCCTTTGTATTATAACCATTCCCCATTAATATGGGGGATTGTTGGGTATGTAGCAAGAGTTAATGGAAAATAGAGGGAAGATGAAAGAGGAACTTGGAGAAAGTTGAGAACTTGAAAAGTCCTCGTATGCTTTATTGAAAAGACATTGAAAAGACATTTGTCCCTCATCGGTGGTGGAAAGAAAAATAGGAGAGTTTAAATACAGAAACACTCATATTAATTGTTAAAAGGGTTGGAAAGAGGGACCCCCCTCGCGCCGTCGTCGTCGTCGCTCGCTCGGCTTCGAATTTGGATTTGGATTTGTTCGTTCGTGGAGTTTCTTTTTGAACGAAATTTATTTTAATTGATTATTAATTATTTATTTAATTAATTAATTAATATTTTTTGACCCGAACCCGACTCGGATTCGCAAGAACCGACTTAACAATTTAAATTTCCTTCCGTTTTAATTTAAAATTTCCTGCCGTTGAAGTGGCTGTTCTGAACGAGTTGCAACGCTTCAGAACAGACATGGCCATTTGAAAGTTTGCAACCTTTCATCAATGGTCGTTTCTTGTCTATAAATACCGCTACTCCTCGATTTTTTATTAACAAAATTTCGATCTTCTTCTTCTTTCGCACAAAATAAATTCGTGTATTTTTCTTCTTTTGTTGAGTGGTTCGCCGACACCAAGGTTTTGGGTATCAATACACTGGTGAGTAAGATCATTTTATCCCGGGAGGATATATTCCAATTCAAACCTCGGATACTAGAGGGGAATAATTTCCTTAAGGGGACACTTTGTGTATTCGGTGGACTTGATCTTTTTCCTTTTCTGATTTACAGATTCTGAAATTTTGAGTTTAGTTTGGTTAATTAAATTCTGTGTTTAACTAGTTACTGTTTCTGTAAGTTTCTAGTATATATATATTTAGAATACAGATTGACTAACACATTTTTTTTATAAGAGGGGTATTGCATTATATATAGGCAAGATAAATTAACTTAGATATGTATAAATATACATATATACACAAAGCGTTACATCTTGTTCTTGGAAAATTAAAGTCTGGGAAGCTAATTCTTTTTCAACCACCCTATGTGTTGTTACATTGAGTTGAACTTACAAGTTTGTATAAATTCATGTCAAAATGCCTCAAAACTAACACATTAAGCACTATACAAGACTTCATGACTAGTATAATATATAGTATTATATTATTCTACATGAATTGACATATAAAAAAAAAAATCTACTAGAAAAGTTTCAAATTCAAAATTACCAAGTTCCTTAGGAGTATGTAAAACGTACTATGTTCATGAGGACTTGAAATTTATAGGTTAGTGTAGCTTTTTAAATAAGGAGAAAAATAGAGGCATAATTAGTTAGTGCATTTTTTAATCATGTAAAATTAGTGTAATTTGTTTGTGGTTTCATCATCATTATATTTGTATTAATTAGTGGTTTCTCTTCTTCATTTGTCATGTCGAAATTGGTACAGACTAACAGTAGCTCAATTATTTTAGGAAAATAATAAGATTCATCATGTGAGATAGTTATTTGCTTACAATATCATCAAACGTGCACCCCAGTTGTTGTCACAGGGTGGATATTCTAGAAGCACTAACAGACAGGTCCACTAGAATCAATAACTTTTATTCAAACCCAATATATTGAGAAATCTTTCAAGTGGTCTTTAATATTTGTTATTTTACAAAATCAATGCATAAATGATATTATTCTTCCTATTTCATCCTTGAGAGTTATTAGCCTTGAAAATATATATTTGACCAACATAGAAAAACTAAGTAAATAATTCATGTTTATTAGTTAAATGTTTACCTAAATATTTCAAAATAAATTAATTCATGTTCATTGATTAAAAACTTGACTTTAAGAGAACACTAAATAAGGATGTAATGGTAAATTTATCTAATTTCTTAAGGGACGTCAAATCTAAAATGGTTATATATATATACGAATGAGGCAGTATAATCTTAATAAATTTTAAAAAATTATAAAAGAATAAATAAAGAAACTAAAATTTAGTAAAAATTGAACATATAGGATTATGATTCGTTTTTAGTTCATTTTATCTCAAAGTAAACTTTAGACAAATCAATAACCATACCATTTATTAATACAGTTTATTTTGATCCATTCAAATTCAATCTACAACGTCTACTAGTGAATGAGTGTCAATACTGACCAATTGCAATGTAACGACTCGAACCGTTGTTAATTAGGAGAGACGAAAATTCGGGAAAAATCTGGGCCACTGTCCCACCAGAGCGGGCCAGGTGCCGCGAGGGAGGCGGCGCCATAGCGGGATAGGCGTGAGACAGAACGTAATTTGCGAGAAATCCTATTTTCTCCATCTTCCTAAAATACCTAAATAAGTCGTAAAACACCCTAAAAACCTCATAAAAGCTACTCTACGCTTGGGAAAGAAGGAGATTTCTAGCGTGAGGATGGGGAAATCTTGCGGATCCTTGGACAAATCCACCATCGCGAAATTTGAAAAACCCGAATCGAAGTCAAAACTCCGTGCAACTGCTTGGCACCCAGGTAGGCTAGGTTTTATGAATTGAGTAGTTTAAATATGTGCTCATCACGTGATATATGTAAATCAATGGTAGGGCTTATGTGTAGACCTTCGCGCACCAAGCGAATTCCATGGAAAATTCCTAGAAATCAAGTAATTAGGTTTATGCCTTGAGAAGGGAAATTGATGATTTGTTAGGGCTTCTGGAATTACTATCTTGGATAGAATTGTTTTCAAGAATAAGACGATGAAATCATGAATGAAACTAGATTTATAAACATATGCTAGACTATAAATTGGGGTGATTGATTGAGGAATTACATGAACTGTGATTAAACCCTAGAAAGAAGCCTTAGACGATGAACTAGGGCTAAGCATGACAAATTAACGTATGTTGATAATGTTGCATGGTTGATAACACTTGTTGTGAATAAGATGGGTGAATTATCATTGACATGAAATCATGACTTAAATGTATGATCTTGAAGATATACTTGTGTTTGTGATTGTGATGTGTTGAATGGATCGGTTGTCACGTTCCGGCATAACTAACTTGGATCGGTTGCCATGTTTCGGCATAAGTATTGGATCGGTTGCCACGTCCCGGCATAACTATGGGATCGGTTGCCACCTTCCGGCATAACTATGGGATCGTTTGCCACGTTCCGGCATAACTAACTTGGATCGGTTGCCACGTTTCTGCACAACTAACTGTTTGGGTTTAGGTTTCATGAGAGGACCAATGATATGGCTTAATTGTGTGACTTGATAAGGGTGTTAGTCGTTCGTAAATGTTGATGATAATATATATGCATGTGATTATATTGTTCATTGACTTATAAATGTTGGACTTGTTGGGTATAGTGGAAGGGTGGAGTGTTAAGGGAGCGTGATGTAATGTATTATGTGACTATGGTTGGAAAATATGATGAGGAAGTAGGGGTGTGACGTGATCGGTTAGTTGAAATGTTGGTGGTTGTATTTGGGGAATTTTCTCTACGTGTTAGTATGGTTAGGCTAAGATCAAGTACCTATTAGGTAAGTTGATGGAAAAGGATGTAAATAGTCAGAATACTAGATCGAGTATATTGGAGGTATGTCAAGAAGGGGGTAAAGGTGGAGAAGCGAGTGTTTATTTCATGATCTTATTAGTTGACTTCTTATATTATGTGGTGGGTGTCGGGTTGATCGATGATGTCTACCAGTATGCGTGTTTTGTACTGATACTACTCTTACTATGTCTTTGATATAGTCTGGATGCAGGATTGGTGACGTTTCATTAGGTGAAGACGAAGAAAATCTCCAGCAGCTTCTATTCTTCCTTCCGCATAGTGAGAGCTGTGTCTTTTATTTATTTGTCCAGTTGTACTCTTAATTAGTAACTCTTATATCTGTTTAGACTAGATTCAAGGGAGTTGTTAAATTATTTTGCAAGTTTTAACTAAAAGTGTGTCTAAAGGATATTAATTATAAAATCATGTTAATGTAATTGCATCTGTTTTCTTTAAATTTTCCGCATGTTTGATTATTGGGATATGAGGGTTCACCTACTTAGGTGTTAGAGTGTGTGCCCACACGATCTGATAGGTTGGATCGTGACATGCAATATGTAGAAACACATGTAGGATTTCTTTAAAGGCTATATACCTTCAAAAATAAGGTGTAGTGTGAATCGGGAAATGAAGGAAAAATGAAATTTGAAGAAAGTTAATTTCTTCCTCATTGATAGTGAAGAGGAGAACTTCTGTACTTATAAATAGAAGCACTTCTTCTAGCTTTTAAAGAATTGAGAAGAGAGTCTCCCTTTTGTCGTTGTCGCTCACTCGATTTTGAGTTTTGATAAACTTTTTGGACAAGATTAATTTTTTAATTTTTCACTAATTCATTTCCCTTTAATTGGTAATTCCCATGACATAAATTATTTAATTAATTTTTTTTAATAAGAAATGGTCATCTCCTTTTCTGAATAGAGGTACCTCCGCATTTGTTAGTGACTATAAAATTTTCAGACGCTTCGTCTTATTTGACGCATTGAAAAAATAAAATACATAATTACTTCTTCTTCCTCCTAAAAGAAAACATAATTCTTCTATTTCTTCTTCTCTTTTTTTTTCCCCATCACTTTTCATAAATAAAAGTAAGTGTAGTGTGATTTTACTCTATTTGTTGAGTTCGCTGAAATTTTGAATGAAAATATTAAAGAATAGTGTTTTATTCTATCATGAAAGGAATCAATTCAAACCTTGGACAATTATAAGAAGATTAAATTCTTTAAAAACATACATTTTCACGTGGGCTCGAAACTTTATATTTCTATTGTTATTTTTGTTTTTGTTTATAGTTTAATCACATGAATTACAACACACATACAAGAAGTATATATTATTGGGAAAATTTTATCATTAAGTAATAATCAATAAGAGTTAATCATATGAACTACAACGTAACTCAATAAAATATTGCAAATTGTGTGATTATGGATTTACTAAATTAAGATTACTACTGTACCTAACTTAACCCATTAGGATATGAATATACAGTCATTACTTACCTTAAAAACCTTAAATTCAATAGGAGGCTTCCTTTCAGAATCAAATTTCATCATTATTTCCATCAGATTCCATTAAGAGTATGTCTTTTTTGCTACAATTATACATTATAAACTATTCCATCTTATATTAAATTAAATATAGATTAGAAATCATTTCATACATCATTTGAAGTATCTATATAATAAGGTATTCTTGAACAGATTATTTCGTGCAAGGTATATAATTAATAATATACAGGGATGACAAGGGGTTGAAGTTATGTGGGGTAGGGAGAGTTTAACATTATGCGGATGAACCAAGTTGAAATATTTTTTTGAAAATTTACTTTCGAATTCATTGAAACTAGACTAGAGATTGACGTAATAATTTAGAGAGTTCAAAATTCATTTTGAAGTCTAAGTTTAAATTCCAAGCACTTTATTTTATTTTCGAACCCCATACTGAAAATTTCATTATTCTTTATTTTTTCTGGATAAAAGGATATTTCATATACATTTAAGTGGTTACATTGTTTTCTTCTTCTTAACATATCTTAGGGTTTTTTTTAAAAATAATCAAAAGTTTAAATGGTTTTTTTGTGAAGTAGAGTCTACCTTGCTTATACTTAATTAGAAGGAAATTTTTATTTATGCAAAATTCAGTTCATATTTTTTCAGTATAAAATATAAAATTCAGGTGAAATTTATTTTTTAATTCATTTAGAAAAAATTAAATGACTTCATACGATAAGAATTTTTTTAAAATGATTTTATTGTGATAAACTTAAAGTTAGATAAATTTTATGTGGTATAAAACAGAAAAATAATAATTTTAAAGTTGAATGACTTTTGTTAAAAATCAAATTTTATGTCATTAACACAAAACTGAATAACAACCTATGAAATATATTCTACATTTCTTGTACCGTATTTTTTCTTAATTGATGCTAATTTAGTTTATTTTTCAATATGGCATTACTAACATAAGTTTTGAAGTTTTAATTTCTAGTTTGAAGTAAATGGTGGAATCTAACGAGGGATGGGTCCAGTCTAACAAATTCCTAACAAATTCAGTTGTACCAACCTCTACATTTCATTTGAGAGCCAAGACAAAAAGGACTAAAGTTTAATAATTAAAATTAAAGGACGGGGTCGTTTGGTTAGAAGACAATTTTTGATCAGGTTAGTTACATGTTACGTTAAAATTAAATATGTTGAGATTAGTTATTTTGATAGTGAATATTTGATTGTTGTATTAGAAATAATATGCATTACATAATTTCTAAAAATAAATTATTTACTTATAAAAATATCATCTTTAAGTAAATTAAACGGGGTAAAAAGTGATGTATTAAAAGAGTTTGAAGGGATATTTTTGTTATTTTAACTATGTTATCCGAATTGAAGCTATTCGATAGTTATTATTCCATCGATAAAGAGAAATAACTTATCACATTTTTGTTAAATAATATTTTCTTTGTTCCACATTAGTTGTCAACCTTAAAAAAATATTCGTCCTAAAACATTTGTCAATTTGCAAATTTAAAATAAAAATTAATTTTTTATTTACCCTTAAAATTAATTATTTGAAAGTTGAAAAAAAATCAAGAACATATTAGTAATAAAAAAATTGTTAATAATTTTTTTAAAAGCATATAAATGAAAATATTACAACTAATATAAAACTCAGAAAACATATGTTATTACTTTAATGTTTTTATTTAATCATAATAAAATTATATGATTAGAAGTAATTAACATGGAATACTTCAAAAAAATTACCATTAGTTTTCATGTCATAATAAATTTAGGAAGGTAAAAGAGAAGTTTTGAGTGTCTTTAATTATCTTAAACAAAAACTATGAGTGACATCATATTAATTAAAAAATATCTTTAGATTTCCACATCATCCAAAGTTGTCTCCATATATAAATTAGGAATGCTCAATATATAATACTATCACATATCCAAACAACAAGATTTGCTGTTTCCATGCTGAATAGTTGTTTCTTTTCATGAATATATATCATAAAAAATTTGAGAAAAGTTATAGTAGTACTAATTTCTTGCTGAAAGAGTAAATCTTTAAATGGATTATACTAGTATGAGGCCGTAAGTATCTTGTTAATTATTATTGGATATGTGATACTATAGATTATAGAAGATATGGACAATATGTGAGCAATGCCTATGTTCAGAATTTACATGGATCAGCTCAGATGTACGTACTAGTATTTATTTTTCAATATGTTGTGTAGTACTGCTCTCCATTTCGTTATTATTGCTACTTTTCAAAATGGAAAAATCAGTGCTCACACGTAGCACTAACCTTCATCACCTGGTTGCAATTTGATAACTTCATTTCATACGTACATGGCCACTTTCACTTCCTCCTCCGAAAGAACCACATGAGTAGACTTGACATTTATCGTTGAAGGCTAAAATACGATTGTATTGAATGATTGATTAAGCAATGTTTTTTTTCACACATATATATAGATCACTAGAATTAACAACGTCAATAGAATTTGGATAAGACTTCAATAACATCCCGATCCCTACTCTTTCAAATTACAAAAATCCCTTAAATTTGGTGGAATCCGGATATATATCCTTCACCGTTTTGATACATCGCGTTTCGATTTCGAATGCATCACTCAACGTCCTTATACATCAATCCGACATATAAGAGAGTAGATATTTTTGTATTTTTTTTCAAATGGAATGAAATTTTAAAGGATATGGTAATATAAGTTGTGTATTTAGATAATTTTTCCTAAATAATTTGTCGAATGAATCCAATTTGTGTAGTTTTCCTTTTTAAAATTAAACAATAATTACACATTTGTTTCTAGTGTGGATAACTAACTTAATAAAAGAGACCAGAAATGTGAATCAAACATGCTATATTAGGCTAAAATAGTTGTTGATGCAATATTTCTTTGTATACATATCCATATATACTGTTTATGCAATATCATTTTAATATTCCTGTATTAATGGAATGTATATATATCATTTTTTTTGTGATTTGTTGTAATGATGATAAGCGTTGAGTCGAGCTACATAAATAATTAGTATTAAAGATAAAAAAGGTACACAGAGAAAATATTTTATTTATTGAGGGTTAATAACTAATTGTGGTGATGATAGAACTAATCAGTGATTCAGCGATAATAATTCTGATTATGAAACTTGAGCTTAAGCCACTTTTAAATTAAATTGTTGATACCTAATATTTCTAATTTATAATTCTGACGTGACTGTGAAAAAGACTTAGTTGCACTTCTATGCTCTGGTTTTCTAAAAGGATCTTGTCTTAATTTTATTATTTTTCACATACAATATATTTTGGCTTACGTTTGTTTGATTCAAAGAAGAGAGACCAATTCAGGTTTGAACATGATAGATTTATGAGCTAAACTCATACACGTGTAGGATGATATTTGGATGTTCAATATATTTTAACATGTTATAATATTTTATTTTTCACGTTATCGCTAGAGGACATACTTGTACCCCAAAAAGAATAATTATTTACATGGGCTACTTGTTATAAATTCATTGAACTAAGTGAATTGTCCATTGAGTTTATCGATAAACATATACTTATCATCTATGTGTATTCTCTAGGTTCTTTGAACTTTTTTGGATAAGAATGTATCTATTATTACGACACTTAGGGCCCGTTTAGTCATGCGATATTGAATCATTATATGATATTATAATATGAAATCATGAGATGAAATTGAAGTTTTGTTTGGACATGTGATATGAAATTTTCGTGTTGTATATTTTCTCATAAGCATAAGAATCTCATAAGTTGTAAAATTATTAAAATAACTCTAATTGTTTATTCATTCTTATCAAATAAACAAAAAATAATAAAATTGTATAATAAATTATTACAAAGATATTTGTTCTCCACTTAAGTAATTGTTTCATCTAACTTTAATTGATCAAGCTTTAATTCAATTAAAAAAATTGAACATGAATTGTAGTGTACTAGTTTTTAATAAACTCCCCTACATAGTACGAACAATCTCCTCACGTTGAACTTGAATTTCTTGATCATATGACTGAGAAGACGAATCAACATTGTTACTTTGAGTTATTTATTGATCAATATCATTCACAACTATATTTTCATGCTCATAGACCATAAATATTTCATCACTCCTTTGGTATTCTCGCAAATAATTATGTAACACTGCACAAGCTATGACATTTTTCACTTGTGTGTCAATATATATCATAAATGGTTCATATCTTGTTTCACTTGTGTACAATTACACATTTTTAGTGCATTAATTTCGTACTAAAATCAAACATATTGAAAGTAGTGATTATCAAACATACATCACCAATTTTGTCTTCTTTCATATTAAATTATTTTAAACATTTTCATATGTAGCCGTAAGAGAATGTTTTTTTTATTATGAAAAAACAAAAAAATATTATTCCCTCCGTTCTTATTTATTTTCACCAAATCAATTCCTACTTTATCATTTATATTCATCAAATTTAAAGTAATAATAAATTGTATGTTGGTGAGAATAATAAATTTTAAAAAGAAATGACATGATTATAAATTTTATTTATATATGAAATAAATGGTTAGTAAATATAAATGTGGGGTTGTTTTACAAAATATAAACTTATGGATCAATTTTTGTATTTAAAAATCCCAAATCATGATATGGAATTCCCATATCATGATTTTGGAGAATATGGTATTCCATCTCATGATATGGAATCATGAATCGGCGTGAAATCACATATCCAAACGCTGATTCCATCTCACGATTCCATATCGTGATATGGTATCACATGACCAAATGCCTACTATGGTGACTTTTGGAGTGATTTCTCAACTTATAAATAGGGTTGTTCATTCACCATTTTAAGATACACAAATGAGACATGAGGACATTTGAATAAGATGATCTCTACATTCTACTCCCCATATATCTTGTCTATATTGTTTGTAGTATATTGCTTATATTTTACAACACTACTCGTTTATTTTCATATTCCCTATTTTTAATTATTAATTTACGTTTTCTACTTGATACCATCAAAGTATATATATACTTTAATCATTAATGGTATCAAAGAGGAAGAAACATACATCGTTTTAGTGAAAACACTACTCAGTTACTCTTTGATACCATCAGAGTATTTAAGGATAAAGAATCAGTGGTTCAATGAATAGAACAAGAGAAAAATTGGATAAATAGTTTGGGTTGTGGGTAAATATTGAATTAGGTCCAATTTGGATAGATATTTGAGAATTTTACACAAATTCCATAGAGTTATTATGATATAATTACATCATATCCCTACTCTTTTCATATTACAAATTTTTCTTAAATTTGGTGGAATCCGGATACATTCCTCAACGTTTTGATAAATCACGTCTCAGTTTTGAATACATCACTCAACTTCTTGATACGTCACTTTACGAGATGTATCTGAGATCGATACATCGCGTAAGAGAGTAGAGATTTTTATAACTTTTCAAATAGTATAAAAATTTAGAGAATATGATAAAATAAGTTGTGTTTTTAAATAAATTTTCGTACATATTTTGCCTAATAAATTCAATTTGTGTAGTTTTCCCTTTTAGAATTAAACAATAGTTATAATGGTCCATTTGTTTCTGCTGTGGATAACTTAGTAACGAAATGTGAATCAAACATGCTATATTGGGCTAAAATGGAGGGCTTTGTATCTTTCATCAGTAATTCTTGTAATCCAATTTCTTTAGTAACTGTACAAACCACAAAAAATAATCAACTAAATAATCACATATATATGTAATGCATTAATATTATATAAATAGTGTATAACTATAACTATATATAAAAGGGTCTGATATACCCCTCAACTTTGTCATTTGGAGCTGATATGTCCCTCGTTATGAAAGTGGCTCATTTATACCCTTACCGCTATACAAACGGCTCACATATACCCCTACCGTTACAAAATGAGCTCACATATACCCTTAATTTAACGGAAGTGAAAAAAATAGTTTTAAATTTATGTTTTTGACTTTTAAATGTAAAAAAAAATCATGTAGGGGTATATATGATCCTTCTAGCGAATTTCAATGTATATTTTAATCTTTTTTATACATAAATTATTTTTTGACGTCTTTGATTATCATTTTTTGAGTTTCTTATTCTTATACTATTTTTTTCTTTCGTTCGTTAGTGTAAAGAGAAAATTTTAGAACTATTTTTTTCGACTATATTGTTATTTAGTTTTTGTATTGAAAAAAAAATTGGGTCATCTATAATAAAGTTTACAAGAAAATTAGTGAAACATAAATAAATTAGACCATCAAAATAATAACTTTAAATTAGTCGTTGAAACAAAAAAAGTCAAAAAAAATTATGTGTGAGGAGAATTAAATATACCCATATGGGATTATATATATATTTAAAATAATAATAATTAAAATATTAAATTAAAATTAATTTTTTCACTTCCATTAGAGGAAAATGGTATATGTGAGCCATTTGTATAGCAATAAGGGCATATATGAGCCACTTTCATAATGAGGGGTATATTAGCTCTAAATAATAAAGTTGAGGGGTATATCAAACCCTTTTTCCTATATATATATAAAAACTATGTATCAGAGATGTATACATGGACATATATATTGTTTATGCAAATATCATTTTAATATTCCTGTATTAATGGAATGTATATCATTTTTTTGTGATTTGCAGTAATGATAAGCGTTGAGTCAAGCTACATAAATTAGAGGTGTCAATATGGGCTAGCCCGCCCCATTTGGGCAAACTCATACAGACGTTGAAATTTGACGGGTCAGGTCGAGCTAGCCCATTTTTGGTGTGGCCAAAAAATGGTCAGCCCAGTCCACACGTATGTGGGCTACAGGCTTGTCGGGCCAGCCCTCTTTCCTTAAAAATATATTTTTTTATAATTTTTTAAATTAAATTATAATTTAAAAATATTTATCATAAATATTGACAAAATAATATTACATTGTGTTAGTGTTACTACTTGTTAATCAAATCCACAAATAAAATTATCTTTATAATATTTATTAAGTTTGATTTCAAGTAAAAACATAAATAGCTAAATAAAAATACTAACCTAATTGTTTTCCAATTATCATAATAAAACACAAAAACTATGACAATATTCCAAAGGCTATGGCCTATGTAGTGATTCCCTATGAATTTTAGGAAATTTTTATTTTATGTAGTACATATTTTATAAACATAATTTGTATTTAAATTGTAATATTTCAAATTTTAAACAGATTTTGAGTTTAGACTCTTGTTATTTTGAATACACTATTTTATTTTTTATTTGTCCCACGGGCCGGCCCTATCCATATTTCTCAAGCCCCACAAATCGGCAGGCTTATTCAAGCCGGGCTAAAAAGCCCTTTTCTTAAATGAACTCTAAAAATCGTAGCCCAACCCTATCAAATCACGGGTTAGGCCAGGCCTGCCCAACGGGCCTAGCCCATATTGACGGTTCTAACATAAATAATTAGTATTAGAGATTTTTTTTTTAAAAAAAAAAGCACATGGAGAAAATATTTTATTTATTGAGGGTTAATAACTAATTGTGGTGATGATAGAACTAATCAGTGATTCAGCAATAATAATTCTGATTATGAAACTTGAGCTTAAGCCACTTTTATATTAAATTGTTGATACCTAATATTTCTAATTTATAATTCTGACGTGACTGTGAAAAAGACTTAGTTGCACTTCTCTGCTCTGGTTTTCTTACATGTTATAATATTTTGTTTTTTCACACTATCGCTAGAGGACTGGTTTCGAATTTCCCAAGGAAACTATTTTGTTTCGTTTGGACACCAACCAATATTTCTAATTATTTATATTAATTTCAATATTTGTCTCTTTGATGGTCTATTAGAAATAACTTCTTTATCTCACAAAGATAAATATAAAAATTGTGTATATTCTATCTTTCCTTGATCTTATTTGTAATATTACATTAGATATGTTATTATTGTTGCAAGCTCGATTGTGCTTAGATAAAATAACCTCTATTTCATGTGCAGCTAATCGATTTTTGTCTAAATATATAAAAAGGTCAACCCATAAAAAAATAAAATATAAAAGGTCAACTCATGAAAAAAGTTAACACAAAAGGTCAGCTGTTTTCATTTTAAAAACGTGAGCCACTTGTCAATTGAATAGAGTTTAATTTGCCTAATATATGTTTGTTGAATAAATTTTCATTTAATAAAGCTTATATTGAGTTGTTAGTTTTATTATTGATCTAAATATTCCGAATTAAGGTTTAATTAACGAATTCACATGAAGAAAATATTTTTAAAAAAATTAACAGGAATTTGGAAATTAATTGATTAGTGATTAGTTTGTTGTGTGATTTTTTAATTAAATTTCTGACTTTTTGATTTAGAATAATTTTTATAAGAAGAACATGTTTGATAGTGATGAAATTGACGAAGAAAATATCATCAAATATTTCATTATCTAATTTTTAATATTTTATTGACCCGTGAAGTGGTGTGCTTTAACCCTTTCTTCTTGTGTTTATTGATAGAGCCTAATTGGATGCATGAATATGACTATATGAGATTTTTATTTTTATTTTTATTAAAAAAAGAATATGACTATATGAGTTGTTTCAAGAGGTTGCAATTCGATTGGACCATTTATTAGAATTAAAAGTAAAAATCAATCAATTTTACGAAAAGTTTTATTGAATTATGAATTTTGAATTTTGAAGCATTGATTCGATACAATTGCATGTCTACTGGCCCCTATGTACATGCCTTTGATTCTTGAAGTCAACCATATCAATTTCAAAGTGAGGTACTACTACGGATCAAGGTGAATAAAATTGAATCGAAAAATGAGATTAAATCGGAAAAAAAATCAATCAATAATTTAGTTTTATTGGATTTGGTAATTGATAGTGGAAATTTGATTATACTTGGATTGGTTTGATTTTAACTAAAAAAAATCAATATATTTATATATATATTTTATTTTATTTTTATTTTTATTTTAAATTTATTTTATACATAAAAGTATTTACTTTGATATAGTTTATAAATTTTTCTTATACTTTTTTAGGCTTTTTGTAAAAAATCTTTTAACATATTATTTCAACTTTGAGACTGAAAATTTTGAATGGTCCAATCAATATTATCGTTCATAGATAGTAGTAAGTACTAAGTAGTAACTCTAATAAAGTTCAAATCACAATCAAATCAACACTAACGATAACAACATCAACAACAAAAAAATCAATTTGATAGTAAGAACGATAATAATGTTAAATATTTGTTCTTTAGTTTTACATTGGTTTAGACAATTAAAATACATAACTAAATCATATTTTTTCTTTAATATTTATTCATGTAATTAATGCTTATTACTTATTAGATTTATTTTAGCATGATTTAGTACTTTTAAATTATGATCATTTTCATTATCACTTATTAATTTGCAATATTTGTTTATCCGATTTCATTATTATTTTTTATTGAATATTGTAGTGTCATTACTAATCTCATATTTTATGATTTTTTCTTAAGAAATGTCTTAAATAGTTATATTTGTAGGACTAAAGAGTTATTTGAATCACAAGTTAATTATATCTTATACGAATACTTTACTAGAAAAAGCTGGGAAAAAATCCAAAAATAAAAAAAAATCGAAATTAAAAAACTCAAATTTTATTAATATCAATTAAAAAGTCACTTATGACCAATAAGTAAAACATGATTTTTAAGTAGGAAAAATAGAATAAACAAAGTAAATGGAATGTTAGTGCATTTCTTGTTCACGAATGTAAAAGTATTTGGACAACAACTGTTGTGCAAAAATAATATAGACAGAATATAAAAGTTCTTATCTTGGCGTAAAGCATATGCTAAAATATTTTCGACTTGGGTGGAGGATGTTATTATTAGCTAAGTTGGAAAAGGGGTGGCTAAAATTAAAAATATTGAAATTTTTACACTGCAAAAACAATTTAACAAAGTCCAAAAAATTAAGATCCCCTAAAATATGGGTTTAATGCATGTATTGATAGAAAGTGATAAAAAGTTTGTCCCCAAAATATGAAAGTGAAATATTGGACAAAAACACTTAACATGGGACAAATTAAAGTTCACCTACTAATTATGCAAACTTAGAATCAAAGGATCTTTGAAAAAAAAATAATACTCCCCAGTTTTTTAAAAAAAAAATGACCTTTTTAATTTTTTATTTTATTTTAAAAAGACATCTTTCTTTTAACAGTTTAATTTCAGCTTTCTACATTTTAAAACCACAAAATTAAAATACATTTTGATATATTTGACATAATTTTAAACCATTTTTTTTAAATAGGAGAAAGTAATTGGTTATGTATGTGGAAGGTTAAGGGTCCTGCACCTAATATTGGACCACTAATTAAGTTTTCTTAATTCATTTAGTTGTATAGTTCATTAAAATTAAATGGATACCATGTGCCTTGCACTACCAAGTCACTAGTATTTGTAAGTAATCCCAACGTTAAGTTTTTCAATTACCATTACTTGGTTGGTTGTTGTGAATAATATATGATTAATTAAGGAACACGTTACAAGAAGAATGTTAATTAGTTGAACTAGCAAATTTATGCAAGATTTCAATCAACTATATATATATATATATATATATATATATATATATATATATAATATATTCACGAAAATACTTAATTGGTCTAAATGGGTTTCTCCGCTTTAAAAGGATAAATACTTCATAATGAAAGAAACAAATGGATTAGAGAAATTTCATTTTTTAATGTATAAAAATTTAGATTTTATTCGTTAAATGGTTTAAAATTTTCAAAATAAATAAAAGGAAGAAAAAAATTATAAGTGCATTCCCTACACAAATATAAAAGTGCATGGATGATAATTGTTATATAAAAATAGTACTCTCAATGTCCCAATGTATGTGACATAATTTGTTTTTCGAGAGTAAAACAACTTAAGTTTGACTGATAATTAATTTGATCATGGAATCTTTAATTTTTTAAAAAAATGAAATTTATATATTTGTAGTCTACGTAAAAGTACTATAAGTCACAATAATTGATAATTCAAAAAATTTAAACGATATATGAAAAAACTTACGATCAAAGATAGACTTGTTTGAATCTCAAAATTTGAAATGTATCGCATAAATTGAGACATAGTGATAGTAAATAAAGGCTTGCGTGGAGATACAAATCCTAACAAGATGAAAATAAATTCTAATTAAGTGATTTCTTCCAATTTTCTAAGCATTGTTGGACAAATTTAAATTATTTAATATCTATATGGATGGCAGATAATAAATATTATGATTATAATTATATTTATTTAATGATTTATGTGTAAAGGTTAAGCGAAATAGAGTTGTCATTATTGAAATGAAGACTCTAAATGTGAAAAGTAAGACCAAAAGTTGTGAAATAATTAATTGAAAAGGAAGTCAGCTTTGAATATTATTATGATTTATGAATGGGTAGTTTGTGGTTGGCATTTTGCCCTTAAAGAAGAGAGAATTGCTTATATTATGGAGAAAAAGTCATCCACATACACAGACTTGGGACCAAAGTGCACCCAAAAATGTGAAATAGCTGTTTTAAAAATGGATGAGAACTAGAAAATGATTATGATTTATAAAACTTATGAAGAAAAAAATGCTAAATGAATTCTTTAAAAATGACTATATCTTGATACTAATGAGTAATTCGATACCTATATTAATGTAAGGTATTATAATTTAATGGAATAGTAAAAGTGTGTACGACTAACATATATTCACCGGTCCCAAATGCTAATATTTTATGGGGGGGAGGGAACTTGGGACCAAATAATCTTGGAGGAAAGGGGAAAATAACCACATTTTAGATCCTTATATGTGGTAACATCAAACATAGACGGTTAATGGTCGTTTTCCTAAAATAATTAAATTAAATAAACTAAGCAAATCTAATGATGGAATATTGGACCACAGAGTATACTAGAGTTGGAGTTCATTAGATATGTGCCTTGCACTAACAAGTTACTTTACTCATTAATTATCGCTTTAAGTTACAATTACCAACTTTTGCTAGGTAATTAAGATTAATAGCATGTTTGGCTAAACGTGTTGACCTTAAAAAAAAAATTAATACGTTTGGTTAAGCTTTTGGGAGAAAATAGGTTAATAGATCGAAGTTGTTTTTCAGAAATCAAACAAGAGAAAGTTTTTCCCCAAATGCAAATACATTTAGAAGTATTTTTGAAATGTTCGGTCAAACATTAATTGTTGTTCAAAGTGTGTTTTAAAATGCATTGGTCAAACACAAACCATTTCTCATAAAAACATAATCCTTAATTCTGTCCCAATTTATGTGGCACCTTTTTCATTTTAGTTCATTGCAAAATGAATGTCATCTTACTCTAATTAGAAACAATTCAACTTTTAAATTTTCCTTTTTATCATTAATGAAATGATTTACAACCACACAAATATCTACGGATTTTTAGTAGACCACAAGTTTTTTTTTTTAAATCTTTTTTCCTCAAACACCGTGTTAAGTCAAACAATGCCATATAAACTGAAAGAAGACAATATTCTTTTTTTTAAAAAAAATAAATAATTAATTTCAAAAGTTTGATCAAACAAACTATAATACTCATTACGAACACGTTACTAGAGAGATATTAATTATTAGTGGGAAGTTTAATTTTTGAATACGAATTTGAATTAATCAAAATTAGAGCGGATAATAAATACCGATGGAATAGTAATACGCAAATTAGGAAGGTCATCATTTTATATTATTAATACATGTGGAGCTTTAAACTTGCAATTCAAAGTTTTCCCTATTGCTAATTAGCTATATTTGACATGTAAACTTGTGGTCACTTTTCTTGAGGAGTTGGGACCTAACATATATTTTCTTCGAAATGCTACACATAATATTTGATACTTTTCATGTCTTTTAAAATATGGACGACTTGGGATATTCAATAAATACCATGATATTGGAGAAAATTATTCTTCGAAATCGAAAATTTAATGAATTTTAGAATATATTACCCAGCAAAAATATCACCAATTTGGATTGTTATTCAACTTGACGTATTTTCCTAATGACATCCGTATAGAATATCAAGGAAATTAATGCAACAAACGTTGACTACGTCTCTAAATGACATTCTATGACTTTAATTTAGATAAAAAAATTTTTTATAAAAATTGTTTAATTTTCGTTTTGTTCTTCTTCTTTTGTGTTGGTCAAATATCAAGTTTATATTTTTAACACAAAACAAAAGACATAATTAGACAGCAGTAATCAAGCGTCAATTTTTGTCAAAAGAAAATTGCTCCGTTAGAAGCGATTTTGTCCTTTTGGTTAATTTTTTTTTTGATGTGCCGTTTTTGTTTTTTGAAGGAAAAAAAATGACCTTTTGGCTTTAGACTCCCTTTTTGTTGATATTTTAATTCATTAGAGTAATAAGATAACCATATTGTCAAACTACAAAGGATATAATGTTTTTAAAGAATTAAAAAAAATGTTAATAATAAAAAAGGAATTAAAAAATATTAATAATAAAAAAGGAATAATGTGACATGGCATCCTATTAGGAGAGAGATAATGTTTTTTTTGTGTCAAGCATATTTTGAGG
Organism: Solanum commersonii; assembly: GCA_029007595.1. Classification (NCBI taxonomy): domain Eukaryota; kingdom Viridiplantae; phylum Streptophyta; class Magnoliopsida; order Solanales; family Solanaceae; genus Solanum; species Solanum commersonii. Next base: position 3,141,099 of record JAJTWQ010000058.1, read on the forward strand.
AAAAGAGGTAAAGTTGGGTGATATTGCAGTCCTAAAACAAACATAAGTGATATTTCTAGGTAATTTCTCAAACATGGGTGACTGTTCAGGGAAATTATCCTAATAAATTGATAACGAACTTATTTCTTTTTCCATTCTCCTCTATGAATAGAAAATAGAAAAAAGGAAAAGTTGGAAAATCAAAGGGAAAAGTCATATTCAAAGTACTTCTAATTTGTTGAACTTTCCTTTAATCCTTCAAATTCAATCATCAGATAATGATTTATGAAATCTTGAATAACAATATTTAGGGGTCTATTTAAGTCAAAAAAAAAACAAAAAACTTAAGAGTATGTGACACATAAAACATAAATTAAAGAAAGCTCATATCTTTTCCTCCCCCCAAACACACACCTTTTTCTTTCATAAAAGATATATACTATCCGTTATGAAGTTCAATTTTTCTATCTTAAAAATAGGCAATCAAGTTTAAATTTGAACTAAATTAAGTCAAGTTATAAGTATTATGTTTTGATTGTTTAGAGTTAAATTATATGAATTTTGATTTATATATACTTTCATCATATTGATATGAAAAGAATGTCTGAATTTTAATTTTTAAAATATTGAATTAATATAATTCAACTCAACTTCAATTATTTTAAGACAAAGGAAGTATCACAAAAAGATAATTGAAATATTTAAGAACAAAAAGAAAAGGTTTAGTAGTGTTTGGTCTATAAATTATTGGTAAATTCTAATTTTGGTCATTGTGATATCTGACTAAACACATTTAACTTTCAATTATTTGAAATATGCACTTTTGATTTATTTACTTGTGAATACCAATGAATTTTTAGAATTATTAAACAGTTTCACCATTTAATTACCCATATATTTTGTTAAGTAAGCTATTATTGCTTCATATTCGAGGATAATATTATCAAAAATAAAAATAAGCGAGGAAGGAATGTAGTGAGACCTCAACTTTGTAATATTGCAGTTATAACAATTGTACTAATTTATTTAAAAATTAACCATAACAAATCTAAGAGAAGATCTCTTCCACCAAACTAGAGTACGTTTTTATTCAATTTTCTGACCGTTCTACTCCATAATAATAATAATAATCATTATAAAGCTTTTTTTCTTTCCTCAGCCGTAAATGAATTTCACCAAGTAAAGTTAGTTATTTTTAAAAAATAAATTATTTTGTCTGTTTATTATAGTAGTCTAACTTAATTAATGTACGCAATATAGAACAGTTTGATATAGACGACTGCATAATGAATGGAATAGTAAATATGTACAGACGCACATATTTCATAGGCATTTGGCCATTCAATTTCATATTAAAATATGAAATCATGAAATAAAATCGAAAAGGTAATGAAATAGGATATTAAAATTCTCCATGTAGCTGTTGGTAATAGCAAAAATTTAGAGATGAGTGTCTTAGCAGTTGGGTCCCAACAGTACAGTTATGTGTAGGTGATGGGAGTAAAGGAATCAGCCCACCAACATTTGTGAAGTCTGAATCAAACATTTACTACCTCTCCTCTCCTGCACAGACCCGACACTTTAAGCAAACTTATTAATTTTAATGATCGTTTGGTGATATGTATAAGAATGGTATCGAATAGAATATATTAGTCATATTGAGATTAAAATTAATACTGATAAAATAAATTAGACAACACTCGAATACATATTAAGTACTGATCTTCAATTCTAATTTTTTAATTTAGTATATCTAGGATCATGTCTATGATGATACCGCTAACTAATTATTTTAATATATTTAGGTAGATGGATACTTTGTTGGTGGTGGTGGTTATACTCTCTGTATTCTGCATTAACTCACTCTTGTATACTCTTTATTTTGTCACCCACTACCTTAAATTTTGAGGGTCCCTTATATCTCCTCTATTTTCTCTATATAATAAATATTCCCTATGATTTGAATTACCTCTTTGCCACCTGCTTCCTTCCTTTCTCTTTAACCAACATCTAGCTTTAGCTCCTAGGTGTGTCAATTACAAAAGGTAAAAGACAACAACAAGTGTTTTTTTTTTTGACTAGATAATATTAGACTTGCTAATTAGATGAAAAAGACATAGTCAAACAAGAATATAAGTTAAGTTTTTATAGCAAAGGAACAAATAAAAATATTATCATGATAATTGATAACAATCTTTTTACCAAAACAAAAATAACTTGTGTAGCCCATAATTTTACACATGGTTTTCGCCCTCTTCACTCATAAAAAAAAAACACACACACACACACATTTTGTAGCCAACAATGGGGAGCACACCCAATCCACTACGTTTTGTTCTTTCATAATCTGAGAAATCGGGTCGGGTTATTCGGATTATCTGTTTCTAATAAAATGTTTTGAGAAAATAAGTTGCATAAATGAGAAAGAAAATATTTTGAGTATGTTTTTTCTTTGTATTTTGTGGAGTTGTACAGGTAAATACTGATGAACATTGAATAGAGCTAAAAACAAACAAGGGTAAAACCGTACTTCCACTTTTTTTCTATGATCACAGTTGTAGAGGACGAAATGGTCAAATGTCAACGGTCACTGAAATCAGCGATTGGGATTGAACCTCCCGAAATCGGCAAGCTTTCTCGATCTGTTCTTGCAAAACGACGTCGCTGTGGAGAGCTGAGGTTTTGCTGTGACTCTAATCTCGCCGGAAAACACCATTTCAGGCGGCATTCCTTTTTGGTTCCAATTTCTGCTAGGGCTTGCCCGCACTAACGGACTCAAGCAAAACGCCATTCCACTGAGGTTCCGATTATGACTTGATTTCCCTCGTCGGCCAGGTTGAGCTGCTGGTGTTCTTCTCGGAGTTTGTTTCCAACCCTGAGATGACTCAGATGAGTACCCGCTCGATCCGCCGCAATGCTCGTCTTCCTCGTCGTCTGAATATCGAGCAGGCGACATTCCTCGATCACGATTACGATGCGTCCTCCGATGACCTCCGATCGTCGATTCTTCTAAAGAAAACGTTCGTGACTGCTTTTTCCGGCGACCAGAGAGAATCGTGGAGAACCACGACGGTGAAGAAGACGAGGCCGGGCAAGTATCACCCGAATTCGCAACCCTACGATCTAAATCAAGTTTATCCGACTTGGATCTAAACAAACCAGAGAAAAATCTAAAATAACTTTTCTTCTTATAAGGCCCAGCAGCAATTACCGTACCGTTGGGTCCTACTTGTGGAGTACTGTAAAATCTTTGATCTCGAATAGACGGAAGCGAATTATGCTGGACTTGCCACGGCGTCGTATCAGATTTCCGGCGAGATATATACGGCGAAACGGAGCGAGGAAACATCAACGGCGGAGGATTTCCATCGGATTTCCTGTGATCCTCCTGAAACAACTGCTGCTGAACTTGAGCCCGTGCTTGAGCTTGAGCCTGGGCCTGTGCAGCCATAACCGCAAATAGCCTTTCCCGGAGACATGAAGCGCAGACCCCGACGCTGCTACTCAGGTCAGAAAGATGCTTTTTACACCTCATTTATCCAAATCGATTGAATTCTTTTGTTTAGCTGAATGAATTAGTATGAAAAATCAGGAAGAGAAAAGGGAAATTGAAGGAAGAAGAAGCAACATTTGTGGAGAATAGAAGGATCTGAGAAGTGAATTTGTCTTCTTCTTTTAGTGAGAGAAAATTGGGTGTAAGAGAGAGGGGTGCAGGCTTTTATGGGTAAAGAAAATGAGAGCTTTTATCTTTTTCTTTATTCTTATAGGTTCAAATTAAAGGGAAGAGAGAGAGAGAGAGTGTGTGAGACCTCAACAATGATGCCACACTAATATTTAAACACAAATTTACACTATCTCCTTATTAATTAGTAATTAAGAATAAGAAAAACAATAAAATACTCATTGCCAACATTTAATGAAAACATCATTTTAGGACTTGAGTAAGTATTAATCAAATTTTATTTAATATGAAACTCTTAAATCCTTTTACAACTATTTTGTAATACTTCTCCTATTTTAATTCGCTTCACTTATTCTGACTTGATAAGTTATCCAAAGAAAATTAAAAAAAAATAACTAATCTTCTGATGCTAAATTAAAGCTATGCTAAATATATCAAAATGTTTTTAAAGTTTATATATACATGTCATATAAAAAGTTAAAATTAAAAAATTACTAATAATGAAAAGTGCTCAAGTCAAATAAATTGAAATAAAGGGAGTTTGAATTTATTTATTTTAAGTGATTTTAACCTAAAATAGTTTTAAAGCATCTTTGAAGTGTTTGAATAAATTTAAAAAGTGTTTATAAGCACTTTATTTATAATTAAAATGATAAAACAAGTCAAAAGTCCTATGACAGAATTTCTAACTTATGACTTTTGATCAACAATAAATCCAAACAAACTCTTAATTATGAGCTACTTTCTCCAGTCTAAATTTTACCACTTTTGATTTAAGATATTGTTTTTTGAGGGAAAATAATAAATATTTGTAGCTCATTGAAAGTTGACTCTTATTATTTTAATTAGTGAATTATGGTAACTACGTAAACCATTTAAAGGATATAAAGTATAGTTTAGACAAATATTTTCAAAATAATGCTATTAAATATTTTTATCATTGTGCCAAAAATAGTATTTTGATGACTAATTTTTTTAAAGTTGATGACGGAGTGCTCTTGTCATGGTTTTACTTATTTATTTTTCTTATTATTTTATATTACTTTAATAATCAACAATCTATTGATATTTTTATGAATGGTCAACTTTACCTTTGATAGCACTCTATCCATCTCATCATATTTATACTCCAAAATACTTATGATTAAAGACATTTTCAACTCTACTTGACAATAACGGTGGTTATTTATAAGATAAGTATTATCATTTATCCATACCAATTAAGTCAAAAAAAAAAAAAATTGGGTCCGATTCCCATTTATTTGCCTAAATGGGAAATACTAAGTAATTCATTTTTTTTCTAAGAAATATCATAATATCACCTCTAGAAAATCTTAAGAACTTTATAACCTTGTCTTGATTGCAAGTTTGATTCCTTTCTTATCCGTTTTGGCAAAGATCAACGGTAGAATGTGTAAGACATTCTAAATCTAAAAATTCAAATCAAATTTAATTTTGGGTGAAATTTCTTTGTAATAAAATATCTACGAAAATCATGTTATCATTAATCATAAAAAAAAAATCTCTTTGTGTGGAACAAATTTTAATACATATAAAAAGTAAACTCCAATCACAAACAAAAATATTTTATTAATAAACATGTGGATACAATTTTATTTTCTACCTTGATTTATCTCTCTTAATTATCTTGTTTCGAGGATTGTTATGTTAGAGTGAGAGCATGTTTGATATTGTTGTTGAGAAGCTAGAATATTTATTTTGAGAAAAACAATATTTTTGTTGAAAAATTAAGTGTTTGACAAATGAGTAAAAGCCCTTTTAACTGAATGCATAAACAGTTTTTTCAGTTGTTGGGAAAAAGGTAAAAAAATTTATTTATTTTTTAAAATAGCAGCGGAAACAAAATGTTATTTTTCTCAGGAATAAAATATCCTTTTCACATATACATATTTACCGATATATTTTTTATTAATTAATTTGCATATTTCATAAGTTTGGTTAAATTTCATTTAAGAATTTTATTTTTTATTTTTATATAATAAATTTTATAATTTATTTTACGTTTATATATTATTATTTTATATATTATCAGTATTATTTTGCAAAATTAGAAAAAAGGTAACAACAATATTTTTACAATATTAGAAAAAAAAATAACAATTAAAGACTTCAACCTCCCCAAAAAAGTATAATATTGATTGAAAATTTTAACATGTACATTATAATTTAATAAAAAAAATTAATTGACTTTTTTATAATAAATATTTAAAATAGTTTCTCTCAATAAAATAAATTTAATATTAGAAGTACATTAATAGTTGTCTTTTTTTGTAATTTGATTCTCAAAAACACATTTTAAAAAAGATTAGTCAAATGCAATTTGCTTATAAAAAACATTTTTCAAATGAATTAGTCAAGCACAAATTGCTTTTTTTCAAAAGCATTTTTCTGAAAAGTCATTATGAAAAAACTCTTCTAAAAACAAGTTGTTTTTAGCAGCCAGTGACGGATGCACATTCAAGTGTATGGGTGCTTGAGCACCCATTACACTTGGGAGCCAACACTATTATTTATAAAAAGAAACTAGTAATTTGTATGAATATGTAAATTGAGCACCCATATTGAGCACCCCTTTTGGTACCAACTTCAAATTACAAATAATTGAGCACCCATAACTAAAAAATTCTGGATCCACCACTGTTAGCAGCAATGTCAAAGATGCTCTGAGTCAAAGTCCACATTGGTTGAGGAATTGATTGGTGGTCTGCTTATAGATTTGAGTAATCTCCCGTCACTAGCTAGTTTGGGGTTGAGTTGGGCATATGTGTCATATCTTTACATGTTAGTTACGTATTTCTCAAACGTATGCTGATTTGGACCTCCTTAAAATTTATTGGGAATATATTACCATTTATATATATATATATATATAAATGAACTAGAATTTAAGATAGAATAGTCTCCAAATAACCCGACTAAAATTAGACTTGTTTTATAGAGTCCTATGAAATTTCGATGATTAATCAACGAAATGTGGGCTTTGCGTCATGATCATATATTCCAAATGTGTTTCATGTTTCATTGCTAAGTTAACTTACTTGCACGCAACTGAGCATTCAAAGCAATTCATATTTTCAAGAGTTCAAAGCTCTAAGTTTTGGTAATTATTGTTTTGTTTCAGCAAGTCCAATTCTAATTCAATTGCAGTATGATATGGAGTTGTAAGTATTTTTTATTTATTTAGAATCATTCCTAGGTTACATTGGGAATGGGAATTGAATATTTGTTTCTTAAATGAATACACCACTTGAGCTAATAACCAATCATAATCAACTATATTATAAATCTATAATTGTAAGGGCACAATAGAACTCTATTATTTGCCAATTAGAACTTCCATTACTTAATTGAGTTGGTGCAACATGTGATATCTCATAAGAAGGGCTAGAGATCAATTTCCTCTACCAACGTCTTCTAGTCAAGTTCGTCGCATTGGACCAATCTAATACGATTTACATCGCAAAATAGCCAGTGGCGGATCTACCTTGTGCATATTGGGTGCTTAAGCACCCACTACCTTTTGTGACAAACAGTAATATTCATGTATAAAAAAAATAAGTATTTCATTGAAATGTATTAATTGAGCACCCATTTTAAGTAGTAATTTTTGAGCTAAAAACGTTGAGCACCCATAATATAAAATTTCTGAATCCGCCACTGAAAATAGCTATTATGGATTTCCTTGGGTCCAAAAAAGAAAAAACGTTCATGTCATAGATTCATTATCTTTTGGACAATGAAGCATGACTAGTAAAGGAATACTCTTCATACTAGTGTATATGGTATATCACATCAAATGCCCTTATGTACAATAAGTAGCATCCAAAAACGAACCAAGCATCCCAATAAAATGAATGCTGCAAGGACTGACTACCTTTTAACTTTATGTGCTATGTTAATCAATATGAAGGACTATTTGTTGGAAATATACTTGACAAGGATATTTGAAGTAACCATACAAAAAAAGAAAAGAAAAGGAAGGATCCTCCTAAATTATCATATGCATGTATATAATATTGGGGATCCATTGATTCATTGTAGAAAGCACATACTTTAGCTTGCTCATGAGGTGACAAATCAAATAGTTGCACCTTCATGAAAATGCCTATGATCTGATACCAATAGCTAAGAAAGAAGCACTTAGAATGGACAGTTCCATCTTTATTTATGACAAGAAAAATAGATATATATATATATATATATATATATATATATATATATATATATATATATATATATATATATATAAACACATGAATATAAATCATTTTTGTAAGGCTCAAGCGGTCAATCCCTATCCCATTTTAATTATTTTACTACTTTTGATTTAGTACCTTTAAACAATATTAGCAACTCTACTGTTATGCTAACCTATAATGCGTTGTTCATACTTAGAACAAAAACTTTGAAGAACTAGATAAGAAACAATAAAGTTTAAAGAGTATTTTCAAAACTGTAAAATTAAAACCAATAGAGAAAATAGAATCAGAAACATATTAGAAATAATATTTTTTTTTTTAAAATCTCTAGAAGAAAATCGAGTTCATTGAATGTACAGTGTTTCCTTATTATTTCCCTCAAGTACCCGAGATTAATGGAATATATCCACTTAGGATAGAACAATCTTACTCACCGATGTATCGTTAGCAAATCACTCAACGACAGTAAAGTACACTTAGAATACTAGATTTAGTAATAAAAGAAAAGGTTCAGAAAATTGGTTGTTCCAAAATGAGAGGAAATCTCTCTATTTATAGACAAGGAAGGGTAGTGTGAACATGTGTTTATTGTGTCCTATCGAAAATATCACAACCCTTTGAAAAAGTCACAATTCTTCGGAAAAGGTCACAATCTTTTATACAAGTCACAACTTTTCATAGAAGTCACAACTCTTCATAAAAATTGCAACTCTTCATTTTCAATTCACACCTTTTAAAACCCAATATAATGATGAATATTATTAGATTAATTTATAAATAATTCTGTTTACAAAAAAAAATAAAATTAAAATGCAATGAACTCAGAACATAAATGTCTCTATATAATAATAATGCATGTGTAGTGGAATATATTATACAAAAGCATGGCTATTTGATAGTACATTCCGCTGTTCATTATATTCTAATTTTTTTTTGCTGCAAAAAATATTTATATTACATAGAGCTTTACTAATAAATAACATTATACATTATCTACAAGGAAATTACTGTTTAAATTTGCCAATCATAATAGTATGAAACATGTCATGACTCATGAGGAGTTTTTTTTCAAGGGAAACTTATCCATATGTATCATTCGATCAATATCATAATTTGGTTGAAATTTATAACGCACATTAATTATATTTGTTATTTATATAGGTATATATATATACACACACTTACAGGCAATTATTATATATGTATTAAATCATTCAAAGGGACTAAATTGTAATTATCTTTTATAAGAGAAAAAATCTTCTCAATAATAAGTTGGCCAAATTAAACAAGGAATGATTTCATTAGAGTCTATGTATTACGAGTAATAAAACTTTCAATTGGGGCAGAAATTAAGTTCATGGGCTATAGCTTTAATCCTTTATGAAGTGCGACAATGCAAGTTCCGTTTTGCGGTGCACACTATTAGGTCTGAATATCATGCTTAAAAATGAGTACTAAAAAAATTACAGGATTTTTTTTTTTATATCAAACACATCCTTAATATATTATAGATAGCCACATAAAAAAAATATGTTTTATCAGATACTTAAATACATTAAAAGAAAAGAAATAAAAAGGTTTTTAAAACATAGAAAGATGCAAATCAGACTACGATCCATTATTTTAGCTCCTCTCATAAGTCTAATTCATTTTGATCTAAATTTCTTTTACGTGAGTAATTTGACATTCTAATTTGGTAGGATGTATTATAGAAAATAATACATATATTAGTTATGGTATTATTAATCCTTTCTTTAATACATTTTTAGCTTATATATTATAACCAGTATATGCATTATCTATAAACCCTATTAAGCTATTATATATAGGATATATAACTAATACATTGCAATTTATGATATTAACAATACAAAAGTTAATTAACACATAAATACGTATGATTAAAAATCAAATTTATTCTTAATATGCCAAATCAAATTAAATAGTAAATAAGAAATAATTTCAATATAATTTACTCCTTTTGTGGTTAAATATATTGTTACAACGCCAAGTTCCTTTTTAGCTCTAATGTATGATGATGTATCTTGCATTTTTTTGGTGAACAAACACAGACTGATCATTTTGACCTTGGGTTATTAATTGTAATTAACTTTTTAGTGCTCATAAACAAAACTGACATTTGCAATAATCCAATTGTTCAGTTTTTAAGTACAAATCTAATTTATTTATTATTTGATTATTTTAACGGAGCACTACACGTCGAAAATGGTAGGGGACCTCTTACTATTTTGATGTAACTTTTCAAAGAAGGTAATTGGTGTTTGGGAGTTGACATTAGAAATTGTGATTTCTTTGTCTTTTTGCCCCAACTATGGTTTCACATTATGCTAATTGTCAACAATTACATTATATCAACTCTGTCTTTTCAATCACTACCATTAGGGATGACAATGAGATGGGACGGATATAGGGCAAAGTGAGTTTAAGGCTATATGGGGTGGGACAGATTTAAGGTTGTGGGGTGGTTTGCGGGGTGGGTTGAAGTGGGGTTTTTTAAAATTAATGTGGAGCGGGGCGGATTGCGAGTATATGCGATTTTATATGGGTTTAAATTTAATTTTAATTTTTTACGTGTTATAAGAGCGATAGATCATTATTTGCTAAGATGATTTCTTTGAAGCTACTAAAATATTCAAGATAGTAAATGAAAATGGTTCAATAAAAAATAATATAATTTCTTACATGTTTCCCAACCTCAAAAAAAAATAAAAAAATAAGTCGCTATCCTATTAAATTAATACAATTTAATGAAAAACTAATTTTATTTTTATGAATTATATTTTTTTGTATCAAACTTAACTAAAAAAAGAAAATATTAAAAAAATTATGCAGGAAAATGTGGGGCGGATTGAAAATAAAAAAAATTGTTATACGGGACAGATTAAAAAAATTGCGAATTAAGCTCAACCCGCACAGTCCCCACCCCGCACCACCCCATTGACATCCCTAACTACCATAGCGCTGGATAAATAGAGTCTCTCCATTCAATTATAGAAAAATTTGAGTAATTTATGAATAAGAAAAACATAATTGTGTCACAATCTAAATTTGAATTCATCGCGAATAAAAATAGAATTTATGTTATAAATATTGACAACACAACACAGAAAATAAATAAATATATATATATAAGTTATTTTGAAAGATAAATATAAGTACAACTATTTAATCTGCCTTAATTAATAATCGTAGGTGAATTTTGGTAATTATTTAATAATGGAATAATTTCACAAAAGTTATATAGTCCACAAATTATATTGCATCTACATAGTTAAGTTCTAAATTTTTTGCCGCATAGCCATTATATTTTCATAGAAGCGTTAAATTTTTTGATATACAACAGTATACTTGATTTTATAACATTATGTAAAACTTCAATTTTTTTTTGTTTTGTATCAAGGTTTAAAAATTCGAGATACAATATTATATACCCAATATACAAATATTATATAAAATTATAAGAGGTGTTTATACATTCATAGTATTATACCAAACACTTACTTTATTGTGTTAATTTCTTGTACCTCTTCTGAAAGTGTTTATACATTCATAATATTATAAGAGGTGTTTGTACATTCATAATATTATATAATATTAGTTTGATCATTAATTCTCTCTTAATTCTTATTATTATACATATATATGTATTTTAATAGAATCCATTATGATAAACTTTTTTGGAAGAGATAATCCAATATAAATATGACGGAATCACAATTAGTTGGAAGTTGTTTCTTGTTCAACAACGGCATTATTTGTTAAGCACATTTTTAAAGAAAAGAAAGCACTCCCTCTGTTCATAATTACTTGTCCATTTTTTCTTTTATAGTTGTTCCTAATTACTTGTCCATTTTGACAAATCAAGAAATGACAAATTTTTTTACCTATTATACCCTCAATTAAATGACTAATTACTTTGAAAAATGCAAAACTTTTCATCCACTTCATAATTAATAGGGGTAAAATGGTAAACTCACTATGTCATTAATTGATTTCTTAATAGGTGTATCAATTCAAAAATGGACAAGTAATTAGGGACAGAGGGAGTATGTTGGAGAGTATTTTATCTTATTTTAAACGAAAGTGAGACATGTGGATATATGAAATTAAATGAATAATTAACCATTTAACAACCAAACTAATTTTACACATATTTATACTATCTTCCCTCTCTCAATTACTATTAAATGATGTTGGAATAATTGTCTTGGACTTTTAAAATAACAAATAATTTGAGATAATTAATTTTAAAAATCACGATAGATAATTTGAAATATAAGTAAAAAAATTAACATAAAAACTTGATCAAACATCTTAGCTTTCTAAAATAAACATTATTAACTTTCCAAAAAATTGACCAAACATTCTAATTAATCATAGCCAATTGATGTTTACATGACTATAGCTTATAACTTGAATCAATCAAAGCCAACTTTCTTAATTAACATCAACAAGTACTTCACCCATATAAACCATGCCACACTCTTTTTATGGACATGCCAATAAACATCAAAAAAATCTCTTATAGCCCCCTTTCCATACTTTCAAAAAATTGAAGCTATGTACTTACTAACACTTTCATGCATGTATGTAAATTTAATGTTAATGTTATATCCTTCTCAATAGACTTACCCAAAATTGTTACCCACATTTGATGTAATGTCGTGATTACATGTTCTATTTTACTTTAGGCTTGATTTTGAATGTCGTTCTACACATGTGATTATAACTTGAAATATTCGAATCACTAGTGAAGTCAGAATTTTTCATTGAATAATTAAAAAATAAAACAGTAGAGTAATACCTAAAATTCAAATTTGAAATCTCAAGATAAATTTTGTATTCATTAAATTACTGAATTAATCTCTAATTTTGTGTTTTTTTACCAAGAGGATTTGGGTGAACTCTTCCGCCCCAGTCCATAATATTTGGAAACCTTTTATCGTACATGATAACAAAATAAAGATATTTTTATAATATATAGTCCATAATTGGATATAGAAGTGATTTATTATACTATTTTTATAATTTATATTAAAATATAAGGCACATATATAAATGCTAATTATATGAAAATTGAAGTACCACATAACATGAGGTACAGTAGGCATTTATTTGGCATGTGCAGCTGAAATTGCATTTGCTTCACATAAATGACCCTTCACTCTGAGTATTGCCTGACCTAGCAAACACCTATAATCATTATGATGAAATTAATAATGACATATTTAAACTATACTGCTCACTAATTACTTGATAAATAAAATAAGCGTGTATTTGTATATGTTTAAAAATTAGTTTTGAAAAAGCGTGTATTTGCATATGTTGCGTACTAACTTATTTTATTTATTAGATAATTGGTTAAGGGGTAAATACTATGAAAAAATTAAGTTTAGGGTGTCATAAAATCCACACTTATATAATTTAGGTGTATTGTAGAGAATTGCATCATATATGTTTCTCGTTCATGCATTCATGATATTACTTTCACTATCTCAAATTATTTGTCGTAATTTAAAAAAAAAATATTTATTTCAAATTAATTATCATTGTAAAAGTTAAGAATATTTTTTTTCATTTTATCTTTAGTACATTGTCTTGAAATTACAAACGACTTAATAGTTAGTAAAGGGTGATTATATCTTAAAATATTAATAAAGGGTAAAATAGTAAAAAAAAATCCTCCCAATTAATATTTTTTTCAAAAGTGGATAAAAGAAAAATACGATAAATAATTTGAGACAGAAAAGTAGCTGGTACTCACTATTCAACTCACGAGAAATTTCACCAAAACATTATATATGATATCGTACGATCGTTACTTCCTTTTTGTTGTTTTTATTGTCTTTATTTGTTGTGATTTGCCTTCAACTTCACCCTATATAAAATTGTACACTGTAATGTTTTGTCAAAAAGTTCTGCTTAATTATATACCAGTAATTGTATTCATATATGTTTTTTTAAATAGTCAAAATTAACTACTGGTCCTAAACACAAAAGACAAGAATAGTTCATCTTTCTGATTAATGAAAGCAGCTGATTAGAGTGCCAACAATATGGATTATACTATTAGAGTTAGTAACTAGTCCCTCTCCATCACAACTTAATTAGGGCCTAATTATTAGGGATAAAATTTTGACTTAAACAGCCTAAACACATATATTCTATTTCCTTATTTGTGCATATTTAAAATGATAGTGTTTTTCTAATTGTCGACGTTTTATAATAGTAACAAATTAAAAATTTCAAAAAATTTGTAATGCCTTGAAAATAATGTTGGAGTCAAAATTTATTCGAGGGTCGTACATTTTGCATGTAATTGATCTTTCTCGGATATGAATTCATAGTTTTGAATCTATCTTTGATTGGCTATGTTTTAAAATTTCCTAATCTTTTTGGTGTGAAATTATCATGACATTTTATTATTATTATTATTATTATTATTATTAAAAAGGCTTGGAAAATGAAGATAGGGCTAGACTGAAGTAAAACTGAAATTTGAAGTTTGAGATCCAAGTGGGCCTGAGAGATCCCAACCAGTGCTTGGGCTGGCCCATCTATTTCAAAGCACGCACCTCTATTTTCCACTATGAAATGTCGTTCTTATCAGTTTATTATTTTGCGGATTCATATTTTTTAAAAGGGAAAATTACATATTTGACCGCTCGTTATAAAAGTATTAAATTTTTCTTTAGATCTTGGTTTCTTGAAAAACATCTTAAGGCACCCATCAAAGGTGCTTCTCTCACAAAATTTGGTCTTAGGCTTGTCTAACGTCAATGTCTGAAGCTCACCCAATTTTTATACAGATCATGTGTGTAATTTCTTGATTAGCATTATTGATCCTCATTTGACCCCATCCCAATTTAATTCAGTCCAATCTGCCCATTTGACACCTCTAACGTTGCCCTTTTTGTGTTCATTGGTGAATGGGCCATATTGTTTAGTTAGCTATAAAGTGTAAAGAGTAATGGTCTCTAAATAATAAGATAGTGGCCCACTAGTGTAGAGCATGCTCCAGAAGAGATACGAGCCCAATGCCCACTAAAGACCCAATTTGAACATTAGCAGATCAGGAGATTTAGCCCAATGTGTAAATAGATCAGCTTAGTTAGCCCAATTCTATAATTTGATGAAAAAATTATTTAAATATACAACTTATTTTACCATATTCTCTAAAATTTCCTACCATTTTGAAAAAATTACAAAAACCTCTACTCTCTCCTATTCTTGGATACATCACTTTACACAATGTATCAGGACGTTGAGTGATGTATCTGAAACTGAGATGCGATGTATCGAGAATTTGAGGGATGCATCCAAAATCAGGACACTATGTATTGAGATATTTTGGAATGTATCCGGATTCCGCTAAATTTAAGAGATATTTGTAATTTGAAAAAGAGTAGAGATATGATTTAATTAACTCTTAACAACACTATGAGATTTATGTAAAATTTTCTACATTGATTAGTTGGATCAATATTGACATGGTTGTATATTATATGCCGAAGTTAAATTTTAAGCTGCAATTTGATAATTATAGCACTAAAATCATGTATGTTAGACATTTTAAATTTTAATACATTGTGCATAAATTTGAAAAGAAGTGTGTATTACCTTACCATTTTTTTCTATGTTTTTTTTCTCTTTACAACCACTGATAAACCACCTTTTTTCGTGTGTTAAAATTAGATTTTAATGAATTGAAATGCAGACGGTAACAAAATTATCAAAGAATAATACTAGTACCACAAATTTGTAAACAAACATTTAATATTAGGACAAAATGAGAATTTCCTTTATGTCTTTGGTAGAAAAAGCTTCAAAACTACTCATCAACTACTATAACATTTGCTTTCTTCTGTGTTGGCATACTTGTCCATGGACCATTTTACTTTGTTAACAATATTCTTAAGTTTGATGGGCTCCTACTTGTATTTGTACCATTTAAAAAATGTCGAATTATTTAAAAAATAATAATTTTGAAACGACGTGATTGTTAACTTTTAACTTCGCTCGATTTATTAACAAAATTTCATAATACAATTTCATCTCGCAATTTGAAATTATGAGATGAAACCCACATTTGAATATGCAATTCAAACTCGAATACATCTGCATTTTAAAACCCCAATACACAAACTTTTGATTTGAAAATCTTTTTACACACTAAAAAAAGACACATTCTTAGTGGAGTATAAACTTAGAGCAAGGTGACCCACAAATATTCAAATTTCAAAATTTCCAAACGTTATAAAAAGATAAAAATGGAAAGGTACAAGTTGTATTAACCATGCATAAATCAAAGAGACAATAACGCGCATATATCGCAATATAACCCAACCCCTTATATTTACTTTCTTTGAGTAAAATTGAAAACCAAGTCCAATTTCAAACACCCTTTTCTCTATCTCTCTCCTTTCCCCTTTTTCGTATCTCTGTAAACAACACAGTTCCACTTTCAAGTTCAAATCTTGATTGCTTAATTACCAATCTTTTTTCTCTTGTAATAAATATAGATCTGGGGTTTTAGGATTTTATTGTTTTTAGTTTGGGAGAAGACGAGATTTCTACTATGGAGAGTTTAATTGGTTTGGTGAATCGAATTCAGAGAGCTTGTACAGCTCTTGGTGATTATGGTGGTGGAGATAATGCATTTTCTTCTCTATGGGATGCTCTTCCTTCAGTTGCCGTTGTCGGTGGTCAGGTTGGTGATCCATTATCTTATTCGGTTTCTTGATTATTTTTTTCCCCGATGGGTTTTACTGGAACTAGGATTTAACTTGGGGAGTTGGGTAATTAGTAGATCCATGTTAGTAATGGTGGAAATGAGACTTTTCTATATAGGTTTGTGTTGGATTTTGATTTTAACTTGTTAAAATGAGGAATCTTGATCTTTTTTCCCCTACTGCTATTGATGGCTGCATATGGGTTTGTGCTGATTTAGATTTTTAAGTACTGTAAAGGTGGAATTTTGGTTATTTTTACCTCTGCTATTGATTGTTGTTAGACTAATTTTAGTAGCTCATTTTATTGTGTATTGGAAGGAAATGAGATTGTTTAATATGGTTCTGTGTTGATTTGATTTCAGTAGTGAAAAGATGAAATTTTGAGTTTTACCTCTGTCATTCATGGTAGTGAGCTAATACAATTTTTGCTCCTTGCTTGCATTGATTCAGAGTTCTGGAAAGTCATCTGTGTTGGAAAGCATAGTAAGCCGAGATTTTCTTCCTCGTGGATCAGGTGAGCTCCTTTGATTAATTTATCTTTATCATACTTTTTTTCTCTGTCATTCCTTAGATCATCCTAAGTGTACTAAAGCGGTGGATTGCTAGAAGTTCTATTAGATTTTACACAACTAGTTTCTCCTTACGTGCAAGTGTATGTTAAAGTGATATAATATATGGTTATGTAAAATAATATCAATATTATTAAAATTGAGTAATAATTATACATAAAAGAATAAAGTGCAAGCTTTTGGGAGTAATCAACGCAAATCATTGTGTAATGACTTGTTTGTTGAGGTCAATATATTTGGATATTATCTGAATCCACTAAGATGAACGATCAAAATTTAGTTAGATCCATGTGATTCTTTATACTTATTTTGATTTTGTGGCCATCACCTTTGTCAACACTGTGGTTATAAAATTAACTTGATTTATTGAGACAAAACATATCTCCCAAAAAACTCGTGATTAAATGATCTTCTCCTTACTAAATTTGCAAGAATAGACGCTTCAAACTTGATAATGTAATTTTTGAAATCAAGAATCAATATCTAATAAATAAGAAATACTAAGCAGTGTCACACACAAAAAGGCTAAATTATCATAGTGTTGGCAGTACCTAGTCATATTTTGAAAGGTGCGCAGGATCAATAGAGTTAGATCATTCAGTCTAAGGTATGCAAGAATGACCTAGCTTCATATAGAGGCAAATAGATTAATACTCTTATTTCTATATAGTTGTCCAGCAATGAACAAACTATCTGCTACAGATATTCTTTTAAAATATTGGATGATATGTACTAAAATGAGATAGTAAAAATAAAATTAGGAAGAATAAAGATAATAGTAATACTCAGACATGTATCAATGTGGTGCAACCCCAAAATTAATGTTGATAAAGAAAAAAAGGAAGATACCATACCCGGAAAAACGATGGGACAAATAAAGGTTGGGCGACATATGAACCCCTTACCTATAGTCTGTAACCAATATGTCACAATCGAGATGTTCACAATGGTATCAGATTGTCTATGTATTAGCTTCTAGGCTAGCATGTGTATGTTACCATTACCAAATAACTCAAATATTTTAGCTTATCAAATGCACGACAAGAAGCAAGCAATTGCTAAATGGGATCACCATAGCTTGTACGTAAGCCTTTAGAATAATAATTAGCTCTATCTAAATGGGATCACCATAGCTTGTACGTAAGCCTCTAGAATAATAATTAGCTCTATCTTATAGGATTTGTTCATTGAAGCAAATTTCTATGGGCAAATCAAAAGTTCTGATCCAACCAATAAATAACAATTGCTTCTCCTTTCAACCTTCTACGACATATTTGCTATTAGTAGGCATATGTAAATTTAATTTAACCGATAAGCTGAACAAAAAAAAAAGTAATGGTTTATTGATATCGGTTTCATGGTTTGTAAATCATTTTAGAATTTTATTCTTTTGGCCTATTGGTTTGATTAACGGTTTTACCAATAACCCATTAAGGTCTATCAAATTCAATTGAAAATCGACAAAAGGCTTTTGATTCTTTTTGTGAAGACCATTTCTCCTTCTTAACTCATCAACTCACAAGACCTTTTTTTTTCTTGATCAATGCATCTATCTAGTAAACATTGCCAAGAAAAAAAATCATAATAAATTTATATAGAAAAGCCACTGCCTCACTTCAAATAACCAAGACGTAAAGACTGCTAACCAGTTAACCAATAAATTGATAATCGATTTCTTAGTGGTTCGAATATCGGTTTAGCATGTTTACAGGCCAATAACCGATAACATTCATAACCGAGCTGGACCAACCAATAAACAGTCCTAGCTTTTATTGTAAAGTCAGTCAAAGCAACTAAACATGTGAGTAAGTATAATAGATTCATACTTCATTAGATGTAAACAATACTTGATTGAACACTAGCAAGGTATAATAGATGATTTATAAATAACCTCTCATTCAAGATTCTGGCGATCGGTTGGTTCGTAGTACTAAAAGCAGCTAACCAAGAAAAAGAAGAGATAAGATTATTTGCTAGAAGCAGCTAAGTGCATGCGTGATATCCCTTCAATTTTGGAATTTTGGCATCTGCAAGATGATGATAATAACCCCATTTGCACTAAGATAAACCAAATGACCATAAGTTGTGGCAACTCTTGCGGGAGTAACATTAGAAATGGTGGCAAGTCTTCATAACATTAAATTTTTATTAAATTTTATATTACGTAGGGGTTAGGAAGGAGAAATAGGGGAGGGATCACAAGGTGGGGAATTGAACCCTCCGCAACAAGGTGAAAATTCGGATAGCCAACCAATTGACCTTACGAAGATCCCCATTGTTTAACTTGTTAAGGGTTTCCTGCTTTTAATATAATATAGATTATATGAATTACATTTGCTGAGTGAAATCGTCTGTGGTATCCATTCAGGAATTGTCACAAGGAGACCATTGGTGTTGCAGCTTCATAAGACTGATGACGGACAGCAGGAATATGCAGAGTTTGGTCATATTCCGAGAAGACGGTTCACAGATTTTGGTATTTCAGTTTACCTCCATTCTTTCTTCTTCTTTTGGGACATTACTTTAGCCCTTTCAGAATTTATCTAAACTCTTTACTATTTCATGACAATTAATTAATATTAAAGTAGCTACAAAACATTTTTGCTTTTAAGTTAGGTAAATGAGAAACACGATTACTTGTGCATAGAAGAGTCGCCATATACAGTAACTTAATAGATCGGTGGTTATGGAGACGAACTATTAAATTTTAGTTGTATTAGTTTTTTCATTCACTCTCCTCTCTCTTAATGTGTGTGCGCTTGTGAAGTGACATGTATGTGTGCCCTCAAGCACATCAGTATTACTTATCAGTACTAGATTGTAGATTCTGATTCGACAAAATGTGTTTTCTTTATTATTTTTTAACAGGCATGGTCCGCAAGGAGATTGCGGATGAAACTGATCGAATCACAGGGAAAACTAAGCAGATTTCTCCTGTTCCGATCCACCTGAGCATATACTCTCCAAATGGTATGATGTCCATGAATTCTTTATATGTGCTTAAAAATTCATTTATGGTCCCAAAAAGTGATCTTACTCTACATTGCATCAGTAGGTTTTTTTTATTAGTTTTTGTTTCTGAAGTTAGTTATTTCACATGCATGTCTGCTTTTCTAAATTTCATCGAAGATGGGCTTGATGTTTTAGTATTTCATCATAACGCTATTTATTGCCGAGAACGGATGGTCTTTTCTCTTGTTCCTTTTGGTGGTGACTGTTCTAAAGAGCATATCATTCTCTCTTTATCATGCTAACTCCATACCATGTGTTTTTTCTTGGCAGTGGTCAACTTAACACTGATTGATTTACCTGGTTTAACAAAAGTGGCTGTTGGTACGCTCCATACGTCCTTTCATTATTTGCATTCTTTTTAAGTCTCATCAAACCTGTTTTCAATGCAACAATACTCATCACTGCAGAGGGGCAGTCTGAGACTATAGTCGAAGACATTGAGAACATGGTGCGAACATATGTTGGGAAGGTAATGAGATACTAATTTAACTTTCTGATATGCTCATTTTTCTTTCTGTGGTAAGAAGAGTGGAGATATTTATTGGTATTGAGATATTGCTCATAGAGAGAGACTAAACCACAAATGGTGCATAAAGCTTTCCATCTATATGTGATGTAGGTATTAGTCCCTTAAAAGAGTGGAAATGCTTGGTGATTTAACTAGTTAGGATTTAGGAGTTTCAAAATTTCATATATACATTTACAAAATGACTACAGCCCTCACAAAATTCAACTTGGAAGTTTACCTTGTTCTTGTAGATAAAGCCCACAAAATTAT
Organism: Solanum commersonii; assembly: GCA_029007595.1. NCBI lineage: Eukaryota > Viridiplantae > Streptophyta > Magnoliopsida > Solanales > Solanaceae > Solanum > Solanum commersonii. Next base: position 3,162,092 of record JAJTWQ010000058.1, read on the forward strand.
GTGGGACAAATACTCTTGTTTTGATAATATACTAAACATTCCTCCTTAACATCTGGTAATGGAGTCTGAATAGTGCAAATAACAGAATGCTACATGTTGTGAGAAACTGAATAATGAGTAACTGCAAACTTTTTTATATACCTCTTGCAGTCAGAGAAATTGTTCTGAATATCAATCACCTAAAGTCTGCCATTCCCTTTACTGGATCTCCGAACAATATTCAGTTAGTGTGGAACATAATGCCAAAGAACAACTATTCTTATATTGGTCGAGTGAATTGATGACTGAGCTGATGAGCACAATATTCCCTTGCTGTGGGTTTTCTGTTGCTGTCAGTTCAAGAAAATCCACCTGAATTAAACTAGGACAAGTCTTTACTTTCACATTATTTGGTAGTTTTTCCATTTATCTCCATGCATGGTTGGCTTGCTGCTAACATTCATCAGTGTGAAAAATAGGCTGCCTTTACTTTCACATTATTTGCTAGTTATTGCATTTATTTCCCATACATGAGTTGTGCTCGGTTTGTGTCTTCTCTTCATCTGATCTCTTTCCCATGCAGCCAAACTGCATCATTCTAGCTGTTTCTCCTGCCAATCAGGATATCGCCACCTCTGACGCAATAAAACTTGCAAGAGAAGTGGACCCCACAGGTATAATCTTTTGATATTAACAGTTTGGGGACTCTGAGTCCAGTAGCTTGACTACTTGTCAAAGAGTGTCCATATTTTGGGAGAATGTTTAATGTTTGTCATTATAATTTATGAAGTGTCACATTGCAACCCATGTAGGTGAACGGACATTTGGAGTGTTGACCAAACTAGATTTGATGGACAAAGGCACTAATGCTCTAGATGTGAGTTTTATTATTTGTTATATTACCTGTGAACTTATTTTGGTTAATATCTACATTAATTGATTCATAAATCGGATAAGCATAATTGAATGTCACTCGCTGAGTCCTTGTTGTATACTATAATTTGGCAGCACAGCTTGTTGTACTAGTAATTGATTTTTTTCCCCTTGAATTTAAGGTTCTTGAAGGAAGAGCTTATCGTTTGCAACATCCCTGGGTTGGTATTGTGAATCGTTCACAAGCTGACATCAATAAAAATGTAGACATGATTTATGCAAGAAGAAAGGAGCGTGAATATTTTGCTACCAGTCCGGAGTATGGGCATCTGGCTAGTAAAATGGGTTCAGAGTACCTTGCAAAACTACTGTCAAAGGTATACTTATAGTTCTTTTCATGTAAGGGTTCCTAAATAAGTTGAGCAGAGTTCATATTCAGATTGTTTCCATTTCAGCACTTGGAACAATTTATTAAGGCAAGAATACCAAGTATCACATCACTTATCAATAAAAGCATAGATGAACTTGAATCGGAACTGGACCACCTTGGAAGGCCTATTGCTGTTGATGCAGGCGTAAGCTTCGACTTCTATATCCATCGTTGCTACTGTTGATTGAGAGATTTTCCTTTATCTTAGTAACTGAACTGGTCTATTTCAGGCTCAACTGTATACTATTTTGGAACTTTGCCGTGCTTTTGATAAGATATTTAAGGAGCATCTAGATGGAGGGTAAGTGGATTGGTTTCTTTTTTTCCTTAATTTTCCAAATCTAACTTTCATGATCGTAAGCACTTCAAAAAATCCAAAGGAACCATAGTGGAAAACCATAAAGCACAAAGGAACTTGAAATACAAGGAGGGATTTGGCAAAGGCTGAAAAGAGACCACCAAATGTGACTAGTACCCATAAAACACAGAATTTGAAGAAACTTCACTCATGAGAACTTGTAAAATCAAAAAAGATGTACCCATTAAACTCAAGGAATTGGTAACACATTTCAGTAGACATGTCACACTCGTCTATCTTGTCTGTAAATGCTTGTACTGATTTAATGAACTTCCAGTTTATTGCTCTGCACCTAGACTATATATAACATGTATTTATCTCTTTTTGTTAATCAGTCGACCTGGTGGTGATCGAATTTATGGAGTTTTTGACAACCAACTACCTGCTGCTTTGAGAAAACTCCCATTTGACCGATATCTCTCTGTACAAAATGTGAGGAAAGTTGTTTCAGAGGCAGATGGTTACCAGCCTCACTTGATAGCACCTGAGCAAGGTTATAGACGTCTAATTGAAGGGGCCTTAAATTATTTTAGAGGCCCAGCTGAAGCCTCTGTTGATGCTGTAAGTAATTTTTCAAAATTTATCAGGGTCAAATAGCTAATGCTTCCTATCAACTCTAAGTTTGTGTGAAACTACATATCAGGTTCACTTTGTGTTGAAGGAACTAGTGAGGAAATCTATTGGAGAATGTCAGGTAATGGTGCCGGGCAGCTATGTTGTATTTTATTTTTAGCTACAATAACCTCTTCTCCCTTTTCTGATTATTTCTAAATATATTGGTGGAGCAGGAATTGAAGCGGTTTCCTAGTTTGCAATCTACAATAGCAGCAGCTTCTAATGAAGCCTTGGAAAAATTCCGGGATGAAGGTAGAAAGACGGTAGTCAGATTAGTGGACATGGAATCTTCTTACGTGACAGTGGATTTCTTCAGAAAACTACCTCAGGAGATGGAAATCCCCAAGGGGGGAAAGCCAGAACCTGCTGCTGCCGTAGACCGGTATGGAGAGGCTCACTTTCGTCGGATAGGTTCAAATGTATCATCATATGTAAATATGGTGTCTGATACATTGAGGAACACACTCCCCAAAGCAGTGGTTTATTGTCAAGTTAAGGAGGCCAAACAATCTTTGTTGAACTACTTCTACACTCAGATTGGGAAGAAAGAGGTACTATCTCAGTGTTCATCCCGAATTAGGAGTTTTTTTAATAGTACAAGTGCTGACAGTTGTTTATATTTCTCAGGGCAAGGCACTTTCAGAATTGTTAGATGAAGATCCTGCATTGATGGAGAGAAGAATGCAATGTGCCAAGAGGCTTGAACTGTACAAGAAAGCAAGAGATGAGATTGATTCTGTAGCGTGGGTACGATGAGATAAATTGCACTTTAAGAGAACCTTTCTTCTACGATACAACAAATTCACGACTTGGGTGAATCAATATCGCTGCTTGTTCAAACATTTTAACAGCTTATTTGGTTTGGATGAATTGTTGCTTTATTATGTATTTGTGAACTGAGTTAATACCACATTTTTGTATCGCTTTTACTGCTTATGGACTTGGATAAAGAAAATATTACTTCATGATGTAGAAATATGGCGTCTTTAAACAGTACTTCTAAAACCAATGAGCAAAGAGAAACACTCAAATACCAGAACCATTATGAACTTGCCAATTAACAGTAATATACCCTTGCTAACCAGTATATTAGTTTTTTGGTACTACACAGAGGAAAACAAATGAACGATTGTGAAAAAAGCCACATCTAAATTACATTTAATGTCAAGTACCTGAATTGGGTGAATCAAAGAGATGCACTGATAAATGAAACTGATACAATCTACCCAAGCAAAATAACTGCACAGTAAAATTATTTCTCATCTTGGATTGAACATAAGGTCATTTATTTGATCAATCCGAATATCAGATATAGGCTCTATAGGTTGCTCATCATTGTCTGTTGAAGGCACGTTGCGCAAAGGTTCTCTTGTGAATTCATCTGCAGAATAGATAGAAAGAAAACATTACGAGCTCAATCCCATAATTATGTAAAAACAACTACTCACAATATGTTCTCAACAAACAATGTTAAATTTGGGTTTTGCATGCATCAAGAGTCAGAGACAGAAACGCTAGGAAAATCCTTTCAACTGTCATTGCCAGAAAGTCGGGTAACAATTACCATATATCATGCTGAAAGAAGTTGGAGGAGGGGTAGCCAAGAAGTTGAGACCAATGTAAAATCCTACAGCTAGTGATATAGTCATCATCACATAAGCTGGCGCAGCTAATGCCCAGTACCTGATAAAACCAAGAACAATTTAACAAGATGTTAAATATATCTTGTGACAATTAGCAAGTGACCAGCTAAGTTCTGCCAAGAAAATTCTTTTCATCTTGAGCATTCTGCAAATGCTTTAAGTTGCTTTCATGCACTTGTAATTTCTGAAATGTAGGACCAATATATATCAATTTCTGAAATGCAACTAAAGGGCTTATCAATTAAAAATTTGTGCCTCCTCTTTTCAAGATGTTTGTTCAAAACAACCAAATGCCATTATAGATCCAGAAATTGGAATAAACTAAGCCCAACTTAGGTAGCTGGAATACATTAACCAGCTTCTGGCTCTGGTGTCTCAGACAAACCAGCTAAGTAAATTTGAAACTATGAAATTCATATTATCTCCTAATTTAAAAAGGGATCTTTTTAGAGACAAGATGTAAAGATGACACAAGCCTGCAAGTACATCTTCTTTACCTGCTTGGATAGTAAACAATTCCCAAACAGTGCAACCAATGTTCGGGAAGATATGCCCACACCAGAAAAAGAACTGCTCATTGAAAATAATAGAAACCAATCAGACTTCCGTATGCATGAAATCAAATGAATGTTGTGACCACTGGAATACCAGTGGAATTAGGTTAAAGCAAAGCAGCTATACATACAAAATATGAGAGCTCAAAACTTTACAACAGACAACATCTTGCAGACAAATCAACAATTAGTATTTGCATCTGTTTTCAATATTTGCAGAGTAATATATCCAGAGATTTCAACAACCTTGTCATTTCAATTCCCAAGAAAATCAATTAGCATACTCTGCTCTATATCCAGATACTGGTGATGCCTGGGCACAAGCATTTCCAGGAAGGCCAAGGAGTCTAACCAAAAGATAAGAATAAGTAACTTTCATGTCATGATGAGCATTACCAAGGAAGAAAATCACATCACATTATAATTCCAACAATTCAACTGTATTCCAAACTATGATATCAGAAGAAAATATTGAATATTCAAACATAGGGATATGTTCTAAATAACAGACTAAGCTTCTTAAAGATGAGGATGGGTAGACCTGTAGCAACAACAGTAGTAATGGAGCCAACAAATCCGTAAACTTCAGAAGTCTTGGGTCCCTGATCTCCAGAAACACCAAAACCTGAATCTCTGTCGTCTGGGTCTGGAAAGAACACAGTGGCCTTCCTATTCTTGGAAAAACTCAAGATCCTCCTAGGGCTATTAACGGAACGAGGATCTTCCCAACCTTTATCTTCCAGCATCACGATATCTAAGAAGGTCCAAAGTGTCACTCTGAATAAGAATTATACCTGTCCCAACAATTGCCAAAACACCCAAAACAGAGATGTTAGTGCATGGAAACTGCCTCTAGAATTAAGCCATTTCCAGAAAAAAACCACCAAGCAACTCACAGAATAATAAGTTAATAACAATGAGGATCATTAGTTCCTTTGAAATTATGGAATGAATGGAGCTAGTGACCAGGAATTCATCCTTACTTAGGAGTATGTTTCAGGTATGATTAGTTTGCGGATTTAAAGGTCTTTAATATTACCGTAACTAAAGGCATTAATTAAGAAAAGGAAGAGAACTTACTAGTCAATTGTGTAATAAGATGTGGTGCTAAACTTTCAATGGAGATAGGCGAGAAAGAAAAAAAAGATATCGAAACAGAGAAGAGAAGAAGAGAAAGAAGAAAAAAGAAGTTGCAAGCAGTAGGGATATTGCAGAAGAGAAGGAGCCATCTGAAGCGCAAGACCCACACCTGGCTTCGCTTCAAAGCTTAAAGCAAGGCTTTTTACAACACTGAGTTTTAAAAAACTGGGATTGGCAATTATACATATCCACCATGCCACATGACACATGGTGATATTTTAATTGCTTTGTTTAGATCCAATGCTCTAACACAAAACCACTACATATCAGTTCTCATTTGAACTTAAGAGTCTAAGTCATTTTTTTCTGTCTCACTTCAGAACATTCAGAAAACAAAGAGATGAATAAATGGACAAAATATAAAAGATATAACGCAGCAGCACAAAAGGAGGGCATACAGGGGGAAAAGAAAAGTAAATTGGAATTTCTTTTTTTCTTTTCTCCGAAAGGTTTATTGAAACTCCCTGTGACTCAATTTAATCAAACACTTGTTCTTTCTTTTAGGGGGTATTGCAATTGCTATATTGCTTGCCCTAAAATCAGAGTTTCTATCTACAGAAGATCAAACTGCGCTACAATATTACTACTTAATAACATTTCCCTCTATTCACATACTTATAACTATTAATACAATCTCCAAACTGCAGCAAGTCATTCAATCTGGCACTGAGGTAAAACCTAAGCTAAGTAGGTGAGTCCAACCGAGATGGACCCATGATTCACCATAATCTCAATCTCAATCACCATAATCCCAGAAATAAATGGGACTAACAAGGACGAAACAAATACAACATAAAATACAGTTGCAATCAGATTAGATAAACCCAATTCAGATTATAATTTCCAAAGGCAATTAGATAGACATGTATGAATTAAATCCACAGAGAAAAACTGCTTACCGAGTTTCTTGAGCTGCTACCTAATTTGAAGACATCTCAGCTACTGAAATTGAAAAGGATAAGGAGATTATGAATTTTTCGAAACCCAAATAAGTATCATTTTTATTTGTTTCCCTAGTTAATTTGTCAACATAGTAAAATAATTATATTAGGTATAATCCACAGGAAAGGGACAAAACATACTAATTAAGTTTCATCAATTTTAATTACTAGTAATTTGGGAACAATAATGAACGGCCGAGAGTACCTTAAAACTTGTTTTGTTTCAATCCCTGCTATCATTTGCCCATAAATAGAACTTGAAAGTTTTATCATTAACCGATCTTCTTCATCAATGCACAATGGAACTCAAAGGTTTATAAGATCTCCATTGCTGGAATTCAACGGTTTCTTCAACAAAATTCCTTTCCGCAGATCCTTTTCTTACTAACTATAAATTAGAGTTTGATGATTTTGTGGGAAAATAACGATACCCCGATCGGGTTCTTGAACAAACAAGGGGAAATTTTGTTTGCCGGAGAAGAAAAACTCAGGTGAAGTGCACGTGGTTTCCTTACCCTTAAAAATATTAACAGTGTTAAGGTAACTTACCACCACCTTCTTTTTTTCATCAATTAACAGGTAAGGACTGAGTTGTAAACTTGTAATATTAGTACCTTCCTACACTTTTATACTAATGCATTGTATCATGAAAAAGGCTCAAATACACTATTGAATTTTGAAAAATGTGTCATTCCGTTAAAAATTTGGCTCATTTATGTCATTTCTATTTGAGAAGAGGCTCGTAATTTTTTAAAGGATGACATAAATATCGTTTTTCAAAGTTGATGACATATTTGAGTCTTTTTCTTTTTTAAAAAATAAAATAATTAATGATTTGATCGAATCATAAATGACCACCTATTTTGCAAAATTTGAACCGTTTTCTATTTACAAATAATTGTATGAATGAGCCTTTTTTCTCAAATATAAATGACATTGATGAGCCAATTTTTTTAATGAATGACATAAATGAACACTTTCTCAAAGTTCGATGACATATTTTAATCTTTTACTCTATTTTAATACACACATTAGATTAATTAATAACTACAAATCCCTCTCAAGCCATCTTCCATCTCCCATTTCCGATATATGTATAACTAATATTTCACTCTAGTATTTATTATTAATACAATGGAATTTTTTAGTATTAGTACTGTAAGGGGGTTTAATGCATGCATTAGCATGATTGAAGACCTATTGCCCCTCAAAATATTTTTAACATTCCATCATAATAGTGGACGACATTTTTATAAATATACTTTTTTATCATACATGTTATTTTTAATACAATAAATTAAACAATATAATTAATACAAGCATTACTAATATTCTTATACGGTTTATCAAACAACTCCGATATTGTTCTTAAATGTCAGTTTTATTCGCATCACAAACTATTTTTTTTCCTTAAATATATATAGTATGACTTAAATATATATAGTATGACTGTAAGTAGATTTGTGTATTATCTGACTCCTTTGACTTTGAGCTCCAATATGATGGTCTTTAGGAGACACTATGATAAACTACTGCGACTGTTGATTGCTTCATTTTCTTTCTACTCCTGTATCTAATTGCTTGGTCCTTTTGCTAGCCTGTCATATGCGTTACCTTATTAAAAAATTTACATTTCATGCTTTTTTGGTATTCCAAGAAAGTTTCATAATTGATTCTCTTCAAATATATGCTGAGCTAATAGCTCTTGTTCGATAACTTGTAAATCACATAGAAAATGTGTACCATACTAGATAACTAGTCGTGCAACAAGCTGGACTAAGAAGCGTTGATTGAGAATCGATTTATGCTAATGAAATTGGAAGTGGTTATCCATTATTCCTTTCCCTTAAATAAGAAAAAAGAATTCTTCATTCCTTCATCATCGAATACTGATATTTTTTTCCAGTGTGGAGCCCTGTAAATGACAGTGAAACGGCGGGCCAACGGTCAAAAAATCAACTGTTAATAGGAGAAAATTGCGGACAGCTGCTCGCCATTTGCTTTCTGCAAAATATTTGAAATTTGCGTGTGAAAAAATAGTTACTCATCGAAATCTGCGTGTGCAAATCTGAAACCTTTCACAACAAATTAAACTCCCTTTCTTTCACCTTACCAATGGCTAACCCAAAATCATCCTTTCTCACGTTCAATCATCTAACCATATACCTCATTCTGTTGCTACTATCACAATCCCCACAAATTCACTCAACATGTCGCAATTTCTGCAACAACATTCCCATAAACTACCCGTTCAGCATTGACGATGGCTGCGGTGCGCCGCAGTATCGTCACATGCTGAATTGCTCCGCTACTGATTTATTCTTCCTAACACCATCAGGAAATTACAAAGTCCAATCAATCGACTACAAAAAGCAAACCATGACGATCTTCGATCCTTCAATGTCTACTTGTTCAATCCTACAACCTCACCACGACTTCAAAATGTCAGAAATTCAATCAGCTATAATCCCGCCTACACCTGACACGATCTTCATCCTCGTCAATTGCTCCATCGATTCCCCTGTACTTAATCATTACAAGTCGCTCTGTTTTAATTTCTCCGGTCATTCGTGTGACGAACTCTACGGTTCGTGCACTTCGTTTAAGTTGTTTCATTTACTGTCTAACAGTACGCCGGCGTGTTGTTTCACGGGTTATGAAACGGTGAAGTATATGAGTATGGATATATTGGATTGCACGCATTATACGAGTGTTTATAATACGGATAGATTGGAAGGTGTTGGGCCGTTGGATTGGCTTTATGGGATGAAATTGTCATTTAGCGTGCCGGACACTGGATGTGCCCGATGCGCTAAATCTGGTGGGACTTGTGGATTTGATGTAGAGACTCAGATGGCGCAGTGCATTTGCTCAAGCACTAGTAATTCTACTAGAGATTGTGGTAAGTGAGACATAACTTTTTTTCTTCTTCTTCACTCAAATAATTTATGCTATCAAAATTTGATGAAGCTGAACCCATAACGTGATTTGGCATGGAGTAACCATGATTCAGATTTCTAGACATTAACAGTGTGTTTATGTTGAATTTTGCAGCTGGGGGCAGAGAAATAAACTTTGCTGATAGTTACAGAGCATCCTCATTTCCGCCACTGCAGTTGCTATACATTTTGGCTCTTGTGGCCATTTCTTACAGCATATTATTGAGATGATGAATCTTCTGTTAAGTTTGTTGATTTTTCTTCTCTTTTTGTATTTTTATCTTTCTAAACTAATTATTACTATATTATTCATGTTGCCTAAACTAGGTGGATTTTTTAAATATAGTACTATATTTTTTTCGGTATTACACTTGGAAAAAAGTCAAAAAAGATGCCAGAAATTCAGAACTTGAAGGAATTATCAGTTTTGTGTCTTCGAAATATAGTGACGTAGAATATATATATATATATATATTTATTTATTTAACTTTATATAAATTTAAGTATTTAATTATGAAGATTCAATTTATTTTCACTTGTTTAGTTTTTTTTTTTCATTATCAGAGCTCTGATTATTTATCATCAATTACAATGAATTATGATCACTAACGAAAGTCATTATGTAATGAATATAAGTGCTAAGTGCAATTACACGAAGTTTCACAATGGGTAAACTTGCAAAAGAGAAAGGATTCATACAAAAAAAAAGGGGTTGAAAGATGAAAGTAATACTCCTCAGACAATTATTTAGTCTACAAACTCATATAAATTGTATATCTGCAATAATTATTGAAAGATGAAAAAAAGGATATTATATAAATTATACGACAGTAATATTTTTTTTCATTTAGCTAATTCATTGTATAATATGAACTTTAAGAGAACTTTATACAATAGTAATATTCATTACATTTTTAAAAACTGTAATCTTAAATGTAGAACATAAAAATAAAATATTCAAGAGTACATAATGAAAGTGTTTAAAACACACCGAAAGTATAGCTTTTTTTTAGTTTCATATCCAAACTATTGAAACGATGAGAAACACATCTAAATTATCCCCTCTTTAATTTGAAAAACACAATGTGTGTACACACTCTTTTACGTGAGTTGCATCTTTTAATTGAATATAACGTTATTGATTAAATTGAATCGTGATTTGAAAAATAATTAGGAGAATAATAACAACACCTCATGGTAAAGTAATTATAAAAGTTGTAAAATGTTTGGAAACCGAAAAAGAGGCAAAAAAAATTGCAGAAGAATACGGATGCGTGATAGTGTTAATAATCAGATCAGGTATTACTTTTCTCCTTTTTCCACTTGATAGAATGTTGAATTTGTATGTATTTGAATCTTTCCCAGGAGAAAATGAAGTATTTTATTTTTGTCCCATTTTATGCCTGTTCCCTGTTTGATGTTATGGCACAATGAATATTGTCACATATTTTCTGCTCTTCATTCTTTTTGCCATATCATGTGTCCAATTGCTGCAAACCCCTTCTGCAGGTGTAGATAATTCAAGCATTCTGAGCCGACACTAAGCTGTTCATTCCAATTAAAAAATAAAAAAAATCAGTTTTTGTGTTTGATCAGTTTATGTGCACCTCGATTAATTTTATTTACATTTGAGAGGAAAATAAGAAGAACATGGATAGGGTGATGGCTGTTGCAAAGCTACAGTTCTCTGTTCGTCCTCTTTGTCGTTCTTTTATCTCTTCAGCAAGAATGCTTGAAGAATCCATTAAAGCTGTGGTGGAAGATAAAAGATATGAACAGATTCCTGATATTCTAAGCTCTTCTGAAGGGTTTCACCACAGTCCGAATCCCTTTTCATTTTTATCCACCTTCCCTGAAAACACAAGTGTCAAAATTGTTGACGAAATTTTAAAGTCTTTTACTCCGATCAGGCCTCGTTATCGCCCTCAAATTGCATATTCCTGTCTCCTTTCCTACAGTCTCCAAAGCTCAAATCCTCTCCCACTTGCTCTTGCCATTCTCCAGCGTACCCTTCGTTCTGGTTGCATTCCGGTACCTCAAACTCACCTCCTACTCTCCACTGCATGGATTGAACGTCGGAGTAAATCCCATTCTGTTTCAAGCATATTGTTGGAAATGCAGGATATTGGATATGCACCTGATTGTGGCACTTGCAATTACCTGATCTCATCACTTTGTAAAGTTGATCAGATAGATGAAGCAGTTAATGTATTGAAGGGCATGGGCCGTGCTGGTTGTAGTCCGGATTTGGATTGTTACGGTTCTTTAATTGACAACTTGTCTGAGCTAAGAATGACGTCTGCTATCATAAAGACATTGAATGAAATGGTTGCCATATTTGGCTTGAGCCCCAGAAAAGAAACTTTGGTGAAAGCTTTGGCAGCAATACGGGCTAACAAAGAGATAAGGAGAGCAATTGAAGTAATTGAGTTCTTAACAAATGAGGGTGTGCATATTGGATTCGAGTGCTACCAGTCAGTGCTTGAAGGGTGCTTAGAGAGCCGGCAGTTTATTTTGGCTGGAAAGTTTGTGATAGAAATGACCAAGAGAGGCTTTATACCATACATAAGGTCAAGGCAAAAGATTGTTGAAGGCCTGACAAGTATTGGTGAGTGGAAACTTGCCAATGCCGTGAGACAGAGGTTTGCAGAGCTAAGGTCGTAGTTCCATGCATACATGTGAATCAGTAAGCTTTATAGAAAGGGATCAAGATCATTATCCAGACTGAATGTATGACTGTAATTTCAGCAACTCCGTTGGGAGTCCTCTCAGAACCTAGGTACTGTATATCACGTTATAGTTTGTTGATTAGTTTATGAAACTCAAAGCTCGTTATTGCATTTTCATATGCATTAGACGGAAAGTTATACATTTTTTTGCTTCTGAATGAAGTTGTATAGCTTCTCCAGTAATTTGAGATTGAAATATACTTTGTTTGTAAATCATGACTTCTCATTTCTGTTCAATAGTTTAAAGTTTTCCTGCGTTGAGATATAAGAAAAGCATGTGATAAACTATAAAAATCAAGAATTTTTGTACTGTCCAATGCCATACTTAGAAATCTACATTATAAAGAAAACCATGACAAGTTTTAAATAAAATGAGTATAAGTTTCATAGGAGATTAAAGTTGAATTGAAAAGTTCTACTTGGCAATCTGATATTTAACCAAATTCTAATGTCAGCTGGTCATTTTTCCAGCATTCCCCAATAGAGAAACAGTTGGGTAAAAGTGGAGTGCTAGTATATAGCAAATCAACAAGAGAAGTGATCTACAAGGATTTGAAATTTTGCTAGTGGGAGGTGACGGATATCCTGTGGAATTAGTTGAGGTGCTTTGGCTCGGACACCCAGTGGCAGAGCCAAAAATTCCATAAAGGGTGTCCAGAAATAGCACAATAAATTTGAACACACGAGCACTTTCTCATTCCAAGGAAGTAAAACCACTGGACTATAATAGCTTATTTTGTTTAGAGTGTCCAAATTATGTTATTTAATTATTTCGTGTATCATTTTACTATTTTTTCCGACGACCTTGACCACCATGTGACTACGCCACTGCGAACACCATGTTCATCAAAAGAAAAAATTTCAAGAATATTCCAACAATCATGGGTGTGATCTAGTAATCAATGAAGTGAAGCAAATTATGATTCTCAAATTTAAATTTTAGTGAAGGCAAAATACACTAGATGATATTTTTTTCATCTGCCTAAGCTTTGGTGGCCGGGTGATATATATATATATATATATTTTTTTTTTATTTTTTTTTGAGAAGATAACATATACCCAATGAAATAGTTAAGGTACAGCAAGCTGGCCAGTACACTATTATTATAATTACAAAAAAGTAAGAACATTTTTTGATCGGTAAAAGAGCAAGAATATTCTATTTGCTATTGTAATATTCATATTCTTTTGAACGTAAGTTTCATATGCTAACAGTGCGTGTTATTTCAGGAATTTGTGATAAAGACCCTTTCGAATTTTTATTTTACTCCAATATGGAAAATAATTTATTTTAGAACTTTTTTTAAAAATAAGCTTTTATCACATGAAAGCATGTTAGCTAGCATAAAAATATCAACTTTGATGGTTCTTTAAGCGTTCCACTGAACTTTAGAATTTGCTTGACTAGAAAGTTAGCATTGAACTTTTAGATTGGTGTCTTGACAAGTACTCTTTTGACCTTTTCTTCTGTCACAAAAGAAACTTCTATTATTTTCTTATATGTAACATTTAAAATATTTTGTTAATTTGGAAAAAAAATGTCAAAAGTATTTCAATCTTGAAATCGAGACATTCTAACAGTAGATCCTAGGGAGGATAAAGTTTACACACTTTGGGTGTGTTTGGTAAAAATGAAAATGTTTTTCTGAAAAAATAAATGAATTTTTTACTTGTTTTTGAGTGTTTTATTAGTAAGGAGAAAATATTATTCTAGGAATATTTAGGTATAATAATGACAAATACTATGACATTTGGATCAGGACTTGTCCTTAAACAGGAACCCTTGCTTCGACTCCGACTCGAAATCCAACCCAACCCTGGCCTAAGCCTAACCCGGGACCCAACAACTGACCCAGCCATGACTAGGGACACGATGTCGACTCGAGGCCTAACCCTGACATGAGACCGACCTTGAAAATGGGCTGATGGAAAATTTGTAATTCTGGTGAAAACAAGGCTTAAGGGTGAAGTACCACAATCATAATCATTTATTATACCAACCTTCTAATTAGTTTTTTTCTTTTCACATTCTTCCTTTTGAGTGCATTTGTATTCTAATTGAAGACTTTTACAAAAATATACGGTCTATATGAATAGCCTCTTTTTTTTTTCACAGCAGTACTTATATATACGATATTATACTGTAGATACTGTATGTATAGAAGTGTATAAGAGGTGCTTATACACATTTTTACGCTTTTATATAGATCGGCTTATGTAAAAATTGTGTTTGTAGTTCTATGAACTTCAATTATGAACTTTAAGCACATATTTACAAATATTTTTTATGACTAGCATGACTAAACACAATTCATCTTCAACTTTAAGTCCATATATTTTAAGTAAAATAAAAAATATTAGTATTTGATGCCTATTCATATATAAAAATATAAATAATTAAGATTTAACTCTTTATTAAACGCAAACAACATCTCCTTGCAAATCACCATGTAAACAATCTTTAGTCTAAAAGACCAAGCTATGGAATTTAGCTAAAAAAAAAACAAACCAGCTCTTTCTCCACGTACCATTAAAAATATTGTCATATCTTTAATTAATTAGCTTGCCAAAAAGAAGAAAACAAATAGAAAAAACAAGTGTAAAGTAGCTATCAACGAGCCATGAGCATAAACAAGTCACACATTTATTTTCTTATTTCTAGCTCTGATTCTCGTACAAACAATTAAATTCTATTTCGTATGATTCCAAAATGTAAACAAATAAATAATCCTATCTAAAATTGAATATGTCCATTCTTTCTTAGTTTATGCCAAAAATGATGTACACGGTTAAAAAAAAATATTAAAAAAAATTAGTGCACTTTCTGATTAAAAGCGGATAACATGGGACATTATTTGAAATCAAACTAATTTGAAGTTACATGCAATTTTTCATTTTTTATATTTTAAGTTAGTATTTTTTTTTTCATAAACATGAAAACTCAGCAAGATGTGAAAACTATCAAAATTTCCTCAAATCTAATATAATCTTACCAAAATAAGCAAACTATAGTTCATACTCAAGTTATATTGGAATATCTTAAAGTGCCACATCGATAAATCGCCTATTTCAAGATCCTTTTATAAATAAATGTTTGCAATTACAAACTTTCAAATACACATAATTTTATAAAAATTCACTAGTTAACAATAGTAGTGACTAATTTTTCTTTTGGAAAAATCCTTTTGGCCAGAATGGTAGAATAAATATTTCACACTATTTTATTTTACCTTTTTGAACATTTTTACCCTTTTAACTTTAATACCTTTTAATTAAAAAGTGAAAAAAAGATCCGTTTATTTTAAAATAAAAATGATATTATAGACTTTTTAATTCTCTGGCCAAATTTTCTGGCCATTTAGCATTACCCTTTACTTTTAATATAATTCTTTTATGTGATATAAACAATCTAACACTTCACATCGATCATCATTATTTCCTTTACAAAATATAAACTGATGAGTTAAGTTTTACATTTTAAAAAGTTTTCATAAAGAGAATTTGAAATCATGTTTGGGCTTAGATTTAAAGTCATCCTTAATATTTCACTTGAAGCACAAATAATCCCTCTTGTTTATTAAATTGGTGCACATTTGGTCACTTCATTAACTGGCCGTGAACTTTTAACAGACCTCCCCCCACCCCCCCTATATTGCAACAACAATAAAAAAAAAAAGATTATTTCAACAGTTCAAAAAGATAGATTTAACTACTACTCTTGTATATTTGCTGAGAGTCATAGCTAAGAAAAGATGGGGAAAGCACTATATATTTTCGCCAATAAATTTCTTCTTTTTTGTTGTTATGATCACATAATCGTTACCACAACAATAATTCAAATTTCCTATTAAGTTAAATTCCCTTTGCTTGATATGTTCTGCATAATTAATTGCCATGAAAACTGGATAAAGAAACCAGTAAATTATTGTTAGTATTTGCAATCAAATCTAAGATACAAAAGCCCATCTAAAAGGAGTAATTTCATGGAAGCTAATTACTCAATCCGTTCATGTTTACTTATTGGTTTATGTTTGACTTGACATATATCTTAAAAAACAATAGATAAAATTTTAATTTTATTAGATCATCTATAGTGTTTTTTCTTTTAAGAAAACAACCATCTTTAGCCTGTACAAGTTGTTTGATAATATTTCAAATGGTTCCTAGTATTTAGAACAAAATGGACAACTATGTGAATATGTGCGTGTAAATTGGAAAAACAATCTTTGGAGAATTATGTTTAGTTAAGTTGTGAGTTGGAATTGCTATGAGGTTAAAAGATTAAAAAAAAAAAAAGAAGCTATTCTTTCCGTTAAAAGTTGAACGCTAGTTAGTGGGTATACTAAAAAGTGCACCAATTTAATAAACAACAAGGATTATTAGTGCTTCATATAAAAGAACAAGGATGAATTTATGTCTAGGCATAAAGATGAGGGATGATTTTTTTGGCCTTTTCTCTAAATTATGTATCTAAACATATAAATAAAATTATAATTTCAAATCACGCGTCGAAACGTCGCTGCTCGAAATATATAAATTTGTTAGGCTAGTCAATTCACTGTATAAAGTGAAAAGGAAAAAAAGAGTAACCATTCAACGCAACGTGTAGAGTGCGAAAGGAAAAGGGGAAGAGTTTACCGTTCAAAATGGTTCTCCCAAATTTGGCTCGAGGCCTATAAATATATCTCAAAGAGCCTCGCGAGCTCTTCACATTACCATTCCCTCCCTTTCTGTACCTCAACAAATCACCATTCTTCTACCTTTGGTAAGCTTCAGATCTTGATTTCTCTCTTCCCGATCTACGCTTTTTCATTCATCACCTCAATTTCATACATTGCATTCTTCAATTTACTGCATTTTCTTTGCTCCGATCTGACCCGAATTTTGTCTCTTTGTTTTGGAATTCTTGAGATTTGATTTTGTATTTTGGAGCTAGTTTTGATTTGGTCTGATTAGGAATTTGTTTATGGTTGAGCAGATCTCATGCAATTTCATCTGGTTTGCGCGTGCTCAATTTTGCACCGACAGATTTATTGTTTCTCGTTTAAAGTTTGATTTTTTATTTTTTTTATACTTGTGGGTTTTTGTTTAACTTGTGTTGATCTCTTTCAATTTCAATGGTGGAGTGTTGCTGGAAAATTTCTACTGTTTTAGGATAGCATCGAGGCTTGGGAATAGTTTAGGCTGGTACTTGGGAATGTATGTGGGAAGGAATAAATTAATGATAAAACGGGGCGGGTGCATGTAAATACCTGGGTTCTGGCTTTTTTGCTTTTGATTGTCATCTATTATGAAGATTGATGTTTTATACTTTAGATTAAAAGTGTTGCTTCAAGCTTTGTAATGTACATTTTCTGGAGACATGAAGATTCTGTTTTTAACTCTAGCAGTTATGATATCTGAAGCTTATTAATGTGAACATGTTCATTTTTCTTATGTGATCTGAAGCTGGAATATTTTAAGTGAAGATTCCAGCATCTGATCTCTGAAAGTGCAAGTCTTTTCCTTCTAGATGTTCAGTCTCCCTTCCTTTATTTTTAGTGTCAACATTCCTGAGTAAATTGATTGCGTCTGTCTTTCTGCAGACAATTTTGTAAGACCAAATTACCAGAAATCCATGGGGACTGTTGTCGAGTCTGCTAACCAGGTAGCTTTCTTTACAACTAAATGTGCTTCATATATCCAAAGAATATTCTTATTACCTTGATTATTGGTGTCCACTCCCTTTGTGAATGAGTTCTCATTTTCATATGGTCTAAGCATCTGGAATCTAAACAAAAGTAAAATGCTTTGTACACTGGACGTCATTATTGGAGGGATGCTTGACCTTTAAGCTATCACTAATTTCTCTATTGTCAAAGCAAAAAGAAGGTCTACTATAATTAAAAAAAACCTGCAGAAAAAATTATGAGATTTTAAAGACTTTAAATAGTGGAGTTGTGGTATCCAGTTCTGGTGTCTTAGTCTTACAACATATGGGGCTACAACAATTGCACTGTGAAATTAGATACCGATTTTCTAGATTTGCAGGATGCATGTACCAACAGCAACACCAAGAAAGAACGGAAATAAGGGTCCAACTCCCATTCTCCTCCCTTAAGTTCTTTATGTATAAAAGTTCTCATAGCGTTCTATGAATTCTTCTTGCTAGGCATTAATTCTATTATCATAAGAACATTATTGTTGAATATAAAAAATTCCTCCACTACATAAATTACCACCTCCACTCTTAATAAATAGTATAATTATCCATGATTTCTGCTCCTGCAGTGTCACGCAGATGCCACATTATCCTTAATTTGATATCTTCTTAATAATGAATTGCAGGGTGCAGTAAGCCTGCCAACCAACAAGAAGGTCACTGTTATTTTTGTTCTAGGTGAGTTTTTCAACACCAACATTGCATGATCTTGTGGCATTCTCGATACAGCACCTCATAGTATGGCAAAGTATTTTGTCCCTGTATGTAATTGTGAGGATTAGAGGTGGAACTTGTTGGACAATATATGTTTGCCATCATATGTTATCTGATCTACATGATCAGTTAGTGCTACCACTAATACCAATTAAAATGCAGGTCTTTGGCAGTCTACATGTCTAACTTTTTAGGGTTTGACGCCGTAACTATAGCTTCTTTGGTTGAAACTGCCCAAACCCATTTATTGTATCAATAAACTATTGCCTGGATGACCGTAAGGATCCTTAGGGAATTTACATCCAATTTTAATCAAAATGAAACAAGAAGCTATATTGTGTAAAAGCCAGATCAGATTGGACTGGTTGGAAAAAATTTGACTCCAGTTTAAATTGTGATGGTAGAATTGATTTTCTGAAGTAACGGGGCTTCATCTTTGTGATTAAAGTTGACAGAAGGAGGGTTTTGTAGTAATTGACTTGTGAGGGTTACTTGAGAAATTTGAAGGAGGTATATCTAATTCACCATAAAACTTGATATACTCTTAAGCTAATTGCTCTGCTTCTTTATCTAACTCACTCAAAAAAGATTTTTTGTGTTTGGGCGTTGTGAATAAAACAATTATTAGGAAATATCCTATTATGGGGATGCCACCTGTGCAGATTTGTGGATCAAATACACATCCTCATTGCACATAGCATATTTGTTGATGCAATCTGTACCATTGATATTAGATTTTTGTCCTGTGCTAAGATTTGTTTCCTCTATTAACTTGGACAGGTGGCCCAGGCAGTGGTAAGGGCACCCAATGTACTAATATTGTTGAACACTTTGGGTACACCCATCTAAGTGCTGGTGATCTTCTCCGAGCAGAAATAAAATCTGGTTCCGAGAATGGGTAGGATATCTTGTTTTGATTGTGTGTTGTTTTATCTTTCTCCTTACTTTTTTACCCTTTGTCATTTCAACCAACATTCTGTGTAGTAGATCAACAGCTGTTTGCTAAGTTGCATCATCTCTTTGAGTTTTGTTCAATAGCTTCAAGCAATGTTTATTGCACACAAAGGATAAATCCTCAGTACTGTTCTTTTGAATGTACAGGACGATGATTTCGAACATGATTAAAGAAGGGAAAATTGTTCCATCAGAGGTAACAATTAAGCTTCTCCAACGAGCAATTCAGGAAAATGGCAATGACAAATTTCTTATTGATGGTTTCCCCCGGAACGAGGAGAACCGTGCTGCTTTTGAGTTGGTCGTGAGTTCCTCAGTACACCACTCTTTTTTAGCTGCATCTTGATAATTCTCCTATTTATTAAGAGTTGTTAAAATTTGACTTTCACATTTTATTGTCTCCCAGACTGGAATTGAGCCTGAATTTGTGCTCTTCTTTGATTGTCCTGAAGCAGAGATGGAGAAACGCCTTTTAGGTCGGAACCAGGTTAGACATATTATATCTTGGTAGAAGACTTCTTGTCATGTTTACAGTTCTTCAAACCTTTATGGTATTCTTGTTTCTTCTTTGTTAATCTTCTTTTCTAGTATTGTGATTGATTTTCTTCTCATTGACTTTGAAATTTTCGTTCTTTAGGGAAGAGAAGATGATAATATTGAAACAATAAGGAAGCGATTCAACGTTTACATGGAATCTAGTCTACCTGTTATTGAATATTACAACTCCAAGGGGAAGGTTCGAAAGGTACTTCTTTATCTTTCAGCCTCTTTACTATCTTCCTCCCCTCCACTCTAGAGAGAGACTGTGCATATTAAACAGAAGTTGACATCTTTTTGCCTGCAGATTGATGCTGTAAAGCCCGTTGGAGAAGTATTTGAAGCCGTTAAAGCTGTTTTTACCCCAGCTAATGAGAAGGTAAAGTATTAACGATGGTTTAGTGAATGTTTCAAGGATATTAAGACCTAGTAACTTGCATGGAAAAGGATACCTGGCGTGTGTAATGTAATTGGTAAATGTTAGGGCTTATGCATAAGCTAGATCTGTTCTACATTATGAGATCAGTAAATTAACACTTGGTGTTGAGAATCCTGTGAACTTGTTTGCCTTACAATTCAAACAATTTCTGCATATATTTTGAGTTCATGGAGCATTATTTTTATTTATCATGATTGATATGGTTAGATTAGCTCCTAAATTTTGCCTTATCCAGGAGAATTGTCTCCGTAATAATATGCCATAATGATTGATATGATGATTCACTGTGGTTGGCTTGCTAATTGAGCCCATAATATGAGCTGATCTTCAGTTTATTTGTATGAAAAACAATTAGGCCTCAATCCATAATAAGTTGGGGTTGACTATATGAATCCTCATTAACCATATTAATCCAATTAAAATTCATCTCAGACCAGCATTTATACAAAATAAAACTAAAAGTACTAGAAGTTCTCTAACTTTGTGCAGTCATAAAAATCTCTTCTATTACCAATTGATTGGTATGGGTCATATATTCCGTCTTTCCATTATGCCATGTCTTTATGTGTTTGTCAAAATAACTATATTTTGGTTCTGGATATCCTTTATTTCCTTTTTCTTGTTATTTTATACATATTTTTCTTATGTAACAGGTTGCTGCCTGAGAATTCATTAGTAGAGAGGCATCACCGATTAATTGTTATGGTAATTGAGAACCCTAAACTTGGGCTTGCGTTAATGTGTGCATCTGTTTCTGCTGCTGTGAATTGATTTTACTGTTAACTAACCTTTTCTTCTGTCATTTCTTTCTCTTCAGGTATATCAGTATTGTTTGAATATTGGTGCTTGCCATCTGTCTTCAGCAAAACGATGTATCTTTATAGATTCTACTTTTTTGTACGAGTTTATGCAAAATTTTCTCTTTTGTTTTTCCCCTCTATTTTTTTGTTTCTTTTGAAGGAAACACAATGTTGTATTATTGGCTTATTGTCTCTGTATTGTTATCATTGTCGATTCTGATATCTGATAAATAAGATTGTAAGAGTTTCTCCCTTTCTCATTCCTACTTTCTATAACGAACAAATCCTTCAAACTCCGTAGTACTAATAATTATTACTTGGCTAGTTGGGCGTGCACCATTAGAATTCCCATTTGCACAAATTTAAGAACAATGTCCTATCTTTTTGCTCTTGTCAGCCTTGGAACCACAATAACAAGACAATCTTTTGGCAAGTAACATTATAATATGCAACAGAGACGAGGCCGGAAGAATACAGAAGAAAACGTATAGTTGGGAATAACTGATCCTGAAAATAACTAATATAGCTAGCTAGTTGCAAGTAAAAAGTACACAAGGTGACATTTTTAAACAAATATGATGCCATTTTGTTGTATAGTATCAAGAATAATCCCAAGTCTGCCTTCTATTCGTTCATTCTTCCCAGGTTCATATGCAATGGCGTAGACATCAGCTTCTTTTGATCGCTCTGCAATCAATTTGCCTATTACCCTAGCAGCATCGTTATCAGTAAGTGATGGCAATGTGTTCCTCAAGTCTCTCGAGTTTGTGGTAGCAACAGATATCACCTTGCTGGTTCCTCGATGCATGACTTTGGCATGGATAAATCGTTTTGAAAAGAAAACATTTAGTAAAAAAGGTCTCAAATACATATCTGTCCTTTGTTTCCATGATTTCCTGTTGGGCTTTTTTGCAGCTTCACTCCGAGATCTTCTTGTCCATGCAGCCTCAATGACAAATTTCTACAAAAATAAAATAAAATAAAATGAGCAAGTACATTCTTAAATCCGCATGAAACAGTTACCCATGCTGCAGTTTCTAATCTGTTATCCATGCTAAGCTAGGTTATAAACATGTCGGAAGACGCAGAAATTGTACGGTATATGAATAACTCCTATTTTGATCCAAACTCTTATCTCTTCGTAGAGCAAGTATCTTATTCGAGCAAAATGATGAACTCTTTCATAGATTTAAAAGTTTCCCAACTTGAAAGAATCTTGTCTCCTAAACTCTTTATAATATCAAACAAAATAATTGTCTTCTAAGTCAAAAAGATATGTACTTGCAGAAAAAAAGTAAGCTGAGGCAGCTATGCTATCAGGTAAGCAACGAAGAAACACAATGGATACGATTTTGAAGTCAACTACATATTCAAATTTTACTCACATTACCGATCACAGTACATCACATATGCCCAATTCTAAAAGATACTTCCCATAAATCAGCACATCTGTTTAATAATTAAGTAACAAAAACAACATATAAACAAGCCAAGCAATACTCATAAAAGAAACCTCCGCATGTGGATATTGCTTTCAGGAGTATAATTGCAGGTAAAGAGGACGGAAACGCGATGCCTCAATACAAGGTAAAGGTGAGATAGTGAATGAAACTACAACAAGGTTTCTCTGCAAATAACTCTCGGTGAGAAAACACAGAGCCATTTTCCTTTGGAAGATCTATCTCGTTCTTGGTATGTACTAAGTCTATCCTAAAACATATTTTTCTAAAACTGTTCTCCAATTCTGAAGGAAAAAAATTACGTTAAGAGCTAAAATGTAAATGCAATACTAGTCAATCGAGCTAACCTTATATCAGGGTACACTACAAAGCAACAGTCAGCGAGCATTGAGTTACAATTTAAAAAGGCCTTAATGATTAAGCAGATACATTCCAGTTCTCGTCTAACAATATTTACACAGGTCAGGAACTTCATCGAGCACTCTCTACTTAACTACAATCATGTAAAGATATTCAGACTCTTAAGAGTGCAAATAGCAATGTTGAAAAGAAGGAACATATTTAGCAACTGTTTGTACAATCCCCTTTACCCATCTTTATGTCCTCACTTCGACAACCTTCTCTTTCCCCTTCCCCAAGAGAGGTAGCTGTTCAATCAAAAGCTTAGAAACCACAATGGTCAATCTCTATTTTGCCTAAAAAAATCAACATTTGTGTCATATGAGCTTTGCTTCAGAATTCCTCAAATTGACCCTTAAATCTCATAAAAATCCAGGTCTTTCAAAAGGAACACTATCATTTCAGCTGAATTTCCTTTCTAATATCACAGTTTTTCACAATCAGATAAGGTGGAAACATATGACTGCAGTTAAGCAGAAATATCACCAACTATTTTTCCCTCTTTCACATTTTTTTTGACCTAGTTACTATCCACAGTCAATAACACACAAAAGAAGAAGAAGAAGAAATGTGTATGCAGATTAAATCAGATTAGAGCAAAAATTGACAGAATTAACTAGAAATTACAGTACAAAAGATTCTCTAAAAAATAAACTAAAATTGTTAAAAGAGCTGAAGAAGATACCTTGTGGAAAGAGAGATTTGAAGGGCAGGGAATTGAAGAAGCAGAAATTTTGAGTTGGGGAAATGAAGAAGACCATGAAAGGGAATTGGGTTTGTGTGACGAGCCGGATGGAAGCAATTCGGAGGAAAGGGAGAAAGATAGAGGTGCCAATGAAGAAGCCATTCTTGACTCTAAGGTAGAGGGGAGAAATATCTGTTTTAACCAAACAACACATGGGATAGGCCTATTCCAAAGATTAGCTTAGTTGTTTACTTATTTGAATTCCTACTTTGTCTATGAGTATTCCATTTGCTATATTATAATTCCTTTTTTTCATTATCGCGTTTGTAAGGAGTTTTGTAGTTTAATATTTTGTTAGGGTCTGTTTGGAAAATTATTAGGTAATTGTAATTGGTGTAATTATTAGAATAGTAATTACCAATCTAGTAATTATGTTAACCTATTTGTTTGTCACAGTGTAATTACATGTACTGTTTTGAGTGTAATCATAAGGTTATATTGAATTTTAAAACTAAAAATTAATTATTTAAGATTAAAATTTTATATTAGACAAATGTGAGCCTTTATAAATGATATTAAATTAAATATTTAAGATATATATTGTCTTTTGAAAATATATTAATTAACGCACATATGTTCTTAACTAATATTTTACAAAAATAATTGATTTATATTTTTCAATTTAATATATTTTAATTAAATTAATCATAAAAACTAAAAGTACAAAATTTCTATGAACATCATAAAATGCATGTTTGATTAAAAAAATTAATATTATTAATACAATATCATAAAATTATAAAACATTTGACAATAAGATAATTATCAAGTCTAACTTAAAAAAATAGTCTGCAATTTACAATACCAAGTCAATACTCCTAAAAAAAATGAAATTGAAAATAAAAGATAAGTTCTAAATTCAAAATAAAAAATTTAATATAATACTCTTATGTCAAATTTCAACGTAACATAAATAAATATGGTTTAAAAGAAAAGAAAAATATAAGTCCATAACTTTATTCAACAATGAATTCTACTTTAATTTAACAATTAGAATACTATCAAAATTATACTTAAAAATTAAAAAAATAATTTAAAATAATAATAAAAAATACATTACAACGAAAAAAATAGAAATAAAAGAGAATTAAAAAGTACTAATAAGTTTGTAATTACACTATATAATTATCAGCAATTCACAGCCCCTGTGAATTGGAGAGTTTAATTATTTATGTCTGTTACACTCAATTACACACTGACTAGATAATTACATGGTCAATCAAATAGGACAGAAAGTGTAATTACACATAATTACACAAAATTCAATTATCCGGATGACTTTCCAAACAGACCTTTAGGATTTCAAATATCAAAATATAATTATTGGAGTTGAAATTCAAGGAATAATTTATATAGTTTAAACTTTTCATAATCTGAATGTGAAAACGTGTTTGGAGTTTCAAACTCTATAAGTGATTTGTGGAGTTTAAGTCGTGATTAATTTAAAGTTCAAAATTCAAGAATAAATCAGGAGGTTCAAATTGATAATATTATCTGAATTTTTCTCGTGTTTCTACTGTGAATATTTTTATTAAAAGATAAATATGCACTAAAATTTAATTAATGATCCCAAAAAAATGTCTATTTGTCAAATTGTCCTTTTTAGAAAGAGGATAGACACAAGGAAACTACTGTGACCGACATTGGGCCAAAAAAACAGTCTAATAGTAATTTTTTTTTAAAAATAACTACGGAAGTATGCATATTTCACAAGTATATTATTATTATTATTAATATTTTAAAACTATTGTGTATATTATAACTAGTAAAGAGTTTTTACTATATATTGAGAAAGATACCCCTAGATATATGTATTTTTGCTATCAAATACGATAAAATAGAGAGATAAACGAGCGAGATTTGTTATGTATTAGATACATGTATTTGTACGTGTCTGATGCGATTTGAATATTTCTGGATTACTAGATACATAGAAGAGTGACGAGCAAGATAGAACAGAGGCTAGCGAGATTCGTTATGATCACAAATACGTGTGAATTCACTTGGATACAGTGTATTTAGAATAGATTACACCTAATTTTGACCACATGTACTCAAATACATGTATATGAACGCACCAAAATCTGATAAGATTTGTAATATTGCAAATTATAGTGTATTTAAGTAATTAGCAGTTAAACTAGTGGAATTTACGTAAATTTCCATGTAAAAATTTGTTTCGTTTCCATCTCATAAGTTTTGGGTAAATTAAACGGGTCATTAATTTTTGGATCAATAAGACTAACAACCTGTTTGGATTAACTTAAAAGTTGGTCAAGCATATTTTTAAGTCATTTATAGTTTTTGAAAGTATTTGTCAAGGTTAAAATGACTTTAAAAAAGTTAAAAAAACAAAAGTAGTTTTCCCCCTTCTTTTTATTTTTTGACTTAAAAGTCATTTAAATTTGACTTTTTACTTTTTTCTACCTAAAAATTTATAAAAATGACTATAACTTCAGGATTATTGAAGTTCAATAGGTATAAATATGTTATTTACAAAAAATGACTATAATTCATTTCAATTTAATATATGAAGTTTAACACTATTATCGAGCTACTTCTTTCTTAGAGACGTTAAATTAAATGTAAGATAGTAAAACATGTAATGAGTTGGGGGAGCATTACGTATAGTCACACCATTTTTTTAAGGTATATTTTCACATTTAAGAGCCAATTTTTAGAAATTACGCAATTTTTTTGATTTTTTTTGTGTGTTAGCCCATGGATCCAGCGCCTTGAAGCATGCACCCAAAAAAATTTCTAAAAAACTTTATGAGGACCTCCGTAATAAGTTGGGGGAACATTACGTATAATCATAACATTTTTTGAAGGCACAATTTTGCATTTACGAGCCAATTTTTAGAAATTACGCAACTTTCTTGATTTTTCGCGTGTATTAGCCCATGGATCTGGCGTCTTGGAGTACCCAAAACTTTTTTGTGAAAAAACTTTATAAGGACGTCTGTAATGAGTTAGGGAGCATTACGTATAGTCACACCATTTTAAGGCATATTTTTGTATTTACGAGACAACTTTTAGAAAATATGCAACTTTCTTGATTTTTCGTGTGTATTAGCACATGGATTTGGCCTTGGAACACTCAAGTTTTTTTTTCTGAAAAAACTTTATGAGGACCTCCGTAATGAGTTAGGGGAGCATTACGTATAATCACACCATTTTGAGGCATATTTTCACATTTTCGAGCCAACTTTTAGGAATTACACAACTTTCTTGATTTTTCATGTGTATTAGCCCATAGATTTGGTGCCTTGGAACACCAAAAGAAATTTCTGAATTTTTTTTATGAGTTCCTCCGTAATGAGTTAGGGGAGCATTACGTATAGTCAAATCATTTTAAGGCATATTTTCGCATTTACGAGCCAACTTTTAAAAATTACGCAACTTTCTTGGCTTTCGCGTGTATTAGCTCATGGATCAGGCGTCTAGGAGCACCCAATTTTTTTTTGAATAAACTTTATGAGGACATCCGTAGTGAGTTGGGGTAACATTACGTATCGTCATACCATTTTTAAGGCATATTTTCGCATTTACGATCCCATTATTAGAAATTACGTGGCTTTCTTGATTTTTAGTGAGTATTAGCCCATGGATTTGGCGCCTTGGAGCACCCAATATTTTTTTTGAAAAAACTTTATGAGGACCTCTGTAATGAGTTGAGGGAGCATTACGTATAGTCACACCATTTTTAAGGCATATTTTCGCATTTACAAGACAACTTCTAGAAATTATGTGACTTTCTTAGTTTTTTGTGTGTATTAGTCCATGAATCTGACGCCTTGGAGCACCCAAAAAAATTGTTGAAAAAAATTTTGTGAGGACCTCCATAGTGAGTTGGGGTAGCATTAGGTATAATCATACAATTTTTAAGACATATTTTCACATTTAAGAGCCCGCTTATAGGAATTACGCGACTATCTTGGTTTTTCGTGTGTATAGCCCATGGATTTGGCGCCTGGGAACACCCATAAAAAATTTCTAAAAAAAAATTATGAGGACCTCTGACCCGTAATGAGTTGGGGAAGCATTATGTATAGTCACACCATTTTTAAGGCATATTTTCGCATTTACGAGCTAACTTTTAGGAATTACGTGACTTTCTTTTTGTGTTTATTATCCCATGGGCGCCTTGGAGCACCCAAAAAGAAATTCTAAAAAAATATATGAGGACCTCCGTAGTGAGTTGGGGGAGCATTACGTAAAGTCACACTATTTTTTAAGATATATTTTTGTATTTACAAGTTCACTTTTAAAAATTAGGCGTCTTTATTAATTTTTCGTGTGTATTAGCACATGAATCTAGCTAACAGACAAGGAGTATAATAATTCTATATATTGGAGATGTAAAAATGGGTGGACAAATCTAAAATAATTAATTAAGTGCTCTAATCATTATTGCCTACACATGATTAAGGGAAAATCCAACTTTGTTTAGTGACAGAAAAACATGCTCATCATGTTATCCATTATCCAATGCATTCCACTGTGATATTCCATCTTTGTATACTTTTATATTTTTATTCCAAATAATACATTATTGGAAAGAACAAAAAGAAGTTTTCATCTCATCATAAAAGAAATACTTTAACTAAATTGAAATAAGTACTTTAATTAAGATTAGGCAGTCGACATGTCACAAGTTTAATATATTCCTTACATCCATTTAAATGTTTAATGCCACCACCACTCCTACCTGAAATGTCCTACCAATGATCAACATCAATTGATAAATAATTTGTATATAATATTATATAATTCAATACAATAACTCTATAAATAATCTATTAATGATTTTATATAATTCAATACAATAACTCTCCTCACTGAGGTAAAGATAAAACTACATATACATCACTCTTTTCAAATTTTACTTATAGAATTATATTATATATGTTACTATCATAGTACCACAATTATAAATGTTCATTCAGAATAAGGTGAAATCACTACATGACTTTTTAGTACAAATTTTATTTCATTTTAGTTGACTCATGTTAACTTGATACAATTCTTTAAAACAAGTTATTACAAGTATATTTTATTAAGTGAAAATTTAATATATGACATATATTAGACTAATATTTTTAAGTTATAACAGTAGAATTAAACTTTCAAGTTGTAACATTAAAAATTTCAGGTTCTAACAGTTTATTAAAAAAAAGTTGTTTTTAATAATTGAAAACATTTGTTTTGAAAAAAATAAAAAGATTAAAAAAAAAACATTTCAGGAATTAAAAAAGGTAAAAAACGGAAATAGGGGTGTTAATTAGATTTGAAATGATTGAAAATAATTATTAATTAGCATGAATTAAGGAAATTCAAACTAATTAAGAATATTCAGTTTCCTTAATTCACTCTAATTTGTTAAATTTAATTAAAAATTCTGATTTTATTCATTTTTCTCCCACGTTTCTCTCTCTTCGGTTTTCTTCCAGAAATCTTGTCACTGTCGACTAATTGAAGTTTATTTTGTTTGAAAAATCTTGATTTTGTTGTGATGGACGACTACGTATCAATATTAATTAAACATGGTGGAAGATGAGATTCTTTAGGTTATTGTTTATTATTTGTTTTTGTATTTCAGTGAAATGAAAAAAAAACAACAACAATGAAACTGTAAATCACATTATGTGATTTTGTTTTTGTAAATCGTCACTATAGTTAATTTTTTAGTTTTTTGTATAAACAAAACATTTTTTTCATAATACATATTAATTGTTGTGAAACTGTAATATTAGTGACTATGTTTGGAAGTTTTTTTTTTGGTTATTTTGTATAATGTTAAAACGTTGATTTCGTGAAAAATTAGCGCAGTATATGAATGATTTGAGCATAAATGTATAGCATATAAATATGTTTATCGTTGTAGATTGGGTTCGTAGATTAAGATTATAATATTGAATATTATTTTTTTTCCTGAAAATATAAATTAAATGTATAGTTTTGAATGAATTTGGTAGTATAAATGGAATGAATTTGGTATGAAAGTGTGTTCGATAATGTTTAAAAAAAGTTATTTAGAAGTTTGAAGAAATGTATGAAAAAGTTTTAAAGTTGGTATAAAATTTGAAACTTTATTGTTTATATAAGTTTTGTCAATTGTGTATAAATTTGGTATGAGTGATGATTGTTTATATGAAATATGTATTAAGTGGGTATGAAATGTGAAATATTATTTTTTTTGAAATCTATTTTGTAGAGTACTGTCTGAATGATATTTGTATGAAAAGATAATGACAAGTGTGTATAATTTTGTTGTTATTATAATGAATTTTGTGGATGAAATTTGTATGTTCTTTGGATGACTAATTGTTATTCTTTTTAATGAAACAGGGAAATATGTTTATTTTCAGATGGAGGGGACTATATATGAATCTTCTAGTCTTTATAGTGGTCTAGTAAGTGCGATAACATCGCAGCTTATGATAGATGGTTGAACATCTCCTTGCGATAGTACATGGGATATACCAAGTTATGTTTTAGATCTTAAATTGATGCCGCCCGGTCCAAAAAGAACGGTAGGAAGACTGCAACTTGAACGCTGGAAGGGGTTTGTTGATGTGAAATTCAAATGGTCTAGAGTTACTTGCAGTAGATGTCGTCAAGTTGGCCACAACAGAACGACATGTTCAAATTATCTCGTGCAAAAAAAAAAAAGATTATTTATTTGTTTAGATTGTATAAAATTTTAATTTTGTTTTGACTTTATGACTCATGTTTTGTTTTGATATGAAACATAATTGGTGTGAAATACATTATAACTAAGTGTTTAATATACTGTTCATTTTTTATACGTGTTTCATCATTAATCATACAAATTTCATACTGCTGGAAATAAAATTTATTCAAGCTTAATATATAAGATAGTGTTAATATAGTGATAATTATACAAGGTAATTATGGAATGCATTTGGTATCCTGACTATTTAATGTAAGTTATCATGAATATTAATTTAGTTTCCAACTGGTATCCTACTATAAATAAAATTAAAACAAAAATTTTACCAATCTTTTTCAAGTTTCATTCCAACACTAACTTCAATTTATATCACACATATTATACCAACAATAAATCAATTTCATATAAACATTCATCAATTTCATATAAACATTCATAATTTCATATAATCACACAATGCATACCATTTGTATACCAATATTATATCACAATTCATACAATATCCAACAATCAAACATTAAAGTCGGATGCATACACTTATTAATCAAATTTCATACACGTTTCATCCAAAAACAAGTTTAGAATAGAAAGTAAGCATAATGTGATATTTTTAGAAAAA
Source organism: Solanum commersonii (assembly GCA_029007595.1). Taxonomy (NCBI): domain Eukaryota; kingdom Viridiplantae; phylum Streptophyta; class Magnoliopsida; order Solanales; family Solanaceae; genus Solanum; species Solanum commersonii. The sequence goes on from JAJTWQ010000058.1 coordinate 3,193,358, forward strand.
ATCACTAGTTTAACAATTCATACCACTTTCATACCAATTTAATAATTCATACCATATTCACAGTTAATAGACAATCACATTAATGTTAAAACACAATTCATACCATTTGTATATCAACGTTATATCACAATTCATACAATATCCAAAATCAAATTATTAAAGTCATAGTCAAACAAATATTAATCAGATTTCATACACATTTCATCCAATAAATGTACAGTTTGAAAACACACTGATATTTTAAAAATAGTGAATCCAACAGTATGAAGTATGTATATTACTAGTATCCTGAAATTATAATTGACAATCAGTAATTCATATGTAGATGGTATCTGACTGGAAGAAAACATATGATATTATATATCATCAAGCAAACAATAAAGTCGGAGGCATACACATATTGATTAGATTTCATACACGTTTCATCCAAAAACATGTTTAGAATAGAAAGTAAGCATATTGTGATATTTTTAGAAAAAAATCACTAGTTTGACAATTCATACCATTTTCAGACCAGTTTAAAAATTCATACCATATACACAGTTAATAGACAATCACACTAATGTTAAAATACAATTCATACCATTTGTATACCAATATTATATCTCAATTCATACAATATCCAAAATCAAAACATTAAAGTCATAGTCATACAAATATTAATCAGATTTCATATGCATTTCATCAAATAAATATACAGTTTGGAAACACACTAATAGTTTAAAAAAATTGAATCCAACTGGTATGAAGTCTGTATATTACTAGTATCCTAAAATTATAATAGTCAATCAGTAATTCATATGTAAATGATATCTGACTGGAAGAAAACATATGATATTATATATCATCAAGTACTTAAACACAAAAAAAGTGTCCAAAAGTTAAAAAAAAATAACATGTAATTCTAAAAAAGTAGAAGGTGCAATCAACTATCTCAAATTTCTTGTCCGTGGTCTTGGTGTAGGATAATTGGTGGTATTCGAAACATGTTCTTTTGCTATGCGAGGTCCACCAAATTTGCTAGTAACCGTACCAGTAACTTCACTCTCACTGCTCGCGCCATACTCATTCTTTATTTTTCCATAATGCCATAGGATTGTGGCATACCTTTGACGATGGTACTTTGCATCGATATCAACAGAATGCATATCAAAAACATCATTACTGATGTATTCAGCAAATAGACATGTGTACAAACCACAATCACTGAAAAAAATTTGAAAGAAAAAATATTTTAAGAAATAAATTAAGTTACCTTTTCTAATGAAAACAGTAAAGTATAGAAATACATACTTGGAACTATCTTCTTGTTGAGGAACATGCATCATATGCTTGATATCAAGTGGAGCATGAACTTCATCAGTTGAAGTTCCTTCAACCAATCTGGACTCTTTCGAGGTGTTTCAATGGGTTTCTTAGACATGATTTTGTTGAAAAACTTAATCGGACGGACGATTGTGAAAATGGTGTAGTTGGCTGGTGAGAAAAATGGGAGAGGCAAGGTGAAAGTGGGATAGTGGGGGTGATGGCGTGTAGATTTGAATAGGCATGGGTGGAGGGTGGTGGAATTGAGTTTGGGAGGTTTGGAGTGTAATAGTAAACAAGGAAGTCTAATCTATGTAAATCCCTTAATTTGTGTAATTGATGATTTCAGTTTTTAAAAAAGAACTGAAATCAAATTAAATTATTAATTAATAATATAAAAATATAAACAGATTAATCATTTATTAAATAAATTGAAATTAAGTTTTAAATTAAATTAAATTTAATTGTTATGTCATAACCCGTAAATAAACTGTTATAAGTAAGAATTGTTTAAAAGTATGTTTAAAACCCGTAAAATTTACTCTTAAATGTGTATATGGCGTGAATTTTCCTTTTATTAATACGGTTTTGATATTCTAAATTTATCTACCAAAGATAAAAAGAGAAAAATAAAATAAAAATCTCTTGATTCCATAAATTAAACAAGTAGTAATAGAGAACACTACATTTTAAAACTTTTTATAGTTAAAAAATGCATAATACATAAACATGACCCTTAACTTGACATCAGTTGTTAACTATAACCTTTAACTTTGGGTGTGCACAAGTAGAAACTTAAACTTGTATAAAATTAAATAAATAAACACATTAATCCTACATGACACCCTACATGACAATATTGTGTCCTATGTGTATTATGCCATGTAGGATACGCGTGTCTACTTGTTCAATTTTATACAAGTTTAAGTGTTTACTTGTGCACACCCAAAATTGAAGGGCATAATTGTCCATTGAAATCAAGTTAAGGGTCATGTTTATGTATTATGCCTAAAAAAAATAATGAAAATCTCCAATAAATTATTTTATAGAACTTTAAAAAAAAAAAACCAAAAAAACTTAGAGCTAGATTTAACTGTCCAGACTCCAGAGCTTGAATAAACTTTTCCACATAATTTTAAAAATGTCATTTGCAGGCAGGTGGCAGAGATAATTTGGACCATAGAATACAGCTTTGTTGGAACTATAGGGTGAGAGTACTGAAGGAAATATCTGCCTTAAACATTCATCTTTTTATTTATTTTTTCTTACTTCACTATACCCATAAAAATATGTAGCTTCATTCCCAGTATTTCATACTATTCAATTCTTGTGGGAACTTTACATGTATTTGATTTCAATTAGATTTTTTGGAGGCTATTTTAATTTTAAACTCTAGTTTGTATCTATATATAGGGTATTAAATTTTCTTAAAGAGGCATCTCAAACATTTCATATATTCATGAAATCATATATCACTAAAAGTGGGAAGCTCCAATCTTTAAAGTTGGATTACCATTTTACCCCTTCATTATATTAAAATGTTATAAATTATTTAATTAATTAAATAGTAAAAATAAAATTATAATTCACCCAAGTCTTAATTACATGTTTCAGGTTCAAAAATAAAATTCTACGTGTAAACATTTCAAATTTTTGGCTACGTTAATTTAGAAACAATGAATATTTAAAGGAGGCTGTTTTTTTAAATGTTGTTATACTAAATGTTAATAATAGCTAAAATAATTATAGGAAATAATAATTTCTCTCATTTTACCAGATTTTTGAAATTAGTTTATACATTTCCGGAATGATTATAAATAATTAAAAATAAATAATAGGTATATAATTTAATAAAATAATTACTATAAAAACTTGCAGTAGCTTATGACTTTATATGATTTTCTATAGCAGTAATATTATAAGTTCAAAAATACTTTAAAGAGATAAAAATAATTTCAAAAAGAGTCTTTTTCACTACCCTATTAACTACACATACATACCATGTATGTTATTTATTTATTTATGTCATTCATTAAATTAATAAATTTATATTATCTTGAGCTCGTATTTATAAATTTTTTGCATAAATTGAAGAGTTGTCTTTTCATTATTCAATACACATTATTATATTTGTCAATTTCCTCCATATATCAGCTCACACTTTTGCATTACTCTTCTTTTACTCAACATACTTCCTTATTCATGTTTAGGTAAATATATTCTACTGATTTTTCCTTCTCTTCCTCTTATTACAATTTTACATTTTTCATTTCAATTGATACTATTTTTCCTAATTTTATCTTTCCTTTTTTTAATAGAAGTTGTTGTCTGCAATCCATATTATAATGCAAAACAAAAAAATTGACTTTATAGTTTTTAAAAAAATATAGATATAATTATTGTTATGCATTTCAAGTTTTTTTTAATATATACACTGTTGAATGTTGATGTATAGATTGAAATTTTCTCAATGAATTGCAGGGATTATTGCGAGGTTTAATTGATTAAACTCATTAGAAATACATATTTTTATTATGCTTATAGTTTGAAATTTGAGGGTATCTATTTTGATTTCTTATCTTATAAATGTTTTCCAATTTATATTGCAATCAAACGTTTTTTTTAATTTATACATAAATTTATAACTATAGACATATATTATGCAAGCATATAATATGGGATATACGTGCAATGCATGTGTCTAAATACTAATATTCATAAAGAGATCAAATTCAAATCATCTTAGTTTGAAAAATACCCTACTAATACTTCTCGAATCATGGAGAGCTCTTATCTCTATCATGAGAAAAGTATCAAGAGGAGAAATAAAATTGTATACCCACACTATTTATTAATAAAAACATGTTTCTTTTGTATTTTATTTATGATGGTAATTTATTTTCTATCCAAAAGAAATAAGACATCCAACCCAAATGCTTCATTTTCACTTCATTCTTCATTTTCTTCTCCTTCTTATACTATTCTTTAGTATTAATAATTAAAGTAAATAATAATAGAAATTAAAATTTAAAATTTCAAATCATCAATTAGTTTGACAAGATATACCAAGAGAAAATGATAAAAATTAGTCCTTTATGTATAAGAGTTGAATTACTTTCGTCAAATAGTACTCCTTTATATTCGTAAAAACTAATTGAATTATAATTTATGTGGGTCCCACAGTGTGTGGACCTTTCTTCCTCCCTCTTTCTCCATCTTCTTTCTTGGGCCATTTTTCCTGGAAACTGATTTATTCTTCTACTTACTGTAAAAATCCTCACTTATATACAAAAGTTTCTTCAAATTTCTAAAAAATGTTTGTAATTTCTAATTTTCTACGTCTGTCCGTTCAATTTTTATTTTTCTTCATAAATGACATAACTAACATGTTTATTTCCATTAGAGTCCAAGATCTCATCCATGATACATGAAGGACCATTTTGATAATCTTCTGGATATAAACCAACAAAACTAACATACTCAATGAGTGAGATCTGGGAGGGTATAATCTTTCCTTGAACAAGCTTACACAATCAATTCAAGAATGGAAAAACGAAACATCTCCTCCATCCAATTGACTATACAAAATTTCACTATGATAATTAATATCAATGGCTTAATTAAGAGAAAGCTAGATTGGATCCAAGAAAAAAGGAGATTAAATCAATAGAAATCATCCAGAGTTCGATTCCCTTCACCGACCCGAAAAAGATAAATAGATTCATGGATGAGCAAGAGACATACCGCCGCACACAAGCATTGTGACTATCTCAGTAATAGGATTATAAATCTTTTCCAAAATAAAATCCTCCGCCCGTGAAATTACGGTTTCACCCCTTCCCTGATCAGTAACTTGCCTTCTGCAGAGTGGGCATGTCCGATTGCGTTGTAGCCACGAGTCCACGCACTCCACGTGGAATACGTGCCCGCATTTCGGCAGTTTCCGGCAATTCTCGCCGCTAATAACGTCGTAGAGGCACACGGCGCAGTATCTTCCTTCGCCGGTGAACGGCGGTGGTAGCTGATTGTCGGGGCGGCAGAACCACCGGAATTTGATGCCGCAAATCAATAAATCGGTGGTTGTGGCAGCTAGCAATACCTCAAATTGAAAATCCATAGCCTCTCCTAAAAGGAAACGTCCAAAACGCTGCGAAAATTGTCAATTGGGTAAATACATACTGAGGTTCTAAGAGAGAGAAAACACATAGAAAAAGGATCTCAAAAATATTTTAATTTTGATTAAAATTATTGTTATAATACCAAATATTATGGAGGATATTTTACTTCTGTATTATTTAATAGTGTATTTTAAAGGTATATATATGTCCATATTGACACATTATTATTTAAAATAATATAATATTTATGATGTCCACGTAGACACATATATACCTTAAAAGATATTATTAAATAATAGAGGGGGTAAAATGTCCTTTTCAAACTTTGGTATCGTAACAACAATTTCGACCAAAGTTAAAGTATTTTTCAGACTCTTATTCCTAATAAAAAACGTATGAAGTATCTCTAATTTTTTAAAGAGATTAACTATTATCCATTCATAGTGGACAAGAAAAAAAATTACACTATTAGTTCATTTTTAGAAAAGTTTATTATTTTTAATTTAGTTATAATATTTTCACATTTAAAAATTAATGATTTCTCAGCCTTTTTTTAATTATTTCTTAAAACACGTTCTTATAGATCTAAGATTTATTTTTTAAAATAACATTCAAATATTTTTGATACTATCAACTTTGAATATTATTTAAATAAATTGGAGTACATATGATGATATATGGATCAAAGTTTGTTTTAATTAATTTTTGTATTGTTGATTGAATGAACTAAGAAGAGAAAATACAGTCTAAAGCAACAAAAGTACCTATCCAAAAAACTTTTTATGTTACGAAGAAGACTTAATAAGTTATAAATATTTTTTTACTAGATTACTTAATCTAGATTTTTTTAAAAAAAAAAAGAAGAAGAAGAAGAAAGAGTAAAAAGTCACCATTGATTAATGTCTCTAATGCTTCATTGGTGTTGATGGAGAACGAGGTGAAAATAATGAGGACAAGAAGCAGTAAAAGAATCATTCTCATTTTTGGCAATCAAATGATTAATTTAGGAGTCGTTTGGTGTGAGGGACAAAAATAAATAATCATAGGATAAGAAAATAGTGATAAGATAAAAATTTTGTGCCTTGTTTGGTTGTCATAATTGGGATAACTTATTCCACCACTTGTACCATAATGATGGGATAAGTTATCTCATATACATGGTGGGATAAATTATCACAGGATAACTAATTCTCAACCAAAATAAGGTGGAATCTATCATGGGACAAGTTTGGTTGGGAACAAGTTATTCCAGAATTAGTTATCCTTGGGTTAGCTATCTTGGGATAACTTATCCCAGCATGTATATGGGATAACTTATCCAATCACTATGATATAGTGATGGGATAAGTTATCCCAAATAAATTATTAGAAATTAAATATTCTGAAATAAGTTATTTCATGTGTATGAGAAACTTATTTTATTATTACGATAAAAATGATGAGATAGGTAATTCAAAGACTAATTAATATCCCAATTATAATCAGCTAGATTTAAACTTTAACAAAAAACATAACATAATAGAATCATATTTCACTAAATTTTCTTAGATATATTTGTACTTTTATAGAATTATTAATTTATAATATTAATGAGACCATATATTTATATAGGGGTCTTTTAAGAATATATTATCTCATTATTTTATCGAAATTAGTGATTTTTTCCGTTGGCTCAAGTCGGGACTGAAGGAAATTATAATCTTAGAAATTATTAATAAACGAGTATTAATTTAGTGAGATTTTACTGAATTTGAATTTCAAAATTTGAAAAATGTCCGAGGAATATATTTGGAAAAATGACCTAACTACACATAATTTATTATCATATTTCTTTTATTTTCCCTACCATTTCAAAAAATATCAAAGAACCCCTATCTTTTGCTCCCATCATTCCCTTTTCCGGATACATTAATTTAAAATCTCATACCCATGATTTTCTTTCCTTTTTTCAAGCCATAAATCTCTCTATAGTTACCTACATTAATCCATTTTTGAATTTCAAATATTTTCTCTTTCCAATTAATGATTTCAAGGTATTCAAGATATAGATTTCTTTTCATCACTTCAATTTTCAATTTCTTTTTAATATTTTTTTTAGTTTTTTCATCTTAAAAAATTATTGAATTTGTTACTCCTGATCTCTTTATTGAAAGAGGGGTGGAAAACGTTGCTAATGCAAAAAGTTCATGATGGAGTGCATTTGGAATTGTTCTAACAATTTCTAATGGCGGCCTTGATACACTTCATTCCATTGGTTCAATCTTTTAGTATTGGGCTTACCCAATTTATCCGAGAAGGATACATCTTCGTTGCTTTCCGTTGATTAGATTGTTGACTTCTACTTTTATTTTTTGGTGGTTCATCTTTTCTGATACATATATATTCATATTTTTAAATGTATCTAGTTGATTTTGTTTCTTATACTAATGTATACTGCCTTCGTTTCAATATTATGATACATTACAATTCTAGTATGCACTATCATGTTCAAATATTAGTTTTGATACATAACTTAATTAGTATTGATACTTGATACAAAAATTCTACCAAATATATCATAATCTTGTATCAGCCTTTTCATCTACAAATTTCAGATACATATGAATTCTTCTCTCAAACAAAATAAGTTGCATAAATAATAATGTACCATGCACTAATTTTTTAGGCATGATATGTAAATTCAAATTTATACTAAATGTATCTGATACATTACAATTACCAAACAAAATATATCGATCTCAAACCTAACATCTTCTGGGCAACAATTTCTTATTTAATGTATAGTAGAAATACAACACTTATCAATTTAAACAAGACACATAAATAGTAATATATTGATAATCTATCCATCTCGAAAATGAAATTTAAAAAACGATTACATAACATTATAAAAGGTATGAATGATCCATCAAAGCTATGCATCTCTTTAGCCTTTTTGTTTGTTGTATCAATGCATAACAGATACATTGAACATCCAAACTCTTGTTTCTTTACGTCAATGATGCATCAGATCTTCAAATTTTTCCTCAACTCATCGATCTCTAGTTCAGTTGCAATGACTGATTTGAGATTCACAAACTTCAGTTAGTTCTATCCACAAAACAAAACATATCAACCTTTGAATCTCAAGTTCGGATAAAGATCCAAGATTCTTAAATCACTGAACTAAAAATCGGATCTTTCAACAGAGAAAAGCAAAAAACACAAAAGGGTGTTGATTAACTATAAATTTCACATCAGTCACTATTCAAAATAATATCTCAAATTCCAAGAAAAGAACCCCATTTTGAGAAAAAGGGGGAAAATGGGGTTTAGCTGGAAAAAAAATGGATTGGATTCTCACCAGAAAAGACAAATCTTGATGAACAGTAATACAGTATCAATGGAGGTTCTGTAATTGAAAAGAAAAAGTATTAGAAATAAAATGTGAAATTATAATTGAGTTAATATCTCAGATAGTCATTCAACTATATATTCTTTTCTTAGAAAGTCACTCAATTTTGGCTCAACTGTAGATTTTTTCTCAAAAAGTCACTCAATTTTGAATTTTAACTCAAAAATCACTCAATTATGAGTGTTTTACTTACAAAGTCACTCAATCATGAGTATTTTACTTACAAAGTCACTCAACCTATTCAATTAATTTTTTTAATTAAAATTTACTTTGATGAAATTTTTATTCCTAAGAATTTTTTTAAAAAAAAGTATCCATTGGTATTGCCAATTATATTATGCTTAAAAATATTCAATATCACCGTCAATATACTATACTTATATTTTTTCAAACTGGAACGATGTTCCTATAAATACGTGTTAAACATAGTGTAGAAAATAATGATAAAACTCATGGAATTTAAGGGTTCTTAAAATAATTAATCCTAACTATTATATTTGGGGGGGGGGGGGGGGAGGTAAAATAAAAGGATCACTATTATATTTTTAGTGGATCGAGTCAAGTAGGTGGGTCGTCTTTTAACAATTTTAGTTAGAAATAAAAATTTCATGTAAGTAGATTTTAATTAAAAAATAATAATTAAATAGGTTGAGTGACTTTCTGAGAAAATAAATCATAATTGAGTGACTTTTGAGTTAAAAACCAAAGTTGAGTGACTTTTTGAGAAAAAAATCAATAGTTGAGTGACTTTTGAGTTAAAAACCAAAGTCAAGTATCTTTCTAAGAAAAGAATCAATAGTTAAGTGACCATCTGAGATATTACCTCAATTACAATTAGGATAGTAAAAAGTAGGTGAAGACAAGACGTGGAATTTTGGGTATCCATTGAGAGCAATTTGAAATTTTGAATTTCTTCGTTTTGAATTTTTCATCGTACTGATTGAGAGTAAGAAGAAACCTAAGCGTAATTTATGGAATTTAATTAGATTTTCAGATTTTATTCTCTTTTTAGCGCAATAGATGGATTCTCCTTGTATTAGCATTAATGTATTCGGATGGTGAATTAATGCATCCGAATGGTGACTTATGTATCCGAAAGGTACACATTTTAAGAGATTATTGTAATTATAAAAAGAATAGAAATAAGATATGATTTACTCTTTACACTATAAAATTTATCTAAGTTATACATATATTATACTCTGTAAACAATCATCAGTTGTTAATTAATGAGACAGGTAATGGGCTCCGACTATATTAGTACAAACAGTTGGCTGAGAAGTTCTTGTCCTATCATTGTCAATTACTATCTCTTTATTGAAAAATATAGGGTAAACAATCATCAATTGTTAATTAATGAGACAGGTAATGGGCTCCGACTATATTAGTACAAACTATGGGTGGCAACGGAACCGGGAGGTATCGGTACCGGTTTCGGTCCGTTCCGGTTATATCCGGTAATAGATCGGTCCGGGAGGGGTAACGGGATGGAAACTGGGATTTACCGGTTCCGTTCCGTTTCGGTCCGGTTCGCTTAATTTTTTTTATTTTTTTAAAAATAATTTCCAAATTAGCCGTTGGGCTGGGCCCCACCAACGGCTCTTTCACCCCCATAACCCCCCTTTACACCTCCCTACCCCCCAAACTTTTTTTAATACCCCAAACTTTTTAAAACTACATTTTTATCCTTTTTTTAAACTATAAATACCCCTATTCTTTCATTCTTTTCACTTACAAAAACATCTTATAATCTCTCTACTCTCTAAATGTAGGAGTAGAGGGGTCTAATATGGTCCAAACACAATTAAATCCTTCTAATGTTTCTGGCTCTAGTATACAACGGTCATATAGTAGAGAAAAACATCTTGAAGAATTAGCTAAAATGATTGTTGTTATGGGTTTGCCATTTAGTTTTTTTATTCATTATATTCAAATTGTGTATAATCCACATTTTAAAGGTTTTACTAGAAATACAATTAAAAAGGCAATATTTGATTATCAAGCTCAACATTTTCAATATCTTCGTTGTTTATTTTATTATAATAATTGTAAAATAGCTATTACTTCTGATATGAGCATAGTGTAAATGGTAATGACTATTTCACTATTACTGCACATTGGATTGATGAAAAATGGACTTTGCAAAAAAGAATTTTATGTTATAAATGTTGTGAAATGCATAAAACCGGTAGTTATATAGCTCAAACAATTATAGATGTTTTACAAAACTATGGAATTTGTGATAAAATTTGTAGTGTCACCTTAGATAATGTTTCTAATAATAGAACTGCTGTTGAACTACTTAAACCGTCTCTTTGCCCTATTTATGTTGATGACTTTCATATTAGGTGTGCTGCACACATATATAATTTGATTGTTAGAGATGGTATAGCAATGTATGATGATGGTTGCATAAAAGTTGAAACTGCATGTCATTTTATTTTTAAATGTCAAGTTAAGTCTAGACGCAGAGATTTTGAAAATCGTTGTCGCGAATTTAATCTTCCACCTAGAAAAATTCCAAAATCAGTGTGTACTAGATGAAATTCTTTATATGAAATGCTTATAATTGCTTATGAATATAGGAAACCTTTACAAATGGTTTGGAATGCTCATAATTCAAATATGACATATAGACTTGATGATAATGATTGGAATGACATAAAAGAACTTATAGATTTCTTAAGAGTTTTTTATTTAACTACAAAAAAAATATCTGCACTTTATTATCCAACTATTTGCTCTGTGTTACCTAATATTTGTGTTATTTCTAGTAAATTTTATAAATTCAAAAGTAAACCAAGATTTGAAGAATCTGTTAAGAAAATAATTGAAAAATTTTAAAAATATTTTAATCCTATTCCTCAAATTTATTTAACCGCTTGTTTGTTAAACCCACATTACAAAGATGAAGGTGCATCACGAATGGTTGATAAAATATATTTTAATTTGGGTATTGATAGTGAAGATGATGAAACACCTAGTTGTCAAGATGTTAAAGATAGTATAAAAATTGAAGCTAGAAAATTGTATGACTTGTATAATTCTAATATAATGAATGTAGTACGTAATGAAGAGCCTCAAAGTTCTAGGAGTAGATATAATAATGAAGATGATATTGATGATATAATAGATTCTTATATTGAACTTTCTCATAATGATAGAAATGATTTTGATGCATATATTAATCAAAATACAGAACCTACTACTATTGATCTTCTAGAATGGTGGAGCAATCGCGGCCAGGGATTTCCAAAACTTCAACCGGTTGCTCGAGATGTGTTAGCTATTTAAGCATCTTCAGTAGCTTCGGAAGGCGTTTTTAGTGCAGCAAGATTTCAAATTGGAGAGCATAGATAGTCATTAGCAGCAGATAGCTTGGAGATATCGGTACTATTTAGAGATTGGATTAATGGCGAGAGAAGGAGTTATGGTCGTCTACCTTTACCGACCAAATTTGAAACTGACGTTGATGAAATAATGCAAGATTTTAGTGACGACGGCATTGATGCAATGGAGGAACTAGCTAATCAACCAATTGCAGAGCATGTTACTAGAGAAATGTTAAATGATTTAAAAAAAGATTTCCTTGGTAGCATGAACTATTAAATTTAAATGTCTATTAGTATGAGTATAATAATTCGAGATCTAATTCAAACAGAACTCTTCCTAGAAGGTGGCTGTGTAGATTAGATTTTTTAATACTCTACTAATATTTTGTAATTCAACTTGTATTATTTAATTAATATTAATAAAAGTATAGGCTATTCGCCTTAATTTTTTTTAATTATTGTCTTGACTCTTGAATTTAAATTTTTAAACTTTTAAAGTGTGAAATTTAAAATTTTATAGTTTTAAAGTTTGAATTTAAATTTTCAAACTTTTAAAGGGTGAAATTTAAACTTTTATAGTTTTTAAAGTTTGAAATTTGAATTTAAATTTTCAAACTTTTAAAGGGTGAAATTTATAGTTTTAAAGTTTGAATTTAAATTTTCAAACTTTTAAAGGATGAAATTTAAACTTTTATAGTTTTAAAGTTTGAAATTTGAATTAAAAATTTTAAACTTTTTAAAAGTGAAATTTAAACTTTTATAGTTTTAAAGTTTGAATTTAAATTTTCAAACTTTTAAAGTGTGAAATTTAAACTTTTATAGTTTTAAAGTTTGAATTTAAATTTCAAACTTTTTAAGTGTGAAATTTAAACTTTTATAGTTTTAAAGTTTGAGTTTAATTATTAAAATTTCAAACTTTTAAAGTGTGAAATTTAAATTTCTATACTTTTAAATTTTGAAAGTTTGTATTTAAAAACTTTAAAAGTATAAATTTTTAACTTTAAATTAAAAAAGTTTTAATATTATTTGATTAATGTTCCTAATTTTTTAATTTTAATAAAAAAAAAAATTAAATTATATCCGTTGGGACCCGGTTTCCGGTCCGGTCCCGTTCCGTTACCGGTCCGGGACGGGAATACCCTATATTTTCCGGAATTACCGGTTCCGGTCCGTCCGGATTCTGGTACGGTTCCGGTCCATGGTGACCGGTTCCGTTCCGATTCCGATTAATCCCGGACCGGTCGTTCCGGTTCCGGTTCCGTTGCCAGTCCTGGTACAAACAGTTGGTTGAGGAGTTCTTGTCCTATCATTGTCAATTACTATCTCTTTATTGAAAAATATAGGGAAAATTGTATGAAATAACAAATGATTAATTCAAATTAAATGTTATAGCCATAATTTATTTTATTTGTAATTTGCAATAAACATGTCCATTTTTTGTCATGTAATTCGGTATACAATTACCCATTCGTTATTCAAATGTATAAAATGTGTTTGTGTTTGTATAAAACGAGAGAAAAGTGTATATACAAATACAAATACATATATTTTCGTCCTATACACTTGTAATTATACGAATATAGATCTTATTATACAAATTACAATGTATCAATGAATTTATACAAAACTAAACAATTCTTATAAAATTGGATGTATCTAGCGAATTATACAAATCAAAAATTCTATAACAAACATAAAATTTGTTATGGAGCGTAATTATGCAAACTATAGTTATAACATACAAATATGATTTTTATGTTTGCTATATGTGAAAGTTGCTCAAAAATATATTGTTAAATTTTGTCATAAATTTAGACACAAACATATATATATATATATATATATATATATATATATATATATATATATATATATATATATATAAATTTTATGAGATTTTCTTGTCCCATCATTCTTCCAAATCTCAATTTTTATGAGATTTAAAATTATATAAAATTTCGATAAACATTCTAAAATATATATAAATTTTTTTATCATTTTAAATATTTTTTGTATAATTATAAATATCTAAATTTATTGAGTTGATTTGGTTATTTATTCAGTTTTAAAAATTACTTAACTTTCATGAAAAATTATCTTATTTAGTTTACTGTATTTGAAAATTTTGATATCGTAATTTTGATATTCGATTTTTAAGACATTATATCATTATCATATCAATTTAATACAATATGATTCGGTATTCTTGAAGTTCGATTTCGATATTTTCGAGTATGGTAAATCGGTAACCATAATTTGTTCAACTTCTACTAATATATATTCGCATAATAGAGTATTATGACTTTGACAATTAAAAAAAGTTTTAATTATTTGATACTAATACATTACACGTGTAGAAATATATATTCAAAATAAAATACAAACAACTCATTTGCTAATCAATTAAATTTCAATAAAAAACAGTAGTCAAAGTTTCAACTTCTAAACATTTAACTTATAGTAATACTAGGTTGCAAGTATTTTAATAATAATAATAATAATAATATATATATATATATATATATATTATGTAACTATATACTTCGATATGCTATTTAATATTTCAATATATTATTTCTAAATATCAAATAGCATATTAAATACTAAAAAAATTAAAATATATGCCATACCATGCCCACTCTGGACAAAGTGCTTAGATTTCAGTAAATGAAGATATAAGTTTACTCATCAAGATCCATGATAGGTGTTGACAGATAACATTAACCAAATTAAAACGGCAACCTAATAAGTGGGCCGGAGAATCTTGAAATTTCTAGAGCTTTCAAGATACAAAGAGTAACTAACTATACATTAAAAATAATAATTTTGATTTGAGTACAATGTTTTTTTTATGAAGATTCACATACTCTTTTTGTCACAATCCAAATCATCGTGATTGACACTCACACTAACCCTCTGGTGGAAGAATTATTAATACTAATCAGCTAACACAAGAATTAAACATTTAAAGATACGGAAACAGGTTTAAATGTAAGAATAAAGTAGAGTTCCCATAAACTCCAAAAGTCTAACAACTACTATCAAAACATTGCGGAAATTTTCACTAGAACTGAAAGTCAATGTACCAAAACTCTAACAAAGAAACATAAGTTTAAAGAAAAAGGTGCACAACCCCGAAAGCTAAAACAATTGATCATCTAGAGTACTAATCTAAGTCCGAATAAGAGGGACCGAGCAAAAATAGAACTCATGGCAACCTGAAAGAACTGACTCATCCTTGAATTCGATTGATCACTGATCTCCTAAACGAGGTCTGTCAGTAGCCGCCTGAAGATGTCATGTACTCAACAAAGAAATAACAAGTGCAGTATTAGTACACAACCACAGTGCACTGGTAGGATCACGCGGCTATTCCAGTAAGTGAAACATACACAAGCAGTTACAACATAGTAAACATGCATATACAAAATATAACACATGTATCGATTATCAATCATGAACCACTAACAAATCCACATTTTCTTTAACAAGTAATTATGACAATCCAATGGTCCTCTCATGGAACCCATACCCAAATTATTAGTGCACCGAAACGTAGTATTCGATCCAAGTTAGTGTGTCGGAACGTGACACTCGTTTCAGTATGTATGTCGGTACGTGACATTCGATCCCAGTTAGTGTGTTGGAATGTAATACTTGATCCATTCAACATGCCACAATTACAATCACAATGTACATTCTCAAAATCATACAATCAAGTGTCGATTCATGACATACAATCATTAATTCATACTCATTTGCATTAGGTGTGATCAATCGTACAACATTCGTATACCTACATACATTACAATTAAGCAATTGTTAGCATACATGACACAAACAAGAAATCAAACCATCTGCTACCTCAAAAACAAGCTTGAATCCTCCTAAGAAACTTGATTCTGTCCTTTTCCGAATTCGTTCAGCTTGTTCTAGGTCTACAAACAATCAATTCAATACGACGATCAATAATTAAGGTCTAAACTACCCGGCTTATGACAAACCCAACACCCAACACCCACATCATGATCCTAAGGTGCAGCTAGGGATTTTTCCCACCATCCAATTCAGTTCAAAAACCTCACCCAACAATATATAATCAAGATTCTACGTTCTACGGATCGAAAAACGGATTTGGGGAGTGAAAACCTTACCTTTAACCCCAAAAGTCGTGAGAAACTATCAAGAAATTACCTAGGGCGTCTCCTAGCTCTCAAGAACGAAACTTGCAGAAAATAACATTTTTGGGGTTTATTTCCCACTTAAGTCGCGACTGTCCCGCTATGGCAGCCCCCATCCTGCCCTAGCGGCTTGCACGGAAACAGTGAGTCGAATTAAGAGTTTCAAACCCCCATTTCACAACACACTTTCATCCCATGACACTCAAAAACTACCCGCTCATGCTAAGATTAGTTTCGAAAGTTCTACTCTCCCGTATTCAATTCTTTAAAGTTGCACGGGTTCCTTAACATCTTAGCTATTCACTCATGTAATCAAATTCATAGTTAGATCTCTCCTTCGTTACTAGATCTCCCTAGACCTTATTGACTCTGATTTTATCCAAATCAGGACTAGGCTAGGAATTCTCGAGTTACTACGAAATTTTTTTTCCGACCCAATTTCTTTCCTTGATGGCTTTTCTATAACGACGGGAACAAGTTGTTACACTTCTCGATATATTAGCTTCCTTCAGAGAGGTGGTAAAATTAATTTCGTTTAAGTTTGGATCGATATTGATCTATCATTTATTAACTTAATATATTTAAGCTCATAAAAAGTTAAGCTAATATGTAGCCAAATTAATCTATAAAAAATCTTACCAAAATAATTTTTGAAAAAATCTTTTGTTTTAATTTGATATGTTATACATAGTTACAGTAACAAAACAAAGAAACTTTTAAAGTTCTAAAAATTATAAAAGATTAAATAATATAATTAAAACTAGATGATTGAATCATAATCATACTTTAACTTATTTTAACTCAATCCATTTTAATCTAAATAATTTTAGATAAATTAATAATTTATTTATTAACTCAATCTATTTCAATCCGTTCGTTTAAGTGGACTTGGTCCCCTTTGGGAAAGTCTATGAAGCATGAGCCTTGCCGTCCATTTTCAGCTCTTTTAAGACATTCTACGGTCAAGCCACTTGCCCAGTTGACACACTAAAGAAAATTATTTATTATTATAATATTTTTTTTCTATTTGTTCGTTTGTTTGCAGATCTAGAAACTATGTCCGACAAAAAGATAAAGAGAAACACATCTAATTTTAGATGCTCGAACAGTTCAGTTGCTAAGATTCTCTATGTTAGTTAAATAAACTACTACATTCTCAATTCTTGTTCGAGACATCAATTTTGATAAATTAAATAAAATAAAAATTATATGAAAAAATATTATAATTATATATTATATTTTTTACATCATTAATAAAGTGGCTTTGTATCATTTAAGAGAACTCTTATATCGTACAATTGACAAGGACATGTATTTTCTAATACCCTATTTCACGTTTACCTCGATTATATTCTCTCTTTAATATTTTCAACTTTTATTTTTGTTTTTTCGGACTAAACAAAGAGAAGCACAACAAATTAAGGTGGTCCTAGAGTAGCTAGAGAGAAGCGGGGGCGGGGGGGGGGGGGGGGGGATATTTATTAGTTTTAACATATAAAAGAAAGGACCCAGAAGTCAGAACAATAATGTTAGTAGCTACCTGAATCGATGATGACCTGAATTTTTTATTTTTTTATTTTTTGTGTGAGAGAGAGTTGGGACCAAAACAAAAACGCAAATGATTTTTTTTTTTTAATTTTAACTTCAAAAAAAAAAACAACGAAAATCTTACAAAGCGCATAGAAATTTGAGTCTTACCTCCCTGATTTCAACGGCGTTAATTTGAGAGTTAAAATGTTGTCCTTTTAATTCTTAACTCAATTTTATTGCCCTTTTAAAAGTTTTGACAATTTTTTTTTACCCTTTTAAATCTGAACTGTTAGAATTTAGGCATTCAACTAAAAAATTTATGATAGTACACAATGGCAATAGTATATGAACCATACCATTTTTACGTCGAACGTTGGACTTGAATACGATTTGAATATAAATGACGAATGCATTACATTTCCTTCGAAATTATTTGTTGATCTAGATTGTTATATATGAGTTAATTAGGTGAACAGAATACCAATAAAATTGGTGTTTAATTTAATATAAAAGGACCACTACACGTAACTCATTCATCTTTAATTTCAAATACAATTGAGAGGTGGAGTGGTAAGTAATCCTCCATTCTTAATCAAGAGGTCTCAGGTTCGAGCCCCCTTGGGTACAAAGTCGCTTTGTTATGAAGCGTTTTATCCCTAATGGAATTTTCTGGAGCGAATCCAAATTTAATCGGACTCCAATATGAATACCGAACACCGAATGTGAAACAAAAAATAAAATACAACCAAACCTATAAAGAGAAGTACTCGTAACGGCAAATACCAATCACCAGCTGTAGTTCACCTAATATATATTTGCTATGTTTAACTTTGAAATTGATTTTTTTTTAAAAGGTAGGACAAATAAAAATGGAAATGAAGAAAGTAATATTTTACATATAATTTTAAAATATGTAAATTTAATAAAAAAAAATTAAATTAATACAATACTAATTTACATTGAAAATGACAAATATTTTGTGACGAAGTGAGTAGTGTGTATATATATATATATACTAGATAATGTTACCCGTGCTATGCACGGGCCCAATAATATAAATGGTATGTTTTGGGGCTAATAACCGAGTTTTTGAAGCGATTGTTTGCGTGGATAAAGGAATAAGTTTTTTTATCACAAACATGTACTTTCTTTGTACTTTCTTTGACGCTATTTAAGGCATAATAAGGCTACCCACATACAACATTTTGTAAACATTTTATGTTGTCAATTATCATGATTTATAGTATTTTTACGATAGATTCACTTCAAGAATCAGTGGAATTTTTTGTATTATTTTCAAAACATATTTTATGTTGTCAATTATCATGATTTATAATATTTTTATGCAAATTTTAAATATAAAAAAATAAATAAGATAAATAAATTAAAATGGACTCAATATATGTTATTTTTGTTGTCTCAATTTATGTGACACAAATGAAATTTGGAGAGTCATCTAAATTTTCATATTATTTTTAAAAATGTTTTAAGTTATTAATTATTGTGATTTATAATATTTTTATGTAACTTTGAAATAACGTACATTACTGGTCACTTTGTCCTAATTTATGTGATATGGATAAAATTACAAAATTAACCCTTTTAAAATGTCTTTCAGATATTTTAAGTTGTTAATTATTATTATTTATAATACTTTTTTGGTAATTTTAAAATGATATGCGTTATTTTTCCTGTCCCAATATATGTGAGCCTGATAGAATTCTGAAAGTCAACCTATTTTATTAGATAGCTTTTAAATATTTTAAATTGGTAATTATTGTAATTTTTAATGCTTTATAAGTCATTTGTAAATGATATATTGGGACTTTTCCATTTCCTTGATTGGGACTTTTTCATTTGTGATTTAAATAGTCAATTAAATTTTAATATGATTTTTAAATATTTTAAATTGTTAATTATTGTAATTTATAGTGTTTTTACGTAATTTTTAAATAATATATATTACTTCTCTTGTCTCAATGTATGTAGCACAAATATAATTTCAAGAGTCAATCAAATGTTATTGAGATTTACAATACGTTTTATGTAGTTTCCAAATTAAATATTAGGAGTATATGTTACTTCTTTTGATTATTGTAATTTATAGTACTTTTTACGTAAATTTTTAATAATATATGTTACGTCTGTTATCCCAATGTATGTAACACAAATAAAATTTCAAGAGTCAATTAAATGTTATTAATTATTGAGATTTACCATACTTCGTGCGTAGTTTCCAAGTTATATTACATGTTACTTATTTTGATTATTGTAATTTATAGTACTTTTTAAGTAAATTTTTAATAATATATGTTACTTCTCTTATCCCAATATATGTGGCACAAATAGAATTTCTAAAGTCAATCAAATGTTGTTAATTATTAAATATTAGCTACTAAAATTGTATTAATTTGCCATTGTCTTCATTATCTCATGTACTACAAAAATATTATATACATTAAAGGGAACAATTTTTTTAAGATTGATTTTTTAATAATAATTGTGATTGTTTTTATTAACAAAAGCTTAATTGTGATTTATTTTTTTTATTAACCAAAGCTAAATTGTGAATATAAAATTTTTATAAAAAGAGAAAATATGTCTATGAATAAAGGATAAGCACATGGGACCACAATTGTGGAAAAGCTAAAGGACTTGGCAAGTGTACTCTCTGACATCACTATTGTTGCCTTGTAAAATAGAATCATCCTTTGGTTTTGCAATATTTACGAAATTATTTGCAGGCAATCATGTAATAAAAGATCAAATTCAAGGCAAAATCAAAACATAAAAAAACAATGCATGGACTGCTTTTTGAATTAAGCAAAAAGCAATTGGGCTTTGTTTCAAAATCTCAAAACGTCCAACAATCGATCCTACAATGTACAACATGTCATAGCAAAATTATAGTGTTATTCCAAAGATACCCTTGGTCGGCAAGCATGTTGACCGTCTGATGTCTGCTTATTGCCACTTATATATAAGTATATATATATATATATATATATCATTTTTTGTTTCAATTTATGTGACAAAGACAAAATTAAAGAGTTAATCAAACTTTAATATTAATTTAAAATAGTTTAAATTTTTAATTATTGTTAACTATGGATTTTTTTTTTATGTCTTTTAACATTCTAAATTGCTAATTATTGTTGTATGATTTGTAATATCTTTTACGTAATTTTGAAATAATAAAGGTTATTTCTTCTTTCTTAATGTATGTGGTACTAATAAAATTTCGAGATTCAATCAATTTTTTTTGTCTTTAAAATATTCTATTGTTAATTACTGTAATTTCTAAGTAATTTTCAAATAATATATATTATTTTATTTGTCCAATTTATGTGTCACCGATAAAATTTGAAGAGTTAATCAGATCTTTTACATATTTTTATATCTTTTGAATATTTAAGTAAATAATTATTGTGATTTATAATATTTTATACAATTATTTAAAAAAAATTAAACAACAAACAAAACAAATTCATCATAGGAAAATTACCAAAGTATCCTTGAATACATCAATAATGGGTCCCACTTTTTGTTTAAAAAAATATGCATATTGGGAGGATATTTTTGTCCAAAGTGGAAATAGAATAAATATAAAGCATTAAAGTCTTTTAAAATTTTAAATTTTTAATTCTTATTGTATGATTTGTAATACTTTTACGCCATTTTCAAATAATAGAGGTCGTTTCTTCTTTCTCAATTTGTGTAGTACAATTTTTTTTTTGAGATTCAATCATTTTTTTTTGTCTTTGAAATATTTCTAGATATTAATTACTGTAATTTATAGTACTTTTTAAGAAATTTTCAAATAATATATATTATTTCATTTGTCCCAATTTATGTGTCACCGGTAAAATTTGAAGAGTCAATCAGATCTTTTATATATTTTTATATCTTTTAAATATTTAAGTAATTAATTATCGTGATTCATAATATTTTATACAATTATTTAGTATAGTAAAATAAATTTAAAAGAAACAAACAAAACGAATTCATCATAGGAAATTACCAAAGCATCCTTCAATACATCAATAATGGGTCCGACTTTTTGTTTTTAAGAACTTGCACATTCGAAGGATATTTTTGTCCAAAGTGGAAATATTGTGTAAAAAATGTGTATTTATTGTGATTTTGAATGTTTTGTGGGATAATAGGACGCACGGAAAGTTAAGGTGTCTTTTTGAAAATCTGGGACAGCTTCAAGTATCACTTAATATTTTTTCTCAAAATCTAATTTACTTTTGTAAACTATGTGTCAGATTAGAATCAGATTAACAAATTCAAAAGGAATGAGTAATAAATAGTTTATACAATGACATATTTATTATTTAACTAAATAATAAATATGTAACTAAAAATCTTGTTAGCTTTCGGTTGAAAGCTAACAAGATAGTTAGAATGATAGTTGCATTGTGGCTTTTATAAATAATATTCTTTTAGAATTTTATATCAAGTTAAAATCAGATAAATATATTAATACGGATATTGTAGTAAAGTAATGAAAGAGGACAAAGAGGAATGAGTGAATGGGGACATTATAATATGCTATTTTTAATGTATTTTGTAGGGTTACAATAATATGTGGGACCCATTGGGTGTATTTGAGTTTCCAATAATGAAAAGGAAAGCCACGTGGACAGTTATGATTAGGTAATCTATTCATGAGGACTTTCCTCTTGTGTGTGAACTTTTTGATGGGGTCCAGTTCAACCCTCTCCTTTTTTTTTTGTGCCACGTGTTGACGGAGAAGAGTGTATTAGGTAGATATTATTTAGTAGTAAAAAACTCTTTTACCCTTGGTCGTTGGTCGTCTTCACCTTTCTATATAATAGAAATATATAAAATCTTTAAATTGGATCAGATTTAAGGCCAATTCATAGGGTAAAATGGGTTTTCCAGATGTTAATATGTGATGTGTCGTGTATGTTTGTCAGATGATTTTTCGGATTTAAAATCACCTTAATATTTTCATTTTATTTATTCATCCACGTAAAATTTTAATCAAATATAATTAAAAAAAATTGACCCAAAATTGCAAACTCTATTTTAAATTAACACAACTAAATGAAAACAAACAAATTATTCTTTGATCATGTTGAGGTAAAAAACAACTAGCACAGGCCACAACGTTAACTCATACAAGTATGAAACATGGTCTACACGTTGTTAGGATTTTGCCCTAATTTTCTTACCATAATTTAAGATTTATTTTTTCTTAAAGAAAAAACAAAACATTACCATAAATGTTTTTACTTTTCTTGAAAGGAAAATATAATATTCTTTCATATTTGGTTTATTCTCTCCTTTTAGGACTCTTTTTCTAGTAAGAAAAGGTTTTAGGACTCTTTTTCTAGTAAAAAAAGTTTTAGGACTCTATAAATATAGGTTTGTTTCTTCTAACACATAACAATAACATCCACAATGTAGTCGTTTAGAGAGTTTTGTTTATGGGGAGATTTATTCTCTCTAAAGTTTCAATGTTTTTCTTTATATTAGTTTTGATATAATAATATTTTGATTTTTAGTATAAATTTTTTGTTATCTGATTTATCAATTATATGATTTGCAAATTGCAAGCTTCCGCATGACTCCCCAATTCACCTTCATAACCCAACACACGTCCCCGGGAAATACTCAAATTATGCTTCAAGCCATTTTACGCTAACACCTTATTTAATTAAACAGCAAGATGCTAACTTCGGAAAGAGGCAAATTATTTAAATTAATTAGTTCAAATGGGGCAGTGAAAAAATAATTTTATTAATATTAAAGTGCATTAGTTATTTTTTTTATTCACTGACCCAAGAGTTTCTATCTTTTTGCTTCTGTTAAGCACCAACAATGGTGAATGACCAAGAAAACAGTAAGCTAAGAAGAAGAGAGAAAAGTGAAGATTCATTCAGTTTATCATGACTGCAGTAGTTTACAATGATACCCATACATCACTATATAAAGGTGTGAATCAATTAACTAACTATACTAGTTAAGTTACCTAACCACACTAGTTAAGTTACCTAACCACAGTTAATCATAACTAACTTCTGTAACTACTTATTAACAAACTTGTAACTAACTTTTGCCCTTTACACTTTAGCTCAACACCCCCCCTCAAACTGATGGCTGAAAGATGTCTTTCAATCCCAGCTTGGACATTAAGTGTAAATGTGGAGCTTTCCAAAGCCCTTTAGTAAGTAAGTCTGCTAGTTGATCCCTTGTTGATACATGTTGAGTCTTGATCATATGTTGTAATATCTTTTCTCTAACAAAGTAGCAACAAATATCAAAATGTTTGGTTCTTTCATGAAAAATGGGATTAGATGCAATTTGAATTACAACTTTGCTGTCACAAAACAGATCTACTGGTTGTTTAAAGCTGACTCCTAACTCCTTGTATAGCCCAATGAGCCATGTGATTTCAGCTACTGTTGATGCAATACTCCTAAACTCAGCTTCAACAGAACTCCTAGCAACAATCTCTTATTTCTTTAATTTCCAAGAGATAATAACATCACCAAATTTTACAAGATAGCCTGTGACAGATTTCCTTAATTGCACACAAGTACCCAATTTGAGTCACAGTAGGTAGTTAGTAATTCTGAACGTTGTGAAGGCATAAACAGGCCTAACCCTGGACCTATTTTAATATATCTGACTACCCTGAGAGTTGCTTCCATGTGAGACTCTTTTGGAGCATGCATATACTAACTCAAAACTTGAATAACAAATGATATGTCTATCATGGTCATAGTGAGATATAATAATCTCTCTACTAACCTTTGATATCTCTCAATATCCTTCAAAGGCTTGTCTGCCAGTATGATTCCTGAATCACCTTGCACATGTGAATCATATTCAATGGAAGTCAGCCTCACATTAGGATCTAGTGGAGTGTAAACTGGTTTGGCGCCACATAATCCCATCTCAGAAATAAGTTCCAAGGTGGTTCATAACATACCCCTTCTTGGACCTAGCAAATTCAATTCCAAGAAAGAATGTCAGCTCCCAAGATCCTTTATGTTGAATTTGAGCTGAAGATCATTCCTGGTTTGAACAATTAAGGAATCACAACTCCTAGTAACAAGAAGATCATCAACATACACCAGGACCACAACCAAGTCAGTACCAGTCTGCCTAGTGAATAAAGAATAGTCATAGTGACTCTGAACAAACCCAAGCTGAAGTAATGCCTCAGTTAACTTCAGATTCCACTGTCTAGGGGCCTACTTGAGACCATACAGTGATTTGTGAAGCTTACAAACTTTAGTAGACTCCCCAGACTTACTAAAACCAGGTGGAACCGCTATGTATACATCCTCAAGGAGATCATGCTGTAAGAAAGCATTATGAACATCCATTTGAAAAATAGGCTAATGTTTAGCAGCAGCAACAACCAAAACTGATCTAATTGTGACCATTTTAGCAACAGGGGAAAAAGTTTCAGTATAGTCTATCCCCTTCTTCTGACTGAACCCCTCGGCTACTAATCGAGCCTTATACCTCTCAACAGGCTCCCAAGGCCAAATATTTGACCTTCAACACCTATTTACAACCAATAAGATGCTTGCTAGAAGGAAGGTCAACAATGCTACATGTGTTGTTGGACTCTAAAGCACTGATTTCAGCCGTCATGGCATCAACCCATTAAGGATGGGAAAAAGCCTTAGTAAATGATGTAGGCTCATAGACAGAGGAGTAAGCAACAAGTGCAGCATCATAGAAAGCAGAGAGAAGATCATAGGACACATGATTGGAGACAAAGTATAATCAAGCAGACCTAGACTTAAGAGTGATAAAATCAGTCAGCCATTTAGGAGGTTTACTTGGTCTAGAGGATTTTCTAATACTAACAGACTCATGTGTAGAAATGAGAAGTGGCTTAGAAGAACTGGACTCAAGATTCAAAGAGAAGCCAGAAGGCTCAGTGAGAGCTTGATCACACCAAGGGATCTCTTCATAAGGTATGGTTGTGGAAGTAAAAGTGTCTCCTGTAAATTGGAGTACAGGAAAAAGAGGAGAACTGGAAGGACTCATATGCTGAAAAGAAAAGATGGATTCTTTAAACAGAATATCTCTGCTGACAAAGAAAGTTTTGGTATGTAAACTATAGAGTTTGTAGCCCTTTTGAAGGTTAGAATAACCAAGAAGCACAACCGGAACAGCTCTTGAGGCAAATTTGCCAGTCTTCTTTACCTCAGAAGCAAATGCAAGACAACCAAACACTCTAATATGATCAAGAGAAGGGAGAGTTTGATACAACAACTCATGATGAGTTTTACCCTTAAGAACTGTGGAGGGCATCATGTTTATTAAGTACACACTTGTGAGAACACATTCTCCCAAAAATCTGAGAGGAAGGCGAGACTGAAATCTCAAGGATCTGGCCATCTCAAAAATATGTCGATGTTTTCTCTTTACAACCTCATTCTGTTGTGGGGTATAAGTGCAAGAACTCTGATGCAATACACCCAATGTCTTAAGCAAATCAAAAACTTGAGAGTTAAAAAAACTTACAACCATTATCAGATCTCAACACTTTGATGGTGCTGGAAAAAAACATTGTTAATCATTGTAAAGAAGTTTTGTAAAGCTACTATAACCTCAGATTTAAAGTTCAACAATAACAACCAAGTATATCTAGATTAATCATCAACCAAGGTAAGGAGATATTTGTTATTGTCATGAGTAGGAACTCTATAGGGACCCCATACATCAATATGTAATGTATGAAAACAAGTTGATGTAATGGTAATACTTAAGGGAAAAGGTAATCTGGCTTGCTTAGCCAAGGGACACACAATACATATATCAGTAAAAGACGAAGATATATGTTTGCAATAACTAAGTGTTCTCAGTACATTAACAGGTACATGACCCAGCCTTTGATGCCATAAAAACAAGTTGTTAGGTCTAGTAGAAGAAACCACATTAGCAGTAGTAACTTGATCCTGCTGAGATTTCAATTGAGTTCCCTGAGTTTTCAACTGAGTATCAACATGAACCACGTACAGATCATTCTCCAGTGTGCCAGTCCCCCTCACATTCCCACTTGAGAGGTCCTGAAAAACACAATGATCAGGATAAAAGATAGGACAACAATTTAGTTCCCTTGTTAACTTGGATAGTGATAGAATATTATATCGAAATTCAGGTAGATGTACTTTGTTACAAAGATCTCCAGCTAAGGAACTAGATTGTGTTAACATACTCAAACTGTGTACCATGTGTTTGGATGTTTCTGTATCAATGATCCATTTGTCAGCATCAGGAATGAGAGAAGGACAAATCATCATACCTGATGCATGAGCAGTAGTAGTAGTATCAAAATTACTCTTTGCTTTATCTGGATCTATCAGTTGCAAGAGCTGCATGTACTGTTATGGAAAGAAACGAGGGTGAAACTGTTGTTGTTGATGAGAGGAGAAACCAGAAGATTCAGTAATTAGAATCTTAGAGGAACTAGAATCATTAGTTGCTCCTTGACTATTCCATGTTGAAGCATTCTGATGATGCATAAGCAGTCCAGGAGCATTGTTGAATTATGCAAGATTAGCTAAAATAGGACTAACATTGTTTCTCCTTTTACCTTTCCAATCAGCAAGATATCCATGCAATTTGTAACAAGTAGCTTTAATGTGACCCTTCCAATTACAGTAATCACAGTAAAGAGTGCTATTGTTGTTAAATTATTTTTTATTAGATCTAAAACCAGCTCCAATAGGAGGATTAGACCTTGACTGTGAAGTAGACCCTGATCTTGGCATGTGTCCTTTACCACTACTAAAAAAGTCCATAGCCTCATTCATCCCACCAGCATTAGCAGAAACAGAGTGATCACTTCCTGCTATATTAGATTTTCCAAGGATTCTCTGACTTTGTTCAACCATTACAAGAGAATAAGCTTTGTTTACACCTGGTGTTGGATCAAGTATCATAATCTAACTTTTAAACTGATTATAAGATTCATTAAGTCCTAAGAGAAATTGCATTTGTTTTTGGTACTCAAAGTGCTCTACATAGGTCTTAGAACTCTCACAAGCACAACCACGATAGGGCATCAATGAGTCATATTCCATCCACAACTCCTTGAGTCTGGAAAAATAGCTAGAAACATACATAAGTCCTTGTTGCAGTGTGGCAATCTCCTTATGCAGATAGAAGATTCTAAAGCCATCAACTTTGTCAAATCTCTCTCTTAAATCAGTCCATACTTGTTGAGCACCGCTAGCATAGACTATTCCACTCAGTAATTCCCTACTCACAGAGATCATTATCTATGATAGCACTATAGTATTGCATTTCCCCCATAGATCATGTAGAGATGCATTGAATTTATCCTTGCTACATTTTTCATCAATAAATCCTATCTTCCCCTTACCTAGAAGACCTATTTTCATAGATACTCCATAATGAATAATTCTCAGATCCAAACAGTTGGATAGAGACCAGAGAACTACCTGGAGTATCACACGATTGCAGGAAGAGAGGATGATGAGAATCCACCATTGTAGTTCCTCCTTAAACTGCACCACTGGTTGAAGAATCAGTCGACATGATAAACTGCAGCTACAATTGCGATCTTCACTAGCTTCTAGGACAATACAGTACCTCGAGTCTTCTACTGCACTGAAAGCTAACACAATCAACTGAGTAACACCTTAAGCTCTTATACCATGTTAAGCACCAACAATGGTAAATGAATGAGAAAACAGTAAGCTAAGAAGAAGAGAGAAAAGTGAAGTTTCATTAAGTTTATCATGACTGCAGTAGTTTACAATGATACCTATACATCACTATATAAAGGTGTGAATCAACTAACTAACTACACTAGTTAAGTTACCTAACCACAGTTAATCATAACTAACTTCTGTAACTACTTATTAACAAACTTGTAACTAACTTTTACCCTTTACACTTTAGCTCAACAGCTTCTTTGGTGACTTGAACTTAGAACTTTAAGGTTGGAAGTGAAGGGTGTTTATTATTCGAGCAACTCCCTCTTGTCGATTTAACTGGATTGAGTTATCATCTATGGATGATTTGAACTTTTTTGGGTTTGTTTAGAATTTTATGTGATTTAATCCAAAAAGGTCACGCATTTGTTTAAAATTTAACTAAAAGCTTACATAATTATGCCATTAATGATGAATATTTTTGAACCATTGTTAATAGGTGATCCTTTTTTGATATCAATATTGTGGCAGTACTAATTTGAATAAATGGTAGTAGTATTTTCTTATGCGTATGAATAAATATCTGTTTGTAAAAATTAATATAAAGTACAAGTCCACTCACCGGCTTAGTCTTATCCATTTCGCTTTGATCAATTAATTTATTAAATCTAAAATAAAAAATATAAAAAGGAATAAAGATAAAGGAAATCTACCATCCAGTCTGGTCAAGTTCGTTGTGTATTTTTTGTTAAAACACAGTTTCCATTTCCAATTCGACAGATCATTCATTTGTATTTATCCACTTTACCTTCCTTTTTTTTCTTTCTTCTTAAAATCACAGCAATTTGGGGAAATTCCGGATCAGAATCCAATGGATTTTAATTTTCAGCTATTAATAACGACGATCACAACCATCACCGCCGCCACCGTTTTCATAATTTGCGGGATCAAATTACGGTGGTTCTACCCGGACAATCGCCTACCGCCGCCGTTCACCGTCGAAGAAAACTACAGCGAAGAGAATTGCTGCGTCGTTTGCCTGAACGATGTAATCGGCGGTGAGGATTGCCGGAAACTGCCGAAATGCGGTCATGTTTTTCACGTCGAGTGTGTGGACACGTGGCTAGAGCGCAATTGGACGTGCCCAATTTGCAGAAGGCAAGTTACTGATGATCTACCTAAGAAGCAAGGTGAAAATACCGTTTTGTCCTATCTAATTTCTCGGAGTGGAGATTTTATGGTGAAGATTTTTAGTCCTTTTACGGAAGAACTCATGATGACTTTGATCGAAAGCGTGATTTTACCCCGAACTTGAATTTTTATTCTTTTTAATTTATTTCTTTCCTTGCCTATAATTTAGAGGATTAAGAGATTTTTTTTAAAATCTATGTATCAAATTTAGATTACTATAATTAAACTTTATTCATAGGAGGAAATGATTTTTCCTTGTAATTCATGAAAAGATTATAATGAAGCATATATTTTATTGACTTTGGCCGAATTATAATTCGCCACGTGTAAAAAATGGTTTTGCCAAACCACCGTTAAAAAATAATGACATGAATGAGCCTTTTCTTAAACGGTAATGGCATAGATGAGCCAAACTTTTAACGGATGGCATAAATGAGCCTTTTCTGAAAGTTCGATGGCATATTTGAGCCTTTTCCCTTTTTTATTTTTTGAGAATTAAATAATTTAAATTTGACCGATAATTTATGCATGAAATCTTTAATGTTTTTAAATGAAATTTATATATTTATAACTACATAAAAATACTATAAAAATTTACGATCGAAAATAAATTTATTTAAATTTAAAAAATTTAAAAATGTCATATAAATTAAAAGGAAGGCAGTATATAACAAGTGCCATTCATGTCTGGTGATGAGGGCATTTATGATATTTTCTGTGATTTTAAACTTATTGTACTTGTTTTATTGTGTGCGTCTTTTCCTTTTTAGCAATCTAATAGATTAAGTTCTAATGAATTCCTTTGTTTTGATCCATTTAATTTGTTTAAGTTTGAACAGGTTAAAAATTTATTTATTACATTAACCAGATTTGTTAAGTACACAAATAAATCAATTTTTTTTATAAATTTGAAACTTTTTAAGAATTAAATAAATTTAATTATGATATGATACTTATTTCAATTCTAATAATATTTAATGGGGTCAATAATTTATTTATTTTTACATTTTAAAATAAAATCTGATCTGCTTATTCGTCACTGGTATTGTCTCTGACCAATATAATATAGTTGCGTAAGTGAATTATCTCACTCAACATTTTTCACAAACAAAGCAATTCTCATTTGGCTTCTACGAGCTTCACCACATGCAATGCGGGCCCCACTTAAATTGCATAATTTCATATTTACACGTATATATAAAGAAAATTTTATATTTCGTAATATAATATCACTTATATTGTATTCTGATATGATTTTAATTTCTGAAAAATATGTCAATATAAATTTAATTGCTAACGAACGATAATTAAAAATCAACTCATTTAAATATTAAAATTAAAAATCAATCCATTTTAAGGATAGAATATTTAATTTTATGCTTTATCTCTAGGGAGTAGGGTTATTTGCACAAATTTCATGAGTACTATGTAATGTAAAGAAAAGAAGTGAATCATCTTATCCATAATTTGTCTTGTTTGTGTTCAAAATTCGAGAGAGTCAATGATGTCTTGGAGAGTAATGAAAGAAATAGAGAAAAAATATGAAATAATTCGTCAATTCAGTGCTTTATTTGTCGAGTCAATCTTCTGGAGAAGACTTGAAAAAGTTTTTTCGAGCATGATTGAGATTAATGTGAAAATAAGAATGCCAAATTCACATTCTTTAAAAACGAAAATGATTTCGGTTGACTTGTACAAAATATATATAATGAGTTTGACATATGGAAAGTGATGCATGGAACTAAATAGGTAACTTAAAAGAATTACTCCCGTCCAATAATAATTGTTCACTATACTATTTTGAGATATCCAACAATACTTGTCCATTTTATGAAATCAATGGATAATTAATTTTACACTTAGTTCCTAACAATGTTTTAAACGGCGGAGAGTTTTACTTAGCATAGGGCGAGGCGTTAGCCTTGAGTCATGGGACGTAAGTCCTGTAAATCTTTAAAATTTTAATTTACAGTATAATATAATAATATAATAACACGAAATTATAAAAATACATCAATAGTTTAAAATAATTACAAATATAATTAAGCAAACTCGTAGAAAATAAAACGTGATGATTATACAAGTATAAATAATCTAATATTTTAACTTTCTAATAATAAAATAATCATTATTTCTAAAAAAAAAAATATTATTATGATACGATACAATTTACCCCCTAAAAGAAAATAATCAATAAAACTTACTAGTATTATAATAAAAGCATCACTCCATTATGAATAAATATAAAATTACTTTTAAATAGCTAAATAAAATATGATAATTTTGAGACATATGACAAAAGACCACCAATGATAAGTGAAAAAGCAAAATTTTGCTATGTTTTTTTAAAAGAAATGTTATGTAATGTATAATCAACCTCACAGTATTACCAAATAGTAATGATGAGACATTACAACTTGTTATTTGAGTTACTCTCAGTCTTCTTGTTTTTATAGATTTAAAAACTATTAAGTATCATTCATATATTCAAAAGTTATGAGTGTCAACAATGTTAGCTAAAGAATTTAACACATAATTTGTGATAATCTGTTAGGCAAGCCCTAAGCGTTAGGCATTGGACGTGTTTAAGGCGTACAATTGAATGCTTAGGACGTAAGTCTTATAAAACTAAGCTCCATACGTAAGTTTCGAAATATTTTGCTATAGCCTTGCCCCAAAGTGATCCCCGAGGCGAGTCCCAATATAGTCTTTTAAAACACTGAATCAAAAATTTACTCACTGCCAACAAAAACATACTATATTTACTAGTGACCGAAGAGATGTACGAAAAGCCGTCAAAAGTCGAGGTATTTTTTGTTGTTGCTATATTAGCTTGGAATTGTACAAGAAAGATTAGCTTAGAATTGTTCAATTAAAAAAAAATGTTTGTTGGAAAATATTTTAAGATATTTAAAATACAATACGAAAAAGTTTCATGATGTTTTTTGTTTCTTTCTAAAAGAGTATCTTCTATATACCCAATTCATCCATTGCTATGTACGGTACATATTTTTATTTTTATTTTGGCAAATAAACTAGAATTAATTATCAACTTTAAGTGTACAAAGCAAAGCCCAACTTATAGCAAGTCGGCTCTCTTCGAATTTACCCATACCACACTTTAAAGAGATCGTTTTTTTTTAATTAGATATTTTAAATTAGAGTCTTGAGTATAAAAATATTGTTACTAGTAACGCTACCTGGCTACCCCTTTTGAATGAGGCCCTACTTGATGTGAATCTGGAATATTCAAACTAAAAAAGAAGAAGAAGAAAGTATTATATGTGTATGAAATACGTGGAAGTACACTTGCAACTCATATTTTGAACTTTGAAGTTCATGAGTTTTATAATAATTATTATTAATAAGATAATAACTCAAAACCAAGAAAAAAATATCATATTGATATTTTATTTTATTTTTAAAAAAGGACAGGATAGACCTAGCAAATAATTAATCCAAAACTTAGACTTGTATTTATTTGCGTGTAACTTTGTATTTGTCGGCTATAAGGCGTTCTTATCAAAACATAGAATAGTAGATAGAGAGAGAAACATGTATTTTCATTTTGAGCCATTAGCCACCTTTACAGCTACCGCCACCGCTATTTTCTTAATTTCCACTATCAAATTCCGTTGGTTCCGTCCCGACAATTATTTGCCGCCACCGTTCAACATCATCGTCGAGGAAATTGGTTACTGTTACTGTGCCGTTTGCCTCGATGAGGTGAGCGGTGGCGACAAGTGTCGACAATTGCCCAAGTGTGGCCACGCATTCCACGCGATGTGTGTGGACGCGTGGCTAGAGTGCAATTGGACGTGCCCAATCTGCAGAAGGCAAGTTACTGATGAACTTCCGAAGAGACAAGGTCAAAACACCCTATTTTCTTTTGTTATTTCACGCTGTGAAGAATTTGTGGCTAAGATTAATACTCGTGCTGAAGAATTCATGATCGTTTTGTTCGAGACCGCTGTTTTAGGCCATCTTTGAATTTTATTAATTGTAATTAAGTATGTATTCATTGATCCGACTAATTCAGATTTGATTTAATTTTTTTAACCTTTTGCACAAGTTAACGAGAATGTTTAGTTTAGGCATATTTGTCTTTTTTTTCCCCTTTCTTAAAGGAACTTTTTGATCGGAATATATGTATAATTGTTAGTTTTAGCCGCGTCTCTGTACGTATTAGGTAAGGAAATGAAGAATTATACGTATTGCTCAAAGAAGAAAATTTGTTATTTTTCTCTTCCTAATATTTCTTCTTCTATTTCATAGACGAAGAAAATATGTTATTTTCTCTATTAATTACTAATAGTCAAAATTGAATAGGAGAAGAGAAACTGGATAGTAGTGGTATGGAAGTTTATTTTGTGCACGTAGAATCCGGTTGTGGTTTTTGACCAACAATACGATTCTGTAGTGATTGAAAATTCTTCTTAAGAAAAAACTGTGAACCGTGGTTTTAATTCGGTACATTTTTAAAAAAAAATAATGACGATTTTTGAATTTTATGATTTTAAATAAAATATTTATAGAATATATTAAAATGATTTTAAATTTAATTTTTTAAAAATTCATCAAAAGAAAAGTAGGAGAAACAAATTATACCAGGAGTAAGGGCATCTCCAATCCAATCTTCTATTTTACTCTCTAAATATAAAGTTCTCTATTTTTTCAGACAACCAATTTCAACCCAATTCTCTATTTTACTCTCTAAAAAGAATCTTTTTCTCTCTCATCAATATTATATTATTATTTCTATTTCATTCTTATTTTCTTATTTCATAAATCCTTTATTTCTTTTTTCCCAAATAATTACTTTATATAATTTTTAACGTGATATAAAATTATTTTTTATTCTAAATTTTTAAATAACATAAATTAGGGGACAAATTCAAATAAAAGTGACATACAATTACATAAACACTCAATTTTTAAAATTATTACGTTGCTCCCATAAATGCTCTATTAATGCATTACGGAGTTCAAAATGAGCATTTTTGTCCTTAATTTTTTTATGTCTAGCTAAAAATTGTTCAAACCGGAGATTTTCATCTACCACCATTTCTATAGTTGGAGTTGGAGCCTCTATGGCATCTTGAATTGGTGCATTGAGATCACGTTCATCCTCAATTATCATGTTGTGCAGTATAATACATCTAGTCATTATATCATGTAGCACTTCCTTTCTCCAAAAACGTGACGGTCCAGCAATAATTGCAAAACGTGATTGCAAAACTCCGAATGCACGTTCAACATCTTTTCGGCACGATTCTTGTTTCATCGCGAAATATTTCTTTTGTTGGAAATGAGGATCACGAATAGTTTGAACAATTGTAGACCATTTAGGATATATACCATCAACTAAATAATAACCCATTTCGTATTCTTTTCCTTGAATAACATAATGGGCGGGAGGCGCAATACCGCTAGCAAGATTGAAAAATAAATGTGATGACTCTAAAACATTAATATCGTTATTGGTACCAGGCAAACCAAAATAAGCATGCCATATCCAAAGGTCATAATCAGCAACAACCTCAAGAATAATTGTTGGTGATCCACTACGACCTGCGTATTGCCCAACCCATGCCGTTGGACAATTTTTCCATTTCCGGTGCATGCAATCTAGACTACCTAACATTCCTGGAAAACCACACTGCTCACCAATGTGTAGAAGCCTCGCAACATCGTTAGGTGTTGGTGATCTCAAATATTGCTCACCAACAACCTCTACAATAGTTCGACAAAATCTCTTCATACTTTCAATCGTAGTTGACTCTCCAATTTTCACGTATTCGTCAGTGGCATCCGCTGGCAAACCGTATGCCAACATTCTAAACACAGCGGTAATTTTTTGCAAAGTAGATAATCCAAATCTACCTAGTGCATCAATGCGTTGTTCGAAGTATGTGTCGTGATCTTTAATTGCATCAACGATACGAAGAAATAAATTGCGGGACATTCGATAACGATGGCGAAATATTGCATCATTAAAGCGTGGTGTGGCTGAAAAATAATCACGAAATAAATTATCATCAGCCGTCTCACGATCACGATTGATTACCACATGACCTGGAATGGAGCCACCTATGAAAACTTCATTAGTATGATTTTGTAGAACTTGTTGGAACATGTAGTTGTTCATACGTAGGCGATTTCTTAAATTATCATGGTGTTCGGTACTAGGAAAAAAATCCAAATCTAACGAAGATGATGACGAAGAAGAAAAATCTTCATCATTATTATTAGAACAATCTCCAAGATTGAAATTCATTTTCAAAGGACAAACCAAATTACTTTAATATGTTTTGAAATGAAATGAATGTGCATACTTCAAGTGGTAGATGGTGTTCATTATATAATATGCAATGTTTTATCTAAAAAATATTAAATGTACTGATGAGAATTTCATCCAACCTTTTATAATAAGATGAAATCCATCTAATGGTGAATATGAAGATTACATTCTATCTCAATACGGTAAAATCTTATCCACACGGTGTATACATTAAACGAATACAATTTTTATTGTTATGTAATAAAGTAGAACACGTGTTAATTAATTAAAATTGCGTAAAATAAATTATTAATTCAAACACATGAGATGCATGTATTAGATTGTTGTATACATTATGTGCGGATAAGTTTTACTCGATTAATATCTACATATAATTTTATTTATCTAAAATAACTTTGAGATAACTATGAGAATCTCATCCTACGGTTAAAAATATGGTGAAATTCATCCAATAGTAAAAATCAAAATTACATTCTATCCTATTTATCTACATGTAATTTTATTTTATCTAGAAGTAATCTTTTGAGATAAGGATGAAAATCTCATCCTATGGTTAAAAATATAGTGAAATCCATCCCATGGTGAGAATGAAGATTACACTGTCCTACTAATATTTATAGATAATTTTTACTTATCTAAAAAATTTTTGAGTTAAGGATGAAAATCTCATCCAATGGTTAAAAATATAGTGAAATCCATCCCATGATAAAAAGCAAAACTTACGTTCTATATATATAATATTATGTTATGTATTGTATTGTTATCTTGTATTTAAATTATTATGTTATGTATTGTATTGTTATCTTGTATTTAAATTATCATATCATGTATTGTATTTTTAAATTAAATTTTTTCATCTTGCCATTTTAATTTTGCGTATTCTTTATAATGAAAATTAATAATAAAATAAAAGTTTATTATTCACAAAAATTAGAAAAAAAAATACTATTAATTTGAAATTAAAATAGTATATATTAAATAATATTTTTTAAAAATATTATATTACATTTAATTTTTTTTTATGAATATTAGATATTAATTAATGAAATTATATGTAAAATAATATGTTAATTAGAAAGTAAAAGAAATAATAATAAAATAATGAAAAAGTAAAATAGAGAGTGTGAATAATAGTTCTCCAAATTTGGAGAACTACTATTCACCTCTCTATAAATGGAGAATAGAGAGTAATTTAGAGGGTGGCTGGCGAGCCTTTTCTCTATTTTACTCTCCAAATATAGAGAATGGAGAGTAAAATAGAGTGGAGTTGGAGATGGTCTAAGTGAATTTTTTTAGTACTCACTCCTACCCATTTTATGTAAGTTAAGAAAGAAAGAAGAAAAAAATTGTTATTTAATATATAAATATATCTTTTTTTATAGGACGAATCAAAAAGAAAATTAAATAATATAAATCGAAACAGATGCAGTAACACCAATAATCGTAGACATTAGTTACAACTTACCGGGAAGGTCGGTCCATTAAATGGATGGAAATTAAGGTAGTCACATAATTTGGATAATCCTAAATTATATGTAGAATGAACTTTATGACCTGTTATTATTGCAAAAACAATTATTAAAAACATAATACAACTGTTTAGATCTAAACTGTTTTCTCCTGTTCATTGTACTTTGTCACTAGGTTGTGGGGCCACGAGAAGACGTGCGTTTTAAAAAAATAACAACTACTCCTTTAATTTTTGGTTTTATCCTTTGTAATTATGTTTTTGATAATTGCTTTAATTGTAATTAAAAATAAAGAAAATTATCATTTTGTTTATAAGTGATTTTTAATGATTTCTTTTGTTAAATTCTAATAGTTAAAATGATAATCAAATCAATAACTGATAAATTAATATTTTAATAGTTCTATAATGATTTAACATGTTTACAAACCGATAATTAATAAGACAAATCGATAAACTTTAAAATCAGACCAAACCGAACAATGCACATCCCTAATAAAACAATTAAATACATAATAAAGAAGAAATATTAAAAAAAAAAAAGTCAGCGCCATTACTTTTTTTGGGGGTTGGAGGGAGACTCGTGACAGAATGAGTCTTATATATAAATTTTAACAATTCAATAGTTACATCCAAATATTGTCCTTTTGATTTCATACTCAATTTTGTTGTCTTTTAAGAAAAGTTTACTTAAATTATTTGACTTTAACTCCAGACTCCAATAAACACATATAACATATTCATACTACCATTTATTATTTATAAATAAAAAGTTTCTTTCATTTTTCAAACAAATATTATATATTTCCTACCATATTTATATTCAAAATGTTTCCCTCAACTTGATATGCTGTCAACACATACTTGCATTTCTTTTCTTCAATTTTTAGTTGCATCGTCATAATAGGATAACAAACGGACGGGTATATAAAGCTATGTGGGACAGCATGGATATGGGTTGAATTAATGTTTTAGAAAAATGATTAGGGTCATCATGTGTTTGATCATAGTATTTGAAAAATATATTTTATTTTTTTAAATAAAATATAATTTATACTCATAAGTTTTAAACACTATCAAAACTAATCATAAGTTTGTATTACATAACACATGACTTTGTTACCCTGAGCCGATTGTTCATC
This sequence comes from Solanum commersonii, assembly GCA_029007595.1. Taxonomy (NCBI): domain Eukaryota; kingdom Viridiplantae; phylum Streptophyta; class Magnoliopsida; order Solanales; family Solanaceae; genus Solanum; species Solanum commersonii. The sequence goes on from JAJTWQ010000058.1 coordinate 3,232,002, forward strand.
ATTTTCATCAACAACCATATCATCACTTTCATATTCACTTAATATTTCATCACTACTTTAATATTCATGTAAAACAACGCAAACAACTACTATAGAGGGTGTTTTTGTAAAAGATAAAAATTTGATGTAGAATTTAAATTATTAAAAGTTTCCAAATCATGAGATTTGATCCAAATACTAATTTTGTCTAGTATTTAAAAATTTGGGTTATTTGCCAAAAATATTTATCAAATAATGATAAATTATATGAACAAACACTATTTGCATAATTGAGGAATAATTTTGACCATTTTCTATTTTTAGATTAAGAGTCACCACCACCGAAGCATGTCTATGTCATAACTTTTTATCGTCTTTTTTGAATTTTTAATTTTATTTGTAACACAGTTACTCATTCAAATCAAATTAATGCACTTAATTAGCTGAATAATACGAGAATCCAAAAGTGAAATAACACAATAACTCAAGCATTAAAATTGCTGTTTTCCCTTAATATTTTGCAGTAAAATTACTGCTTTCCCTTAATATCATGTATGTTGTAGTTTCTTTAAAAAAAAAAAAAAAGCTTATTACATCTTTCATTTATTTTTAATTATCATAGTTTTTTTTTTTAAAGTCAAACTATAAGAACATTCATTAATATTTTACGATATATTTTTTCATCATATTGATATGTAAAAAATTGCAATTTATAGTACTTTTCGTATAATTTTTTTAAAAAATATCGAATTATGTAATCTAATTTATCTTTAAAAATTAGTCAAATTAACTTTTGAAAAGCACAACAAGACAATTAAAAATTGACGGGAGAGTACATCCTAATGGTATATTGACGAACTTGATTAATTAAATAGAATATTTTAATAGAATTAATGGTATACTGACATATTTTTTCAAAGTTAATTACAATTACTATGTTTGTCGTATGTTTTTCTCATCACTCAAGTAATTCTAAAATTGACTAATTATCTTTACATTTAAACACAATAACAATCAATATATTTCTCTCTCATCAACCCTCCCCCAAAACTATATATTATGCCAATCGTATCTCTCCCCTCACACCCTCCCCAAGAACGAAAGGTTTCCTGCTAGTTTGGTGGCCCACTATAAAAAAAAAGCATATATTACTACAAAATTCGTCGTAGCTAAATATGAAAATTTATGTGGCTAAACACTTTAGCTATGATATTATTTTTTCCGTAGCATTCGTAGCAAGATGTAGCATGGCTAATAGTTAGCTACAAACTTTTCATGGTCCATGTCTAAGAACAAACGTCCATTGCTACAATTTTTTTGTGTTGTAGTTATGTTGGTAAAAAAATTGCCACAAAAAATATATTTATAGCAAGTAATTTTATTTTTTTGCCACAACATAAAAGATGTGTAGCTATCTACATCAATGTTGCCACAAAGGTATTTGCACGGTAGCAAAATATTTAATTTGTTTGCCATGTAAACTTAAATTTGTAGCTATTTCTACAACTTAGTCTCGTAGCAACAGTACTCGTGTTTAGTTACAAATGATAAAATTCATGGCTATGACATAAAGTATTTGCCACAAACATTTTCTTATTTAGCTAAAAATTCATATCACTAGCCATGAAATATATTGAATTATAGCTAAAGCATCACTTGCTACGAAAAGTGAAAATTTAGACATTTAATAATTGTATACACATTCAATAATTTCATTACTATATAAGAATTTTCGCAAGCTTTGTTAGTCAGAAGAGTTGCATAATGAAGATATGAATCCATTTCAAAATATTTCTCAAATTATATATAATTGTGTATTATAATTTTGAAATTAGTTACAATATACAATTCTTTTAAGAGACCATCTTGTTTGAATCCAAAGCAACAGTCTTTCTTCATCACTTCTTCCACGATCTTCAATTGTACCTTAATTTGATCAACATCATCTTGATTTGTCATTTATATGTTTTAATTTCACTAACATACCTATAAATAATAATAAATAAAATAGAGATTTTAGCACCAAGAATAAGGACCGACTCATTATATGTATGAGTATGTGTACATATAGGATCTATATTCACGGAGAAACAAATAAGTCTAGATAATTCTTTTACTAAAAAATTTAAAAGATAAAATCAAGGGGAGATGCAAAGTAACAATAAAAGTAAGCAAACCTACAACTTTTTAAACTTCTTAAAAGGATCATCATACACATATAATCACAACACTTTGTTGTTGCAGTAGGCAAGCTATGGCTGATTCAAACTCTATTAATCAAACTTTGAAATCTGGAAATTCATTCATTAGATACAATTTATTAAAAAGTTCTAAAATTAGTGTAAATTCATAAATTTAAATGACATAGGCTTAATACAAATTCAAGAATCCTAAAATATGAAGATATGAACATACTTTGAATATAAAACCTACAAAAAAAGATAAAAAAAGTAATTAGCAAAATATTACATAAATTTTTTTAACTTGAGCAAGAAAAAAGTAATTTGCAAAATATTACAGAAATTTTTTAAGTTGAACAAGAAAGTAAGGTAAAGAACAGTGAGGCGCAGTCTTCCGGTGTTACGACCTGGTGCTCTCTTGTGAAGAGCCAAAAGCTATTGAGGTAGGGAGGTTCGTTTAGCAAGAAAGTAAGGTATAGGACAGAGGGGGAGGGGAGGCGATAGGGGGAAAGGGATCTGTTGTTACGAAGGGGAGGGGGTAGGTTATTTAATAGTTCTAATTGGGCTTTAAAAAATTTGGGGGGGAATTTTGACTTCTACATTTTTTCATTTTAGAGGGAGATTTTGGGTTTGGATCTAAATATAGAAGGGTTTTAAATTCTTATAATTTATTTTTCTTGCAATTTTTAGTATGACGTAATATAAAAATAATAATTCAAAACTAATATGAAAAATAATGTTAGTGATAGAAATTCCGTCTCCAAATCTTTTGCATGTGCTACAAATTTCATTTTAATCAAATATACATTATTGTTTTTATATAATTACTTATTAAGAATAATAAAGGCAATATACATAATATCTCTACAATTATTAATATTTTCATAAATACTTCTTTTTTTTAAAATAAAATAAAATAAGTGCTTACATAATATATATATATATATGTATAGTTAATACTTATATTAAAATAGTAATAAAATATAAAAAATAGTTAAATACATAAATATATTTATGACTTTTAAATTAAAAAAAATTATTATACATCTAAAAAGGGTGCAATTAATATTCAAAACAATATGTTGCATAATATAAAATACAAGATTGATAAATTTGAGGCGACAAGTAAGTATACAGATGAATAATTTTTGAAGATTACCTTCTTTTTCTTTTTTATATATTCTCTTAAAAAAATTAATTGGCTCTTTCATTTATATACATTTATTATATAATAACGTATTTAATTAAATTATATATAAGTAGGATACTATAAAATGAATCGACTCGAATGATGAACACCTTTAATTATATAATATCAATAATTAAAGATAATTGTCCCAATAAATCATGTATGAATCAAATAATATTTTTTAATATATTTGGTTAGGATGAAGTTTGAACTAAACTTGTAGAAGTTTGCTAGAATTTGATCTAATTAATTAATTGAAGTAAATATAATGACTTATTTATTAATTTAAGTCATATATTAGCTACAAAATTTTACTATAGAAGAAAAGACGTGACTATATCATTTAATTATTGCCACAAAATTTGATAACTTAAAGCAAAAATATTTATTTAGCTACAATATTTAATTTCAAATAATTTATTATAGCTAAAATATTACTATTGTTACAATAATTTTCATAGCGTGTCAAAAATTTATGATTAGCTACAAAATGTTTACTATAGCAGTAAACTTGTAGCTATTCATCCAATTTTTGCCACAACTATTAGCAATTGTAGCAAAAATAAGGAATTAACTTTGTTATAAAAAAATTGTGGCTAAGAAATTTTACGAATTTTTAAATAGCTATGAAGTTTAAGATTTTGTGGCTATTACTAGGTAACTGCTACGCTTTTTACATTCATAGCTTAGATTTCGTAGCTATAGATACAATGTGTTGTAGTAGAATTTTTGTCGGAGACGATAATTTCATGATTAAGAGGAAACGAGCAACGAAGGTGGCGCTGGTCTCAGATGAAGAGGAGAGAGATACGAAAAGTATTAGGTGTAGATGTATCTAACAAAATATACACATGTTTCTAGTTAAGAGATCATGCATATGAGTTAAGATTATATGTATCTTGAGAAAAATGTAAATGCTAAAAAATGGAAAGAATTTTTATTTTTTTATTTTAATGATAGGACACGCGTTTTAGTTACATTCCATATTCAGATACACAAATGTATCTGCTTACCATGTATCCGACATACATATTTTTGGATATAACGTATGAAATTAATACTTTATACATCAAATCAATACTAGATCGTATAAATAGATACATGAAATTAATAATATATCATATAAATAGATAAATAAAATTAACACTAGATACCATATACTAATGTATCTAAGTATTTAGTTTGTTGGATACATCATATATTTATAATAGATACTTCAAATTAATGAATTTATTATTTTAATAGTATAAAATGAAATTAATCAAGTTACATAACCAAGATATACATGTTTTGTCTTTTATTAATAATATTAATGAATTTATTATTTCAAAGTGTAATAAAATGAAATTAATCAAACATAGATACATTCCTTGCGTTCCGCCTTATATTAAGAGATTTGATTAATATTTATAGATTTAATTGTGCATGTGAATTAATTAAACATGTATCTCGATTTTTAAGCTGTTGGATACATGTATCTGGCGAGTAATGATATGTATATTCAGCCGACGAAATACGTCACATAAAGTAATATTCGAAACTATCGCGAATCGTAGTAATTAGAACCTAATCTAGTGAAATTTATGTAGTTTATTCTAAAAAATTATACATGTATACATGATGTTAAAGTATACTTAAAAAGAGCCATAAAAAATATGATGCAATGGATAAAATGTTCCTCTCTTAGTTAGAGGTTTCGATTTTAAGTTTGGAGTCCTTGATAAAGAACATCACCCCAAATAGGATCAATGCGGTGCAAATTCAAATTTATTGAATTTGAGTATGCATATTAAATATCATATAGAAAATCAAAAGAGAAAGTAGTAAGAAGACAAAATATTGTGATTGAAGAAGTGTAGGACATAAATAGTGACGGATCCAGAATTTCTACTAAAGGGATTTAATACATAAAGAAGCAAACATGCAAAATTATAGGGTGGAGAAGAGAAAGATTAACCTTAACCCGCTAAATTTAACTAGACTTGTCATGCCCTATTTAGCGTCTCTTTTTACTTTTATTCTGCTTCATAGAGCCTTTCTTTAAAAAAATGTGCTTTTTTTTTCTTTTTTTTTAGTATTCTATTTTATTTTGAATTTTTTCAAATTCTGAATTAGTGCCCATTCAATCATTTATTATTTTAAAAATCACCAAAAATCTTTAAAATAGTGTAAGAATTAAATTACTAATATTATAATGTACATTCAAAAGGTAAACAAATGACATCTTCGTTTTTTCAGTTTAATTTAATTACTAGGCTAGTCATTAAAAAAGAGATAATAATGGTAATTTTAGCTTAATTTTCATCTCTTTAGTATATAATTGGAAAGTAAGAAAGAAATTTCATGAAATCGAAGAAAGAAAAATTAATTAAATAGACATTTGTTAAAATGATAGTCATGATTTTTAATTCGATAAAATTTAATGTTTCTTATTTACTTAAAATATTTTTTTAATCATATTTTTAAATTTAATAATAATTCATCATTCTTTTTTCCAAAAAACATTCTTCAATTTAATACATAAAAAAAGTTATGTAGGAAAAAATGAACAAAAAAAATAAGAAGAATAAAAGATTTGTTATAAAATCAAGCTCAGAATAATATAATTATAAAGAGAAGAAGACAAGAAATGTAGATAGAAGAGAGAACTTTTCTTCTTATTCAAGTGTGTTCTCCAAATAGTGAATGATATATCTATTTATAGTGTTGAGATATCATACCCAAGGTCACCTTGTTAAAAGCCAAACTAGTAGATGCATAGTTATCCACCAAGGTTCATATCACCTTGGAATTATACATACATGAATTCATCAATTAATTCTTGAAGTAATCAAATCGGCAATCCACAGTTCAATGGATTTATAACACTACCAACCTTTATATATGTTCCAAATAATTTCAGGGAATACATTCACAACCTTAGCTGGTACAACGATAATTTTATTATTAGAATAAGCAACACAAGAGAATTCTTGAAGAATAATTTATATCTTCAGTATATAACTATGTGAATTCTCAATTATTTTTGCATCATATTTTAATCGGAACGACCAATCGATCATGCCAACTGAACTTTATTCCAGTACACTTATAGCTTACTTTTGTATGTGATTTGATCAACATGTCCATGTTTGTGTGCAACAAACAAGAGGAAAAAGGGGGTAATCTTTTACATAAATATTTATAACCCGCTTCGATTGTAGTAATCTAAAGATATTAAATCTTTTCATAATTTACAGTCTCAATATTTCTTTTCAATTCATCCGAAACTTAAAAAGCTTCTTTTGAGACTTACTACAGCCCAATACTATTCCTCTGGTAATGACACAATTCGTTAGAGCTTGCAATTAATTTTATGTACTCCATGACACCATTCATATGGTGAGGATCTCATTCAAGGAGAAAATTATATTATTATTGTCATGATCAAAATTATTACGAGAAAGAAATGTTTCTTGCTTTACTTTTGTTGTACCATAGGTACACAATCAATGAAAAATTTGTATGACACAATAATATTGTTTTGGTCAAGGCCACAACCTTTATAGGAAAGAATTATTTTTTTCTTTTGCTCTTTCGGTAGTTCACAGTAAACATACCATAATATTTATGACGTATAAACGTACACGATCATTGACCATTCCTACCAAATAAAATTTATTTATTTCTCTCAAACCTTCCATAGAGATGAGTTGCGACATATTTTCAACCATGCATGAATATGTTCTTATTTATATTTTGACCCATTCACTTTCAAAAATTGGCAAACATTCACAATGCTTATTACAAGTCACAATCTCTTTAAGGAATTGACTAATCATTTGCATGTGCTTCATAAATTTGCATTGTAAGTTCATTGTCATGCCCTTAAATTGTATCATTTTTTGAATGACACACCTCAACATCACTTTGAATGTACCACAACTTTATATTCCTTTCTTTTGATGGAGGAGTTACAAATTTATCATATTATTAAATCGCACAACAATCTCGTGTCCAGTGGCCTTTTATACCTTTTGATGATAAAAATTACCTTCACATTTTGAAGGAATATTTGGAGAACTCACAGTGTTCTTAATTTAACCGTAATGATGACTTATAATTTTTTTTCTTACCCATATTCATTTGTACAACCACAATAATCACTTTCATCTTTCACACTTATCATGTACTTCTACCACATTCATATAAGAGAATGAAACAAACCAATTGAGCAAAATTCATGACTTCTCATAAAAAAAATACAATTAGTTTGTTATACTCATCATTAAATCATCATTATGGTGCATTAGAACTTAAATCCAATGTCTTATCCATGTAAGGTCATCTTAGATCATAAATCGGTGGGACATGAACCCAACATATTTGTCACACCTCGAGACTACCCCCGAGACGCGAACACGGGACCTAGGACCACAAATGATCCCAAGCTACCCCTGCTGGCATGATCATGAGCATACTAAAGATAATAAACTGATGCAGAAGCTAAATTATAAATAAAATGAAAAGATGGGGAATACCCATATACTATAACTAAGATATATGAAAACTGATGAGTTTAATACAAAGAAGATATTAACTCAATACTAAGTTGAATCTAACTATGTCTGAAAATAGCATCTAACTGACTAGAAATGCTGGGACAGACCCCTGCTGTGTCTAGCAAAACTAAAACTAAGGGACTAAAACTACTGAAAAGAAACTCATGACTATTGTCCTCGGAGAATGACGACTCACCACTGATTCTGCTGAACTGAAGAGTGAGAACCGATCTAAGGTGATCTGGATGCTGAGAACCTGAACCTATATCACAAGAAGATGTAGCGCACGTATGCGTCAGTACTTGAAAGGTACTAAGCATGCAGGATAGAGTAAAGCTGGAATAACATATAGCTGAACAAAGCAATAAAGCAATGAAATAATCTGAACATGATATAGATTCTGAATACTGAGTTAACTGAATGCAATGACCAAATTTATAACATGCTGAAATTGAATACTAACCTCACTGTAAATGAGGTCAATGCAATAGAATGTGAGTGAATTGTGGAAACTACTAATAACGACAATAAAACCACATGAGCTAAATGTGGAGTCCGATGTATATGCCTCATCGAGAGTACCTAATATACCCGGCCAAAGGTATAGAGGCATGACTGGCGTGATCACTAACTAATATTGCCCACAGAGGGGACTTACACCTACGTGGCTCATAGTTCTGGGACTATATGGGTACGCTGAACCCTAGTCCAATTCGGTATTATGCTACTCCCAATAGATTAAGTGGTTAACACATTATGATTGAGTTTCTGTATATAATAGATAGCTCAAAACTGAACATGCAATATGAGAATGCAACAATTAATCTGATAATGATGCATTCATAAATTGAGGAATATATAACTAAATACATTATGACTGAAATATCTGACCTAGCATATGTAATTCAAGAACTAAAGAAATACATAGCTAGGGTTCTGAAATTCATGCAATAAACTGAGTACAAATATGATAATCTGATTTGGGACTTATTCATAAGTAATTCATGATAATCTACTGAAATTCTAGAAACCCTAGGTCTGTTCATAATAAGAGAATCAAGAAACTGACTAATTCTAGGGACCTAATGGGTGAAAGGAACCCACTAGTGAAATCCCACATACCTGGTGATGAATTCCCTGAAGAAATCTTTTAATTTCGGGGTTGGAACTGATGGAACCTTGTTGCGTTCTTGAACTAGGGTTCTTGACTTCTTTCCCCTCTTACGTTCTAATTTCTCTAAGTTTTGGTGAATTATTTGACTTAGATAAGTTCTAGTTATGTTTCTAGGCTTAAACTGATTAAAACCTCATAATTTAGGGTATAAACGATGTAGCTTAGGGGACCAATGAAATAGGAAAAGACCAAAGACCCCTGACTTAATTGTTATCGGAGTGATCGACGGACGGGACCTATGGGCCGTAGGTCAATCTACAGTTCGTAGATTGGGGTCGTAGGTCCAGTCTGCCCGACATAGCTTCACTAAAATGAGCATAACTTTTACTCAAAAGTTAGATTTTAGCAAACTCGGTGGCGTTGGAAAGAAGATTCAATTATCTATCATATCATAGGTCATGGTATACATAATTACTTTTGTGCTAAGATTTATGATCATTTGAAGTTGACCAAATATACAATTTTCCTCTAACTGGTTGTTGACCCTCACCTACGGTCAGACCTACGAACCGTGGATCGAACGACAGTTCGTGCTGATCCATCGTTGTTTGCGTCACAGGCTGGGTAAAGGGGGTCTTGATCCACGAACACAGACCACGAACCGTGGTCTGATATACAGACCATGGGTCTGTCCATGAGTCGAGACTTAGTTGATTTTCTGAGCTGGGTTTGGGGAGGGGTTGCAGTGGTGAACCACAGACCACCTGCACGAGCCATGGTCTGAACTATGGTCGTGGATGGCAACAGTGGGTTGCATTTGTAACTTCTCAAAATCTGTATTTTTGGTCTATTTCGAATACGGGGTGTTACCTTATCTCCCCTTTGGGACCATTCATCCTCTAATAAAAACTAAACTAGCTGAAATAGAGGGAGAGGACTGCAATCCTTACCACTAAACACTGAGAACTGAATTTCTGACTGAATTGAGTTCCAAGAACATGCAAATACTGTAACGACCCGCTAGGTCATTTTGAGAACTAGGACTACTCTGACTCTTTTCGGAAAAATTAAAGGAGTATTTTAAACTATTCAGTAACTATAAGTATCTAGTTGATGATTTTTTGTTAAATGAGTATTATAGTTGAATAGTTAGTGGGTCACATTCATAATTAATAGTTACCACTTGGCCATGTATTGAATTAAGTTAGAGGGATTAAACGGGTATTGTATCATAACTGGAGAAAAAAAATATAAACGAGCACCGACGGTGTGGGCAGAAGAGTTTCTCGTGAATTGTGTATTTCAGGTGAAACTTTCAACCAAATTGTGTTATTGAATTTTTATAATAAAGATATTATGTTTTTCTTAATATTTAGTGGGATAGTATGGTGCAAAAGTGGCAGGGATAGATGTTAGTTAATTGGAACATAGTCGTAGAAGATAATTCTGTTTGTCTTCTTCGTGATTGGGACATGTTGTTCATTGTTAATATTAGTAGTATAATTGTTGTAATTAATGAGGTTCAGGGAAAACATTTAGGGGTCATATTGAGGTGCATTAATGGAGGGCGAAACCCTTTTGTTTCTGAGAGTCGCCACTGGTTTTGTAACCAGTGGTTAAATTCAATAGTTATTAATTATTTGTCGTATGGTAAATCTAGTTTTAATATATTAAAATAGGTAATAAATTATTAGATGTATATTATATAATTAGCATTGAATTTGAGATACTTAGAGGGATTGAGGCTTAACACTAGGCTTGAAATTTAGCAAATATGATTTTTGGCATATTATAATTTAATAGCATTATTAGTAATTTATATTAATTATAGACTAAATAAGGATGGCGTGATAAGAAGTAATGGGTCAACGTCTGTGATGGTTAATTATTAGTATTATATTGTTATCAATTAGATTGGTATTAGGAAATAAAAGATGGTTCGAAATTGGAAAATTGAAAGGCTGCAACGTTATGCCTTTTCTGGAATTATTAGGATGGAGGGGGAATCTTTAGGTAATAATTAGGAGCTTGATTAGAGATATGAGTGAGTTTTGGATCTAGGATAGACATATAATAATATGGGTTTCTATGAACTCGCATGCTTACAAATATTTCATAATTGGTAGATTGGGAACGTTTTGAAGCTTTGTGAAAGGGGAAGGAAAAATCCTCAGGATTTGTGGCACGTGTTCGGCATTCATGGTATGTTAAGACTTTTAGACTTCGTTGGAGGACGTTTTCCTAATTTAAAGATTAAAAAAATGGAATAGACAATGGGTAAGGGCGAAAGATGGGGGTCTCGTACCAATGATGTGACGGGAATTGGTACGAGTACCAGTGTTATAAAGGGGAAGTTTATTACTATATAATGTGGATTTTAATCTGAGAATGCCAAAACATATGGGCATTAGCTGATATATTATTGACTGATTATTTTGTGTGATTGTGTTCTTATTTAAACCTGTATACTTGTGATGGTTGAGGTGGTTATGTATTATGCTGATATTTGATTGATTGAGATACATCATCATTCCCTTTATGTGAGATTATATTGTGCATATGCATTGACATGAGATTGAGTATAAGTTGGGCATGTGGAGATCGTCTGTGCTGGGGATGGTGAGATGTTAAGATTATATTTTGGGCACGTGGAGACCGTTCGTGCATAAATTATTTGATTTTATGATAGTGCTTTGAGATTGTCCGCACAGACACGTGGAGATCGTATGTGTCGGTATATGGACCTCGTGAGTCCCCCATGGGTCATGAACACTCGATATATTTCCGAGGAGTATCATGTATATACAATTAAGAGAGTACTTGGTATTCTGAGGCATATTATTTCATGGTGTCACATTGCACTGCATCTCATTACATTATTTATTATTGTTGATTACGTGTTTTATTGGTGGTTGTACATTATGCGAAGTTTGATTATCCTTATTTTGATGAAACTCGACTGGTAAGCGTAATATAGACTTGTATAAGTAAAAGACTTATTTTTATTATTCAAACTCCTGTCACTACTTCTTCGTTGTCGGTCTATGAGATATACTGCACGTGGTTTCATACTCATACTACACTTGTTGCACTCTTTTGTGGTGCAGATTCTATTCCGAGTACGAGCACATCTCGTGAAGCTTTTTGAGTTCGAGCTTAGAGTGTCTTGGAGTTGTAGTGAGCTGTTTGGCTGTTCCGTGGCCCACACCTCCCTCTACCTTTTATTTATTATGTTATTTTAGTATTCAGACAGAATATCCCTTATGTTTGGATTTGTCATTTACTTTTAGACTTGTATCATATTTAGAGGCTCTTGTACTTATGACACCGATTCTTGGGTAGTATTTTAGCTTTCGCATTTCATATTTATAAAGAACTTAGTGTTGGATTTTTTTACTCGTTGTTTACCTTTTTACCTCATTAGTTAATTAAAATTGGTAAATATGTTGGGTTGACTTACCTATTGGTTGGGAACATAAATGTCATCACGATTTGTGAATTTGGGTCGTGTCAAATATGCTGAAAATGCAAGTACAAACTGAAGGAACATGATTCTGAGACTGAATTTATGCATGAATGACTGGAAAACTGAAAAGGAACTATTACCTCAAGCTGGAATGGAATCGAAAGGAAAAAGGTGAGGATACTTGGACTTCATGGCTGCTTCTGCTTCCCAAGTAGCTCCCTCTATGGACTGACTCCTTCATAAAACCTTGACTGAAGCGACTTCTTTGTCTCTCAACCTTCTAACCTGGTGATCGAGAATCTCAACTGGTACATCCTCATAAGAAATGCTATCTTTTACAACCATAGTCTTTAAGGGCACTACGGATGCTGGATCACCCACACACTTCTTCAAAAGTGAAATGTGAAAGACTGGATGCACTGCTGCTAAATCTGCTGGAAACTCTAACTCATAAGCCACTTTACCAATCCTTTTCAAGATTCGGTAAAGGCCTACATATCTGGGACTTAGCTTCCCTTTCTTGCCAAATCTCATCACCTCATGCATAGGTGACAGTTTCAGGAAAACCCAATCATCAACTTGGAACTCTAGTTCCCTTTTTCTCAAATCTGAAGAAGACTTCTGGCGACTCTGGGCAGTGTTAAGTCTATCTCTAATGAATTGCACTTTCTCCATAGCATCAAGGACTAAATCTGGTCCTATTAAGGTTGCTTTATCGACTCATCCACCTAAGGAACACATAATCGACCCTGATAGCGAAGCAAACCATCTCCTCCTTGGGAGAAAACCTCAACTCTATGTTAGTGTACTGCACCCTTAAGTTGAAGCAAGATTGGATCATTGTCTTGCGTTTTCTTAACCTCCGCTACCAATGAAGATTCTGACCTATACTGAACTGTTACACTACTATCTTTTATGCTCAAAAGGCAACTCCCAAGCAAGCAAGCCTATGAACGTCCTTCACTAGCTTTTTTCTTTCTTCATCAACATGTGCTACACTACCAATAAATTGTCTGCTAAGAGCATCTACTACTATATTCGCCTTACCAGGATGGTAATGCACGCTCATATCATAATCTTTGAGAAACTCAAGCCATCTTTTCTGGCGAAGATTCAACTCTTTCTGGGTGAATACATACTGAAGGCTCTTATGGTCCGTGAATACATCTACATAAACACCATACAAGTAGTGTCTCCAAAACTTGAGGTCAGGAGTTGGATAATTCTTCTCATGCACATTAAGCTATCTGGAAGCATAAGTTATAACCTTACCTCGCTACATCAACACACAACCTAGGCTGACTTTATATGCATCACAATAGATCTCATAACCATCTGAACCCTCTGGGAGAGTCAAGACATGAGTTGTAGTCAACCTAGTTTTCAATTCTGCGAAGCTTTTCTCACAATCATCTGACCATCAAAACTTGACCATCTTCTGAGTTAACCTAGTCAATGGTGACGATATGGATGAAAATCCTTCCACGAACCATCTGTAATAACCCGCTAGACCCAAGAAACTTCTGATATCTGCAGGAGAGGTAGGTCTGGTCCATTGTTTCACTACTTCCATTTTCTGGAAATTCACTCGGATCCCTTCGCTGGATACCATATGCCCAAGGAAAGCAATTGATTGTAACCAAAACTCGCACTTGTTAAATTTTGCGAATAACTGGCGATCCTTTAGAGTTCGTAGGATAAGCCTCAAATGACTCGCATGTTCTTTCTCATTCCTAGAGTAAATAAGGATATCATCAATAAAAACGATAACAAACAAGTCCACCTACTGCTTGAACACTCTGTTCATCAAGTCCATAAAAGCTGCTGGAGCATTGGTTAGTCTAAATGACATTACTACAAATTCATAATAACCATACCGAGTTCTGAAGGCTGTCTTCGGAATGTCACTATCTCTGACTTTAAGCTAATGATAACGCGATCTGGGGTCTATCTTTGAGAAATGACTAGCACCCTAAAGTTGGTCAAACAAGTCATCAATCATGGAGATGGGATACTTATTCTTGATTGTGACCTTGTTCAATTGCCTATAGTCAATGCACATTCTGAGAGAACCATATTTCTTCTTTACGAACAACACTGGTGCACCCCAAGGCAAAATATTAGGTCTGATGAAGCCATTATCTAGAAGGACTTTCAATTGCCTTTTTAATTCCTTAAGCTCAGTTGGAGCCATTCTGTAAGGAGGAATAGAGATAGGCTAGGTATCTGGAAGGAGATTAATTCCAAAGTCAATTTTCCTTTCGGGAGGAACTCCGGAAAGATCATCTGAAAACACTTCTGGAAACTCATTGACTATAGGGATTGACTCGAGAGTTGGGGATTCGGAATTTGAATCCTTAACCCGAACTAGAAGATAGAGACAACCCTTAGAGATCATCTTTCTGGCCTTAAGGTAAGAAATGAATCGACCCATAGGCGCTAAGCTACTACCCTTCCATTCTAAGATTGGTTCATTTGGAAACTAAAAACGAACAATCCTAGTTCTACAATCGATTGAGGTATAACATGAATATAACCAATCCATGCCTAGAGTGACATCAAAGTCTACCATTTCTAACTCTACAAGATCTATTGAGGTGACTTTTTGAGAGACTGTGACAGGGCAATTTCTATATATACATCCAGCTATAACTGGGTCACCGACTGGAGTAGAGACTGAGAAAGGTTTTTTGTGAGTTTCTGGACTAACATGTAAGATTACTACTATAAAGGGACTTATAAAAGACAAAGTAGCCTATGTTGTCTTTCCACTGAGTGAATCATATGTGAGCCACATCCCTAAGCTGGTAGGATGCCAACTCAACCCTACCATTACCAGTCACTTGCATCACTCCAAAGATTTTCTTAACATTATCAATGAAGTTCTGTGGGTCCTCACCAACTTGTGACCCTAAAAACTAAGGCGGATTCATCCTAACAAAATCTCGAACTCTAGATACCATTGATCCACCATTACTATTAGTAAGAACTGGAACCTATTGATTGTTCTGGTTGGTCATACTCTGAGCCAAAAACTGAATCGCATTCCAAAACTCTGCGTTCGAACCCTCAAGGTCTAGGACTGAAGGAATTGCATTAGTATTGCGTGCATTCGCATTTCTTTCGTAAGCTTTACGAGGAGGCACGATCTTAAGCACATAACGATGGATTAGAAAGGAGATCATACCAACGCACGATAAGAATATCAAGAAAATAAAAATTTCCTAAAACACTTCATAGCCTCCCTCTCATTTGATGTGGTGCACTTCACACTGATGAAAATGACTCTACTTAGTGCGGCTTTTTAGACATCCTAGGACTCTTAAACGTAATGCTCTGATACCAAGTTTGTCACTCCTCGAGACTATCCCCAAAACGCGAACAGGGGACCTAGGACCACAAGTGATCCCAAGCTAACCCTGCTGGCATAATCATAAGCATATTAAAGATAATAAACTGATGCGGAAACTAAATTATAAATAAAATAAAAATATGGGGAGTACACATATCCTATAACTGAGATATATGAAAACTGATGAGTTTAATACAAAGAAGATATTAACTCAATACTAAGCTGAATCTAACTATGTCTGAAAATAGCCTCTAACTGACTAGAAATGCTGGGACAAGCCCCATTTAAGTCTAGCAAAACTAAAACTAAAGGACTAAAAATACTGAAAAGAAACTCATAACTATTGTCCTCAGAGAATGAGGACTCACCACTTATTCAGCTGAACTGGAGATCGGGAATCGATTTAAGCGTGATCTGGATGCTGAGAACCTGAATCTACATCATGAGAAGATGTAGCGCTCGTATGCGTCAGTTTTTGAAAGGTAATAAACATGCAGGATAGAGTAAAGCTGAAATAACACATAACTGAACAAAATAATAAAGCAATGAAATAATCTGAACATGATATAGATATTGAATACTGAGTTAACTAAATCCAATGACCAAATTTATAACATGTTGAAACTGAATACTGACTGTACTGTAAATGAGGTCAATGCAATAGAATCTGAGTGAACTGTGGGAACTACTCATAACCGACAATAAAACCACATGAGCTAAATGTGGAGTCTGATGTATACGCCCTATTGAGAGGACCCAATATACCCAACCAAAGGTATAAAGGCATGACTGGCATGATCACTAACTGATATTGCCCACAGAGGGGACTTACACCTACATGGCTCATAGTTGTGGGACTACATGGGTACGTTGAATCCTAGTCCAACTCGGTATTATGTTACTCCCTATAAATTAAGTGGTTAACACATTATGACTGAGTTTCTGTATATAATGGATAACTCAAAACTGAACATGTAATCTACGTTTGGAGAGAGGTTGCAGTGGTGAACCACGGACCACTAGCACGAGTCGTGGTCTGACCTACGGTCTGTGGATGGCAACCGTGGGTTGCACCTGCAACTTCTCAAAATCTGCATTTTTGGTCTGTTTCAGATATGGGGTGTTACAGTATAATCATCATGGTGCATCAAAATTCAAATTGATGTCTTACCCTCATGGTGCGATGGAATTTGAATCTACCGTCTTACCCTAAAACATTTTCCATCATGGTGCATCCAGACATTCGTCGGATGTTTTATCCTTTTGGTGCACTGGAAGATGAATCTATATCGTCTTACCCTCAATCAATCATATAATAGGTCAAATGCAATGGACTCATCTGAAAGCCTCTTTGCTCTCAACAAATATCAATTAAATCTTTATTTCCATTTATATAATTTCCCGCACCACCTCAACGATACAATTAGTGCAACTAAATTTGGAATAATAAATCTTTAAAAAGAGAATTTTGTTACAAATCCATTCAATGTGTGGATGTTTCTTTTTAATCTACACCTAACGTAATGTCCCATTTAATGTATCACTTAAAGAGCTTCTAACACATTTGCTTAACATTGTAAACATGTGATTTCTACTAACTATAAAAGGGTATACTTCACCCTTGTGAATAACAACAAAAAGGGATAAAAGTATACTCTATACTTCTTATTAGCATTTGTCTTCCCTTTCTTGTTTAGTATTATTGTGTTTGGCTCTTATTTTACAACACGTTATCAGCACGAGTCTCTAACCAATTGAGACATACTTAATTCGAGATTATTATTATTTTCCTAAAGTTAATCAATTTTCATTTAGAGTCAGGTATACATTTATATGTTTATAACACCTCTAATAGGACTTGCATAAATCTTTGATCGATAATTTAATTACTACATATATAACTTGATTTAGGTATTATTATGATACTTTACTAGGCATAATAATCAATACGTTTCAGGTTTATATTGTTATGTTATTTATATGATACCAACTTATAACTCTAAATTAATTACTAAGTAATATGAAAGCATGCTAGTTAAAATAACTCGTAAGTATTTTCATTAGTTTATATGTTTTTGAGACATTCAATGTGCATGCATACAACATATAATATATTTTATAATCATATTATACTTTATCATTTGAACATTAATTTATCATTTATTAATATAAAGAAACCAACATCATAATATTAACTCAATTATTTTATGATAGTTTTCATCATGTCAAATTTGTCAAAGCTTAAATTTGTGGCACTTGACATTTCTGGAAAGAACTATTTGTTATGGGTACTTTATACTGAAATTCACCTTACCGCTAAGGGTCTTGGTGATTGTATAATCGAAGGAAATAAGACATCAAGTCAGGATAAAGCGAAAGCTATGATTTTCCTTCATCATCATCTTGATGAAAGCTTAAAGGTTGAATACTTAACAATGAAAGATCCACTTGAATTGTGGATAGGTTTGAAAGGGAGGTATGACCACCTCAAGGCAATTCTATTGCCAATGGCTTGTTATGAGTGGATGAACTTACAGTTTCTAGATTATAAGACTGTAATTGAATGTAACTTTGTTGTATTTAGAATAACTTTCCAATTAAAATTATGTAGGAAAGTTATAAAAGATGAGGACATGTTGGAAAAAACACTAACTACTTTCCGTGCCTCCAATATGATATTACAACAGCAATACCGTGAAAAAGATTTTAAAAAATAGTCTGAATTGATCTCATGCCTTCTGGTGGCTGAGCAACATAATGACATTTTAATTAAAAACATAAAGCCCGTCCTATTGGAAGTGCTCCATTACCGGAGGCACACGGGGTAGAAGCCACGGTCAGTCTGAAATAAGACAAAATAATCAGAGCCATAATAATGCGCGTGAGTGTGGCAAAGGCAAAAGACGATATAATAATCGTCGAGGTGGTGGTCATAACAAAAGAGAGAACAATATGTGTTCTCAAAATAATCCTTATAAAGGAAAGGGGGATCACTGTCATCGCTTAAAGGTCATTGAAAAAATGAATGTCGGGCACCTAAGTATTTTGTCAGGCTGTATCAAAATTCCTTCAAAAGGAAAGGAAATAAAGGTGGTACCTCCTCTTCTAATGCCCGGGTGGAGGCACATTTGACTCTCAAAGATGATATTCAGGCAGAATCTTCTAAAAAATATGATGAGAATGTTGAGGCAAACTTAGCATTGAAAGATGATGCTTTGATAAGCTCGATGATATTACTCATCTAGAAGCTGAGGACTTCTTTGGTGATCGCAACTGAGATTGATAATTGAGCTGAGAAATGAATAATGTTTTTATGTATTTTTAATGTCTTAATTAAAGTTTATGTACTTAAGATTTGTTTTGTTAAGTTTCGTACTTCTTATTATGTATTTTATTTTTATGAAGATAAATAAAATTTCTCAGTCTTCAGTTGGATTCAAGATAGGTAATGGAAATATGTGCCTTCTAGACAGTGCCACAACTCATACGATACTAAGAGAAAAGAAATATTTCACTCATTTGGTAATGAAAAAGGCATATGTTATTACAATATCCGGTAATACAAAATTGATTGAGGGCTATGGAAGAGCGGCCTTATTACTACTTGGAGGAACATTAGTGGTAATTGAAAATGTATTGTATTGTAGTAAGTCTCATAGAAACTTGTTAAGTTTCAAGGTTATTTGCCAAAATGGCTATCATGTTAAGACTGCGAATGAAGGAAATGTTGCCTACCTTTACATTACTACAATAAATGCGGAGAAGAAAATTGTGCATGAAAAATTGTCTACACTTTCTTCTGGGTTGTACCACACAAATATTGGTACGGTTGAATCACATACCATAGTAAACAAAAGGTTCACTGGTTCTAATGATTTTATCATTTGGCATGACCGATTGGGCCATCCCGGTTATAATATGATGCGCAGAATAATTGAGAATTCACATGGGCATACTTTGAAGAACCAAAATGTTCTTCAATCAAAGTAATTCTTTTGTGTTGCTTAGTTGGTTACCAAACCATCACCGACTAAGGTTGGAGTGAAATCTCCCGCATTTTTTGAACGGATACAGGGTGATATATGTGGGCCAATTCACCCTACGTGTGGACCATTTAAATATTTTATGGTCTTGATAGATGCATCTACAAGATGGTTTCATGTGTGCTTATTATCAACTCGCAATATGCTTTTTGCGAGGTTGTTGGCTCAAATAATAAGGTTAAACGCTAAATTTCCAGATTATGTAATAAAAACAATTCGTCTTGATCATGCTGGTGAGTTTACATCTCAGGCATTTAATGATTATTGTTTCTCCATTGAAATAAAGTTGAACATCATGTGCACATGTTCATACTCAAAATGGTTTAGCAGATTCATTGATTAAACGTCTTCAATTGATAGCTAAACCATTGTTGATGAGAACAAAGTTGCATGTTTCGATTTAGGGGGATGCTATTTTGCATGCAGCGGTAGTTGTGCACATAAGGCCAACCAATTATCATGACATCTCCCCATTACAATTGGTTTTTGGTCAGGATCCAAACATTTCCCATCTTAAGAGTCGCCCCTTAATTTTTAAAGTAAAATTAAGAAAATTGATTTTTTCAAAAGATTAAAACAGTAAATCTAATGAAAATATTTAAAGGGGGTTTGGAATTCACATTAACATTTCAGGAAGGATTTGAAAGCACCCAATATGCCCGCTAACATGCGATTATCCGATATTTAACTATTTGGTTAAGTTTAGAGGGAAACGAAAATAGTATAAGGGATGTTATTTAAGTAAAATATTTCAAAGAAACTTAAGTAATAAAATAAGTAAAATCATTTAATCTTTAGAAAATCTCGAAATGACTATCTCTTGGAGAAATTGAATTTGGGAAACCTTAGAATTGACTACAATAAACAATTAACTAATACGAAACTGATAAAATAAAGAGAGAGAGAAAGTTTTGGGCCCAAGTCTGATTTTTTGTCTGCCTGAACCAGTACTTGGGCTTGATTTATGTGTTTTGGGGCCAAGATCCAATACTTGGTACCTATCCTAAACTAACACAATAATAATCATGATAAATGGGTTTTTGGCCCAATAATTACAAAAATACAAAACTGAAAATTTAAGGCTCTTTAAGCCCATTTTAATGCAATATACAGCGTATACGACTGATGTATATCGTGCGTATCCAGCCTCTTTTTTCGGCTTCGAGACCTGCATTTTCTATTTTCCAGCCCTGTACTTCAGTTTTGACTCAAAAAGCAAAAGATTGAGCCTCTTTAGCTCAAGATGAAATGCACGGGAAAAATTGAAAGAGTCCAATGGACTCATTCAAGGGTTCATGCCAGAAAACAAAAAGAGAATAATTAGTAAGTGATTAAAGGAAAATTGATTTAAATATAATTATTGATCAAATTAAACAACGGAAATTTAAGCACAAATAGATAACTGTCCATACATATGACTAAGACTTGGAAAAATCATGTCCTAAAAAAAGAAATGGAACATACCGATTCAACAAAACAATGCATGACATTAATGGATAATTTTCATATACTCTTTATAGAACGAAGAATGCTATCGCTTCACCAAACAAACCAACTGTAAATTAAAGGAAATATGGCTCCTAGACTATAACTTAGCAGTAATAGTAAGGGATCAGAGGGATACAATTCCTAAAAAATTACTTTAAAGAACAAAGCATTTGTATCCATAGCAATTAATGAAGAGTTGTAGCAAAATATAACAAGACATCGCAATGACTTTTTAGCACAATTTTACACTAAGACATGCATTTAAAAATTATAAACAAAAAAAATAAATAACTGGACGGCCACATTTTAACCCAAAATAAGCATACTTTTATGTAAAGAAAGTGCTGCTACAGGATAACTTTAATGAAAGAAAATGTACTCATGCTAACTCTATCTTGATGAGGTTAATCAGTTAAACAAGAATGAATTTAGAGTTCAAATTGTCAATTACGATCTTCCTAAAATGAGACTCGATTAACAGAAGCTATTAGAGGAGAGGAGAGGCAAGAAAACATCCTAAATTAACAAGCTTACAACAGACATACAGAAACAGAAAATGATGCATCATGAGAAGACCGCAAGTAAAATAGCAAAGAAACACCAACATTAGATGCAAACCAACAGAACTTTGACTCAGCCAAATCATGGAATCGAATAGGAACATATATATCACATTGAAACATCATTAACTCAACAGAAACTAACAGCAAACAACCATGAAGTAAAAAATTTCGAACATCGACAAAATCATTTTCAAATGGAAGAAGAGCCGAGAAGAAAATTACAAGGAAGGAAACAATACCTTTTTTCGGGTAACGAACTAGAACAAACGAACTTGAGACGATGTTTCCTCCACCACACGAGAGCTACCGTAGGTTCTAATGAACAAACCAAACAATAAAACTAAGACTCTAAATCATTCCACCCTCTTCTTTGAATGTATCTTCCCATTTATAATTCATTTTTTTATTAGTTATTTCTAGCCAACCTTATATTTTCTAAGTTTTTCTCCTAACTTTTTCCAACCCTAAACAACGATGAAGGAGGGGTTTAATAGAGGGAGATTAAGGTTGATTTAGGGGGAAATCGGGAGGGAAGAATTGGGTGATTTCGAATTTGAAATTCAATTTTTTTCTTAAAGGATAAGGAATATGCCAACTTGAATTTTGTACCAAACTTGTACAATTCTCAACGGATTGAGAACCATGGTTGTCCGATTCGGAACAAGGACGCTTGAATCGCGGAGGTCGGGACACGTCTAGAGGAGAGAGACGTGCGCTATTGGACTCGGGTCGCTGAATCTCGCGATGGGTTGCGTATGGACTGGATTACGATTTGAGTCACGATTTCTGGGTTTGTTCGCGTCTGGATCTCGCTATTTTTCGCTGGAATGAAGAAGAACGCGGAGGTCGGGTACCGCTTTGGTATTGTACATTGTATTGAATGGGTCTGGTATTGTTGGGTTATTGTTGCTGGAAAAAGAATTGGGGCTGGGCTGGGCTGATTTGGTCTTAAAAGAAGGTTAAAAGAGGAGTAAAAATTGTTAGGCTTGCAATTAATGGAATATTTATCCATCAATCAACATATACTGGAAAGGTTTTGAAGCGATTTTACATGGATAAATCACACTCATTGAGTACCCCGATGGTTGTGAGATCTCTTGATATAAATAAAGATCCATTCCGACCTCAAGAAAAGGATGAATAACTTCTTGGTGATGAAACTCCATATCTCAATGCTCTTGGGGCACTAATGTACCTTGCCAACAATACCTGACCAGATATTTTCTTCGCAGTAAGTTTATTGGTGAGATTCAACTCATATCCAATAAGAAGACATTGGAAAGGTGTTAAGCATATATTCAGATTGTAATGACCCGTAAAGTCATTTTTGGATATTATCATATAAATGATCATTTTTACCCCTTTTGATAATTGCATGAGTCAATTATTTTGATAAATAGGTGGAGTTGGTTTGAAAAGTTTTGAGCTATTTGTTAATTATGATTATTTAGTGGATGGGTGATTTTTAAATAATTAATTTTAATTGGTGGTTAATGGGCTAAGTCCATGTGTAAAACTGAATTACATTAGAAAGGTTTATTACTATTTTGCATAACACAAGTAGTAACCGCTAATCCACGAACGGTGCGGCAACAACACGAAGACACCAATTTGTTGCAGGTAATTCATCACCCACACCAAAATCTTGTACTATGATTATGGATAGTCATGTTATTATTGCTATTATTATGTATTTGGCGTGAATAGAATTGAATTTAAGACTTGGTGTCGTGTCGGCTTATTAAATTGAGGGCAAGTTCTTGCTGCTATCGATAATTGTTTATGGGGATTAGTGGTAAGCGTTGTAGGATTGAATTGATGAGAATATATCATACTAATATATATTATTAATATGTTAGCAGATAAGGAATTGGAATACAGTATATGTTTTGCAGCATGTGGTCAGAATGTATTATGGATAGTTGAAGCTATCGTTAATAATGACCTACTGATTTTAGGGTAGTTATAGGCCAATAATTGAGTATTTAATTGTTGGGGAATAAATTATAGGAATATAACTTGTATCAATATGTACCGTTCTGGATTGGTTTTTCAGTGAACAAAATCGCGATGTTCATAAATTTGGATTTCTAGCGTTTCTCCAATTCCTTCTTATAATTATCACATATGATTCAAGCTTTGAGATATTGAGACATCTAATTAAATATTAGGTGCATGATATCATATGAATACCATTATATTTATGATATTTGGAGAAATTGGAACTTAACCCTAGGCTTGAAATTCGGAAAACATGAGATTTGACATGTTAATTGGCTCCAAGATTAAGAACTTGATTATAAATTGAGTGAGTTTTTGCATCTAGGCTAGACCTATAGTAATCTGAGTGTGGTTAGTTTCAAAATCTTATTGTAATTATTAATGTGAATAGATTGCTTTGAGTTGGAAATTCAACGAAAGGGAAGACTCAAGTCTCGGAGTGATTGTTTGACTATTTGAGGCAAGTGAATTTCTAAACCCTTGTTAAGTGTATGGAATTAGTGTATTTCCTTGTAATATGTGTTTGGAGGTAATGAGACTTGGTGATGGATTGGCTTGTCCACATTGATTAATTCTAATAATGAAGAAGGGGTAATAAAAGACAATGTGATTAATTGTTTGTGTGTGATGTGTTGAGAATTGTTTGTGACGGGTATTGATACGAGTACCGGTGTTTTAAAGGGAAAGTTTATTACTATAGAATGCGGATTAGAATCCAAGAATGCCAAAGCACATGGGCATTAGCTGATATATTATTGACTTGATTTATTATGTGTGATTGTATTCTTTATTGAACCCGTATACTGGTGATAGCTGAGGTGATAGCATATCATATTGATATTTGATTGAGATGCATCATCCCTTTTATTGAAATCATATTGTGCACATGTATTTGACATGAGATTGAGTATAAGTTGGGCACGTGGAGATCGTCCGTGCTGGGTTGGTGAGAAGTTAAAATTATAACTTAGGCACGTGGATGTAACATCTCGCACCTACAAACGACTATAAAAATTGTAAAATATGAAAATATTAATTTTTGGAAAGAATAAGGAAATCTGGAAAGTTTGTCTAAGTGAAGAAAGTGAGTTTTGGCCATTTTCAAACGGCCATAACTCCTAGTTCAGGATGAGTTAGGAGCAGCTCTTCATATGGTTGGAAATCCCTTGGAGAGATCTTTCCAACGCCGTCGAGTTTGCACGATTTCAACATCGTATGAGTGAGATATGCCTTTCGGAAGTTGGGTTGAGGGATTAAGGAAAGTCCCAATCCGAATTTAGGGAAGGGCAATGTAGTCTTTTCTCTAATTAATTTCCTAATTCATTTTTAGGGATTTATTGGGGTAAAAACAGAACTTAATTCAGTTTTGGAAAATTAGAATATGCTTAGGGATTGGAGAAAAGAGAAAAGAAGAAAGAAAGGGAGAAAAGCCAAGATTTCGCCAAGAACATCAAGCGTTTGAAGTGGAATTTGTCGGGGGTGATCCCTATTAAGGTATGTGAGATCTTTTAGTGATGGGTTAGTTCACCCACACACCAACTTGTTTCAATTAAGCGATTTTAGGTTGTTTACATGTTAAAAAGTGAAGTTTTTGAAGGACGTTGCTAAGTTCTTGATTGGTTGTGTTGTTGAAGTTTCTTGTTGATTTGATTCATATTTTCGGGTGGATTTTCGAGTTAGTTCTGTTGTAAGTTGAGAGTACTTTTGATCCTATATGTTTGGGGAAAGAACCATGGAGGTTAGGAAGGTTTAGAGATGAAAAACGGAGAAGAAGATCGTCAAAAAACCTGGGGAAGAGGGTGGGGCGTCGCACCAGCCAGCGCGCCCTAGCTGGTCCTCTGAAGTTTGAGGGCTGGCGCCCCGCGCCTTTCAGAGCGCCAGGGACACTAATACTCCCCATTCGTTCCCCACATTTTCGTACTTGTTCCTAAGTAATGTACATATGCTTTCTAGTTGATTCTAACACACTAAGGTATATCTAAACATCATGAAATCATCCATAAACATGAGATCATGAACCTTGAATCCATAATCCAATTCAAGGAAAGTTAAGATCAAAGTCTAAAAAGTTAAGAGTTAAGTCTAGAAGTTAAGAAGCAAGTCAAAACACAGTTTCTTAAAGATTTCAAGAGTCTTTAATAATGTTTTAACTTCGTTTTAAGACTCAAGTTTTCAAGTTAAGCAAAGAGTAAAGAGTTGAGTTCATTTCTCAAAAGTTATAAGGGAACTAAGTATTCCCTAAGAATTTATAAATGTTTTTACACATTTGAGCAAGAAAAGGGGAGCACCGATTTCAAGAGAGCCTTTGGGCTAAACTTTGAGCAATTATCTTAAACTAAAGAAAGAGGTGTTTAAAACACATATGAGCTCAAGTATATTTTGGGAGTAGTATTGAGCACCGAATTGGGAACGCGAGTTTATATTAACTCAACTCTCCATAAGAACCATGTAGCTAACATGGGATTTAACGGGTCATACTTTTTAGATGATCACGTAAGTTAAGCTAGTGGATCCACTAAGTTGAGTAAAGTCCTATATCACGTCAAGGTATAAGATGGTCATTGGGCAACGTGAGGTAAAACGTTGTATCATCACTTAGGCTCAGAGTAGTAGTTGTCAGTTAGAATCTCCCACAAAAGTTATATTACTTTATATATAAGTAAAGTAGAGTTTGTTATTACCTTATCTTTAACGAACTAAGTTATTTACACCGTTTTACAAGCATTATATATATATATATATATATATATATATATATATTGCATGTGTCATATTGCTTTATATTGAGTCCAGTTATTCATGAGTTGTACAGAGCCAAGGTAAGTGTTCCTTTTTACTCCTTTCAATCTTAAGTTGTTGTTTAGCATTCCAACTCGCATACTCGTACATTCAATGTACTGATGTATGTTGGCCTGTATCTTATTATGATGCAGACGCAGGTAACCAGGATCAGCATCTAGTGTGTCGTTGATCTAGTAGAGCACTCCAGAGTCAGTGGTGAGCCTCTTTGCACTCCAGGATGTTATGGGGTCTGTCCCAACATCTATCTCAGTATTATAGAGGCTTCATAGACAGTCAGACAGTAGGTATGAGTCTCTCATCTATGTATTTGCAGATACTTTATTTTGAGACAGAAATTGCCAATTTGGCTAAGATGTTATCATTTAAACTATTATATGAGTTTATTTTGTTGAGTGAAGGTTTCCGATGAGTTAAGTAAGCCAGGCCAAGGGTTCGCTTGAGTTCATTAATGGTCTCCGAGTGTCAGTCACGTCCAGGGTGTAGGCTCGGGGCTTAACAGTGAAGATCGTCCGTGCAAAATTTGTTTGATTTGTGATAGTGCGCTAATATCATCCGCACAGATGCGTGGAGATCATTTGTGTCGATATATGGACCTCGCGAGTCCCCCATGGGTCATGAACTCTCGATGTATTTTCGATGAGTATCATGTATATACGGTTGAGAGAGTACTTGGTATTCTGAGACATATCATTTCATGGTGTCATATTTCATTGAATCCTATGACATCCTTCATTCTTGATGATTATGTGCTTTATTGGTGGTTGGAAAGTACTTGATGTTTGATTACCTCTATTTGATGAACTTGATCTTGTGTGTTGTTGATATTTGTGAGTGCCTTTTTGTGAAAGTTGTGATTGATTAATATTGAGTTTGTTGTTGAGGATATGTAATTTGTTAAAGTGATTGTTATTGAGCTGGGTGCTATGTAAACAGTGAACTATTAGGTTGGGCTGGTTTTATGCAGGTTGTAGTTTCGATTGGGGTGTAAGGAGTACCCGTATTCTATTCTCTTAGCTCGTGTTTAGAGGTGTACTTACTGAGTAATGTGTGGTTTGGTACACATCCCTTGCTTCTACAATATTTTGTAGTTTACGAGCCTGGATTTTGTGAAACTTTCCGTTCTCTTATTTTTCTGAGGCTTCTTGGAGATTTGTGAGGTAGTTGTTTGTCATCTCAACGGATCTTCTTACCCATATTTATGATATTGTTCTATTTTACAGACAACATTATTTGAGACTTACGTTTTCTTTCAAATCTATTGTAATACTTTAGAGGCTTGTACACTTGATAATCAGATTTTGGGGGTATTTTTGAGTTAATTATGAAATTTCCGCATTTTATTGTAATGGGTGAGTGTTAGGCTGACTTGTTTTGGTGGCATAAAATGAGTGCTATCACATCCATTTTTGGGTCGTGACACAGATATCTTCAAGGAACAATTGATATGGGATTGTTTTATTCTAATGCATCCAAGTCAGAATTGATTGGTTAAGCAGATGCTGGATATTTGTCTGACCCACATAAAGCCCGATCTCAGATAGGCTATTTATTCACATATGGAGGTACAACTATATCATGACGTTCGATGAAGCAAACAATAGTTGCTACTTCTTCAAATCATGCAAAGATAATTGCCATTTATGAAGCCAGTCGAGAGTGTGTATGGTTAAGATCAATGACTCAACACATTTTGCAATTATGCGGTCTTTCTGTGTAAACAAAGACTCCAACAATAATGTATAAAGATAATGCTGCTTGCATAGCTCAATTAAAGGAAGGATATATCAAAGGAGACCGAACAAAACATATCTCACCTAAGTTCTTTTTGACACATGATCTTCAACAAAATTGTGAGATAAATGTTCAACAGATTCGTTCAAGTGATAATCTTGTAGATTTATTCACTAAGGCATTGCCAACGTCAACATTTGAGAAGCTAAGATATAAGATTGGAATGCGTCGTCTCCAAGATATCAAATAAATTTTTCATCAGGGGGAGTAATATACATGTTGTACTCTTTTTCCCTTTGCCAAGGTTTTGTCCCATTGGGTTTTCCTGGTAAGGTTTTTAATGAGGCAGCACTCAAGGCGTATAACAAAATGTGTGTACTCTTTTTCCTTCACTAGGCTTTTTCCCACCCGATTTTTTCTAGTAAGGTTTTAACGAGGCACATTATATATAAACATCCAAATGGGAGTGTTACAAATCCATTCAATGTGTGAATGTTTCTTTTCAATCTACACCCAACGTAATTTCCCATTTAATGTATCACTTAAAGAGATTCTAACGTATGTGCTTAACATTGTAAACAGGTGATTTCTACTAACTGTAAAAGGGTATGCTTCACCCTTGTGAATAACAACAAAAAGAGATAAAAGAGTACTCTCTACTCTATACTTCTTATTAGCATTTATCTTCCATTTCTTGTTTAGTATTATTGTGTTTGACTCTCATTTTACAACAAATTTATTTATTTAAATATATGTACAGACAAAATTAGTCAAATCATCTCACTTATTCGGAGGAACCGGCTTTTCATATTACTACTTCTCCAATACTTAGTACAACCGACTACTGATAAGGGAAAGACACGTAAACATTTTTGGGTTCTTTTCTTCTTTGATTAGCACTTGACAGAAGAAAAAAGGGAAACGGATGTAAATTCAAATTAAACTTCCTTCATATTAGAAAGTTCGAATCAGCTTAAAATTTTGCATTATAAGAAGAGACTTGTCTTTTTACTCATACATATTCTTGTTGAGATTTATTATTATTATTATTAATCATAAAAAAAATCTAGATATATTATTATTTTGATATATATTGGCTTAACAAAAAAATAAAAAATTGACTAGTGGTTAGGTTTTGGATAAGTCAACTTCAAGAAATTAGCTTGGAATTGTACAAGAAATATTGTGACCTAAGAGATGTAGGACAACCTGAGAGAGTAGATATTTTTTTTGCTATGTTAGCACAATATAAATTAGCTTGGAATTGTACAAGAAATATTAGCTTAGAATTGTTCAACTAATAAAAATTTTGCTGGAGAATATTTTAAGATATTTAGAATTCACTAACAGAAAAAGTTTCATGACGATGGGTGTGTTTGGTACGGAGGAAAATAATTTCTAAAAAAAAATATTCAATTTTTCCATTTTAGTGGCTTAAATGTATCTCAAATTTAAGGATGACTTCCTTTCCAAAATTAAGGAAAACATTTTCTAAAACTATATATCATTCTTTAATTTTTTTTTTTTCTTATCCTACCTGTACCCAACCCTCCCCATTCAAAACAAAAAAAATTGAAATTTTTAAATTTTTTTATTTTTTAAATTTCAAATATATTTTTATCCATACCACCAAACCACCCACCCACTCCCCAGCCCACATCAAACAAAAAAAAATTATTTTAAAAAAAAATTCTCTCACTCAACCCCTACTACCTCCCCCCCCCCCTCAAAAAAAATACTTTTGAAAAATATTTCAAATTTAATTTTCTAAATTTTTACGCTACACCCTCCCCTCCAGGCCATCCCCGTTAATTTTTATTTTTTTAAAAAAATATTTTTGAAAAATATCTCAAATTTGAAATTTTTTCATTTTTACGCCACCCCTATCCCTACCCACTCCCCACCACCACACATGCCATTCCCGTAAAAAAAAAAAAATTTGGGAAATATTTTTAATTTGAAAATTTTACATTTTTTACGCCAACTCCATCCCCCCCCCCCTCCCCCCCCTCCATAAAAAAAATTATTTTTGAAAAATATTTAAAATTTTCATTTTTTAAGCTACTACCCCCTCCCCCTCCCGCTACCCCGTCAATTATTTTTATTTTAAAAAAGTTATTTTTGAAAAAAATAATCATAAGATCCTTGGCCAAAACTCAGGGTCGAATTTTGAAATTGTCATCGGGGTTTTGTCCTAGTTTGGGTGTCGTGGTCAGGTCCTAGATCAATTATTGGGTGATTTTTGGATCAAAAATTATTTTCCTAAAAAAAAATTAGTTTCAAGCTAAAAATAAAAGATATTTTTTGAAAAATATTTTTCATTCACCAACTAAACATTAAAAATTATTTTTCAGAAAATATTTTCTACTCACCAACCAAGTATGAAAAAACAAGTTAGAAATCTAATTACTTTCCGAAAAACATTTTCCTAGGCATCAAACACACCGGATATTTTTATTGGGAAAATCATGAAACGTGGAAAAAATGTCTTTTTGAGGAATTCATCCAAAAAAATTCTAGATGTACTATTATCTTGATATATATTGGCTTAACAAAAATAAGTCAACTTCGACTGTGGTCCATCGAATATTAATTTTTTTTCTTCCTATATAACAAGTGGTGTCAATATCATGTGGTGAGGAGTGACTAGAGTGATTTGTACGAAAGAGAAATAATGATTTTGAAATATTAAAACTGCCGATTAAAAATTTATGACAATTAATTAATCATAAAATAATATCTCTTAGTTTAAGTTTAAAAATGTGGGATATTTAAAATTTCTTGTAATAAAAAACTTAGTTTACATAGTAAAAAATATAATTGTAATTTGTAATATAGACTTTTAAATAT
Organism: Solanum commersonii; assembly: GCA_029007595.1. NCBI lineage: Eukaryota > Viridiplantae > Streptophyta > Magnoliopsida > Solanales > Solanaceae > Solanum > Solanum commersonii. The sequence continues at coordinate 3,263,301 of JAJTWQ010000058.1, forward strand.
TTATCCGTGTAGATTTTCTCATTTAAAAATTATATTAGCTTATATAATGTTGTGTTACATTTTCATTTGTTATAATTGCATTTGAGTCTCTCTGTATATTTTTCTTCTCAATTATGGTGTTAGAATCAATTCATAGGAACCTTAATTATTTGTATAAAATACCTGCTATCTCTTATCAAGAATAAAGTACAAATTTCTTGTATTAAATACAAATATAATGTGGTATACATATGCTATACACATGGTATGTAATAATATGAAATTATGAACCAACCACAATAAAGATGGTTCACGTACAAAAGGTGTGTGTAAAAAAGGCAAATTACTGATCAGAAACATCTATTGTGACCTAAGCGATGTAGGACAAGCTGAAAAGAGTAGATATTTTTTTTGCTATGTTAGCACAGTTTAGATTAGCTTGGAATTGTACAAGAAATATTAGCTTAGAATTGTTCAACTAATAAAAAGTTTGCTGGAGAATATTTTAAGATATTTAAAATACACTAACAGAAAAAGTTTCACGATGATATTTTGTTCTTGGCATAATATGTAAACGTGATTATCTTTAACTTGGATTCAGCGGATAATTGTGCCCTTCAACTTTGCGTATGCACAAGTAGACAGTTAAATTTGTATAAAGTTAAATAAGTAGACACACGTGTCCTACATGGCATAATACATGTAGGACGCCACATAGGACACAAAATTTTCATGTAGGGTGCCATGTATGACGAATGTGTCTATTTGTTCAATTTTATACAAGTTTTAGTGTCTACTTGTGCACATTCAAACATATTAAAGTAGTACTTATTCATCCCAAATCTCTTTTATCATATAATAAAATAATTCACATTTTTTTTCAACAAAAAGAACACAGAAAATAAAAGTTTCCTTACCACAGAAAATACAATCAATATTAAATTTCTTAAGCTTGTTATCTCACGTATTCAGATTAGTGAACCAGAAATAATAAAAGATGTAAAGAAAAATAAAAGAACTACCCGAGTCCAAAAAACTCACTGTGTGTCCTTAAGAAATTTAATCCCCTCAAGTACCCGAGGTTGCAGATTAATTCCTTCCAAGATAAAACAGATTAACCATTAAAGAAGTAGTGGTACCTCAAACTTCAATAATTTCAACGAACTCAAAATGACAGCAACGAATCACACACACAGACATGATCAATCGATTTTGTTTGGTAAGAAATATATGCAAGAGAAGGGAAGAATTCAATACAGAAAAATGAGAGAACGTCTCTCTATTTATAGCCAACAAAGGATAAAGGTCACAAATTTTTGAAAAAAAAGCAACCTTTCAGAAAGGTCACAACCCTTTAGAATAGACAATCTTTTCATAAAGGTTCGCAACCCTTTGGCAAAGTCACAATCATTCAGGAGAGTCATAACCTTTCATTTCCTATTCATACCTTTAAAATCCAACATTTTCATCATTGTGGTCCATAAACAAACAATTAGTAGGTCTAATAAAAAGATTAAGTCATGCTTGGGGATTTTATCATCACAACGAGCAAGACGTATCTATGTGGCAAAATTGAGTGCTGGTGTTTTCGTGTTTGATTGTTGATGTTAATGAAATTTTTAGGTAGAAAAGAAGATTATGAAATGGGTTTAGGTCAAATGAATATTTAAATGGGTGGGTTTCTAAAGGGAATTGAGTATTTAAAATTGAATGTGGTTATTTGATTTTTAAGTGTCTTTTCGATAAAATTAGGGGTATATTTATATTACAGTATAATGGGAGGGGGGTATAGTTGAGCATAAAGTATAACAGAACCCAATAAAGGACGGAAGAAGGCATCATTACCTCCAGTTCCACCCACCTTGGACACAGTGCTAGCAACAAGGGGATTAATAGGAGCTTGAGTTGCTTGAGTGGAAGGAAGCACTCCAGGACAAACCAACCCTTTCAGGAATGACATTATCTGTTGAGCTAACACTGGTCTATGGGAGGAACACCGATAGTCTCAGCATGCACCTCTTCCTCTTGTTCAACCTCCTCAACATTTTCAACCTCAATAACATATTCTATCTCTTCATAATGCACATGGGGGGCCTCATTTTGGGGAGCATTTTCGACCGGTACCCCATCTCTAGCAGGCGCGGCCTCTACCCCTGCCTTGACCGCAACCTCTCGCTGCAGATTCCTCAGCTAGAGCATTGACGGGAGCTATGGGCCTGACGCCGTTGAACTAGTGTTAACCATCTGCGGACAGAAGAGTGAAGGAGGTTAGATACCAATTTGAATTGCCAGATACCAATTGGAATTAAGTCATAGCACGAAAGAAGACAAGAGAAAACAGAGAGATTTTCTGAAGTCCTATAGCCTCTCGAAGATAAGTAAAGGCGTCCCCGTACCATTTCGCAAGACTCTACTAGCTAGACTCGTTTTGGTACATTGAGATCAACCAACCTAGACTCTGATACCAATTTTGTCATGACCCCGACCATCGTTATTGGCCCTCACACTAACCCTCCGGTGGGAGAACCACTACTACAACCCAAACCAAGCAACTAAACAAAAAACTAAAGCATTTAAGGATACAAAAACATGAATAATAGCTAAAACTGAAGCTCCCATAAACTTCCAAAAGATCTAACAACTAACAATGCGGAAAATACACCTAGAGCCTGAAAGTCAATGTATTAAAACATCTTTCAACGAACCAAAGTTTAAACAAGAAAGTTCACAACCCCAAACTAATGAACTAATCAACTAACTAGAAAAGTCTAAGTCCGAAATGTGGACATAGACGAAAGGAGAACTCATGGCAACCTGGAAGAACTAGCTCACCCTTGAATTCGAACGATGATCACTGATCTTCTAAGCGAGGTATGTCAATAGCCACCTGAAGATGTCATGTACTCAACAAAGAAAAAGCAAGTGAAGTATCAGTACACAACCATAATGTACTGGTAGAATTGCGCGGCTATCCCACTAAGTGCAACATGCATAAGTCAATACAACAATATAATCACAATATTATAAATATTTACGAACAACGAACAACTTCACATTTCTCAAAGATACACAATTATGACAAGTCATTGGTCCTTTCATGGAACTCAAACCCAAACTGTTAGCATATCGAAACGTGGTACCCGATCCAATGATTATATCGGAACGTGGCAATCGATACCATAATTATGCCAGAACGTGGCAACCAACCCAAGTTAGTGTGTCGAAACGCAACACCCAATCCATTCAACAAGCCACAATCACAATCACAAAGTACATTCTCATAATCATATAATCAAGTCATGATTCATGGCATTCGTCATTCATATATTCTCATTTACAACAGGTGTGATCAGTAATGCAACATTCACATACATACATGTATCATAATGAAGCAAGAACAAACATACATCACAAAATCATAGAATCACAACTATTACTTACCTCGAAACAAGCTTGAAACCCTAAAAAACTTGATCTTTCCCTTTTTGGATTCGTTCAGCTTGCTCTTGGTGTACAAACAATCAATATAATATGAGAATCAACAAACAATCACTAATTTACCCGAATTACTAACAATTCTAACAACCCTAGATCATACCCATGATCCCAAGTATCCAAATTAGGGATGTTTCCATCATAAATTCCAGACCAAATCTCTTCCTCATCGATAATTACCATTAGATTACATTCTTTGGATCGAAAAACTGATTCGGAGAGTTAAAATCTTACTTTAGCCTTAAGAATGGTGGAAAACTGTCAAGAATCGCCTGGGGTTCGTTTCTTAGCTCTAAAAACGAAAAAGTGTAGAATAAAGACATTTAGGGGTCTATTTAAGACTTTAAGTCGCGTCGAACCCGCCACAGCGATCCTCACCCCGCTACAGCGGCCCCACCAGAGCGACAAAAATACCGCCAAAGCAGCTTGCACAAAACAGTGAGCTATTTTAATAATTCCAAAATCCCCATTTCACAACACACCTTCAACCAACGATACTCAGAAAATACCGTTCACACTAAGATCAATTCCGAGAGTTTTACTCGCTCGAATTCAATTTCGTAAAGTCGTACAGATTCCTTAACGACTTATCTATCTAATCATGTAATCAAAATCATAATTAAATCACCCGATTGTACTAGATTTCTCTACACCTTAATGACTCCGATTTCGTCCAAATCTGGACTAGGTTGGGAATTCCCAAGATACTATGAAAAAGTTTTTTGATCCAAAAATTTTCTCCGTTGACTTTCCTATAACGACGGAACCCGGTCGTTACATTTTTGTATCAATTGAATTTGTATTTATACAAATATAATATGCATTTATCTTCTCTGTCAAATATATTATATATCAATTGTATCCAATCAAAGAGAGGATGAATATAATTTTATTCATTGTATTTCGAATACAATTAGTACATAATACAAACAATTACTCCTCCCTCTCTCGATCGTGCTTCTCATCTCTCCTCCTTATATGTATCAGTTTATATTTTTTTTAAAACACCCACGAAAAAAATACAAAAATACAAATACATGACAAATCAAATTAACTACGATTGGTAATAAGTGAAAATATAACTAAAAAAATCGTAGGATAAAGCCTAATATTTATTGGTTTTGAAAGTTTCCTTTTTTCTTTTTTTGACAATTAAACTAGAATTTTATTAGTTATCAAGTATAACTTTACATAGCAAAACCCAACTAACAAGGATTTTTTGAGATACTAACTCCATACTTTAAAGAGAGCATCTTTCTGCAATTTGAAATTACTGGTGATATCATTAACGAATGTGGTGTAGTAAATGAGACTGTTTCTTTCCTAATCAGATATCTTGAATTCATTTCAGTCTTGAATATTAAAAAATTTCTTGATAGGAAACACTATTTTCCTGAATGGAGCCCTATCAAATACTAATCTGAAATAGTCAGACTCTAATATAAATAGAAAATACCAAATGAAAAAAAAAACAAAAAACCAAAATAAAAATTAACAGTGATACCATGTGAAATAGGTGGAAGTACTGTTGCAACTCATATTTTGTAGTTCATGAATTTTATAAAATAATAATAACATTAATGGTAAGGTAAAAGGACAGCATACTATATATTCACAATTAGTTATTTTAAAAGTATAAATTTATACTATAGTAGTAATTTTTTTAAAGGACAGGATAGAGTTTAGACCTAGCTAGTAATAAAACCAAAACTAAGGCTTTTGTATTTATTTGTTTGTAACTTCGTACAATCGGCTATAAACTCCTTCTCAGCAAAACATAGTAGATAGAGAGAGAACCATGTATTTTCATATTGAGCCATTAACCACCTTTATAGCTACTGCCATCGCTATTTTCTTAATTTCCACTATCAAATTCCGTTGGTTCCGTCCCGACAATTATTTGCCGCCGCCATTCAACGTCGTCGAGGAAATCAGTTACTGTTACTGTGCTGTGTGCCACGACGAGGTGAGCGGTGGCGACAAGTGTCGACAACTGCCCAAGTGTGGCCACGCATTCCACGCGATGTGCGTGGATGCGTGGCTAGAGTGCAATTGGACGTGTCCAATCTGCAGAAGGCAAGTTACTGATGAACTTCCGAAGAGACAAGGTCAAAACACCGTATTTTCTTTTGTTGTTTCACGTTGTGAAGAATTTATGGCTAAGATTAATACTCGTGCTGAAGAATTCATGACCGTTTTGTTCGACAGCGGTGTTTTAGGCCATCTTTGAATTTTTTATTTGTTGTAATTAATTGTGTATTCATTGATCCGATTAATTCAGATTTGATTTAATTTTCTACCCTTTTACGGAGAACGTTTTGTTTCTCGTTTAATTTAGACAGATTTGTACTTATTAGGTAAAGATATGAAGAATTATATATACTACTGTTCTTTCTTTTTCCTAATATTTTGATTCTATCAGCTATCAAGAAAATCCAAAATTTATCTCCTTCATAGGTACTTTTTATTTTGATTTGATAAATGAAGAAAATTTGTAATTTTCTCTGTATTGAATAGGAGAGAAAAATTAATTTTTCTTTAAAAAGAGAAAAGGAGAAAAGAAACTGGACAGCAGACGGCAGAGGTATGAAAGTTTGTTTTGAACACGTAGAATCCGGTTGTGGTTTTTGATCAACAATACGATTCTTATTTAAAACACTGTTAAGCCGTTTTTTACACGTGGTTTAATTTAATACAGTGTTTAATAAAATAATGAAAAATTTTGAATTTTATAATTTTCAACTAAGTAATAATATATAATATACTAAAATGACATTTCATCTCATATTTTCTGAAACAGACTAAAAGAAAAATTGGAGAAACAAATTGTATTAAGGCAGTAAATGAGTTAATTATTTAGTACTCTAGTTAGCACCAACAATAGTAGACATATAGTAGACATTAGTGAGTTTATCATTTCATCCTTAATTATTATGAATTGGATGAATTAAAAATTTAAGATTTTCAAAAATTTTTATCTTTTTCAAAATAATTAATTGAGGCTATAATAGATAAAAGAAAATTGTCCGTCCTTAATTTGTCAAAATGTACCAATAAAAAGAGATAATAAAAAAATAGATAAATAATTAAGGAAAGAAGAAATATGCAAAATATATTCTTCACCTTTTAATTTTTTGCTTTTGGTGATTCAGATCTGAACTTTCTCCTTTTCATACTTTATTCTAACAGTTAATATCTAGATTATAAGATATTATTTTGTAAAGTCACTAAATTTTATTTTGTATCACTAAAATCACTTAACTTAACACCTTTATCTTCTACCATCACTCAACTATAATTTATCTTTAAAACAAATTTTACATGGCAAATTAAATTATTTTTTATGCCATGTCATTGTGGACACCACAAATAAATAAAATATAAAACTTAAGTATTTATTTTAATGTCTTGTAATCATGGACCCCATAAATAAACAAAATTATAAAATTTATTCATTTTTATGTTTTCTCCTCTTCAATTTTGTTTTTGCAATAAAATCCGTAACGTTTTTTTGGACTATTATCGACAATCAAAAGTTCTTTCTTATCAACAACATTTAATTTTTTTTTTAATCAACATTGGAAATAAATGTTAAATTTAATGGCATTGACTATATTGCCTCCCGTGTCCACCATGTACTGAATTCCAATATAAATAAGCAAAACACAAATAACATTAGAGCCTTTTTAAAAATATATTACATACTAGGTTGTTATGAGCACCATTGTTAGCCAAAAAAACAAAGAAGACAATAGTATATTATGTCGTAATAAGTGTCTCACATAACCATAAAAAATTACAAAAATAATTTCTATACTTTGCTAATGATTTTCAATCTTTTTCTTCTTTTGAACTTCAACAATGTACTCCTTCATGACTTTTCTCTTAAAGAGTTTGCCTCTCTACCTCCTCTGAATACAGGGGGAAAATAATTAGAATACAAAAAGCCCTAAACCCATTTCGAGATTCTACAATAAAAGGATAATATAGCTAAAAATTTATACTTTTTACCTCGTTTTGAAGTAGAATTGGTTTAGCAAGCGCGTAGTGGTCCCTTTCATCCGTATTAGAGGCATGTGGGTGTGGGGGACCATTCTTTTACAGATTTCATCACATTATTCCTCAAAGAAATGAAGGAATCCATTGTTCATGAAAAATTTCAGCATCATTGGCTCTGCTGCTACAACTACTCCTTTAATACTCTCAATATTGACAACTGCTCATAATAACGGTTAATAATTAGCACACAATCACATGTACATAACTAAATATAAAATAAAAAAAATTAAGAAATAGAGAAAGTTTTTCTAAATTTTTTTGTCTCAATTTATATGACTCACTTGTATTTTTAATCGATCTTAAAAAGAATGATACATTTCTACCTTTAGTAATAATTTGACTTATGAAACAATTTATAGCAACACAAATATCTATCACTCATTTTTGACGAAAAAATGATATAAATAGTTCCGTAATTATAGTAATAGGTCTAAAATAGTCCCTTATTTGTGTACCTACCAGATTTAATCCTTCAATTATTCAAAAACTTATCAGTTTTGTCCCTTAATTATACACTAACCAATTTTATCCCTTAACTATACATTTACTAATTTTCATTTTTTAAGTATTTAAAAACTTATCATGTTTGGTCTCTGTTCATTTTTTATACAATAACTTAGATAATTTATACTAACAAAATTTATGCCTCGAAAAATTAATTTCTTTTGCCCTTTTTTTCAGTAATTTCACTATCCCCGCTATTTATTAAAAAAATTACCATTACGAAGAGAACTTAAAAGAACTTTAACCTCAACGATTCAAAATAAAATCTACGATGAAAGAAAATATAGGTCTTATTCAACTAAGGGTAAAGAGAAAAATATTATTGCTACTAATGACTTGAATATGCTAAAATTTATTATGAAAAGGAAAAAAAATTATTACCCGTTTAAATCAAAATTTGCACTTCAATGACTTTATTGAAGGGAATTTGTTTAATTTTTCGGAAGTTAAAATTCATAAAATTGTAGATTTACTACATTTTTTATTTTATTTTTTTTAAAGTAAATAAATATTGTTATTCTATTCATCTTATTTTATGTAGAGAAATTGAGTAATAAGATCAAATCTCTTATTTTTATTTTGTTAGAAAATAAATTTAAAAAAATTGTGCTGATTATGAGTCGTTAACTGCCATAGAAGGAAACATAACATATTCAAGTCATTAGCAACAATTATATGTTTCATTTTATCCTCCATTGAATAAAATCAGGTACTATATCTTCTTTCCTCATTAATTTTATTTTGAATCGTTAAGGTTATTGTTCTTTTCATGAGAGTAATTTGAAGAAAAAACAACGCAGATAGAGAAACAACTGAAAATGGGTTAAAGATTTAATTTAAAGAAGAGTTTCGTTGATATAACCTAAGTTATTTGTATAAAAAAAAAAAGACAAAAACAAACCTAATAAGTTTTTAAATACTTAAAAGACTAAAATCGGTAAGTGTATAATTAAGGGGCCAAATCTGACAAGTTTGTAAATAGTTAAATGACTCAATTAGAAAAGTATATTGTGAAGGACCATTTTAGACCTACTTCTATAGTTAATAGACTATTTATGTCATTTTCTCTATTTTAGATCATAAATTTCAATTTTATTTTTTTTATATTTTGTTTCAAGTCAAGTTAACTTATATAAAATGTGACAAATGAAGAGGCAAGAGAAGAAAAAGACAGGCCAAATTCCAAACTACAAGATTAATGGTCCTAAAAAGTAGTCGAAAAACATAACAGTATAAGTAGATGAATTTTCCTATCGCACTGACATTGTGCAACATATTTGCCCTTTTCCCTTCAATTTCAATTCGTGATCTAATGACAATAACAAAAACAGTTTTTAGAGGCAATAAATATGCTAATTAATAAATAATACTAAAATATTTACTGTATTAGATAATAGTTATTGAATCAAATATTGCAATAGATATGAGAGATATTTACAAAAAAAAATGCTAACTGTCACTATATAAACATATTTAACGATAATTATACTATTATCATTAATTAACTGTTGCTTAAAATCATTTCTAATAGGCATGACAAATGGGACACGAAGGACGGTTGAAGGTATATATAAGGCTATGGATGACTGTTATGTAGTGCGGGTGGGGGTTGAAGTACTAGTTTTTAAAAAAAAAATTGATGTGGGACGGAATGGGCAGCTGGTCAATATGTTTAGATAAGCTATCATATTACTGTTCACATCAAGTCTCTTACTTTTTCCTCTCTTTATTCTAAATTGAATTGTTTGTATTTGGTAATGGGTTGTACACTGGGACTGCAAAAAAAAGATTAAGTACTATTTACTTATAGGTGGATAAGAAAATTATACTGTCAACTCATTTTTAGAAATATTTATTTCTCTTAATATATTCATATATTATTAATCGGCGAAATGACTTAAAAGACTTATGTACTTGGTTTCGTTTGACAGTTGAATCCTCTTATCAATAACTTTGCCAATTAAATTCTTAAACTCATTAGAACACAATATTGTAAACCTTTCTGACCATTGACCAAGCTTATGTGACATTAATATAGGTGAGTTGGAAATATGTGTGATTACACGCGCTTGAAAGCGAGTTAAAACAATATTTTACTTAAAAAAAATCAATTTAACAAAGTTAAAAAATAAGATTCATCTTCTTCAACCCTCCTTCACCCACGCACCCACCCACCCACAATTTTTTTCTTCTCCACCAGCCCTCTCTCCTCTACCCCCTCACCACAACCCTCAACTTTCTTCATTCTCCATCCCATTTTTCTTTCTCCGGCCCACATTCACTCTTTTCCGCCTCTTTATATATATATAAAAGCCTCAACTTCTTTTGAAATTTTCGTTTTTTGGGTTTGAAAAATATTAGTATCATTATTTTATTAGATGGTTTTAACGAGGAGATGTGGATAATGTGAAGGATGATTGTGACTATTGAAAATTTTAAAACTCCATTGATAAGCTTGGAAAAGCTTAAAAATTAATAAATGGGTCTTGTGAATTTGTAAAATTAATTAAAAAATTTGATTGGGATTCATTGAGTTTGTGTTGGTGAACTTGTAGTCTAATTTACAAGTTAAATCGAGAAGAATTTGATCTAATTGGTATGAATTTAGTGCTCAAATTGTGACCAAATATGAAGAAGATGACTATTTGAAAAGTTTAAGAAATTAAAAATTGATATAATTTTTTTAGCACTTAATTTCGTACGTGGCACTAAAAATGATGTAGAATTTCATGTGTAATCGTGTCCATTACACGCACACTGATCAGAGGAGAAAATGGCTTAAAATATTGTGCTCTGATGGGTTTAAGGGTCTAGTTGGCAAAATGATGAGTATGAGGGTTCAACTGACAAACATAGATAAGTACAAGAGTCTCTCAGGTCATTCCGCCTTATTAATATTTAAATAAAAACCACAAAAGTTGTTTAGAATTCTTATTTGGCTTACCAAAAATAAAAAGGATTCTTTAGCGCTTTATGTGTCTCGTGATTTTCACCCTCGTTCTCCATTAACATCATTGAACCAATTTGAGACAATCATCAATGGTAACTTTTTTTTCTTTTTCTTTTTTTGTTGAAGAATCTAGACTAATTAATTTCATAAAAAAAAATTACTCATAACTTATTAAGTCTTCTTCGCAACATGAAAAAGTGTTTGGACAAGTATTTCAATTGCTTAAGAATATTTCCTCTTCTTAGTTCATTCAATCAACAACACAAATTAGTTAAAAATAAACTTTGATCAATATACCACGTGCCATATGTACTCAAATTTAAATAACCGTCAAAGTTGATAGTACCAAAAATCTGTAAAACGTGTTCTACGAAATAAAAAGAAAAAAGAGAGATGAAAAATCATTAAACATTAAATGTGAGAATATAATAATTAAATTAAAAAAATAATTATTTCTAAAAATGAATTCACGGTTTAATTTAATGTCTACAACCAGTGAATAGTAATTAATCTCTTTTTTTTAAAAAAGGCAATTGTAAGTATTTCTTTTTAAAAAAATATTGAATAGTATTTGTTGAAAATATATTTTTTCCATATAAAAGAAAAAAAGCAATAGAAATTTAACAAATCTTGAATATTATATATCATAAAAGAATAAAAAATTGATTTTAACGAATTTCATGAAAATGTATACTAAAATTTAAGGTCTATTTAAATTTGATTTTAGATCACTAATATATTTGAGCCCAATGGAAAGATTTGTCTTTATCCCTTAAAATGGTGAAATTCATCTTTCTTATCATTCAACAACTTTGCAAAGAAAATATTTTTAGGAAAGCTAACAACGCTGAGCAAAAATGATTCTCGTAAAACATTGATCATTGTCGATCGTAATACTAAGTCTACTATCTATCTATCTATCTATCTATCTTATATTAAATATGAACTTCCAAATTTGAATGTTAAATTAATATAATATCTCTAACTAGAAAAACTTAATTTATAATATCTTCTATATTTTATATTTATTTAATTATGTAATATTAAAAATAGACATCTTTTTCACATTGTAGAGTTGTGACTTATTCAATGAGTCGTGACTTTTTCGAAAGGTTATGACTTTTTCAAAGAGTTGTAAATTTTTCGATGAGTTGTGACTTTTCCGAAGGGTTTTGACTTTTTCGAAGGTTGTGATTTATATGTTGAGTTGTGTGACTTTTCAATGGGCTGTGACTTTTCCGATGAACTGTGACTTTTTCAAAAGATTTAATTGACTTTTCTGATATAGTACCATTAACAGTACCTATTCATACTACCAAGTGTTATTTATAAATAAGGGAGGTTCCCTCTCATTTTTAAACTACGATTTTTATAAATTTTCCACTCTTAACCTTAAAAAAAATATCAAGTGTGATTTGCATCAGTTGAATAAGTTTGAAGTTCAACAAAATTTGAGGGTATCACACAAGGAGGAGTTGGTAAACAAATTATAGCAAATCATTCATCAATTCACACTCGTATTTTTTCCGACGATCTTCATCACATACATACCTCAATATTATTTATATAATTTTAGAATATTAATGTTAATTAGCACATACAACAAACATATTCGAAAAGTAGTTAGAAGTAAAAGGTGGATTAAAGTAGAATTTGCCCCTCAACCGTCCTATTTGTCATCCCTATTCCCTACACTGTACGTAATAACTAGATGATATTATAGTGTGGACAGTACTATACATGCATATGCTCATAATTTAGTAGTAGTATTTAGAAAAGTATATCAAGTGTTTAATTTGAAAGAAAAATAAAGATGCACTACTGCAGATTTAATGGAAGTTTTTAATTTTTCTTAAATAAAAATCCACCTATTTCAGAGCCATCTTCTTTCTAATGGGTATATTTGCAATAAAAATTAAGCAGGCTCCAAAACACATCATGCAAACAATAATTAAAATCTAGTATGGAGAGTAATGAAAGAACCAAAACCACATAGATTTTATAGGGATGGTCCTATGAAATATGAAATTAACTACGGAATTTGTATGTAATTTCTAGCTAATTCATCGCCAAAAGGCTCCTACCTAATTGAATTTAATTTCTTAATATCCACCGTTAAATAATAGCTAGATGGGATTAGCATGAGGTCTTTGTATGTTTGTTTTACCGTCGCTAATTTTTTGTTTTCTAGACGTTGGTCTGGCTCATGCTTGATGAAGTGTACTCTTTCGTAGATAGATAAACTCCATTTGTCTCATTTTAACCGTCACTTTAGTTCTTTTCACGTCTATTAAGAAAAACAATATATTAAATATAATTTACGAAGTCACCTCTATATATATTAGGTGCTTTCGATAAATGAACAATATTAAAAAGAGCTATTTCCTTAATGCTAAGGGTATAATTTGATAATTGTCTTAAGTTTGAAGTTCTAATATATCAATTATTTTGAAATAACTTTTTTGAGGTAAATAATTAGCGGCGTACAATTCAAACAAGATTTCAAATGAGACGAATGAGCACTATTTATTAAACAGAGAGAACGAAAGAACTATACGTTAATTTTATACTTGACTTAAAGTTTAGTTTCATACTTTTATTTCATATTGTCTCAAATTTTCGGTTATTCCGCAATGTGTCAATGTTTACTTTTGAGCAAAGAATGCAACTTATTAACTCATGTGCAAGGTTCATTTTGTTTGTCACCTTATTTCTTAGTGATTTCAATGATTTTTGTCAAATCTTAACGATTAAACCAATAACTGAATCAATAATGATCAATGATCAATAAAGCAATAACCGATAAGTCAATATATTAACGATTTAGAATGACTACAAACTGATAAATGTTGAATATATTATTGTTTGGAGACAGGCACTATCGATTTCTCACAACTTGAACGAATTTTATTTTATCAAAAAGTAAGAACTCACTTTGGTCTTACAATCTTGATCACTCACTTGTTGCTTGCTTCAACAACACTCTTTACTTAGCATTGACTCTTGTTTTCTTGCTTACTTTCTTTGTTTGCTACTTACTTAGTTGCATACAACTCAAATGGACCACCTCTATTTATAGGAGGTGATGGAGTATTTGGGGGTGGAAGGGGAGAGATAGTTAGCATAGGAGTTTTGGGGAAGGGTTGATGAGAGAGAAATATATTGATTGTTATTGGACTATGAATTGTGGTATTCAAATGTAAAGATAATTTATCAATCTTAGTTTTATGGGATGTGTTTATTTGATTGTATCTTTTAAAATATACGGTATATAATATTAAAAGTTGTAATATATGTAATTGTTTGAAAGTAGAAGTAAAATAAATTAATATATAATGATGTATGTCTAGTTAGGTAGTTTTTTTAAAAAAAATAATTGAATCATGTAATCTGATTTCATATACAACATGTGAATTCCAGAAATCAGAAGTAGACAATGTATATATTTATTAGAGATCTTATAATTATCACTATTTTTTTCAATAGAGATATACAATACAATATCTTGGCCTTCGGTCATAATTTCCCTTCCAAAATGGCCCAACTATCAATTTATTACTCCAATAGTCCAATTAGACATTCGGCTCTTTCACCTTCAACAAACAACCATGGGATGGATGCATTTCACTATTTTCCAAGTGAAATATATGTTCTTCTCATTTCTCCCATTTTAAAAATTCATATGGGCAAAAAACAAAATCATCATGAACTATAAATGAAAAGCAGAATTGCAATGGAAAATCTATCAAGTTTCGAAGCTTAAATTTTAAAATTTGACTTACAACAATATGAATCGATTTAAGTGATTTATATGTAAAAAGACTCAAAACATTGAGTGAAGCTCATATTTAGTTTTGAAACTGTTTAAAAGAAATTTGTGCTAAAAAGTAACCCGTTGAAAAGAATAGACTACTGCACAATATATATGTATGTATCTATGTGAACGTTTATTTTGTTGGATGGTACATTTTTGGGCCTCACGGGCACCCAGCGTGAATAACACTCAACTCAAATTCGGCCCGAAAAAAGAATCTCAAATCTGAATATAAAGGATGTATGTCATGTGAGTTGAAACCCTAGAATGACAACTCCGGCTAATTGGTAATGGGGAAGTGGAGAAACAACACTTGCTAAAAGAACTTCCCTCTCTTCTTTTGGAGTTTTTTTAGCAAGAGTTGTTTTCCCTCTTCTCAATTCCGTCTCTCTCTCTCTCGCAGTCTCAGTACACTTCAGGCCACAACGGTCTTCGATCTGCAGAGTTTTGGGTCTTCTGTTTGCTTAGTTAAGAGTTATGTCTATATTTGGCGGTTGATATTTGTACATCGAACTTCATTATTTTCTGTCTTTTTTGGCGATCTGTTTTGATGTCTTTACTAGTATTTCGTTTGTAGGCAGTAGCAGGCATGACTCTCATATCTGCTAGCAATGAGTGACTTGAATCCTTTTCTGCTGCACCTTAATTTAGGTGTGTGCTACTAATCAAGGTTTGTTATTTTAGTGGTGATTTGGATCTTCTCAATAACTAGCATAGAGTCCAGATCCAGAATTAAGCTGTCAAAACTGCTCTTCACAACGATTTCATCCATTGCACGATTGAGTGTGCATAGGAGGCTAGACCAAGGTAGAAAAAAAAGTTAGGCTTCAACTGGCAATATGCGTTTACTTATGCATGAACATGGTGAAATAGAGTGAAGATCTCAACCAAATGATCTCCATTAAACGTGCTCTTACAAGTATAGTAATAACTACTCTTACGTGTAAGAAAAAGTAAAATAATAACTATACCTTGACTTAGACAGAAGAATGGCAACATGAAAACATAATCCCTTCATTTATTAACTCAAAGCAATATTCAAGTTCCTAAAAGGGCTAGCTATATCAGAGTCATTATGTTGGAGTTGAGTCGGATAGCTTCTCATTTGTTATGGCTCGGTCCTATTATGGCGGATATTGGTGCACAGTCCCCTTTCTTCTATATTTTTCGAGAAAGAGAATTGATATATGACCTATTCGAAGCTGCCACCGGTATACGAATGATGCATAATTATTTTCGTATTAGAAGAGTGGCTGCCGATCTACCCTATGGCTGGATAGATAAATGTTTGGATTTTTGCGATTATGTTTTAACAGGGGCTGCTGAGTATCAAAAACTTATTACCCGGAATCCTATTTTTTTAGAACGAGTTGAAGGCGTAGGCATTATTGGGAGAGACGAGGCATTAAATTGGGGTTTATCGGGACCAATGCTACGAGCTTCCGGCATAGAATGGGATCTTTGTAAAATTGATCATTATGAGTCTTACGATGAATTTGATTGGCAGGTTCAATGGCAACGAGAAGGGGATTCATTAGCTCGTTATTTAGTACGAATCGGTGAAATGATAGAATCCATAAAGATTATTCAACAGGCTCTGGAAGGAATTCCATGAGGGCCTTACGAAAATTTAGAAATGCGACGTTTTGACAGATTAAAAGATCCTGAATGGAATGATTTTGAATATCGGTTTATTAGTAAAAAGCCTTCTCCAACTTTTGAATTGTCGAAACAAGAACTTTATGTGAGAGTTGAAGCCCCAAAAGGAGAATTGGGAATTTTTTTGATAGGAGATCAGAGCATTTTTCCTTGGAGATGGAAAATTCGCCCACCAGGTTTTAGCAATTTGCAAATTCTTCCTCAGTTAGTTAAAAGAATGAAATTGGCTGATATTATGACAATACTAGGTAGCATAGATATCATTATGGGAGAAGTTGATCGTTGAAATGATAATTGATACAACAGAAACAAAGACTATCAATTCTTTTTCCAAATTGGAATCCTTAAAAGAAGTCTATGTGATCATATGGATGCTTGTCCCTATTGTGACTCTTGTATTAGGAATCACAATAGGTGTACTAGTAATTGTTTGGTTAGAAAGAGAAATATCTGCAGGAATACAACAACGTATCGGGCCTGAATATGCCGGTCCTTTAGGAATTCTTCAAGCTCTAGCAGATGGGACAAAACTACTTTTGAAAGAGAACCTTATTCCATCTACAGGAGATACTCGTTTATTGAAATTAGGATCATCCATAGCGGTAATATCTATCTTTCTAAGTTATTCAGTAATTCCTTTTGGTGATCACCTTGTTCTAGCCGATTTTAGTATTGGTGTTTTTTTTTTGGATTGCCATTTCAAGTATTGCTCCCGTTGGACTTCTTATGTCGGGGTATGGATCAAGTAATAAATATTCCTTTTTAGGTGGTCTACGAGCAGCTGCTCAATCAATTAGTTATGAAATACCATTAGCTCTATGTGTGTTATCAATATCTCTACGTGTGATTCAGTGAGACCTAAAATTTACCAAAATTATTTTCTTTCTAGAAACAAGGATAAAAAGATTTGATTGACTATATATATTTTTATTTTTCTTCAGCATTTGAGTTGATGAACTAAACCAGATAGTTATATGAGTGAAAGAAAACGACTTCTAAATTTGCAGTAAAAAAGTTGAGTCTCATTTCCTATGTACAAGAATCAAATGGTGAAAAAAGTAAACATAAGGAGCGCAACCCGGTTCTACTTGACTAAACCCGTGCTCCTCCAAGGAGAGAGTTTGCTTTACCCAACTCCCTTTTTGATAACAAGGCAAAAATCCCCGACCCGACACTTGTTAGTTTCGAATGAAGAATGAAATGTGCCCTGCCCTAGCAAGCACCTACTCCTATCAAAAAGCGAGACTTTACTAAACAAGCAAGAAAGGCTCTTTCTATCTTATTAGTCAAGCGCTAACGAGCAAGAAAAGGGATGCGATAAGAAGCAAGGGCTTTCGTGCAGTTGTTGCGCCCTTGCTTCTTGCCTTATCTTACTTAGTAAAGCAACCTTTCGCGCTAGGCGCTCACCTTTTCCCTAAAATAGAATATTTGGAAGTTGGTAAAGACCCGCAACCCATTTTGACCTACCCAATTCAATCCATTAAAAGTTGGGGGTGATTTGTACATAAGTGGCCTAGATGCCATGAGAATTTTTTTTGTTTGACATGTTATTATATATATAAAGGCAAACAAATGAAAGCCCACTTATGAACAGAAAAAGGCAAATTGGATTTGAACTTGATAGATATATAACTTGAGTTTGAAATGATAGAAAAGAAAGATTGACTAAATGGAAACTTATAGCTTAAAAGAACGTCAATGATATCATGAGTGGAAATTAACCGTCAAGAGATACAACTTTGACAGATATTCGAATTGAAATCAACAGAAAACTGCTTATTGTAAATAAAATTATAATAATTAGGGAAAACAATATCAGTCAATGGCTTCCCTAGTCTTATTGAAGGTATTTAGCATCCATACTTCAGATAGTAAATCATTACCGATTCAAGATATGATCATAATAATGAAGACAATGTGTGTTTTAATTTTAAGCCTTTTGCTTCAATAGCAGATCGAAGGAGTGGTCAATGGGATAAAACCATGTCGAAGGCTTGCTTTCCACACTTTGTCAATATCAAACATCTTGTTACCACATTCATGCTCATTCCAACCTTCCAATGCATGCAAAATCCCGGCTATTCTCCATGCACTCATCACCCTTCTTGGTAGCCAGTTCTGGAATTATAACAAAATTAGTCATGAATGTCCTAAGGACTTGTACCATACACAGATAATCAAATGATTTTTCTAACCTCACAACAGTCTACATTTTCAAGATGTTTTGGGATATTCATGGCTGGTGTGTTGAAATAGAAACAATCCTTGCGAGCTTTCCTTGGTGGAAATTGTGAAAAAGGAATGAATAATGTTCCTTTTGGTGCTTTCAATTGTTCATCTTCACTCAATCCGTCCCCTACTAGCCATATCTGCAATATAATATATATACTTTAATCAAGAAGTATTCTTTTCGGTTGTTCTTGTGAGGATATAGATATATATATATATATATGCAGGGGAGGGGGTATGGTTTATACCTTTGATGCGTAAGATTTTGAAGGGACCAAATTAGTAGCAACCTCAGGATTAAGTAATGCTTTTAGTCTCTTGTACTCTTCTCCATCTAGCATAACCTGTATATATAAATTTCAATGAAAAAACAGCATTGTGGAGATCAATATATAGTCAAATATACCTGAGTTCCACCTTGGCACAAGGCTAGGGCAATAGAGTAAGCAACTTTGGAGAAACGGCCTCTAAGTACCACTTGGGAAGTTCCTTTAGGAATGGAGTTTAAGACTACAGCGACGGCTAAACTACTACCATCCACCACCTTCACTTTCAACTTAGGATGCCTCCTTATATAAAGTTCACCATTCTTATTCACCTGCTTTTCCTGCTACAACATTACATTTCTGTATAATTGTTATTTGAGGCATTATTTGATTTTGTATAGTTTTACTTGCCTGATTTAGGAGTCCAAGGCTCAAAACTTTTACGCCTTTCTGATCCGCTTCGATAATTGCTTCCTCAATCAAATTGTTAATAGTATCTCTTTGCCATTGCATAAAGTACTGAGCAAAATAAAAAAATTAGGCCAATTGATCTCTTTAACAATGTATAACTCAGAACTAACAATAAGTTCTTACTTGTATACTATATTTTGGGATAGCCCAAGTTTGTATTTTGAGATTCCTGAACAAATTTCTCTCAACAACAAATGTGTGACCATAAATCCAAGTAATAAAAAATGACCATAGCGTGACGGGCGACATTAACCAAAAATACCACTTGGAAGTGTGAGGCTTTGAGGCCAAGGATGCAAATCCTAGTCGAAGATGGTAAATGGATTCTGGGGTTGTTAGATGTGTTAGGTGCACCACATCAGGCAATTCAGCTTTCCTCTCAAGTGACTTTTCGTATAGTGTATCTGAGGACTTATCCACTGTACCATACAGATAGTCATACATTGGCATAAAAAGTGAATAATTTGATCTAAATTGAGTGTGATGTAGTGAGTGGAACCTGTGCCATCAAAGAACTAATATTAGTGGTAAAGAATAAAACAGATTGTTCACAAATAAAAAACCTTCAGGATTACTTGTCTGCCTAGTCAGTCCATTAAAATACCCAATGAAATTCCACAAAGTAGGGTCTAGAGAGGGTAGATGCTGCTATATATAAATAAAAATTGAAAAACAGGGTTGAAAAGACTCACGAAGGCGTATATATCAAGTACTTGAGAGGGGGAAAGATAGAGAACGTCCACTTTGGAATTAGCTCAAAGTTGCAATGGCCCATGAGGTTCATGAAATCAAGATAGATGGAATAAGCAACAATTGAAGCTATAGAAGCAGTCCCAGTGAATATTGTTGTGGATAATGGAATAAAAAAGAGCATTAAGTATGTTACAATCTCAGCAAATGGGTGAATAACAGCTGCCAGCCAAAAAAAAATTGTAAGCATTTGCAGATAGTTGATTAAATGCTACAAAAGTATTTGAAGACGAGTTACCAGTGTGAGGCTCGGTGACAATGGAGGAGTGATGATGAGAATGATAACGAGAGTATAGAAAATGATGATGCAGAGCTCTGTGTAGCCAATAATAGAGGAACTCTACAGGACCGGTATGAATCAAGGCAGTTATAATGATCCCATCAATCCTCCAAAGAGGCAAGTGATGAGTCTCTGCGAACTTCAGGTATCCAATGTAGAACACCACTCCATTAAGTATAATTTGATCATCCCTATAAAAAAAAAATCCAACCTTAATCAATCATGTCATGTACAATTTATTTTGCATCCATCTTCTTTTAGTTTTGTTAGATCCCTTTGGATCCTGTTGAAAGTACTCCCCAAAGCATGGTTAGACACATGCAACCTAGTTGGATATGCATATCAAGAATGGGGATGCTTGAACGCGAAAAAAGGTGGAAGTATACATACCAGTTTGTTTCTCTGTCAACTTGATCAAATTCGATGCTTCTATCAAGAATCCGATTATCACCCTTAGCAGACCTGTAGCGAGATAGGGATATCCACGTTTGGTGGTGAACCATTCTCATGACTATATAGAGGAATATGAATATGTATGAAAAGTCCCTCTGGCTTTCTTCTTTGCTCATGAAGAATGAGTATATGCTATGACCCACAAATGGTGCCAAAACCAAGTACTTCATCCCAACAATTAAAAAAAAAAAAAAAAAGTTAAAAAGAGTTAAGCAAAAGGTGTTGGATGATGAAGCTATAGTAACTTCATCATCCAACACAAGATCGTTGATTCGAAAAAGATACAGAAGGAAGAAAAGAATACACAAAGCTAATTAAATGCATTAAGCTTGTCGAAACGAACACGCACAATCATCTTGTTCTATTGTATCAATGAAGGAACATGTATTCCAACAACAGAAAAAGAAGTACATATATACTGTAAACATAACATATTTTGACTGGAAAAAATAGTTGGAAATTCAATAAATGAGTACCTTAAAGTTGCCAAGGGATGCCCAAGGCCATTCTGTAAGGATGCCAGGTTTAGTAGCCATTCTTTAATTTGTTCCACTGCCTTGTGTGTATATATATAGATAGAGAGAGGGAATGCCAACCTTCTTAATCTATATTCCCTTGGGGGAATATTAATGAGAAGAATAATATCAAATAGTCCTGAGATTAAATTATAGTACCACTTAATTTGTTGTTTGGTTGGCAAGTTCGGGATATCTTATCTCGAAATTAATAATTAGTACGAGATAACTTATCCTAGGATAAAATAAGTAAATGACAAAAATATCCCTTTAAACCCTTTTTATACATCACTTTTCACATCTTGAAGGATATTTTTGTAAACAAATAAATTATTATTAAGATTTATTATATTGAATACAACAAACCAAACACTCAATAAAAAATAATAATAGCATAACTTATCCCATCATAACTAATTTCATCATAACTTATTCCATCATAACTAATCCCGTGATCATAACTTGAATTCGAACCAAATGATCCCATGATAGTTAACTATGCAGGAACAAATCATCCCATCTAACTACAAGTACGATTTATGTTTTTTTTCTTTTCTTATTGCTCTTCCCCGTTTCAATTTATATGACATAATTTGACCTAGAACATAATTTAAGTATAAAATGATGTTCTTTGTAACTTGTAGTTATAGTATTTTGTGTCTATAATTAAAAACATGTCATTAAGAGTTATTTGTTTTCAAATATAAAAATTTATCATTACCCTTCGGGGTGGCCAAGTGGTTTGCGCTTGAGACTACCAACAGATTTATCTATTGTAGATTACCTCAACCGTGTGGTTTGCGAGCTTGCGGGCTTGCTTTCATATAAAAAAATATAAAATTGTATCATTTGTATAAACTAATAAGGAAATAATTTCACTTTATGAAGCAGAGGAAGTATGAAAGTCAACGATGTTGTAGTCCTAATTCAAATGTGAAATAACATAGGAGTGTGTTTTTATGGGACCGTGTGACTAGGGCGGCAAATGGGCGTAAAAAATAGGTTGGATAACTGACGAGCGGGTTGAATATAGGTAAATTTTATGTATTCATGTATATATATTTATTTTGAAACCCAAGCAAAGTGTGGCGTAGTCTTAAATTTTTTTAAAAATTGACCCTCTAATCCCATTGTGAACGTGAACAATTTTTCACGTTTTTTTTTTCGGAATTTATTATAAAAGAAGTGGAAAAATAATAAATTTAAACCCAAAAAAATCGAAGGTCCATTTCTGAAAGCTAAAAATCACTTTCATCTTCCCAAATTCCTAAATCACTTCATTAGTTCTCCCACCAAGATTCAAGAGCCAACTATTAAATCACGTTTCAGGTCTCTTGTAACGGAACTAACTTTTTGTATCTATAAGCTATATATTACTACTTTCTTGAAATTGTGTTTTGTTGACTTATTCACACGTTTATCCTTTTTCATTTTTCAAACCTCCTAAATGAAAATTTTAGATCCGCCAGTTCTTGCGGTAGAACATTTCTTTCACTATTATTAATATATAGTTCATGTATAAATCAAATTAATATTGTTATTCTGCGTCAGCAGAAAAATTCTGATAATATTAACTTTGATCATCTTAAATTTCATCATTTCCGTGTATTATGTGATTTGTCCTCTTAATATTTCTCACATTTATATGAAGTTGAAGTTGAAATTATAATCATTTTTGTAAATAAATAGCAAGTGAAAAGTTTTAAGATAATCTATTTATGCATTTAAGGGTGTTGTTTAGTTATCAATAAAATGATTGAGAACTATGAGGTCTTAAGAGTTATCTGGTACGTGTTAATGCTGGGAGGTGACAGTTATCCCGTGAAATTAATGGAGATGCACGGAAATTGGCTTGAAAACCATGGTCATTAAAATAAAAAGTCTATTTATGTTGAAATTCAAAATTTGTTCTTGATTAACACTAAATGACTACTCAATAGTCAATACTCCATTGATGAACTTTCTAGAATAGTCAACTTTCTAATAAAATATTATAGAGAAAAATGCTCTAATCAACACAATGTAAACCGCACCCAGCCGCTTTTTACCCATTTTACTGCAGGTTGATAATGGGTCGATCCATATGTAAAATGGGTTGGTTAAATAGGGGCGGGTACTTAGGGTGGACCAGGCAAAAATGAATTAGAATTGCTATCATTAAAGTGTGACCAATTAGGGGATAATTAACTAGGAGCTACCTCTACGAATAGATTGTGCTAACCAATTGAGCTATTAATGTGTGTGACACTCATATGGTGTTAAAGTTAGCTCATAAAATTATAATCCGAAAAAATTTAATTTTTAATCGCTCAATTGATTTGTTATATCTAAATTATCACATTATTAATAAGAATTTGATTCCCATCTTATAATTTTCTCGTCCATTTCTTTTTAAACTATGAATTTTCCTTTCTTTATGGGACCATGGGATAAGCAACTTGCCAATTACGACATCTAGGATTTATAGTTTAAGCTAATATTAATCAATATTAATTGTGTGTGCATTAATAAAAGGGAGTCGCCGCCTATTTTTATTAAACTCAATATGTTAGATCAGATTAGGTAAATACCAAAAAAAAAAAAATCAAATACAATTGTTATTTTGGGATCAATTTCTGTGGCCTTCTTTTAGTCAATTTTTATAATTAAAAATAATTTAACTTTAGAGTTTCTATTTTATTTTTAATAAAACGATTTATAGACACACAAAATTCTATTTTTTATTTTAAATTATAAATTTCAAAAGTCTTTTTATATTCTTTTGAACTATATACCAGGTCAAATTTATTTATTTTTGTTGTGGAAAGTAATACACTAAAATTGAGATAATTTTTTTAAAGTTATTACATACGAGGACCAATCTAAATGATGCAATCCCTAAAAATATTATGTGTCATTAATGTCTTAGAGCCTCCAAACTAAGTTAGTTAGTGTGTGATTATAAATTGGGACAAAGTAATTATAATTATTGAACGTAAAAATTCCATTCAAACCTCCTTTAAATATTTTACATTACATTCTCAGTGCTTTCCTTTTAAAAAATTTATTACTAGAAGCTATTATCTTTAATTTAAATAAAATTACCTAATAATATTTTTTATTTTTTAGAATTTGATTTTAAATAAAGTTTTAATTTAAGCAGATTTTAATGGAAAAAATAATTAAATAGATTGAGTGACTTTTGAAGTAAAAAACAAAGTTGAATGACTTTATAAGTAAAACGTCTATAGTTGAGTGACTTTTGGAGTAAAAATGAAAGTTGAGTGATTTTATGTGATAAAACTCTTTAGTTGATAATCGTTGGGGATATTAAATTTATTTTAAATTTACTCGATAAACTAAATATGTTTTACCGGACAAAATTAAACAAGAAGGGAGATTGGTAATGTAATTTAATGAACGTTTGCGTTTCATTTGGTTGAGTTGGGCTGGCCTTGTTAATAGAACAACTTTCACATTTAGTAAATATAAAAATCATATTTGTATGTTATAGCTATAGTTTGCATAATTGCGCTCCATAGCAAAATTTATGTTTGTTATGGAGCATCAGATTGTATAAATCGCTGGGGGCATCAGATTTGTATAAAATCACTGGCAGCCTCAGATTTGTATAAATCGCAGGCAACCTCTCATTTGTATATCGCTGGCAGCCTCTCATTTGTATAAATCGTTGGCAGCCTCTCAATTCAATTTTATGTGTTTGTATTCCTGCATAAAAATTGAATTTGTATACAATTGAATCGAAATAAAACATTTGTATATCAAATCTCTCTCTCTCTCTCTCGCTTTATACAAACACAAATTACACATTGTATTTTGTATAATCTGTGTTTGTATAAAGCGAGAAAGAGAGAAAGGCAAAAGAGAACTAGGCAGGGAATATTTGTATTATATAATTATAAGTGTATATGACAAAGATATATGTATTTTGCATGTGTATATACAATTTTCTCTCGATGTATACAAACAAAAACACAATTTATACATTTGTGTTTGTATAAAATGAAAGAGGCGAGCGAGAATTTCAAGGGGAGAGGTGAATGCCAACAATTTGCTAAGGGTTACAATTAAATCAAACTGTAGTTATAACATTTAATTTGAATTAATAGTTTGCTATTATATACAATTTTCCCTTTGTTAATTTAAGTTGAGAGTTTGAGAGATAAAATAGAGTCCAGACCCAAAAGGACAAAAAAAATTGTCAAAAATTTCAAAAGGGCACATCAATTTTTTTTAAAAACCAAAAGGACAAAATCGCTCCTGACGAAGCGATTTCCCTCTGACACAATGACTAAAAATCACTGCTAGTCGCTGCCCTAGCAACGATTTTGTCCAAAAACTTTTTTTCTTTTTTTTATTAAAAATCGCTACCACATCAGCGATTTTAAGTCAAATTTTTTTTTCTTCCCTTACATCGTTGCAGGGGCAGCGTTTTTCATGACTAATGTTAATGTGCTATTATTTTCATGCCTATTGTTAATTATTAATAATATAAAAATGATAAACAAGACGGACAGTATACTCAATAAAATTGTTGAAGCATGAGGAAAATTGAATTATATATCATAAATAATAATAAAAGAGTATTGAATTAAAAAAAAAAAACTTCAAAAGGGGCAAAGATTAAACACATAAAAAAAATCGTGATTTTTTTTTAATTTTATCAAAATCGCTGGAAGTATAGCGGTTTTAAAAAAAATCTTTCTTTTAAAATTCTTTTGAAGAATTTTTTTTTATTTATTTTGAGAAAATTGTTGTTTTTTTTTAACGGACGACGTCAACTTTTGTCATAAGAAAATCGCTCCTGACGGAGTGATTTTGCCCTTTTGGTTAATTTTTTTTTTGATGTACCATTTTAATTTTTTGAAAGAAAAAAGTTGCTCTATTTGCTCTGGACTCAGATAAAATAGATATCGTAGGTTTTGAGTATTTGACGAAGATGGTGGCACATCCGTTAGAATAGTAACCCTATTATTTAAATTTTATGGATAAATTTGAATGATTTCACTTGGTTCAAAAATAAGTCTATTCGTTAATTTAACTGGAAATCGATTCAAAGAAATTTTAAATTACACTTTAAATCCTTGAGACTCGAAAAATTCAATGTTAGTAAAAATTATCTTTTGAATCTTATAAAAATGTCAGAACTCAATTTCTGACTCGTTTATACTCATCTTAATAAATTTGATCAAACTTTTCAAATTCTAACTTTCAAAACTAAAAATCTTCTTAGAAACATATTCCATCACTTCAGAAATAGTGACACCATTTCCCACAAGTCACAAACAGTAAAATGAAGTTGTGGGAAGGGTCAAACAAGGAAAAAGAGATTGAAAGCCCAAAACTACCACGACGATCGTTACACAAATATTTAACTTATTATAGATCATAAATTTCTAAAAAAACATGTATAAATATCTTAAACTATGTGCTTAGTCAAATAATTCCACATAATTTGAAAAAGAATAAGACAAAAAATTAAAGGAAACAACTGGTAGTCTTTAATTTATGAAAAAGATCAAAATTATCCCTGGATTATGCGAAACTAAATAGAAATGCACTGAATAACTCCCTCTGTTCAACAATGGATTATGCGAAACTAAATAGAAATGCACTGAATAACTCCCTCTGTTCAACAATAGTTGTCCACTATTAACTTGACACACCCCTTAAGAAACAATAAATAATAGGGGTAATATTACTATATTATCCTTTTACTTTATTAAATTTAATGCATTAAAAATGTGTTAGATGATAAATAATATTTAATAGCAAGGGTAAAATAAACACAAAAGATAAATTATATCTTGATTTTCTAAATTGAACATGTATTGTTCGACAACTATTATTGAACGGTGGGAGTAATAATTTGGTCTAAAAAAGAGTCTTCCACTTATGGTTTGGATTAAAAATGTCCATAGCATTACTTAATTGGTCAAACGTCCTTTTTCTAATAATTGTATATTACTTTTTTTCTTTTTAAACACATTACTCTTAATAAAAATATGGCTTAAGTCATCCATAGCCACTCAAAGTTGTCCGCATAATTCATTTGAACACCTCAACCTAATCTTATACCTATTGAACACTTCTACAAACTCAAATTTGAACCATTTAAACACTTTTTTGATAATCAGCTAAAAATATAATATGTGTGTAACACACTCGTAATGACGTGACAAATTGACGAATTAATGATATACATGTGGCATTTTGAGTTAAAATAATAATTAAAAATTTATAATAAAAAAGAGGTAAAGGTCATGTCCGATTGTCCGCCACCGTCGACCTTGCAACCTTTTCTATTCAAATGCTTTCATCCATTCGGTGTCTCCTAATTCAACTAAAAATAAAATCCAAATATGTTTATTAAAGAAAAAAAATTAGAAATAGTAAACTACATATTCTTTTTTAATTTCTTTTTTTCGTTTTCTCATCTCAGATTCAGAAGAAAGCTCAAGAAAATTCAACCATTAATGGTGGAATTGAAATGTTTGTAAGAGATTTCTCAAATTTAAATAAGGACAATTTGAAATCGAACTCTTCTTTAATTTCTTCATTTCTATTATTTTCAACTTTTCTATTCAATAGTTAATTCTGAAATTGGGCTTTTTATTATAGGAAATTACTCATTTTTGAAAAAGAAATTTTAAAATTGTTTGATTTGTAGCTCAGCCCATCTTCTATCTTAATTTTTGAAAAGAATAGAAGTGCTTTCTAGATGAATATGATAGTGGTGAGGGAGAAGGTGAAATGACTGAATATAAGAGAGAAAGAGAAGGGTGGATAGTGGTGGGAATGGCGGCGGCGGCGGGTGCAATGGAAATGGTTGTGGTGGTG
The DNA here is from genome assembly GCA_029007595.1 of Solanum commersonii. Lineage (NCBI taxonomy): Eukaryota > Viridiplantae > Streptophyta > Magnoliopsida > Solanales > Solanaceae > Solanum > Solanum commersonii. The sequence continues at coordinate 3,291,565 of JAJTWQ010000058.1, forward strand.
TCGGCAAGCGCGGAGGAAATGGGTAATGGTGAAAGAAGAAAAAAGAGATAAAAAAATATATTAGCTAAAAATGTTGGTCACACGCTGAATATTGGTATAATACACTTTTCATGCCATATCAGCGAAAAATGTTTAATAGGTACCTATTTTGAATAAATTAAGTGTTCAATAGGTACATCTTCTAGTTAAGGTGTTCAAATGAATTATGAGGACAACTTTGAGTGTTTGTTGATGATTTAAGCTTAAAAATATTTAAAATAAAGAATTGTATTTATGTTTTTTTTCTTTTAAAATCACATTAACTAAGTAATAAATAAGTAGGAAATGATTTTTTTTTAAATCTCATTTTATCAATTAAACCAAAATACCTACATATACCTTTTAAAGGCTAGTATAGATTATATAAGTAGGATTATAAAAAATTCATCATTAATTTCATTTCGATAACGATAAAAACAATTTTAATAAAATAGAAAATATTTTTATTTCAATTAATTTTTTTTACAATTAAAGTAGGTTAAACATTTACTAATAGAAAAAATATTATTAGGAAAATAATATATTTAAAAAGAAATAAAAATAATATGTTAATTTGTTTTTTAGAAAAGGACATTTTGACTCATTTTAGTAAAAATAACGACATTTTTTAACAGTAAAAATATTTTAAAATCAAACTATTATTAATTGAAGACATTTTAAGTCAATTTTCGCAACCCTTTTTCGGTTTAATTTAACTTGGGATATTTTCATGATTTCATCTCTTTTTTTTTTTCTTTTTTTTGGGTAATAAAAGATACTTATATTAACTGCTTCATTACATGGGAGTGGCAGAGCTTAAGGGTCTGCTGTCTTTTCTGGTTTACGCAAAAATAAGTTGTACTCATTGAACTTGAGTATATTTTCATCTCTGTCGAAAATTTTTTGGATAGAAACCCTTTTATCATTAATGTAGTAATTCATTTTGGTTAGTTCCAACAGCTCCGGATATCGCATAATTCAAATGTGCTCCTCTCCGGCGGTTCCCAATTGCTTGGTCGTTCGGTAAAGCTTCACTTAATTTGTGTTTCTTACTCTTTTCTTTGTGATTTGTTTCTAATTTGCTGATTTTGATTTCCTTATTTTCGTTTGATTTTTTCCTTCATTCATAATGACATTAGTTTTCATTAGTTCTCTTTGAATTCTCATAACTTGGTTAGTTAGTTGTGTGTACCAATCTGGAATAGTGAATGACAGAACTCTTGGCCTTACGAGAAACGGCCAACTTTGCTATTCAAAGGGATAGAAGAAAAAAAATGTTGGAAGAGATGGCCTTGAGCCTGTTCTGGGTTCTATTAATTAATACAGTAATTAAAGTGTGCAAGGTCACTGAACTTAGAGTAGTAGGAAATTCCAGTGAAAGCTTAATACTAAGAAGAGCAAGAACATCGGGTTTCGAAAAGGCTAACTGCTGATTTCACTCAACCTCTCCTCGGCCATAAACATTTTATCCTGCTAGGTTATACTAAACCATTTGTCACAATGTTTGTACGGGGTTGGGAGCATGGACCGAGGAAAGAGAGAATTGGCCATAGACAGATTGGAATGGTTGATCTTAAGCCAAATCTTAATAAGAGACCTTAAAATTCAAATCTTATTTGCTAGGTTAGCACTGTACATTGAGGGCAAATTTTATTGAATGAACTTCTTAAAATACAACAGCTTGAGAAACAAAATAAATCTGCTGCACAAGCTTTAAAGTCACCACTAATCCAAGATTCAATAGTAAATGGAGCAGTCTATACATAGTCTTAACCCGATTAAGCAGCGGAAATCTTGGTTAATGGGCAAAAACCATGTCCGAGGCTAGCTTTCCACACTTTTTGAGTATCAAGTATCATGTCACCACATTCATGCTCATTCCAACCTTCCAATGCATGCACAATTCCAGCTATTCTCCAGGCACTCATCACTCTTCTTGGCAGCCAATTCTTGATTCAAAAAGTAAAATCACTCATTTAATTACCAAAACAAGATCGAAATTAGAAGAAGAGAAATTAAATAACCCTTTCTAACCTCACAAGAGTCTACATTTTCAAGATGTTTTGGAGCAATCATGGCTGGTGTGTTGAAGTAGAAACAATCCTTGCGAACTTTCCTTGGTGGGAATTGTGAATAAGGAATGAATAATGTTCCTTTTGGTGCTTTCAATTGTTCATCTTTGCTCAATCCATCCCCTACTAGCCATGTCTGCAATGTAATACTTCAATCAAGAGTTTCTTTATAAATCTATAGAAATGAGACATGACATGACATGTTCGGGAAGATTCTTTTCTATATTTCGACTTTTAAAAATCCAAAATTGTTCAAACCTCAAACATAGTGATAAAACTTTGGGTTAGGAGATTGAGGAGGGAGGGGCAGGTGCAAGGAAATGTTACAAATTGTCTATATATTTCAATCTGTTTCTGGTTTATACCTTTGAAACATTATAACATTTTGAGAGGACCAAATTAGTTGCAGCCTCGGGGGTAAGCTTTGCTTTAAGTCTCTTGTAATCTTCTTCGTCTAACATGACAACCTATATAAAGAAAATTATGATGAATGAGAGAACAGAAAATTAAACCAAAAATGGTGGAGGAGATTAATAGTCAATTATACCTGAATTCCTCCTTTGCACAAGGCAAGAGCAATGGAGTTAGCAACTTTGGACAAACGACCTCGAAGGACAACTTGAGAAGTTCCTTCAGAAATGGAATTGAGAACCACGGCCACAGCTAGGCTACTTCCATCTACCACCTTCACTTTCAACTGAGGATGCCTCCTTAGGTAAAGCCCTCCGTTACTATTCAGTTGCTCTTCCTGGAAAGTTGCATTTGAAATAAAGCATAAATATGAATTGACCCTCTTTAATTGGTTCAACCTACAAACATTGATATAGGGTGAGAGGTGAATTCTTTTTAAATCTTTTTCTCCATAATAACAATATTTTGAGATTGCTTACAAAAAACATTTTGCGATAAGCTTGCAAGATAATTACCAGTTAAGAATAGATCATGCATTTTTCTCATAGATAAATAAGGATGGGTATTGTAAGGCTTTTTAGACATATATTTTGACTTGCCTGATTTAAGAGTCCAAGGCTCAACACTTTTATGCCTTTTTGATCTGCTTCAATGATGGCTTTCTCGATCATATTGTTAATACTCTCTCGTTGCCATTGCATAAAGTACTGCAACAAAATCAAGAATCAAGACAAATTACTAATCCCTTTAACAACGGACCTGCAATATGTAACAACAATCTTCAATAATGACAGCTTAATTACTTGTATGCGATACTTTGGAATAGCCCAAGTTTGTAATTTGAGATTCTTGAACAAATTTCTCTCAACAACAAATGTGTAACCATAAATCCATGTAAGCATTATTGACCATAGTGTGACGGGCCACATTAACAACATATACCACTTAGAGGTGTGAGGTTTTGAGGCCAGCGATGCAAATCCAAGTCGAAGATGGTAGATGGATTCTAGGGTTGTTAGATGTGCAAGGTGCACCACATCAGGCACTTCAGCTTCTCTCTCAAGTGACTTCTCATACAATGTGTCCGATGACTTGTCCATTGTATCGTAGATATAGTCATAGAGTGGCATGAAAAGGCAATAATTTGTTCTGAATTGGGTGTGATGTAGTGAGTGGTACCTGTGCCATCAAAACGTTGATATTAGTGGCAAAAGAGTAAATAATCACAAATACAGAGCTTCAGTTATTACTGATTATAGGAAAAGTACATTTGAAAGAAACATTAATATCCATTGTCTCTATTTATTTCCCTGAGTAGCTAAAGTTCTTGAATCTTTCAGAAGTAGCACGAAAAAATGTCTTAGCTGCTGGCTTACATAAAGGTTTTGTTATCAATATAGACATCCTATGTAGATGTCAAGTAGACAACAATTGTTCTTAAATCGAATATAAAAACTGAAATATGATCTAAAATTTATACATTGACAGTTGGATTTTTTCTTACAAGTTATAATAGAGGTTAATTAGTTACCATTTTAACCATGTTACTTATTAAAGATTAATGTAATAATAATTGCCTAATTAGAGACATTGTTGTATAAAACATCGCGGAGAAAAAAAACTTAAACTCGTTAAAATACAGGGCAAGAAGTTTAAACTCACGAGGGCGTATACATGAAGTACTTGAGAGGGTGAAAGATAGAGAACATCCACTTAGGAATTAGCTCAAAGTTGCAATGGCCCATGAGGTTCATGAAATCGATAAAGATGATGTAAACACCAATTGAAGCTATAGAAGCAGTCCCGGTGAATAATGTTGTGAATATGGGTATGGAAAAGAGCATATAATATGCTAGTATCTCAGCAAATGGATGAACTACAGCTGCCAAAAATAAAATAAAATAACTTTGTAAGCCATACAAATTGGTAATTGATTAGTAAAATTGCTCTATTCCCCGTTGGTTATGTTAGGCTAGCTCTCTGAATTTTTTTAATGATGACAAGAATTGAAGTGCTATGTCATGTGACTTACAGTATGGCGTGTCAATAGTATATATCTGAGTTTAAGGGTGTGCTTGGTAAAACGTCTTTCTTGGTACATAAGCAGAAAACAACATTTGTGTATAATCTAGGTGAACATTGTGAGAGTTGGAGGTGGGGGTAGCCGGGGAGGGGTGTGAGGGTGGTGGGGATATAGTGTGTTAAAGAGCGTGGAGGACTCAGGAGACAATCATTATGGGATGTCACTTGTGGAACTTATTTCCCTTACTTTTATTGGAGAAGTCATTTTCCTAGATTTTATTTTTCTTCAAAATTACAACTAGTACTTACCGAAGATCAATTTCAAATTAGTTAGATAAGAACTAACATGATCACTTGCATGCTTCTTCTCCAGGGTTGATCAGATCCAGGGGCGGCTCTATGTACTTTAAAAAGGCTAAATCGTGGTAACAAAACGGAGCTCTTGGACTCTTTGTTCAGGTGATAGTGTTTGGTATGGAAAATCGTTTGAAATTTGGTTGCACGATGACCCATTGGCCTTAGGCCCCCAAATTTTAGGGGGCCTCAATTTTTTACCAAAAATAAATTATGTGTTAATTTTTTTTATAGAAAAACATTGATTATTTACAATAAAAAGTATATATCTAAAATTATTATTTTATTCTCTTCAACCCCATTCAAATAGAAGAAATCAAGAACATTGTTTTATTTTCTTACACTCTCTCTACTAATACTCACATTATTTTCTTTTTAACTCATTTTACACTCTCTTCTTTAAATTGTTGATAAGTTAGAGTAATATTCTGTCAAAAATATAAATTAATAGTTGAAAAGTGTTGAACAAATTAAATTGTAAATTCTTTTTCCATTTCCTCTTAGATTTTCAAGCATTACAACAACCATAGTAAAATGTGGGGTAACCAAATTATCAACTTCATCAAAGCTATGGTTCTAACTCTTATATTTATTTGAAATTTGCCAACTTATTACTTGTAGAACTATGTTAACAATTCATATAATGATTGCCCGAGTAAAATAATATTTTTCAACATTGAATAATAAAATTGATCACTTGCATGCATCTTCTCCAGGATTGATCAGATCTAATTAATCGAAGTGATGGAAAACAATTTTAAAGACAAATTACCAGTGATTGGCTCAGTAACAATGGAGGAGTGGTGATGAGAATGGTAACGAGAGTAGAGAAAATGATGATGCAGAGCTCTGTGTAGCCAATAATAGAGGAACTCTACAGGACCAATATGAAGCAAGGCAGTTATAATGATCCCATCGGTCCTCCACATAGGCATGTGATGAGCTTGTTCCAGAATCAAGTACCCGATATAATATACCAACCCAAAAAGTATGATCTCATCATCCCTACAAAACAATTAATTATTCAATCATTTAATTTTGCATTTGTCCTTTCGTTTTGTTAGATCCCTTGTATCTACAAAAAGTGAAAAATGAAGGTACATATATACCAGTTGCTTTCTCTGTCAACTTGATCAAATTCAATGCTTCTATCAAGAATTCGATTGTTCCCCTTTACAGTCCTGTAGCGGGATAAAGATATCCATATCTGGTAGTGAACCATTCTGAAGAGAGTTAATGGGAGTAGGAGTATGTAGAACATGTCCCTCTCACTTTCATCTTTACTCATGAAGAATGTGTATATGCTGTGACACGCAAATGGTGCCAATACCAAGTACTTCATCATCCCAACAAATCATTTTTGAAAAATAAAAGAAAAGTTATTAGCACAAGTGACAATGACTACTCCGTTGCATGTAATACGTATGCGGTACGTTTATTATAGAGTTGCATGAAGCTACTAGTGATTTCTTTTTGCCATAAATGATATACTAGAAAAGAGTATATATGGATTCTGATAATTGTTAGTGTGTACCATGAACTTACTTTTACCAGAGTAGTCATATTGGATCCATCATCTTAAGTTTATGGATTCTGATATTTGTTAATGTACATATTCAATGGATTTCTTAATAAATATATAGAATTTGGATCAAAGTTACTAGTACCCGTAGCTTCGACCCTGCAACTTTTTACCATAAATGTTAGTAGAAAGAGTATACCTTTAAGTTGCCAAGACATGCCCATGGACAGTTAGTGAGAATGCCAGGTTTATTAGCCATTCTTTTGTTCAAGTGCTTCTAGCTTTGCCCCAACTTGTGTGTAAAAGCTTTTGCTTCAACGGCCTTTATATACATATAGAATTCTACTAAATGTATATATTAGGGATGGCACACACGCGCGCATATATATATATATATATATATATACATATATATATGTTTCCTATTTACCCTATTAAAATTTAAGTACTGCAAAGTCGATGCATCTACATGTGCCTTTCTGTTATAGCGAGTTGGGATGGCAATGGAGCTGGACGGGGCGAGTTGAGCTTAATCCGTAAAAAATTTAATTCGTCCCCTATAATAATTTTTATTTTATTTTCAACCCGCCTCGCATAGACCGGTCCCACATAATTTTTATAATATTTTCTTTTTCTAGTTAAGTTTGATACTAAAAATAAAACTTATAAAAATAAATCATTTTTCATTAAGTTGCATCAATTTAATAGATAACGACTTAAATTTATTTTTTAGACGTCAATTAGGAAGCATGTAAGAAATTATATTATTTTTTATTGAACCATTTTCATTTACTATCTTGAATATCTTAATAAATAATGTTCTATCACTCTTATAACATGTAAAAAGGTAATAGTAAGTTTGAACCCCGCATAAAATTACATATACCCACAACCCACATTAATTTTAAAAAAGCCCCACTTCAACATGCCCCGCATCCCTCCAGCTCCGCACAATCTTAAATCCGCCTAGCCTGCTCCACATAACCTTAAACCCACCCCATGCATTGGTCCCGCCCCATTTTCATCCCTAAAAGCAAGAACTCGTGTTAATTAGGTTACTAATTTCACTATGTAAGGACAACTTACGTGTAATTATTTTCAAGTTGATCTCATAGTCCAAGATTTTACTCCTTTTTTTTCTATTGCATATTATATAAGTCCGAAGCCAAGGTCATTTTTTACCTCCAAAAAATAAAAACAGCACATCAATTTTTTTTTTATTCAAAAGGCTAAAATCGCTCCTAACGAAGCAATTTTCTTCTATTCCATTAAAAGAAATATTGGCAGCGATTTTTCAAAAAAAAAATCATTATTTCTTTTAAATCGCTGCTATAGCAGCGTTTTTATATTAAAAAAACAACGATTTTTTGTTAAGGATTTAAAAAAAAAAGCATAAAAGAACAAGTTTTAAATTACATAAATTTCCGGCGGCAATCATTAAAAAAAAACAAGTTTTTTAAAGAAAAAATCGCTGCTGAAGCGGCGATTTTCAGTTTTAATTTTTTTTAAAAAAAATTTCATTAAAATCGCTGAAAGTGTAAAGATTTTTTTAAAAAAAAAGCTTTTTATGAAAACCGTTGCCTTCAGTTTTAATTTTTTTTTTAATTTTTATTAAATTCGCTGCAATAGTAGGACTTTTTTTTAAAAAAAATAATTAATTTCTTAAACAAAATCGCTGCTATATAGCAGAGATTTTACTTTTATTTTTTTATATAAAAACGCTGCTATTAAAGAAAAAAAGAAAAAAAATTTGAGAAAATTACTTCGAAGGCAGGGATTTTTATGGAACGGCGTCAATTTTTGTCAGAACGATTTTGCCCTTTTGGTTAAAAACAATTTTGATGTGCCATTTTTGTTTTTTGAAGAAAAAAATTGTCCTTTTGGCTCCGGTCTCCCATATTATATATTCCGTCCGTTTAAAAAAGAATGATCTACTTTACATTTTAGTCTGTTTAAAAAAGAATCATCCGTTCCCTTTTTTTTTTTAGCAATACTTCATTTTCAGGTTGTGGCATGTTTAAGCCTTAAGGCCACAAAATTAAAAACACATTTTTTTGGTACATTTAACAATTGACATAACGTTAATTTAGGATCATAAAATTAAATTTTTTTAATATATTTTTTGGTACATTTGACAATTGACATAACGTTAATTTAGGACCATAAAATTGAATTTTTTTCTTATATTATATAAATAGTTAAATGGATTTATTTCTCATATAATCACCCAAAATTATTATCTTAAATTTTTTTCAATAAAAAGTGACATTTTCAATAATAACTACTGAAAAATCAACTCCAATATTCTTTGATGGGACCAAGATAAAAGCAACTATCGAGTCCACCTAACACTGTATAGATTATGCTAACATTAATTGTGTGTTTGCGTGGAAAGTTGAATATGTGCTTTAATACAAGGGATGGCTATATTATTTGAGATCCTTGTTGAGACACAAAAGGATGCGTTTAAACATTAGCTTCTGCTTGGTTGTTGCTACACCACCATGAAATTCAACAAAATCACATACATAGCACCATTGTGGTATGAAACTTATCCTCTTAAATTAATGAGTGATAATTCAATTATAAAACTTACATTTTATTTGTTTAGGTATGAAATTAAAATAAAATAAAAATCTAAGTGTTTTGACCTTATAGGATTCATGTATCTATTTATTTAATTTTATATAAATTTAAGTGTCTACTTATACAGACGAAATGATCTGGTGAACCCTTGTACTTGTATCAGTTTGTATTTTGATCCCTTCTACTTATCTATTTGTCATCTAAACCCTTAAACTCAATTAAAATGAGACTTTTAAGCCCCGCCAATCATGTGTGTAGCTCACTCTTCTTTATATAATTGACATGTCATATCCATGTCAGATATATTAATGTAATATCATAATTATTTCATAACTATTTTTTAAAATTATTAACCAAAATTATTTAATAAAATGTAAAATAATAACATTTTAATTTATTTTTGGCATTTTAAAAGTGAACTTCCATACATCTAATTCTCCCTATTTTCATGACCAAAATCGCCGGAGAAAGGAATGCCGCCGTCGTCACCATTTTTGCCGGCGAAATCACATATACTTTCTCCCTCACCCGTCTTCATCTCCGCCACACACCATCACTGTTTTCTTTCCTCCTCCAACCTCCACAAAAACAACAACCTAAGCATCCTCTTCCATTCGCTTTTGTTCTAATTCTAGCTTGTATATCTGCTGCCGTAGGCGAACAAAGGAAGACCTATCAGCCTTCGTTATTGTGAATCTTCGTTGAATGACCTCAGACTTGTGCTGTAGCTCATTCCTTGCTTCAACCAAGCAATTAACAAATTGACCTATCAGAACTAGAAGACTTGGTAAAAGGATATAAACACACCAATTCCTCTTTCTCCTTCACAACCCCATAATCCCTCTTCCCTTCCTCTTCACTATTTGAATCGGGTCTCTTCTTCTTAGCCCGTTTCTTTTTCTTCGTCCTCTCTTTATCCTTTTCCTCTTCACTATTTGAATCGGGTCTCTTCTTCTTAGCCCGTTTCTTTTTCTTTGTCCTCTCTTTATCCTTAACCTCTTCAACCTTTTCAGCATCATGACCCGATTCAATCTTATTCGGGGCATCATCACCCAATTCATTACCAAACAGTTTCACCCATTTAGGTGAATTGGAGGTAAGGTCTCGAGAAGAATAGAATGGGTGAAATGGGTCGGGTCAGATTGATGCGTAATCTCCGATTGTTCATCATTCTTAGATTCTTGTTGTATAGATAAGTCTTGTCCGACTTTAATTAGGTGTTGATGGGTGTCATTTATCTTCTTCTTAGTAAGCTTAGAGTAAAGAGAAAAAATGAGAATGGTGAGAGAACAAAATGAGAAAGTGAAGAAGAAAAGCAATAAAGGGGACAATAGTGATTGCTTCTGGTGTTGGTGGTGATGAATGTGACAGTAGGGTGGAGAAAATGGTTCAGAAGTGAAGAAAAAGAAGAGAAAATTAGGAGTCGCCGCCATGGGAATGCGTCATTTACAGAAGAAAAAGGAAGAAGAAATGACTTTTTAATTAATTGTTTTTTTTAAAAAATATTTCTTTTTTAATTATATTTTTTTTCAACCTAAAAATGTTATTCACTCGCCTTAAGGTGCGTAAAGTCACATATTTTCGCCAATTCAGCCGTTTTAAAGACACATAAGTTTGGTCAATGGTCAGAGGGATTTGTTAAATTGTGTTTTATTGAGTTCAAGGGTTCAGATGACAAAAGGGTAAGTAGAAGGATTTAGAATACAAATTGATACAAATATAAGGGTTCACCAGACCATTTTGCCACTTATACATACTAAGTTGAGGGCATAAATACGAAGTAAAACCAAGTTAAATGACACATTTATATATTACTCCCTCCGTCCCATTTTATATGAGGTACTTTGATTCGACACGGAGTTTAAGAAAGAAAGGAAGATTTTTAAAACTTGTGATCTAAAATGAATGACAGAAATTTGTGTGGCTATAAATCATCTCATTAAGGGTAAAACAGACATTTTAAAGTTAAATTATTAAGTGCTCCCTTTGTCCCTAATTACTTGTCCACTTTTGAATTGACACACCTATTAAGAAAATTGTTATTGTGAGTTTACCATTTTATTCCTATTAATTGAAATAGATGAATTAAAAACTTAAAATTTTTAAGAAGTTCTATATTTTTCAAAGTAATAAATCGAGGGTATAATAGAGAATTTTTTTTTGTCCTTTCTTGATTTGTCAAAATTGACAAATAATTAGAGACAACTAAAAAAGGAAAAGTAGACAAGTAATTAGTAAAAAAGGGAATACTTAATATAGAAATGTGTTATTCTTTTTAGGACTTACTAAAAAGAAAAATAAGTCACATAAATTAAGACAGAGAGAGTATGTCTTTTCCAAATGATAATTTTATTTAAAATTTCTAACTTCCGTTACCTTCTGTTATGTTCAAGGATCAAATATGCACGTATATTTTATAATTTTTGGTATAATAATAAATAAATTCTATAAATTTTATTTATTTGTGGAATTCATGATTACATGGCATGAAAAATATTTTATTTTGTCATGTTAAATTTATTTAAATGATAAAATATAGTTGAGTGATTTTTGAAGATAAAAACTTTAAATTGAGTGATTTTATTGATATAAAACAAAATTAAAATAACTTTACTAGATAATTTATCATAACTTCAGTGACCTTTTTAAGATATTAACTCATAATTGATTGAAGGTCACTACTCACATGTATTCAGATTAATAACACGGAGACTAAAATAGGAATAAGATAATAAATCAAGGACCCAAATTGCTATTTTTCCCTGCATCACCATTGAAAATTGCATTCGTGTTCTCCAGTTTCAATCCTCTTCATCAAATTTGTGTTGATCCTTTGTCGCTCTTCTTTGTGTTAGGCCGTCTGGTTCCGTGCAAATTTGCCCGTTTTCTCCCATTTCTGGTAAGCTTCGCCAACTTAAGCTTCTTTTTGGCCTCTCCGTTTTTTTTGCTCGCTGCATTTTGTATACAAATGTGTTTTGCTCTTGAAATTCTGTGTGATTTGGTTTATTTGTTTCTGTTCTCTTCATTTTATTTCGTTTTGGATATATTTCACTGAATATTGGCATTGGTTTTGTTATGAATTTAATTCGAAATTCAATAGAACAGTAAGTACAACTCAGTCAATGTTTTGGGTTGATTTTCGATTATGCTAGTAGCTCATTAATGTAACCAATTGTCACAACGTCGGTAGGGGTAGGCTTGGGAGCATGGACCGGGGAAGGAGAGGTTTGGCTAGGGGTAGCTCAATGGAGTAGGTGTTCTTAAAGCCAATTCTTAATGAGATACGTACCTCAAACCTTTATATTAATGGGTTTGCTACCTATTACATGTTCTAGTAGAGGCTAATATTGTGCATACTTTTCATTTACCCAACGAAATGGTACCATAGATCGATCCAAGATTCAATAATTTAAGCAGCAGTCTATCTATAATAGTAGTATAATTTTAGCCCTTTGATTAAGCAGCAGAAATCTTGGTTAATGAGCAAAAACCATGACTGAGACTAGCTTTCCACACTTTTTCAACATCAATCATCATGTCACCACAATCATGCTCATTCCAACCTTCCAATGCATGCACAATTCCAGCTATTCTCCACGCACTCATCACTCTTCTTGGTAGCCAATTCTAGAATTAAAAGAAAATCACTCATGAATTTCTTTATTTTTTAAAAACCGTCAAATTAGTATAGATAAATTAAGAACAGTAAAGGATCTTTTCTAACCTCACAAGAGTCTACATTTTCAAGATGCTTTGGAGCAATCATGGCTGGTGTGTTGAAATAGAAGCAGTCCTTGCGAACTTTTCTTAGTGGAAATTGTGAAAAGGGAATAAATAATGTTCCTTTTGGTGCTTTCAATTGCTCGTCATCACTCAATCCATCCCCTACTAGCCATGTCTGCAATATAATATTTCAATCAAGAGCCTCTTTTAAAAAAACCAGAATTGTTCAAACCTCACGTAATGATAAAAACTTTGGGTTAGGAGATCTAGGAGGGAGGAGGAGGTGCAAGGAAATGTTATAAATGGTCAAGATTTAGATCAGTATATTTCAATTTATGTTTGGTTTATACCTTTGAAACATTATAAGAATTCGAGAGGACCATATTAGTTGCAGCCTCGGGGGTAAGCTTTGCTTTAAGTCTCTTGTAATCGTCTCTGTTTAACGTGACAACCTATATATAGAAATTATGTTGAATGAGATAAAACCAAAAATGATGTAGGAGATTAATAGTTAAATATACCTGAATTTCTCCTTGGCACAAGGCAAGGGCAATGGAGTTAGCAACTTTGGACAAACTCCCTCGAAGGACAACTTGGGAAGTTCCTTCAGGAATGGAGTTTAGGACCACGGCTACAGCTAAGCTACTTCCATCTACCACCTTCACTTTCAGGTGTGGATACCTCTTTAAGTAAAATTCACCATGACTATTCAGTTGCTCTTCCTGGAAAGTACATTTGATATAACGCATAAGTATGAGTTGACCTTCTTTAATTGGTTCAGCCTACAAACATTGATATAGGGTGAGGGGTGACTTCTTTTAAAATCTTTTTCTCCATAATAACAATATCTTTTGATTGTGTACAAAACATTTTGCAATAAGGTTGCAAGATAATTACCAGTTAAGAACAGATCATGCATTTTTTTCATAGATAAAGTAAGGATGAGTGGTATTAGGCTTTTAACACATATTTTGACTTGCCTGATTTAAGAGTCCAAGGCTCAACACTTTTATGCCTTTCTGATCTGCTTCAATGATGGCTTCCTCGATCAAATTGTTAATACTCTCTCTTTGCCATTGCATAAAGTACTGCAACAAAACAAAGAATCAGGATAAATTAATAATCACTTTAACAACAGACCTGCAAAATGTAACTATAATCTTTAATAATATAACTTAATTACTTGTATGCGATACTTGGGGATAGCCCAGGTTTGTAATTTGAGATTCTTGAACAAATTTCTCTCAACAACAAATGTGTGACCGTAAATCCATGTAAGCACTATTGAACATAGTGTGACGGGCCACATTAGCAACAAATACCACTTAGAGGCGTGAGGCTTTGAGGCCAGTGATGCAAACCCTAGTCGAAGATGATAGATGGATTCTAGGGTTGTTAGATGCGTAAGGTGCACCACATCAGGCACTTCAGCTTCTCTCTCGAGTGACTTTTCATACAACGTGTCTGATGACTTATCCACTGTACCATTCAGATAGTCATACATTGGCATAAAAAGTGAATAATTTGTTCTAAACTGAGTGTGATGTAGTGAGTGGTACCTGTGCCATCAAAATATTGATATTAGTGTCAAAAGATTAATCAACCACAAATACAGAGCTTCATGTAATTACTAACCTGCCCAACCTATAGACTAGGAAAAGTACAGTTGACAAGAGACAATAATTTCTCTTGTTTCTATCTATTTCCCTGAGTAACTAAAGTTGGAAACAGAAGTCAAAATTGATAAAACTATCCTGTCTCTAACTTGGAGGAATACTTGGAACAGGGAGAAAGGACTCACTTGCAATGTGAAATGCTAAGCTTACACCGCAAGTGAGAGGTTATGACTGCAACCCGAGTTGCATTCAGCCTAAAACTTCAAGACTCATTGTTTTCGAGATGCGGAGATGGATGTGACCGCAAATGGTAGATGCGACGCCACAAGCTACGTCACATACTACATGGAGTCTGATTTTGGTTGTTTTTGCAATTATTTGAAGTGCCACTTTTGGACCTTTTATGTAATAGCTAGCCTAGACTATAAATAGGTGAGAATAGCTCATTTAGACATAGATTGATTTTGGATATTGATATACACTTGAATAGAGATACTCTTGAGGTAGTTCGGACTAAGGTCATTGTTGATTGAAATGTTGATGAGATTACTTGCTTGAGGATCATTCCTCTTGAGGCATGAGGGTGTCTCTATAGTATAGGTGCTTGTTTGGTGTTCTTAATAGGAGGTTTTGGCTTTAATAGCCATTGTTGCCTATTAGTCTCATTCTTGTGTCATGCTTTCTATAGAATTGGTGCTTTTGGTATCTTGTAACTGGGGGTATCGGTTGTCATATAACCATTATTCTCAACTCTTATCCATCTTGTGTCATTCTTCTATCATTTATCTTTTGTTTATCTTTATTCTCTTTCTTTTGTTTTCTGCATATCGATATTGCATCAGACAATATATACACAAGTACAATTTTGCATCTCTCTGGTAACCTTAGTCAGTCCACTGTACTGCCTTTTAGATATGCACGAACATGAAGTGTTCTTGAATCTATACCTAAATAACTAAATCAAGTTTGAGATCTTTCAGAAGATTAATTTACTTATAATTTCTTAATTAGAGACATTGTTGTATGAAATAGTGTTACTTAAACTCATAAAAAAGTATACAGGGCAAGAAGACTCACGAGGGCGTATACATCAAGTACTTGAGCGGGGGAAAGATAGAGAACGTCCACTTAGGAATTAGCTCAAAGTTGCAATGGCCCATGAGGTTCATGAAATCAAGATATATGGCATAAGCACCAAGTGAAGCCATTGAAACAGTCCCACTGAATACAGTTGTGAACACGGGTATGGCAAAGAGCATATAATATGCTAGTAGCTCAGCAAATGGATGAATAACAGCTGCCAAAATAATGTAATACTTAAACCATACAAGTGATAATTGGTTGGTAAAATTGGACTATCCCCTGTAGGTTATGTTATCTCTCTAAATTTATTTAATGATGACAAGAAATGAATTGAAGTGCTATGGAAAGTGACTAACTTACAGTTATTTGTATATCAGAGCTTAAATGATTCAGTATGAAGGGTTAAGTCAGATAGAAATATCTTCAAACAAGCTAAACTAGTTTAATAAGAAGAGACTTATGCACAATACCTCATGAAGGGTTAGAAAGAAACTTCCCTAAAGACTTATACCATATTAGTTGTTCAGATTTCCCTTTTGCACTTCCCTTGAGGAAATCATAAATAAAAAGTATATATCTATACATTGAAACCCTTATCTCTATCCAATAAATTGTACTCTAATTAATACTTAATGGTTAGTTTCAAGAACACTTGACATTAAGGGTAAAATGGGATAAAAATAATTAATTTCATTTTGGTTTTGTAAAATCACAAGTAGTTTTAGTAACCTTGATAATTAATATGAGACATAGGGACTCTTCGAACCAATTTTCATCCATTAAACTTAGAGAAAGCCAATCTACAAAGTACTTCATTCACATATCCTTTATTACGTTTGACATTTTGTTTCGTCTCTGAGTGTGTGCGCTACAAAACAAAATATTTTCCTGGTGATCCCAAAATTGTTGTGCAGCTTCTCTAGGATTGATCATTCTAACTCTTAATAACTTGATCACAGTGATGGAAAACAATTTTGAAGACAAATTACCAGTGATGGGCTCAGTAGCAATGGAGGAGTGGTGATGGGAATGGTAGCGAGAGTAGAGAAAATGATGATGCAGAGCTCTGTGAAACCAGTAATAGAGGAACTCGACAGGACCAATATGGATCAAGGCAGTTATTATGATTCCATCAGTCCTCCACACAGGCATATGATGAGCTTGTTCTACAATCAGGTATCCGATATAATATACCAACCCAAAAAGTATGATCTGATCATCCCTACAAAACAATTCATCTTAAATCAATCATGCCATGTACAATTTAATCTTTTCGTTTTATTACATCCCTTGTATATACAGTTCAAAAACCTAACAAGTACAGGTAAATTCTGTAAGGTAAATCTTACTTAATGACCAAAAAAAACTCTCAAATAACTTTTAGATAGAGGAAATATCTTCTTTTTTACACTAAAAAATTTAAGATGTGATCATACATATTCACCAAAACAATATGTAGTGGGTGAAGAATAAAGGTACATACCAGTTGCTTTCTCTGTCAACTTGATTAAATTCGATGCTTTTATCAATAATTCGATTTTTACCCTTTGCAGTCCTGTAGCGGGATATGGATATCCATAGCTGATAATGAATCATTCTGGAGAGAGTAAATGGAAGTACAAGTATGTAGAACATGTCCCTCTGACTTTCATCTCTGCTCATGAAGAATGTGTATATGCTGTGACACGCAAATGGTGCCAACACCAGGTACTTCATCATCCCAACATCAGTTTTAAAAAGTTAGCAGAATTCAAGCTATAATATCACATGATTCAGCACAAAATAGTGTTTGAAAAGGAAAAAAAAAGAAGTGTATCATATATAACAGATTGACAAATGACAATTCCATGTACTGCGTTATGCAGTAGTCTCCAATGAAAATGTTGTAGGGTTGCATGAAGTTAACTAGTAATCACTTTTACCAAAGTCATATGATTATAGGATCTGATGTTTATGGATTCTGGTATTTGTTAATGTGTACATATTCAGTGTATTTCTTAATAAATATACAGAGTTTGAATCAAAGTTATTGGTACCCGTAGCTTCGGCCCTGCAACATTTACCATAAGTGATAGAAATATTATACCTTTAAGTTGCCAAGCCCTGCCCATGGCCACTCAGTGAGAATGCCAGGTTTAGTAGCCATTTCTTTTGTTCAAGTGGTTGTTGCTCTCCAAAAAGCTTCTGCTTCAACGGCCTTATATAGAATAATTCTATTACTACGTATTTATTGGGGGGGCATGCATATTTACTATTTACCTTTTACTTACGTTATTATCAGTACTGTAAAATTTGTATAGTTGTGCCTGCCTGTTACATCAAGAAAGTCGAGTAAAGTTACTAATTTCACTTTGTAAGGACGGCTGACTTGTAATTATTTTTAACTTGATTTGATAACGTAATAATTTTTTTGCACTGTAGTGTATAGAAGTTAAACTCTATTCACTATTTTTATATTAGTTTTTTTACTGTAGAAGCGGATCTAAGATTTGGAGTTTATAGTGCACCTCAAGTTAATATACAATAATAACTAAGTTTACCGTTATACCATCGATTACTTTGACAACCTTACTCCACTTATTTACTTTCCTACCACATTTTTTTGTTACCTCTTATTAAGCAAGTCAAATAATCAAAGCTTTTGCCCTTTATTTTATCATAAGTAAAGTGTAATTCCTTGTAATAGACCCACAAAATCAATGGGTAATAAATCTCTCCCTACGTACACGGTACACTTATGTATGTTCATCCCTTTTTTTTTTTTTCTTAAAATTTGCCCCCAAACAAAGAACAATGAATTATTTTGATCCTTAGGACACTATTTCATCTGCTCCCCACCCCCCAAAACAAGTCTTTTCTTCTTAATTTTGTTGCTATTGATGTTGAATCATACAAGTATAATTAACATTAGGTTAATAGTTAATTGGGATTGGTGTTTGCTGGCAATTTTGATTTCTTTTTAGTTCACTCCTTTGAATTTTCTTTTG
Source organism: Solanum commersonii (assembly GCA_029007595.1). Lineage (NCBI taxonomy): Eukaryota > Viridiplantae > Streptophyta > Magnoliopsida > Solanales > Solanaceae > Solanum > Solanum commersonii. The sequence continues at coordinate 3,309,959 of JAJTWQ010000058.1, forward strand.
TGGAGTATGCAACTGGAATTAGCCTCAATTAAAGTGGCAAGATGAATTTAATGAACAACTTTAGAGGGTTATCTATAAAAGGAAAATTATGCGGTTAAACAAACATATGCTAGTTAATTAGCTAATGTAGACAATTCGGAACTTACTTCTAGCTACAATTACATCATCTCTCTCGCCTCTCTCCTATGTTCCTCTCTCTCTCGCGCCTCTCTCCCCTCTCTCTGGAATCTCACTCGTCACTCTCCTGTTTTTTAGTCATCTCTCCCTCGCCTCCCTCCTTGCTCATTCTCTCTCTCACTTCTCTTCTGCCAATCTCTCTCTCACTTAATACAAATTAAACACAAATGTATAATTTGTGTTTGTGTTTGTATGAAGCAAGAGAGATGGGATAAACAAATACAAATACATATCTCTCCGCCCTTTACACTTAATATAATTATACAAATACAAATCTGCCCTGCCCAGTTCTCTTTTGCCTTTCTCTCTCGCTTTATACAAACACAAATGTATAATTTGTGTTTGTATTTGTATAAAGTGAGACACAAATACAAATACATATCTCCCCGCCCAGTTCTCTTTTGCCTTTCTCTCCCTCGCTTTATCAAACACAAATTATACAAATATAATATATAATTTGTGTCTGTATAAAGTGAGAGAGAGAAAGAGAAAATGTATATACAAATACAAATGTTTTAACTCGATTCAATTGTATACGAATTCAAATTGTATGCAGCTATACAAATACAATTATTACAATTATCTAACTGATATAAATATACAATTCATCTCTCTCCACTCTCTGCCCTCTCTCGCTCGCCTCTCTCGTCCCTCTCCCAATCTCGCTCGTCACTCTCCTCCCTATAACATGTAGCTACGAATCGTAATTAACAAACTATAAATATGGAGCATAATTAAGTTATTTTTGAGTGGCTATATGTGAAAATTTCCCATTTATAAATTAAGCCCAAATATTACTACTTATGGAGAAGCCCATCTCTTTCTCATTCTTTTCCTTGAAACACTCTCCAAGAACTTAGGTGTTAGTATTAGGCAAGCAAATCATCATAAATTATGAAATTTACAATAGCACAATTAAACCATCTCAAAAAATAAATAAGTATTAAATAAAGGAAGAAGTTTGTATCATTTAGAGGTGGTAAGTTTAGACCTTGAAATATAGTCTGTTCAACTCGCTTAAGTTGGACTAGTTAATAATTCGTTCATTTATTAAGCTTGGTCAATCATATATTTGGGTTGATAGGTAGAATGTAGTCCAAACTAATCCATGAATTTTTTTTGTCAAAATATTTTTTAAAAAGACATTCTTTATTCAATAGGTACATATATCCAGAATAAAATAAAATTATTATGTACTAGAAAACTATTAAATCAATTAAAACTTAGTAAGAGTTAGGCGGATTGAGTTATGATCCATATTTTAGCTCAATACATCTCCAGCTAAATAACTTTTGGACAGTCATTTATCATCGCAATTTATTTTAATCTGCTCAAATTAAAGCGAATATGACATTTAAAACCTCTAAGGGGTCGTTTGGTTGGAACAAGTTATCCTTAATCCTGGGATAACTTATCTCATTACTATGGTATAAATGGTGGGATAAGTTATCCTATACATGGCAACCAAATAAGACACCAAAATTTTATCCCAAGACTATTTATTCTTAGCCTTCACACCAAACGACCCTTAATAGTCTAATTAAGTCCCCATTACTTGTAGAGTTGAGGCACCAAAAACAAGTTGCAAATTAAATATTGGGGGTTCAGTTGTAGTGTTGGAACCAAAATTTCTTCATGCATGTCATATATGTCTGGCATTACTGAAGTTATTAAATGAAAAACAGCAATCTTTTGTAGAAACAAATTCATAGGAGTGGCACTTGACCAGCAAGCTTGTTTTGTAAATAAAGGAAATGAAATGAAATGAATAAATAGCAAAGTGTACTTACTGGGAAATTTAATTTGGGGCCTGGTAGGTGAAGACAGCTAGCTTGTCTTAATGAAGGGCATTTTAGGGTTTTGGAAGTTATGAATCATGCAGAAAAAAGAGAGACACTATTTTACTTGTCACGTTTTTAATTTATATGTTCCTTAAAAAATTATGTGTTTTAATTATTATATTTTTAATTATTTAAAATATCAATTACTCTTCAATAAATATTCTATTTTTATTATTTCTTCAATAAATAAAAAGAGAATTAATCTAAGCATAAAAATATTTATAATTCGAATGAGAGGGAACTAAACCTCTCGCTAAACAAATATGTAAAAAAAAAAATGAAAAGTTCTAGTATTGCCAATGCATCCTAAATGTCCGACTCTTCTCACACAGGTCTGTCAATTTAGCATCACAAATAAAGTTCTTTTTTCAATATGCTAAATAAAGGTAACAAGACAGCACATACAATTAGGGGGTTTCCCGGGACGGTTTTGATTGGTCATCGGTTAAAATTAAAATCAAATCAATTTAATCGGTTTAAAAATTATCAAAATCAAATTAAATTAAATATAATATATATTTATAAAATAGTGTTGCAGATACTTAACAACATGTGATACATAACTATGTTATATACATAACAAAGTTACGTGTCATATACATAACTATGAATATGATACAAACTAATTTTGTTATACAACGTTAGTGTTTATGTATCAACAGTAATATATGATAGTGTCTACAAATACATAGTCTTCTATTAGTTTAATAAGGCTGGGTGTATGTATCGGTAGTAAAAGATAACGAATTTTGTAATAGTTGTGTATCCAATACATAACTATGAACATGATACAAAATTATAATGTATCATAATGTTGAAAGGAATGCATTATACATTAATTTAAGAAACGAAAACAACTAGATACATTAAAAATTGAATCCACATGTATCAGAAAAAATGAATAACAAAAATATCGGAAAAAAAGTCAACAATCTTATTTGTTGAAAGCAAAAAAATGATGAAGAAATCCTTCTACACTTTCTCTTTTGCTCAATATCAACTTCCGTAGTTTTTTTCACTTTCAACAATGATGTCACCTATGGATCTCGACCCAAAGCCCTTACGGAGCCACCAACAACTCGACCTTTCCCCCTTTTTGGGGCGTTTTTTCCACAATCGATTTGAAGTTGAAGATGCATCCTTCTTCAACTAAATTTGTATGAAAAAGCTAAAACATCAAAATAAAAAATAAAATCAATACATGATGAAGTGGAAAGAAAAAAATGGATGAAAGAAGATGAAGAAGAAATACATTTTCAATAACTTGCAATTGATAAATCGAAAAGAGAAGATTTAAAATTCAAAAATTGTTAAATCCCATTATTGTAAGCAAATGTCAAAACTGTTTTAATTGATTTAAAACCTTAAAAAAAATGCAACATTAAGATTAATCCTTACATTTGTAATAAAAGACTCTTCATTTTTATCTTTTCAATAAATTCTTTCAATTACAACATAACTGTACATTACTTAATTGTAGAATTTGAAAGATTTCTATACCATTAAAATTTGAAAACAACTATATAAACAAAATATAATATGCATTTAATATCTTTATTTTTTCATGAATCAATATGAAATTTTGCAATATAAATTTGAAGAAATAGATAGACAAAAAAGAATGAGTCCAAGGAAAAAGGTCATAACAATTCAAGATTATTTTGTAATCTCAAAGCATGAACATTACTATTATCTTGTGTTCTTGTAGAAATGTTGGATCAACAACACATTATATTATATAAATAACTCTTCCTTGATCACTTTTCAAGATATCAAACACCATTCACGTGATATAACAAAAGCAATCACCAAGCTTCTGCTAAGCGTTTAAAATTTGATTGACATCCGAGGGTGAAGCAAGAAGAAAAAAATAGAAACATGAATTGAAACTTTTGAAGAAGTTTTAGCATAAATATACATATGGTTAATTTGATAGGTATACTTTTCAACTCATACTCTTGTATGAATGGTATTATTTTTCTTCTTATGTTCTCTTTTTTTTCATTGAAATACTTTGAATTTGTATGGAAAAAAAGTGACAATATTTTAAGAAAGTATTGATATTGAGGAATTTTGCATAAAATTAGGAAGAGACAAAAAGAAAATATGTAGAGTACTCAAGGAGAGAAAGAAAAATGAAAAGAAACAAAGAGGGATAAGAAAAATAGAGATTTAAAAAAAAACTTCATATATATAATATTGCCAAAATTAAAGTTTAATATACAAAAAATGATTCATTTATTTTGTTCCATATATAAGTCTTAATATGCTCCATATATAATCTCCCTAAATTTATATTTTGTTCCATATATAAATTTTAATATGTTCCATATATAGTCTCCCTAAATGTATAGAGAATAATAATAAATTATTTAAATAGTAGGAGATATTATTTTAAAAACAAATTAAAAAAGAGGATATTTTAATTTTAATTCATTATGAGGAGAAAAGGAAAGAAATGGCTTCAGATTTGAGCAAAAAATTTAAAAATACAAGTTGTATTAAGAAAAGCAAAAAACTCGTATTAAAACATAAAAATCATATTTGTATGTTATAGCTATAGTTTGCATAATTGCGCTCCATAGCAAATTTTATGTTTGCTATGGAGCTGTTGATTTGTATAATTCGCTACAAACATCCAATTTTATACAAATTGTTCAGTTTTGTATAATTCATTTACATTGTAATTTGTATAATAAGATCTGTATTTGTATAATTATAAGTGTATAGGACGAAAATATTTGTATTTGTATTTGTATATATACACTTTTCTCTCGCGTTAGACAAACACAAACGTATTTTATATATTTTATACCGAAATGTATAAAATGGCTAATTGTATACCGAATCAGATGGCAAAAAAAGGGGATATTTGTTGCGAATTACATTAAAATAAACTATGGTTATAGCATTTAATTTGAATTAATAGTTTGTTATTTCATACAATTTTTCCTTTAATACTTTAAAAAAGATGTGTCGATCCAATAAAGACCAAGTAATATAAAATAGTATAAATTTTAGGAATCGCATAGTTTTAATATGAAATTACAATCTATTCCTATTTAGTTTGTATTTACATTAATTCCTGAAAAAGTAAAACAAATCGGATACATAATATGTAGCTCGGATACATTATAAAATAAACCGAATACATAATATGTAGCTTGGATACATTATAAACTAATTTAGAATTAGGAGAGAAATAAGGAATTTTAAAGGGCTTTTAGAAATAGAAGGGAATATTAGATATAAGGGAAACATAAGATGTGTATTTCAATAATTTTTCCGCAATTTAATAAAATAAAGAATTGGGATTTTCATGGATAGTAGCCCAGTCATCAGTAGACTTCCGTGGTTGCCTGTTAACACGATATACTATAAGTATATGATAAATGTATTATTCATCAATAAAATTTGTATTATATGTGTTGTTTTATAAATTTGTTCTCTATAATCTGTATTATACTTAAATGTTAAGTGACGAGAAATCTTATTGCTATAGATAGTAAAATTTTAGTAATATAGCATATCTATGTAAGTTTCCCTATTTAATCCAAACTTTAAAAAAAAAAAAAAAAAAACTTATGAGTTTACTCCAGGCACGAGACATGCACGATTGAAATAGCGAAATTAATGTATGAAGTTTGACAAACTTCAGACACTTTTGTTTGAAGTGTGGCCTTATGAATTTAAGGCTATCCTTAGACGTTTTTGTCTAAAGTTTGATATGGCTTGTTAAGACTAATTTAAGATATTTTTTGCTTAAAGTGTGGACTTGACAAAGCCATACATTAGACATTTTTGGCTGAAGTTTAGTATCACTTGTCAATGTCAGCTTCAGACATATAAAAATAACTCAGACTTTTTGTGTGTGTGTTACTGAAATTGTAGACTTGTCATGACTTCAAATATATAATGACTTGTCAAAGATCAATTTCGGACATACCATGGAAATGCCTAATTTCAAGTAAAGAAGTTGTGACCCTCCCAGCTCTAGGAAACTTCATTAGTATACAGTTTAGAAACTGTGGCCACCTACATTGACTGTTATATAATTAGTGATACTCTTAACTATTTGTCATAATTGCTTCCAGTGTGCAAATTGCTTATCCATATTCAAAGAAAACTTGAGCAAATTTATTAACAAGTATTTAACAAATCATTGACAACCCTCTTGATAAACTTAGTCTGAAGCTCATTAACACTTCATACAAATTAAATAAATTTTTAAAAAGTGATTATGGGTTATATATAGATATATATAAATCATCGTTCAATATGCTCCAATTTGGTTCATATTACATCTTAATTATATGATGCATACACAACTCTGGAAATTATATCACGTAATGCAAACTTGTAATTAATTAGCTGATCCAATATTATATAATACTTATAACAAAGACATTAATCTATACTTCTAGTTCTTGGATTGATCCATAGAAGTAGCCACTAATGTTAACGGGCGAAAACCATGATCAATACTGGCTTTCCATACTTTGTCGATATCAAACATCATGTCACCACACTCATTCTCATTCCAACCTTCCAATGCATGCAAAATCCCAGCTATTCTCCATGCACTCATCACTCTTCTTGGAAGCCAATTCTACAATTATTATTGTATAGTAATGTTACTATTATTAAACAATATCGAATAATACCATCGAAAAATTAATATTAATAATTTTCTAATTACCTCACAAGAGTCTACATTTTCAAGATGTTTAGGAGTAATCATAGCTGGTGTGTTGAAGTAGAAGCAATCCTTGCGAGCTTTTCTTGGTGGGAATTGTGAATAAGGAATGAATAATGTTCCTTTTGGCGCTTTCAATTGTTCATCTTCACTTAATCCATCCCCTACTAGCCATGTCTATAGTATAATGTCTCAATCAACAACTTTTTTCGCGATTTTGTTATGAATAATCAAGATTTGATCAGGACAGTATATATATTTCGATGTTGCTTTGGTTGAATACGTACCTTTGAAACATAAGATTTCGACAGGACCAAATTAGTTGCAGCTTCACGGGTAAGCTTTGCATTAAGTCTCTTGTACTCTTCTTCGTGTAACGTGGCAACCTATGTATATTAAAAAAAGAAAATTAGTACACAATAATGAACGAGGCAATGGAAAACCAAAAATATAATCAAATATACCTGAATTCCTCTTTGGCACAAGGCAAGGGCAATGGAGTAAGCAACTTTGGACAAACGACCTCGAAGGACAACATGAGAAGTTCCTTTAGGAATGGAGTTGAGAACCACGGCGACAGCTAGGCTACTTCCATCAACCACCTTCACTTTCAACTGAGGATGCCTTTTTAGGTAAAGTTCACCATTACTATTTAACTTCTCTTCCTATAAGGTTAAATTTTTGTACAAGTATATATCAATAGGGTGCATAGGAGATAGAGAGGTTATTTCTGATAGACCCTCGACAAACATTTCAAAGCAATTTGTAAAAAAAAATAAAAAAATAGCTCATATACTCTGGACTTGCCTGATTTAAGAGTCCAAGGCTCAAAACTTTTATGCCTTTCTGATCTGCTTCCATAATGGATTCCTCAATCAAGTTGTTGATAGTCTCTCTTTGCCATTTCATAAAGTACTACAACAAAATCAAGAGTCATATCAGATAATCGCTTTAACAATCTTGAATAATATAGATTACTTACTTGTACGCGATACTTTGGGATAGCCCAAGTTTGTAATTTGATATTCTTGAACATATTTCTCTCAACAACAAATGTACGACCATAAATCCAAGTAATCATTATTGACCATAGTGTGACGGGCCACATTAACCAAAAATACCACCTAGAGGTGTGAGGGTTCGAGGCCAACGATGCAAATCCTAGTCGAAGGTGGTAAATGGATTCTGGAGTCGTTAGATGTGTTAGGTGCACCACATCAGGCACTTCAGCTTCTCTTTTAAGTGCCTTCTCATACAATGTGTCTGAGGACTTGTCCAATGTATCGTAGATATAGTCATACATTGGCATGAAAAGAGAATAATTTGTCCTGAATTGAGTGTGATGTAGTGAGTGGTACCTGTACCATCAAAATGTTTATTTTAGAGGCAAAAGATTAAACCAACTATTTTTCTTTCTTTCTTAAACATCGTGTCAAATCAAATAACATCATGTTAATTGAGACACGAGAGTAAAGTTTTGAAAGCGGTTAAAAACTCTATGTGGAGTATATCTTTGTGTGGATAAAAACTTTCTAAGATATAAAATGTACTATATGGTCCGGTCCCCCTAGTTAATGAGATAGTTAGGCATGTAAATATTGTGATTCAGAAGTAGGGACTCTGCATTTGAACCTTTTGGCTTTTAAGATGCGCTTTTATTTCGGTTAGTTACCATTTTTACCAGGCGTAAATTATTTTGAGTAAAATTAAGCTTATTGGAAAACAGGACGATAGAGAAGACTTACGAGGGCGTATACATGAAGTACTTGAGAGGGGGAAATATAGAGAAGATCCACTTAGGAATTAGCTCAAAATTGCAATGTCCCATGTTGTTCATGAAATCAATATAGGTAACATAAGCACCAAATGAAGCTATAGAAGCAGTCCCAGTGAATACAGTTGTGAACAAGGGTATGGAAAAGAGTGTGAAATATGATAAATGCTCAGCAAATGGATGAATCACAGCTGCAAAAATACCACCAACAAAAAAAATGTACAATGAGTCCCCACGAATAGATAAATTTAATAAAATAGTCGATGGTTAAAAATACATCTGAACTATCGTTTTTCACGAGTTTCATATCTCAACTATCAGTTGATCCCTTTTTTTACCTAAACTGACATCATTGTTCAAACTACAAATATGAAAAAGGAACAAATCATGGGGAATTTATAGGCAAAAATTGGGGCACGTGAATCCATTATCTATTAGTAAAATTAGACATTTTATGTATATATTTTCTAAAATTAGTATAATATTACCTGGTGGCACCTATGCTACAAGAAGATTAGAGGGTGCACACCCAAATGACTAGGGAGCACCTCCCACTAAAAAAAAAAAAAATAAAAAATATATATATATATATATATATATATTAAGTGGTGCATCTTCTAGTAAACATGGATTCGTCCCAGTGATAGTTCAGACAGATAAAAAGAACAACCGATAGTTTTGAAATGTGAAATTACTCAGGAAAAAGTGACAGTTCAGATGTGTTTTTGACCACTATCTCTTAATAGAATTAGCATATTTTAAGATAATGAACTTACAAGTGATGGGCTCAGTAGCAATAGAGGAGTGATGATGAGAATGATAACGAGAGTAGAGAAAATGATGATGCAGAGCTCTATGAAGCCAATAATAAAGGAATTCGACAGGACCACTATGAAGTAAGCCAATTATAATGATCCCATCAGTTCTCCACACAGGCATGTGATGAGCTTGTTCCAGCATCAGGTATCCAATATAGTATAACAGTCCATTAAATATGATTTGATCATCCCTACAAATATAGTTTAACATTAATTATAAGTTAACCTTTTAGCGTAAGTTGTGTCTGGGTATGTATTTTAGTCGGAAAATATGTATTTAAAATTTTGTAAGAAGTCCAAAAAAACAAAACTAGAGTGCTTATTTTCAAGAACTTAAAAATATCTGAAGATCAGATTTTCAAAATTTTATCAAATATCATGACTAAATAGATATTTAAAAATAATTTTTTAAAATTTGATCCATAATCTAGGTCCAAAAAGTTAGCTTAATTAATACTGTAATTTACATTTTATTTTATTTTTTTTCTTTTGTTGGTACAGACCAAGAGAACCTAATATAAATACTCCTACATGGTTTAGGTTTTCACCTACCAAGTAAGAAATTCCGGATTGTATGACTAAATTAAGGCTTATACTCAGACTAAACCTTTCCAAAAAAAACAAAAAAATCTTTTGGTTTAATTGAAGTTATTTCATGAGGAATATATTTTTCGTTGAGAAGTATTTTTAAAATATTTGACTGGTGAGTGAAATATCTTTTGGAAGAAATGTATGTAATGTAAAACGTAGCAAGTAAATGAAGTTATGAACTATGAAATTAATAGTTAAAATATTGCAACGAAAGATAAATCATATTTCAATATTTCTAGAAAAAAAAAACTTTTCTCTTAAAAACAAACATAAAAAAAAATGACTTCGATCTTATCAATCACATCAATATTTACTTTCTCTAGAAACTAAAACAAAAAAAATCATTTTCTTCTGTTCAAATTATAGAATGTACGTACCAGTTGCTCTCTCTGTCAACTTGATCAAACTCGATGCTCTTATCAACAATTCGATTATTACCCTTTGCAGTTCTGTATCGGGATAGAGATATCCATATCTGGTTGTGAATGATTCTCGATAGTAAAAGTGGGAGAATGATTATGTATCCAATGTCTCTCTGCCTATCATCTTTGCTCATAAAATATGTGTATGTGCTATGACACACAAATGGTGCCAATACCAAGTACTAATTCATTTCAAGAAATAAAAATATAATTAATTAGAACTTCATGATGTTTAATCAAGTGCAAAAATGTATATATTATAAGGGGAAAAAAAATATAGTATAGTACCTTGAAGTTTCCAAGGCAAGTCCATGGCCATTCAGTGAGAATGCCAGGTTTAGAAGCCATGCTTTAGCAAATTAAGCTTTTAGTTTTGACCAGCTTAGTTTGTTCTCTCACTCTCCTCTTAAAGCTAAAGTCCTCTCCTTATATAGAACACTATTATAGAGGCAGGCATACTCCACTTGCTTTGCTGTCTTTTCATTTAATATTTTCCGTCGAACGGGTTCGAATGAACACCCTAAGAATATATTGGCTCCCCCCTGAGTATCAGTTATAATATTTCTCATATTAATATGATAATAATACATTTTAAAATATTAGTTAAAGTTCATGCGATTTGACTTTCAAAAAATAAAATTGACTAATAGAGTAAAAGTAAACATAAGCATTTTTTACATAGTTTCCAAAAATATATAAATTGTATATCTAAATTTACAATTAAAATTAAAAAGTTTGATTTTTAAACTTTGAATTATGTTATATAAATTGAGACATATATAGGGTGTGTTTGGTATGAAGGAAAATATTTTCCGGAAAATGTTTTTCAATTTTTTCATGTTTGGTTGGGTTAAATGTTTTGGAAAATGTTTTTCAAATCAACTCATTTTCCTCAAATTTAAGGAAAATGACTTCCTTCAAAACTTAAGGAAAACATTTTTCAAAACTCTCTTCCAACTTCCAATTAAAAAAAATATTGTTGAAAAAATCAATTTATTTGATCTCTACTCTCAAATCAGCCCCCTCCCCCCCCCCCCCCCAAAAAAAAAAATTTAAAGTTTATTTTTAAATTCAATATTTTTACCCCACCCTCACCCCTACCCCCACCCCTCCCAAAAAAATATTAAAAGTTGTTTTTAAAAGATATTTCTAATTTCAATTTTTTATTTTTTTTACACCCTCCCCCCAGTCCCCTATCAGCCCCCTCCCCCTTCAAAAAGAAAAAAACTTAAGTTTGATTTTGAAAAATATTATTTCATTTTTTCACCCTTACCCTCGGCCCCCTACCCAGCCCCCACTCACCCCCTATCAGCCCCCACCCCCCAAAAAAATTTAAGTTTGTTTTTAAAAAATATTTTCGACTTCAAAATTTCATTTTTTCACCCCTACCCTCAACCTCCTACCCACCCAACCCCTACCAGCCCCCCTACCCCCCAAAAAAAAATTTAAGTTTGTTTTTAAAAAATATTTTTAACTTTAAAATTTCAATTTTTCACCGCTATCCTTGACCCCCCCAAAAAAAAAAATTTTAAGTTTGTTTTTAAAAAATATTTTTAACTTCAAAATTTTAATTTTTCACCCCTACCCTCGAACCCCCCCACCCCCAAAAATAAATTAAGTTTGTTTTTAAAAAATATTTTCAATTTCAACAATTATTTTCTACTCTAGTAAAAATAAAAGAAATTTTTCAAAAACATTTTTCATTCATAAATCAAACACTAAAAATCTTTTTTGAAAAATATTTCTACTCACCAACCAAACATGAGAAAATAAGTCAAAAATCAACTTATTTTCCAAGAAAACATTTTCCATGGAAAACATTTTCCTTCCTATCAAACACACCCATAATATTTAAGATAGTCCGTCCAATTAATGCCTTTTACCTCCTAAGCGTCCCTAGGATCGAGAAGCACATGTAGCTAAAAGGGGTTCATCACTTGAATTTTTTTAAAGTCTTGCCATCACTTTAAATTAAGGTAAGTACTCTCCCATGGACATAGGCACGTGTAGCCAAACGAATTTGTACGGCACCTGGGCCAAAAAAAAAAAAAGAGAGGGGGGAGGGGATTACTCATATGTACATGGTATATTATAAGTTAATTTGAGCGTTTTAATTTTGGAAAAAAAATCTAAATAAATAACTTACTTTATCATACTTTCTAAAATTTTCTATCGTTTGAAAAAATTACAAAAATTTCAACTCTCTCCTATTTTCTGATACATCACTTTACGCGATGTATCGGTCGAATACATCACTTACACGATTTATCAGTCGGACATATCACTTTACATCAGTGGCAAGATTCAAAATTTTCATTCAGGGGTTCGAAAAATAAAAATATAAACATGTGAATAAGTCAATAAAATATATAATTTATAAGTACAAAAAGTTAGTTCCGTTAGCAGATATATTTTAGCACGCTTGGATTTTTCTGGGTTTAAATCTACTCTTTTAAAAAAAGAAGAAGCGAAAGATTAGTGTATAATGGGATTTGAACCCTAAACCGTGAGGGTCATCTAAAAGGAGTTCTACCACTACACTACAACTTCTTGTTCATGAGGGCTTCAAAATTATTATATCTACGTAAATTTAGAAAATTTACCTTATATACATATATATATAGTGTAATTTTTTACTGAGGAGATTCAGATGTATCACTTGGAGACCATGTGGTTCCTCCCCTGCTTTACGTGATGTATTGGGACGTTGAGTGATGTATTCGAAATCGAAACGCAATGTATTGGGACGTTTCCAAATTTCACTAAATTTAAAGGATTTTTGTAATTTGGAAAAGAATAGGAATAGAACGTAATAGGTCGAATTCCTTAAGATCTTTAAAAAAAGAAATGAAACTTTTGAAACATATAAATATAATAATAAAACTTTAGAACTCGTGATTTCAATCATGTTATAATATTTATCTGATTTAAAAAAATTATTAAGAATAAAGTGGGATATGTATAAGTTGATTATCCCCAAATTTATAAGTATCTCTCTTTTCAACAAATTAAAAATAAGTGTCCCCCATAAGCTGGATACCATAGAATATATTAAAAGAGTTTAAATTCTGTTTATAACATTATAATGTGACAAGCGCCTGTTAAGCCAAAATTGAAGTGCGTGGAGATTAAAATTTGTAATCAAACCCCACAAAACATGTGTTGGATTGAATTCAATAGGTTTTGTTTAAATAGTATATTTGTTTTAATAAATTTTCTAAATAGGTACAAATATAAAATTTGGAATCCAACTATTAAATATTATTTTATAAATACTGATGTGCAAAGTTAAAAATGGATTAGTAGGATTGGTAAAGTAGATCTAGCCTCCATTGCTTGTACATGTCTGTGATGTTCTTTATCTTTTAATAAAAAACCGATATGAATTCTAATTTTTTTTAAATAAACTGATAAAAATGAACGGAATGAATAGTTAATTATAACTTAATTTTCTAAAATAACTATACATATTTCAGACTATCCATTTATAGTAGGGAGTAGTACCAAAGGGCAAGGGTTTATTTGAATTTAACCACCTATTTTAAGAATTTTTTTGTAAGAAAAAACATTTAATGATTCTCAACTACCAAAGGGAAAAGGTTTGAGTGCTGGGGAATTATGTTTCTGCATTCTTGAAGGAAACAATAATGACAGACCAACTAATGTGTTTCACCAACTGTTTCCTTTTCGCTATTAGACTTGCCCTTTTTTAGAATGAAAAAAAAAAAAAAAACGTGTTTAGATTAACTTATTTTAAGTAGCTTTTGATTTTTAAGATTTTTCTTTTTTCTTAATATTGTTTGAAATTACTAAGATTTTAGGTTAAAAATATATATATAAATAAGCTAAAAGTAAAAATTGAGTATTTTCGGACTTTAAAATTTTAACTTATAAGCTACTTAAAAAAAAGTCAGTTCAAACGTCCGCTAAGTCTGAAAGCAAAGGAAAATAAGAGATTGAAGAATAGTCTTATCGCGGTGATCATGTACAAAGTCTGGTACGCCAAACTTTAAGTACAAATTTTATACAACAATAATGATCATGTACAGAATGGTATATGCCGAACTTTAATTACAAATTTTGTACAACAATAATGATGATGTACAAAATTTGGTACATGTCAAACTTTAATAAAAAATAATAATTATAACTATGATCAATGAAAGCCAGTTAGAAGCATAGAAATGATAATAATGTTCCTTGTATAATTTGAATCTACTAAATAAACTTTCTTATTTCTTTTGGATTATGAAAAGACAAATAGTTTTACACTCCCTCCATTTCGTTTGCGGTGTTTAATAAATAAAGAATTTTTTGAATTTTGTGGTTATTAAACTTAATATGTATACTAATAGTTCATGAAAATATTTTTTGAATTTTAATATTTTAAATATGCTACGTAAGATGTGTAATTAAAAAGTTACTAATATTACTATATATAAAAATTAATAGATATATTTTTAATCATTTATCAATTTAAAAGGACAATTACAGGAACCATAGGGTTTACCGAACTATTGTTATTTGCTGCCGAAGAATTAATGGAGTTGATATTTTTGTAAAGCTAGGGTACGGGATATTATTGTAATATTGTTTGGTGGGTTTAAAAAAAGAATACAATTATGTCTTTATTATTAGTTACATAATTTTTGGTATATTAATAAGAATAATGCTAAATTGTCAGAAAAATTTAATCAGAATTTGATCAGAAATGTAAAAAGACTATAGTATTCTTATTTCAGTTTTTGCATTTATTTCCTCAATACTTTTCCCTCCAAACAAAACTAATTTTTTTCTATTTTCCAAACTCCTTGAACTACTAAAACACAAACTATTTGGCTGGCAAGGAAAATGAAAAAAATGTTTTTGTGTATATATTTTTGTGTATCTATAGTTCATTTGATTTATTTTTAAAAATAATACTGTTGAGTTGATAAAAAAATTATACGCTTTAGTCAAAAAAATATTTTTGTAATTTTGTTTTTATACATTAATATTTTTTATTATATACCATACAAATTATGTTCTACATATACATAACCTACACTCCTTCCGCTATCCCTCCCCCGAACTCAATTAGGTTCATAAGGTACCAATGCATATCTTTGAAAAATTATTTTATAATTATAATAATAATAATAATAATAAAATATTTTTATAATTTTATTTTATACATTAATATTTTTATATACCATACAAATTATGTTCTACATATACATAACCTACACTCTTTCCTCTACCCCTCTCCCAAACTCAATTATGTTCATAAGGTACCAATGCATACCTTTGAAAAATTATATTTTTTCGCTTAAAATAAATCTCTTTATTGAAGAAGAAAATTAAATTTCTCATTTATAATAACTACAAATGACTATCTTAGCTACTTAAGATTATACTTAATTATTTTGTAATACAAATTTAGTAAAATATAGTAATTAATTAATTTTTTCTTTAAATATAATCAACTAAATAGATTAGTCTATATAATGGATGTTTTTCAAGAGAAAAAATAATGTTATTTTGAAAATTAGATATTTCCAAAAAATAATTGATGATAAGAAATTTATAACCATGCCATGAATAACACATTAATTTTTTATAGTATAATCATTCCAAACAAGAATTAACATCTATAGAAATTGTGAAATTATTTCACTAATTTGAACCATGAATAAAAAGTTCAGTTACTCCAACAATATTAATTAAGAGGATGTGTCAAAACAAATAAATAAAATATCACTCAATACCTACTTATCAATTATAATACTTTAAAATAGATGTATTTTATGTAGGATACTATAGTAAATTACAATATGTTTAATGTATATAAATAAAGTATAACATAATTAGGATATATATATTTTATTAAAATTATTTTCATTTAATATAGAATTTCCTAATGAAGGAGACAATTAAAATTCATGTCAATAATATACAAAAAAATAATAATATAGAATTTAAAAAATATTTTAATAACGATAATCAAAACTCAAAATACTTTAGAATTGATAGGCATCGCTAGAGCAGGATGGTCGGGGCAGAACTTAAATGACGTGAAGCCTTATTTTTTCCTTTTTCCCAAAACACCAAAAAGAGGCGAGGATCACCCCAGAAACCCTCAAAAGGATGCTCTAGGCTTGGGAAAGAAGGAGGAGGAGATTTTTAGCACAAGAATGACGATAGCTTATGGATTCTCGGTTAAATCCACCGTCTCGAGGTCCGAAAATCAGGATTTGAGCTAAAATCCCTTACATTTGTGTTCACTGCGTAGTATATTGTTAATTCACGGTAGAATTCATGTGTAGGCCTTCGTGCACTGAAAAAGAGATGGTTGTACCAGTATTCCTGGTGGGTACGTATGATGTGTACCGTAGTGGGAAGCCTTGTCCTGTGAACTAAAGGTAAGTGATGGTTTGATTTCCTGTTTGTGTGATATATGCCGGTAATTGCTTCGTTATATGCATGCATCTATGCGAATAAGAAATGTAAACCGAATCCAATACAAATGAGTATATGTATATGAATGATTACATGTCATGAACCCATTACTTAATTGTATGACTATGAGTATTTTTCATTATGGGTGTGATTGTGATTGTGGTTCTGCTGACTGGATCCGGTGTCACGGTCCGACACATATATTAGTACATGAAACTATAAAATTGAATATACATGAGACTACGCCCTGTAGATCCTTGGAACTTACTCCCCGTATCTCGGGAATTACGCCTCACCCCGTACTATATAAAACGCCTCGCTTCACGCCCCGCCTTTTAAAACATTCTATATGTATGGTCAATCAAGTACCCCCAAACTAATTAGCTCTCCCTCAGCTAGAAATAAAGGATTTTTCACAGTGATCAATTAATAGAAAATTTATGTTATAAGATATCATCTTTTTATTTCATCTCCACCGAACTAATTCACTCAAGAACGCATGGTTAAAAATAAATTCTCAATTAAATAATGAAAATAGTTGAATAGCCACTGAACAATTTTTTTCTCATTAATTAAGTGAAAATAGCCTCTAAATATTTTTCAAATAAAATAACTCAATGTAAAAATAATGTTTTTTTCAGTAATATTCATTGCCCATTAATTTATGGACTTATACAAAGATACATTATGTGTCATTTACCCATTAATTGGATCGCACAAGCTAACTTCTCCTTGTGTGTGAGTTACCAAATTTCACAAAGGAAGTAAACCAAACCTCATCATCACTTTGCAATCTTCATATTTGTCCCATAAAATCATAAATTGTCTGTCTAAAAATACTTTTTAACATGATATAATCTTATATACCATAAGACACATGGTATTCTTCAAAAAAACTTTAAAATTATATGTACATACTAGCTAGGAAATACTCACACAAAGTATAAAACTCTATCGGCCCCTTTTCCTAAAGAATAATTTAGGATCTTCCTAGTCATTCTTATTGTTGGTTAATATAATAAATAGAATATGTCGACCTTATTTTTCTCATATACCATGGCAATATATACTAATTGTATTATTTAAAAAATGTTGAGACGCATTTCTCCTCTATTATTTATTGCCAAATTACTGAACCGACATGTTCATCACACCTAAAATAATTTTTAGGGAAAATTAATTAATGATAATAGTTTAATTGCCACTGAATATATTTTTTTGAGGAAATTACTAGTGACAATTACATTTTAAAACTCTTTGTAAATATCGTAAAATCCTATAGAAACATTAGAATTAATGACAATTAACTACTCTCTCTGTCCAACAATAGTTATTCACTAACTTGGCACCTCCCTTAAGAAACAATAAATAATAGGGGCAATATTACTATTTTATTCTTTGACTTTATTAAATTTAATGTTTTGAAAATGTGTTAGATGATAAATAGTATTTAATAGAAAGGGTAAAATAGATACAAAAGGTAAATTATCTCTTAATTCTCTCAACTGAACAAGTATTGTTGAACAACTATTTTTAGTATAGTGAACAACTATTATTGGACGGAGGAATAATAGCGGTAATTAAAGACTTTAACACTTTTTATTAATATGTATATATTTATTGCCTCTAAAATTTATTTTTACACCAGTGACATGGTCACATCTATAATTTGTTTAAAAATATAAGTGCTTGATGTATGTCCCAGGCCAGTAATGTGACAAAACACAAAAGTTCCTACCTTACCTGGCTTGAAGTTGAGACATATACATCCAATTGAGACTTCTTATATATTTTGCTGCACAGGACAACTAGTTTATTTCTACAATACTAAGAGCCTGTTTGGATGGGCTTTTAAGCTGGTCAAACTGGCTTAAAAGCCAGTTTTTGACTTATTAGAGTGTTTGACAATTATCAAAGTGACTTATTTTAAGTCAAAAATGACTTATTTTAAGCCAAAAGCTAAAAGCTAGGGGAGGGGAGCTTTTTTTTTTTTAACTTAAAAGCCCTTTTATGTTGACCAAGTATATTACCTTTTTGCCCTTAATTCTTTTATACAATTTCCAAATTGCCCATATGGAATTATTATTATTATTATTATTATATTATTATTATTATTATATTATTATTATTATTATTATTATAATAATTATTATTATATTATTATTATTATGTGTATTATTATTATAATAATTATTATTACTATTACTATTACTATTATTATTATTATTATTATTATTTTATTATTATTATTACTATTACTATTATTATTATTATTATTATTATTTTATTATTATTACTACTATTACTATTATTATTATTATTATTATTTTATTATTATTATTATGTTTATTATTATTATAATAATAATTATTATTATTATAATTATAAATATTATTATTATTATATTATTATTATTATTACTATTACTATTACTATTATTATTTTATTATTTTATTATTATTATTATTATTATTATTATTTCTGAAATATGAATTTATATTCCTCTTATAAGGTGGTAAAGAAATATGTGAATGATAGAAAAATATTATTACTTATGGATGTAAAACATAAATTAATTTTGTTTTAATTTTTTTTTAAGTATAAAAATCTTAAATTAATCAACTTTTTATCATGTTAACAGCTTAAAGGGTATTTCAGACATTTTGATAAAATAAAGTGTTTACCAGCACTTATTTGCCAAACACATCAACAACTTTTTTTTCAACTGCAGCGCTTTTATCCAAACACATAACTACTTATTTTAAAAATAAGTTTCAGCACTTTAAAAAGTTACTTTTTTTAAGTCAATCCAAACGGGCTCTAAATCCCAAGTTGATTCTGTTATCATTCTATTGAAATAGTACAATGTATTGAAAGAGATGTCTACACTATCAATTTAATTCTTAAAATGGATCATTTCATCGTTGGTTAGAGTTATGTGAAGTATAACAAATAAAGAAATCCGAATAATTAAACTTTTAAAAGTAGGTTGATAAGAGTAAAATTGCCAAATTCAAAAAATATACGTTAATAATAAATAAGTTAAAAATAACATACGATTATAAATGAGGTTAGTGTGATACTCGCAAAATATATCGAAAGTCCTTGGAATTATCCTTATTTTGAATTTTTAAATTATTTGGGAATATAACCTATGGTGGTGGTAGGTGGGGTTGGAGTTTTAGGGTAAATGAAAACAAATGAACTATATAAAAATTTTAAATTACTACTATATAGGTACTGCGCAGGAAAAGAGAGAAAAGTTTATACTCATATAATTAAAGACAGGAAAATATGTTTTTATAATTGTGACATTATTAATTATTTTTTTATGAAATATTAATTATTTAAATTATGATTAGATATTACTTTACTCAATTAAATTTTAGTTTATTTATGTTACGTATCTCCAATACAAATAAGATTTTGGAGAAAATGAAAAAAGTGTAGCTATCTCCGTCTAAGAGCACTAGTTTACTGTAGAATGTTTTCGATTCATCTCGTCACACACTCGATTAACTATGAAAAAAATAAAAAAGAGCTAAATCCAAAAACAAAACTAAGTGCATTTGATATGAAGAAAAATATTCTCTGAAAAATATTTTACCCTTTAATTTTTACTTATGTTATATGTTTCCAATCCAAACAAGATTTTGGAGAAAATGAAAAAAAATATAGCTATCACCGCTTGTCAACTTTAGTTTACTGCAAAATAGTTTTGGTTCATTTCGTCACACCCTTGATAAATAGAAGAAAAAAAACAATGAAGAGCTAAATCCCAAAAAAAAAGTGTATTTGGCATGAAAAAGAATATTTTCCACATGAAAAAAAAAATCCTAAAAAATGTTTCTTAGAGAATAAGTTTATTTCTTACTTTTTTTCCATTAAACAAGAGAATTTATCTCAAAAACATTTATATGTATTTAGCAAAACTGTATAGAGTGAGATGGTCAAAAGGATACAATAAATATAAAATATATTTTATCTATCCACTTTTATTTATCATATTGTGATTTTTGAAAGTTAATTTGACTAATGATAAAGTTAAATTAAATTACATAAATTCAATAATTTTTTTAAAAATAATTAGATATTCAAAAACTATACAAAATGTACTATAAATTACAATTTTTTGCATATTAATATGATGAAAAAGTACGTCGTCAAATGTTTGTCAAAGTTTTTATAATTTAATTCTAAAAAAGGAAACTATAATAAGTAAAAGTGGACGAAAATAGTACTAATTTATTTTCCCTACTTTCATTAATGAAGTTATTTTCCTCATTTTTAAAAGAACTTGTTTTTCAAAAAAATTGTCCAATCAAATATAACAAAAAAGAATTAAGAAAATATTTTCCTTAGTTTACAGACAGAGCAGTTATTATGAACGAGAGGGACTAGCTATTAATTAAGGCAGTCACAACTCACATGCATAGGTATAAAGTTTTGGTTGACAAAAAACAACAATATAAATTTATCATATAGTTGCAATTACTATTGCAAATGCATGTTGTTGGATGGACTTTATTGTACGTACGTCAATGCTTCAAATTGACCTAACCTATTCCACGTCTCTATCCATCTGATCAAATTTATACAGTAGTAATTTATATTTTTGTCTCAATTGGACTGGTCAAGATTATTTTTTATTTTTTCCCCAAAAAATAATAATTTATTTAAAAATTAGTGATTGATCATAAAATATTCGACTACAACTTTGAAGACGTATTTGAAAAACACAAAAACTTGTTTTCACAGTTTTCTTTTTCAGATTTATCCAAAAAGTTTTAGTTTTATAAAAATAATCTCATTATTTAACTTTTATTTCATATTTAAATCACATGTTATTTTTTAAGAAAAGCACATTCCGATTCTAAATATTTTTGGCAAAACAGTATAGCCAAACACGACTATAATTTCAATTTTTAAAAATATCAAATAAAGTGAAGTTTCAAGTTATCTTTTATTAAAAATAAAAATAAATCTGAAGTTCAATTTATCATTATTGCAACAATTTATTTTTTGTGACAACTATTTCATGTCCCAAATCTAATTAATTCTAAGATAAATAATTTTTCGTCATAAATTGATCGAATACATTATTAATGATAAAATAATATATTACTAATGACTTAAAATTCATCACTAATAATTATTTAATAAATGATGGCAAATTATTTTTTGATAAAAAAATTTAGTGGACAAAGCTTCTGCTACGAGGTTATGTGTTTCATCACTAAAAGAAGAAATTAGGAGAAGATGTAAGTACTAGTACCAGTTTTGCTTTAATTTAAATTTAATGCAAACTATCAAATCCTACGGTACCCAACCACATTTTTTTTTTTAATTATAAGACCCTCTAGCCTTAGTTTTAATGTACTGAGTATTTATGTCTCTAATTTTAAAAAATCCCATTGAAGAACTTCTCTCTTCTTCTTTTTTGTTGGGTGGGGCCTCCTTCTATTTTGGTAGTTAGACGATCGTTCTGCTCTTTTGAACTTTTTTGAGAAATAGTCTTTTTTTTAGCAATTATAACAAAGTCGAAGAAGATTCTTGCCATCAAGATTCATTGAAAAAGGGGAGAATGGTAAAAAATGCTCTTAAACTATGTAAAAAGAAGAAGATGTGATTAAAAAGAAAGAATAAATTTATTCGGAAAAAGAGCATTTTTGACCCATTTTGTAAATTATAAGGGAATTTTTGGACCAAAATATTGACTGAAAGGGTATTTTTGAGCCAAACTAAAAACGAAAAATATTTTTATTCCTTTCACATAGTTTAAAGGCATTTTTTTTTATCCTTTTCCCTTAAAAAAAATACAATTAACAAGGGGGTAGGATAAGGGGTGGAGGAAAGACGAGGACTGAATATCTAAATAGCTCCTTGAACTTAATAAATTTTTTAAAAATAAATATTCAAATTTAGTCCAAATAACTAAATACTTAAACTTGGTAAGAGTGCGTTTTTTTTAGATACACGTGTACATAAATTAAGTATGTGAAATACACTTATTTTTGATGTGTTAAATGAACCGATTATTAAATGACATGCGTAATTTAAAAAAGATTTGATAAATATAGCTAAAAATATTGTTTTTTTTTAAAAAAAAAACTAAAAATATACACAAAAAAGTTCAATAAGGAAAAAAGAAATAAGCCCATGTTCTCACTGCCTAGTCAGTTCCAGCTTCAATGCAAATATCCTTCTTTAAATAGCAGAAATATATACTATATAATATTTTATCTAAATTTCAATGTTTCTGCACCAATAATAATACAAAGAACCCCTAACAAGAACAATATTATATGGGGAAACCATTTTCTTATTCTTAATAAAAATAGAAAATATAAAGAATTAGAAAGCATTTCAAATGACAAATTAAAATTAATAATAAAAAATATTATTTCATTTAAAAATAAATTTATTGATTTGTAATATATTGGCTTTAGTATGAAGTCGATGCAGGCCAGGTGGCGATAATTGGTCCTATATTTTGCTTTGAACACACAACACTTAGCCATTTTGAACACCCTTAATCACTGAAATATCATTGTTGAATCATGAATATATGAAAAGTATCCGATTGACCACCTTTTTACTATTATAACTCGCAACTGTCCTTTTTAAAAAAAATTATTATTATTTATTTAAGCTTTAATGTTAGGTCTAATGTGAAATATAATTAAATCATATCTCATCCATAAAACACGTAACATTTATTTTTATTTTTTAACCACATATTTTTTGGATTGAATACATTGATTCAACTAGATCGCTTACACGGTCTTAAATTCATTCACTAAAAGTTAATGCTCGTATGAAGAATACTACTATATTTATTTTAAGTTGCTGGTTTATTGAAAATAACTTGTCTACTTTATTAGAGATTGAATAGAGTCAATTTACATTTTATTCTACTCAAATTTCATTTATAAAATTACATTAAATATGTTATTGTTATTGTAATTGATGCAGGGTTATATGCAAACCTTCAAGTACCAAATTATATATATGGAGACCCATCGAACATCCCTAGACAGAAAGAATGAGGAACAAGACCAAACTGTAATAATTGAGAAAGGCTGAACCATCGGCAGTTTCTTAAAGTTGACACTAATTTTTATTTAGACGCTTTAAGAAATCTTATTCATTTTTTAAACACCTTAAGTAAAAGTTATATCGTCATATAGGAACAAAGTTAATATCCTGCCTAACATATCATGTATCTACTTATATAACTTTCATAGAAATGTTACAATCTATTGTACGTACACACCAAACTTAGAATGCATAAACGCAAGTTAAATTCAATAACATTCATTGTTTTCTACATTTGAAAATTTAATTCGTTCATAAATTCTCCTTGTTGAATTATCGAGGAAAAGGGTCACAACATTAATTACATCCTATAATGAAGTGACAGGTAGCAAACTAACAGGTATGAATATTTAATTAGACCCACACAAGGTTTCATGACAAGAAGTCTTATACATGACGTATAAAATATAAATACCGCGCATTCACTAAAAATTTATATCGATGAAAATGAGTAAAACAAATATCTAGATATTTTATTTTATATGCTAGTGATCTCATTTTTTCTTAGTGAAAATTCTGATTCGCTATTATTTTACTCCGTCCTCCGTAGCCCATGATGTATCAGCAGAGGCGTAGCTACATGGTAGTAATTGAACACCCTTTGTTTGAAAAATATATCGTATATATAAGTAAAATGATATACGAAGTGATCAAATTATATATTTTGGACACCCTTGACGCAACAAGTTAGTATAGCCTAATGGTTCAAGCAGTGGCGGAGCCAGAAATTTCACGAAGAGGGTCCAAAAATTAAACAACAAAAGCTCTTTTTAAAAAGGGAAAAAAAATTGTTGCGAGTGAGATTTGAACACGCGAGCACTAACTCATTAAAGATGTCTAAACACACATTCAAAACATCTTAAACCACTAGGCTATAACAACCTATTATGTCAAGGGTGTCCAAAATATGTTATTTAATCACTTTGTGTATCATTTTACTTGTATATGTGATATTTTTTCCGAAGAAGAGTGTCCAATTTGGACACCCTAGCATACATGTGCCTACGCCACTGGGTTCAAGACACCTTGGATAAGCTAATGATCTCACTAGAAACAACTTTCTTTTTCATTTTTTTAAAATTTTTTTTGTTATTTTTAGTACAATTTCTAGACACTTTTTTTGAAATTTCTGGCTCTGCCACTGTGAGTTGGCTGTGCCATTAGTGGCAGTAAAGGAGCTAGGTAGATACTAGATAATATATTATGAAGCCAGCAAATAAATGTCTATAGATATAAATGCATGTTATTGCCTTCAATTATATTCGCATCAAACTTAGCATACAAATTTTCTTTTAAATTAGGTATATCTCCATGTATATATAACCTAACAGTTAAGATAAGGTGAGACACAAGCTTATCAATTTTCAAATATTCATAAATGATACAACATTCATCAATTGTTTATAATATATATTATGAAGCCAGCAAATAAATGTCTATAGATATAAATGCATGTTATTGCCTTCAATTAGTTCGCATCAAACTTGGCATACAAATTTTCTTTTAAATTAGGTATATCTCCATGTATGTATAACCTAACAGCTAAGATAAGGTGAGACACAAGCTTATAATTTTCAAATATTCATAAATGATACAACATTCATCAATTGTTTAGTGTTGACTGTTGAAACAATTTTCAACTATAAGAATAAGGTTTTGGGACATTGTACTTGGGTGTGTGTTCGGTCCATCGAATTAGATATGAGAATTTCAATTTGGATATTCGATTTTTGAAATAATGAAGTAGAATTTGAATTTAATCTAAGTTTGGATTTGATTGGAGTTTTTATAGATGTTCAATTTCGGATTATATATATGAACTATGAGTTATATCATATTACTTGTAATGATTCACTATAATTAAGTTTAAAAAAAGATAACAACTACTCGTTGTGTCCTTTTTACTTGTCAGATTTTGACTTGACACATATATTAAGAAAATAGTGATTGCTATAGTAAATTTATCATTTTATCTCTATTGTAATTGATAGCATCCCAAATATCTTTATTCACCATATTTTCAAAGAAATTAACTTAATAATGTTAATAAATTGAGGGAATCATAGGTAAAAAAAATTGTCCTTTCTTGATTTGTCAAAAAGTGTCAAGTAAAAAGGGACACATAAAAAGAAAAATTGGACAAATACTAAGAAACTGAAGGAGTATATCAATTGCATAAGAATCGGTAATAACTATAAATATTATTTACCTTTATTATTAGTTTTACTCATTTTCAATGCACATTTTTTTATATTGGCTTTATTATATTAAAGATTAATATAGTGTTTCTGAAATTTCTTATTAAAAAATTATATCAAATCAAAACTGAACAAACAAAAATGAACGAACAAAAATGGCTGCATATGCATGATATCCACAAAAAAAAGTGTGTAGTAAAGAGATTATCGAAGACAACAAATATCCAGATGGATATTGTAATATATATGTAGCCATAAATTGTGTGGGATCGATTACCAACTACTTCCCTTCCAGCTCCCTTTATCCTGGAAACATTTTCATGTTGCTACTTAAAGTCATTCATTATATTGTGGACTTGGACTATAAAACATTGATGGGTCATTTGCACTTTTGCCTTTATTTTATGTAGATGTTTAATATTTGTCTCTTACGATAAATAATTTATTAGTAAGATAGTATAAATTTATATTTTCATGTTATAATATTTTATGAGTTATGTGAAAGATTTTATGTCACTTAATAAGATCCGTCTTAATACTTATGATATATTGCTAAAACCAAGT
Source organism: Solanum commersonii (assembly GCA_029007595.1). Lineage (NCBI taxonomy): Eukaryota > Viridiplantae > Streptophyta > Magnoliopsida > Solanales > Solanaceae > Solanum > Solanum commersonii. The sequence goes on from JAJTWQ010000058.1 coordinate 3,336,576, forward strand.
CTATTGTTTTTGTTAATTTCACTGCAAAGTATTCAATTTTATTTTATATTTGTCTGTTATTATAAGTACTTCTACTTTTCTAAATAGCTTCAACAAGAGAACATGGGAGGTACGGAAACATGTTGAGCAATTATATATATATTTTTACTTATAATATAAAAAAAAACATGTCATTAATTGGGAGGATAACAAGAGAACATGGGAGATATAAGATATTGGACATCTAACATTTGAAATAATTCTTTTTTGAATTTTTTTATTTCTCATCGAGTTTGACTAATTCAGATTTGGACCGCCTAGGACCCACAATTCAAGGAAAACACTCTCTATAAAAAGAAATGCATACTCAAAACTCAAAGTTGAACCGTACTCCATCAATTGCACCATTTAGTGGTAGTAAGAGTGAAATAATTTAGGGATAAGGGTTTGAAATATACCCCAATTTTGGTCGAATTTGTTGTTGCGATACTAAACTTTCATGAGGACCTATTACCTCCCTAAACTATTTAATAACATATTTTAAACATATATATTTGCCCACGTGGACATAAAAAATAATGCAAAATTATAAATAGTAATGTGTACACGTGGGTACATATATACCTTTAAAATACACTATTAAATAGTTCAGCGGGTAAAAAATACGGTATTAAATAGTCTAGGGAGGTAATAGGTCCTCATGAAAGTTTAGTATTGCAACAGCAAATCCGACCAAAATTGGGGTATTTTTCAGACCCTTATTCCAATAATTTATATTACAAAATATTGTCTTAATACACTTGCAGGGTCAATATAGTCTAATTCTTTGAAGTCATATTCGTAAATTAATGTCATTAATTTGGATGACAACTAGATCTATGTGCTAGAGATAGAGTACCCAAGAAAAAATCCATCCATTAATTATTATTAATTATTACAATCAAAGCAGTGTATACTACTGTATAATTGGAGGGATAAAGATTTTTTTGTCACCTACTAGAAGAAAATGATTTTTTTTTAGATTCCTTATATACAAAAAATATAAATCTTACTTTTAAGAAATTTATTTTTGTTAACCGATAATTTATGAAAAATGTTTTCCTCCATCCCAAATACACATAAAGTCATCAAACTCAAATATTCTCATTATATTGCAAGTATCGTAAATAAGAGAGTATAATTTAACTCAAGAACTAATGAAAGTAATCTATATTAAATTTGCTTGTCTTAAATAATTGGCACATCTTCATGACCGATCTAATCAATTTAGAAATTAATGCCCAAATCTTTTGCTTTTTTGGGCTATTTAGTGTTCTAAAGATTCATTTGGTGTTGAAACATCCTGGCGATGGGACAATTGGTCTTTTGATGATGGGCTAGAAAAGCACAATAATCAACAACAACAGATCTAATAAATTCATACATGAAACAAATGTTATCTTTACAAATCTTTCTAATCAACAACAACAGATCCAATAAATTCATACGTGAAACAAATGTTATCTTTACAAATCTTGCTAAGGTAGAAAATTATTTCTGAAAGATCCTCGACTCAAATAATATATATTAAAACAGTTAATATAAAGTGATCTATATGCAACAATAGCCAATAGTCTTACTCACTGGAATTTGAATTGTAATATTGTAGGTATTATTTTGTAACTACTAGACTGTCTTATCGTGCGCATGGAATAAGTTTTTCAACTATTTATCTTTTCTTATCCCTTAAAAATAAAAAAATATGTGCCTTATTAGGGTGTGTTCGATATGAAAAGAAAATGTTTTCTTAAAAATAAGTGAATTTTTGTGTTTAATACAAGCAAAAGTATTTTAATAGTATTTGTATATAATCTAGACAAATAATATAAGAGGTGGATAGTTATATGTGTGAGGGTGAAGACAAGATGTGTTAGGGATGAAAATGACACAATATCACAATAAATAAACGCCACTTGTGAAACTTGTATTCCTTGCTCCACTAGGAAAGTTATTCCTTATTTTATGGGATAGACACAAGTACCCTCCTAAACTATGTCCGAAATTCTAGAGTACACCTTAATTAAACTAAGGTTATATTATCCCCAATTTTTTTGTTTTGTTATTTTATAAACCTTTTTGGCTACACGCCTCAGCTACATGGATCACGTAGTGTGCCACGTAAGCTAAAAGGTGTATAAAATTATTTAAAAAATGAATTCGGAAGGGGAGGGGATAATAAGACCTTAATTTGGTTAAGGTGTGTCTCTAGGATTTTGATCAAAGTCTAGGGGGTGGTACTTGTGCCTTTTCCCTTATTTTATAGAATTTTGTTGAAAAATAGTGTCCAAAAAACGTTTTTTCTATGTACCAAACACACCCTCATTCTTAACTTGTTTAATAATGCAAGGTTTAAAAATGTAATAGAATTATAAGGTCATTAAGTTATTTGGGTGAGTACTTTTTCATAAATAAATACGAATTTTAATGATACTTTTTATTTATTATCATTTACAGCAATACATAACAATGCTATAAAAAATTTGCATTATGTTATTATGCATGCAATACAGATGTATTAGTATAATTTTTTTTTTTTTTTTTTATGTTTGTTTGACAGGAAATTTACACGATGTATAATAAGTGTATTAAAATGTGTGATAAATGTATTAAAATTGTATCATAAATGTATTATAAGTTTTTTTTTTTGATAGGAAATTTACACGATGTATTATAAGTGTATTAAAATGTGTGATAAATGTATCATCCATCAATAAAATTTATATTATGTGTGTTTTATAAATTATTCTATGTATGTATTAAAATTAGGACAAATTACAAAAATCACATACTTTTAAGGCAAAATTACAATTTATCCCTTAAAAGTTTATAATTACAGAAATCCCTCAAATGGATACAATAATATAAGCACTGATACATTAATTTGATGCACGAGGTACATTAATTGTTAAGTCAGATACATTACATTTTATATATGATACACTAATCTAATGTACATTTTATACATGATACACTAATTTGATGCGCAAGATACACTAATCTGATGCGCGAAAATGAGGGATTTTGGAGATTTGTAAAACTTATAGGGGATAATGGTAATAAGTAAACTAAAAGGTGAGATTTCTGTAATTTTTCCATAAAATTATATTATAAGTGTCCAAGTAAACAAAAATGTTATTGCTATAAATGGTAAATATTTTCTTAATATAGTATATTTATGCAAGTTTTCCTATGACAATCATGATCCACATACTTGGGCTCTAATAATAGTCCAAACACAAAAATTCCTATATATTCCAAAAGGGCCAAGCCCATAATAGTGGGCCTTCCAACCCATTAACAAAAAAATTTGGGAAGTTTTCTTGCATCTCTCCAATTTTCCCTCCAAAATCCAAATCCACAGTTCCCTTACTTCCGTCTCTACTAATCTCTTCAACCCTACCCGAACTCCATCGGAGATCAGCGCACAATTATCGCCTCCCAGGAAAAAAGGGTAAATTTTTCTGCTTATAGTTTTTGAAAATTTCAACTTGGGGTTGTGTGTTGCCGTGGTCATTTGGATGGTTTTGGTGTGTGTGTGTGTGTTTTCTTTCTTTTTGCTGCTATTGCTTGAGATCTTGTTAAGTTCATCTGGAACAACAAGCATTAGACGTTTTTGTGTTTTAGGAGATTCGGTTCTATGAGAAGAAATGAAGGGTTTTTGACAAGAATTTAGATACGAGTTTTGTTTGTTTTTGGCCAATATTTCATTGTTTTCCATAGACAACAAAAGGTTGCAAATGTCATTTCAAAGAATTCAGGCTTTATTTGGTAGAAACTGTTAGTTATTGCATTTTGGTCTCTTGTATAGTTGTATTCTCTTTTAAGAGTTGGGTCAAATTTTTGCTATCTCCCTATTTGGTTAACTTTTGCTGATATTCTGATGCGACAAAATCTGAATAATCACAAGGTTTTAGGAAGTCAGTTTGACTTGTTAGTAAGAGCAGGAAGTAATATTTAAGTTCTTTGCTTTTTGGTTATATAGTTGATAAGTTACTAGAATGGAGGAATCATCACATTATGGTTGAAAAAAATATGAATTTTTGAAAGAATTCAAAGTACTATAAAATGTTATTATTTGAAAATCATATGATTTGTTTTGGGATTTCGGAAGATAGAAAGTATTAAGTAACTTGTGGCAGATTAAATAATATACTTTTGTATGAAATAGAGAATTTTGAGTTGATTTCTCATAGGGTCACTCGACTAATAAATATTATTTTAGAAATCCACTTCTTTGTTGAAGAAATTTAGAATCAAGAACAAATGTGGCTTTTGAAATAATAACTATTAGTTGACTGACTATCTATGAAATCAAAGTTTCAGGAAAATTGTGTTTAGGGATATGAAGACCACATTCATCAACTTATACTGTTGCAAACTGTTGCCACAATTTTACATGACAAGCTTACAGCTCATATCCTTGGAAACTTTACAGGGTCATCCGAAGAAGCCATCAAAGTTTTGGTTGAAAATCTATGCTTTCCGAGATTATTTTTCTCAAACTTATAAATTATTTTCTCCAAAACTGTATTCATTTCGAAGTTGACTTAAATGTTTCCTGGTCTTGTAATTAGCTATGCCCATCCTGTCTTGTTTTTTCTTCTTTCCGAAGCTACATACATAAACGTTTAGAGCAGGAGTCAGTTGGCCATAATGTGTCTCATGTTTTGAATGTTAGCTGAGTTTCCCTATCTTTGCGGTGTTCAGCTGATTAAGTTCTGCCAAGCTTTTAATTGGATTTTAAAATGATCTCATAGAACTGGTTTTGTATTTGATCACTTTCTGTACAAATTCATCCTTCAAAATATATTTTTACTTCTGGGCCTTCTACAGATAGGAGTTACTTTTTCTTAGTCGATTCTTTCTGTTGATATTCTTTCAGAAATTACTAACCTATCTCTTAAAGACCATCAAATGAGTTTTTCATTCATTGTGTTCTGAAAAAAATGCACAATTTATGAGTATATAATCCTTGATGATATATTTCGCCATTGCCTTAATCTAGAAACTAAACAAGTTATGACGACAACAACAACAACATACCTAGTGAAATCCCAAAAGCGGGGTCTGGAAAAGGTAGGATGTACATGGATCTTACCCATACCTTTATGAGGGTAGAGAGATTGTTTCCAATAAACCCTCGATTGAAACAAAATTAAAGGTCGTCAAATTAAAATAAAAAAATTCAGCTTCATGCTGTTCCCATATTTATCAGAACAAATATTTTTAGTTAAATTTTGTACTTCAACTTAGGTTGGAGATGTTTTGTCTTGCAGGTCAAGTGTAGATACATGTTGTGGCACGAAAGTGAAACTGTCATTTGAGTTCCGTCGTCATCTGGGGTTTTGATCCTGATAACTATTCTGCACAGGACTGTTTGTGCTCGTATTTGTTTTTACCAGAGTTTTTCTTTGTATTGTTGCTCTAGAAATCTATCTTATGAGGACTTTATAGACAAGGAAAGTTCCTCTCTTTTTCCTTTTTTGTGGTTGTGGGGGTATTGGAAAGGTTTCTCTTGATGCCTAGACCTGAAGATGGAAATAGAAAAATCACTACCTTATGGTGAAGGAGGAGCGGAGGCAATATTAAATGTTCAATCTAATACATCAATCTCTATTGCTTATCACCAGCTCTTTGGTCCTCATGATGATTTAATGCTTCTTGAGCTTGATGAGAAGCTCCTACCTGATATCCTCAATCAAAGGTATGTGGTGGTATTGTTCAGTGAAGTTCTTCAATTTGCGTTTTGTTTATCTAGTTTTGAGTTGAATTTGTTCTTATTCTGTAGAGTAACATTAAGAGGGCAGCCAGATGAGGATGCAGTTCTTTGTACTCAGTCAAAAACTTATGCCATTAAATTTGTTGGAACTTCTAATTCTGTATTCCTTATACCTCCTTCCAACCTATCGATCGCACTTGGAGCTTCACCAAACTCAAGTGAAAAGGATCATGACAATGCGGTGGTTGCTTCTGTCATCAAAGTAGTACCTGGCAGTATGGAACTTGTCGAGGTTGCTCCTAGATTGGACAAACTCAAATTGCTTCTCTCAGAAAACCCTTATAGTTTTGATGAAGTGTCACAAATGAATACCGAATTGACGCACAAAAACAAGGGCTTGTATTCGTGGAGTGACCTTGTTGAGAAGGTGCAAGCCAGTGACGAGGAACTGTGCACAGGGTTGCGAGCTCTTGCAGCAGTAGAGATAGATGGATATTGGCGAAGTTTAGACGAGAACTTTGTGGATGAGATTCTGAACATGCTTTTGCATAATGCAGTGCTAAATGACTGGCTTTTAAGTGCTCTAAACGAAGATGAAGTTTTGCCTGTGCTGGAAGCAGATGGATTTCCTCGTGAAATAGTAAGGCACTGTTTGGGAGTGTATGGAAGTAAGGTGGTTGATGAGACTAGAGGAGGCTGCACATGGAGGTTGGAAGAAAGGCCAGTTGGCGTGCATTTTGCTAGAGTAATCCTAAGAGGGAAAAAAATGAATCTTGAAAGATTTATGGAGGAGTGGAGAAAGAAAGTTCCGGCAGGGATGAATGGAAGTTTTGATGTGCTAGAAGGAGAAGTCTTAACCGAAAAGATCGGGATAGAGACTCGGATTTATGCTTTTAGTGTTTCTTCACTGCCATCAGTGCCAGCTGAACGGTTTTCCAAACTATTCCAGGAGAAGCCAAAGTGGGAATGGAAAGAACTGCAGCCATTTGTCAGGTTGGGTTTTACATTGCCTATGATTTCAATCTTGTTTCTTTCGTCATACTTGATGGTTGAAATATGATATGCTCCATTTCTACTTTTGTTACGTATGAATAGGGATCTGAAGGTACCAGGACTTTCTTCAGAAGGTTTACTACTCAAGTACACTAGAAGAAGTCAACCAAGCGCGGATGCTGAACCAATTTTCAGTGCAAGATAATATTTATGCAGGCATTATTTCTCGTACATGTTCCACAATTTGGATGTCTTACTAGACTTGTAAAGAGGAAGGAGATCACGTAATGTAAACTTGATTTTGGAATCTGTTAACAAGTTTACTGTGTAGTTGCTTTGCCTCTGCAATCATTTTGGGATAATACTCGTCTTGCTTGTTTTAATGCATGTAACAGCTCCTTAGTCTATTTACCTGTAACAGTAAGAACTGTACCCTTGTGGGATTACACTGGGTATGTTGTAGTAAGAACTATACCAGGGAGAAGAAAACTATTGAGTTGCATCTTGTGTTTTGGAGCTCATTTATTTATTAGTACTAATTTGTATCTTATGCCAAAGTTGACATTTATATTTTATTTATATTTTTCTGCCTGTGATTTTTGTCTAGTAACAAAAAAATATCATTTCCTCGTCTTCTCCTCTGAACTTTGATTTAAAAGTAAAAAATGCTCTAATTAAATTTGAAAGGATTTATATTTTGATTCTGATCAATGAATAAATTGTTGTGCTGAGGAAAAAAGATAAAGCTTTTAATAACACAGAAATTAGTTTGGATTTTCTTATCAATCTTTTCTACTTTTTTTGTTTTGTTTTTTCCATCCGATATCCTCATTAGAGCTTGTCATACGGTGTAAAGCCTCATTCGCGTTCCCCCCCTCCCCCAGAAGATCTTTCCATACTTGCTACTTGGAGATTATATAAACTTCACATAGAAAAAAATCTTAAACAAAAATCTAAATGCCTTCAAACTTCAAAGATTTTTTTTTTTTTTTTATATATATATATATATAAAACGTGTAAATCATTTTTTTCTTCGTGTTTGGCCAAGAAAATATGATAAAACTCTTTTAAAAAAACATTTTCTCTTGTCTAGAGTGTAACATTAAAATTTAAACTAAAAATTGTGAATTATAGCATTTATTTTTTGGAAAAAATGCTTGTATTACCCTGTAAATCAATTAAATTAAAATATTAAAAAAAACGAAAACTTTCGCTTGTTTTTACTGTAAATAAATCCAACTTTTTATCGGCACCGTTGGTAGTCAAATCCGACGGTCCAGTTTCACTCCCTCCTAATATTCTCCCATATTTCTTTTGGCGGGAAAATCCATCTCTGAGTTCTTACACAATTTCAACTTCTTTCTTCTCCGATTGACTTAAAGCCCTAGTTGTTCTCCGGTGAATAGCAAAAGCTCAGTTCGATCGAAACGTAAAATGCCTCCAAAGAAAAGAACAAGTTCAGGATCAACAAAGAAATCAAGTATTCAAAACCAGAATCTTCAGCAGCAGCAGCAGCAATCTCAGCCGTCCAAATTTGGGATCCAGCATTTCTTTGAACGCCACACCCAAAATGCACTCTCACAGAAATCCAAGTCCCTTCTTGTTCCCCACAATTCTAATTCCAATCCTAATCCCAATTCATTGCAAAACCCTAAAGAAAGTTCTAGTGTATCAGTATCCAAAACTCCTAGAAATGTTTTAGATTTAAGGTGTTTAGATTCTAATGAAACAAACTCCGTTGCACAGAAAGGTGAAAATGGATTGAATTTCAATAAGTTTGACGAGGTTAATTCAGCGTCACAAGTTAAAAGCAATGGAAATGTGGTCGAATCAGATAAAGTTGATGTAGCTGAGAGATTTAAGGATAAAGAAAGTAGTGTTAGTTTGAAAAACAATGAATCGGGTAGTCCATCTCAGAGTACACCTACTGAGATTGTGGTGGCTGCAGGTTCAGGGGAGGAGAGAAATGATGCAGAAGTAACGCCTGAGTTTTGCAAGTCTGTATCTTTGAACAAGCGATTCAAGTTTTCTCCAGGAATGGTAATTGTGTTTATTTTCTGATGATTGTTACTCAGAACTAATTTCTCAATGCGTGTAGATGAGTGAAGAATCTCCTTGTTTACTCAATATTTACAAGATTGCAACTTTTTAGACTCATTCTACAAGAAGTTGCGTGAATGAGGAATCGGGTCAAGGTCAAGGGTGGGAGGAAATAAGCCAGTAAGCTCTTTGATGTAATATATCATGAAAAAAGACTTTTAGGCAATGCAGTTATCTGTGTCAGTGAAGCTAAAGCTAAAGTACCCATTTTTCAGCAGTATTTGCTATTTGTAGAAGGTCTAATTCTTGTTCTACTTTATATTTGAAGTTGGGAAGGAGAACACTCTGTCCACTTGGTTATTCCTGGAACAGGAAGCTTAGTCAATCCAAAGCAGTAGCAAGTCTAATTTGAATCCATAATCCATTATGAGAGGAAGAAAGTAGCATGAAGAAATTTTTAGCAGATGATACGCCATCTATTTGGGAACTTGCAAACCAGGGAAGTTAAAGGGAAGAGTAATAACTTGCATAGGAGCGGGGGTTTTACCCTGTGCGCACCCAAAGGGTAGCGGCTGCGGGTTTCCCTTGTCATCAAAAAAAAAAAAAAAAAAAAAAAAAAGGGAAGAGTAATAACATATTATATAGGAGAGTAATACTCTAGCCACTAAAATAATGAAGTAGGAGAGTAATAATTCTAACCACTAAAAGTGTATTTCCCTGGTTCATCAATATGTTGCAAATGTGACAATGAAAGTAGGAGATAAACTAAGACGTATTCTCTGCATGCTCCATGCTACAGGACTTAGCTTGTTGTAGGGCCAGTTTGCTTTATTAGAGTTGTTTTGGTTGTGGTTGTTAATCTCTCACTGCAGAACTGGGGTGTTTAGGTTTCTAACCTCAGAGATCTATCACAAACATTGTATAGACATGGCATGGATTTCCAGCTTGTAGAATTTTGAAGACATGTAGATGGTCTTCTTCGCCCCCAGCAACCTCTTCTATCTTTCAAGGAGGATTTTGAATCCACCAGTCGTTTAATAAACTTAATGCACCTTTTAGTCTATATTTTCGGATCCTTAGACTATTGCATCCATGGTCAAGGAAGAATAAAATCTAACTAATTCAAAAGTTTTCCAAGTTTGCTTGTCAGTTAATGAATTAATATGCTGTTGTTTGTTAGCTGATCAAGCAAAGCCAGGATGATGGAGGTGATGAAGTAACATGGAGAATATCTCCAGTGAATGAACGACTTCATGCCATGTCCAAACAATTACCAAAGATGGTAAAGGTGTTGGCGGATTCATCACGGTTCAACTCCTTAAATATTCAAGAATGTTCACTGAAAAAGGTACACTAATATAATGTACAGTATGCTGTGGGACATGTTTTGTTAATGATCATTGTAATACTAACACTAATGATTACTGCAGACGCCTCCTGAGACAGAAAGAAAGTTTGAGAAATGGCTTTGTTCACCTCCACCGAAGGCACTTGATAAATCGTTAGTATGCTCAAATACGGCTAGCATGAGAAACAAAAACACAGATCACACAATGGATTTGTGGGAAAACAATGGAAACTCTAACTGCCAGAGCAAAACTGAAGTAATCAACAGTCAGAGTCCTTTTCAGACTCCACCATCTCTGACATACGGCAGTGATAAGGTAGTTTCTGCATCATCAAACAAGTAAAATCTGTTAGGTTTCTTGTAGAAGATATGTTCCTGATAATTTCTGGCAATTAATGCAGCCTGCCAACATGGTTGATTCTAATGAAGCCACTGATCAGTTTGGTTCCAGGCAACACAAAAAGGTCTTTTGACTCCTCTGGTATTTTCAGCTAATGCAATCATTAACATTTGTTACTCATTTCTAAACCCATGTTGTGCAGAAGGTGTAAAGTCATACTTCGATAGTCCCAGTGTTTTATAGGTGTATATATCCTGTTTCAGGCATTGATTGAGCTTTTAGACCAAGTAGAAGATGTAATTTCTGTTGAACCACAATGTGAAGAGAAAATTGCATCCCACAGTCATGATGGACCAGCTAAGCCAACTGCCGTTTTGCAAAAATTGGCAGAAAACTTTTGTTCAAGTGACCAAAGGAAAGAATCAACTATCTATTTTCTTGTATTGGAGGTATGTCAGCTCTTCTCTTATATAAATAGACCCTTTATGTGAATTATGATCAATTTACTTTTATCCATATGAAACTACAGGTTTCTGAGAAGCATGGACAAGTTGAAACATCTGGGCCACAGTGCTCCTTCAAGGTTTGTGCCAAGCGCCTTGCTAAAACCTTTCTGAGTTCTCAATAAAACTAGTGATGTGTGGACACCTGTTGATGACTTTCAGGTTTTGCGCTTGCTGAATGAACAAGGTGGAGAAGAAAGGGTTTTGCAATTGAGGGATGAGTGGTAATGAGTTGAATCTCTGTTATTTCTTCTCTCATCAAGCTGCTGAATATACTTCAAACATAAATTCACTAACAAGCTATTTCATTGACAGTCTCTTTTATAATAGACAAACAATACTCTTAAATAGTTTTCTCTCGATCTCTGTTATAGTAGAGCGTAGACAACCACAATATGGAAGATGAACTTTCCTGTTCACAATGACTTGCTACTCAAACACAAATTCTTTTGCTACTCTTACATCATCTTCCCAACCAACAAGTATAGTTGTCATGGAATTTTTAGTCTTGCAGAACAATAATCTCAATGTGCATTGTGTTGCTTATATTATTATTTGCTTCTTTAGAACTGTCAGACCTAATGAGATCATCATGTCAAACAGAGATTACTACTGGAAGGACTTTCTAAAGACCAGTTTGTTCCCTGTTCTTCTGGGCCTCTGACATTAAATGTCTTTTGATGTTGAGTAGCAGGTTATGTTTGTTTATCGTGCATTTGAGTATACAAAGGCATCTTTATCCTAAACCCAAAGACAGAAGACGATATTTTAGTCCCATCCACTTTTCTGCATTGTTTCGTTTTAATCTTAATACCTTCAAGTTGTGAGAAACTGTAATTTATTATCAGTACGAACCATTTGTGGAAGAGGATTGAAATAGTCTCTTCTTAAGCTTTGCAATTCTAATTATTGACAGACATGGTACTGATGAGAAACATAAATCTCCTTTCAGGTGCTATAGTGTTGTTGCACCAGGGGATACTATTCATGTCATTGGTGAATTTGACAGTGAAGGAAAATGTGAAATAAACCGTGGGGAGAATTTTCTCATTGTTCATCCAGATATTTTAGTTTCTGGAACCAGGGTATGTCCGAGCAATTACTTTTCATTTGTTTGTTTCAATTCCTTAAAGTGTTGTCTTTCACTGTTCTAACTTTTGGAAAGTCTTGCTTCCATCAATTGATTCTTCTTCTTTGTCCATTGATCTTGAACGTTGAGTATTCTGTTAGGTTGCTGGCAGCTTCAGTTGCTCAAGGCGAGCTGTGCTGGATGAGAGGTTAAAATCTGGCGAGTATTCAGCTGCAGCATTGATTGGCACATTATTACATCAGATGTTTCAGGTTTTATGAATTAAAAGTCCCTTGTCTTTCGATGCCCACAGGCTTAGTTTACTCTCCTTGTTTATATTTTCATTGTTATGCATGAACTAGAAACTATATCATATGAAAGTGACTGACTACTGTTTTCAGGCTGGGCTGATCAGAGAGTCTCCTACAAAAGAATTCTTGGAGGATTATGCAAGGGTAGTGCTCCAGAAGAGTCTTGAGAGCCTATATGCATGTGGAGGTGCGGAACATAAGTTTCTACCAATTGCTCCTTTGTGAAGTTTTATTATTTACGTTGGCCATCTGAAAACATGCTTTCCTTGAAGTCCTTGAAGGATAATTTTCACTGAACTGTGTCCTGTAAAGCACTTACATGATCCATTCCTTTCAACACTAACTCAAACTTATGGTAATTGCAGTAAATGAAAATGATACTCGCAAGACATTGATTGAGGCAATTCCAAAACTGCTGAATTGGATACGTTCCTTCCGATATTCAGAGGTAAATGGCTCTACAATTTAACAAGCCTGATTGTTGTTAAACACTCTCTTGAGGCCAATAGTATCTAAGCTGGAAAGGCAGTGTTGTGATTTCGAAACTTTAGAATGGTGTGGACTCCTTGTTTGACTAAGATTAAATCAGGTTTCTTTGTTCAGCAATGCATGCAACCCTGTCAAGATTTTTTTTTATATACAGAAATGTGACATTTTATGGATTATTTACAGATTTTGTGCAAATCACTTGTAAAATCCAAATGAAACAATTGAGAAATACAAAGCTGTCTATGGTACCTAAAGAAAGCGTAGTTAAAGCCATCCTTCAGAGTACTAAGTTCCAAATTCTTTGTACATAAGCTAGTCCTCTTTGTCACATCAGCCAAAATGTGTAATACATGGATACATGTGTGGGTATCTAGTATTGGGCTAGATCTAGAGGCATGATTTGTCATCACCTAAATCTAAACTAAATGTTGGGCAAGGGCCCATACTCTCTCTTCTGTAGATGCGCTATCCCTTCTAGTTATGGTATGGGGAAGGGGAGGTGAGATCTACTCATTGATTTTATATCAGATGAGCTGCCTTACTATGTTCTAAACCCAAAGCACAGCTAAACTATGCTTCTCGGCCATGCTGTTAGTTGTAACCAATGCAGCCTAGGTGAATTAGACAAGTGTGGTGGCATCTCACACCCGCACCCTTATCAAGTTAGGTCGACTGAGGTGCAGCAGAGTTTTTTAAGGATCCATGTAACACAGGCAACAATTTTTCTTTTGCTCTATTCTCCATTAGTTTCTGCTTCAGTGGTGGCTAGATCTTTTGTGTTTGATTCTCAATACATCTTGATTATAGTTTGTGCGGAATCTTACATCTGTTCCCACATTGATATTATTTCTCTCCATTTTTACCTAATATATTTATGAGCTTAACTTATTGTAACTCTTAGGTTTCAGAAAGCCCAAGCATTGATTTTGGAAGTGAAGATGGAGCTAAGAAGATTAAAGTATCTGAAGTAAGAAATCTCCCTTTTCCTTTTCTTGGTAATGCAGGCTTGAATTAATACTTCCAAACTATACCTTTTAAGGCTATGCATCAAATAACTTATAATCTTGAGGTATGAGCTTAGTTTATTCTCAGAAACATAATTTGCAAATATTTCTGATAGATAAAGCATTAACCACATCAGGATGATCATTAGAAACTGTTCCATTAACATATTTATCTCTAACATTAGTGTCTTTTCATATTTGTGATTTGTGATGAACAAAATAAAAAAATCAACAAGCTTTACACAGCAACCTCAAATTGAAACTTAATTCACTCACTCTATCTATTATACTATAGTGTGGCAACTGGAATAAGTAAATTCATGTAAATTGTTTTCCTACTTTATAATGTTAAGATGTTTTTAAAAGAAAAGGTTCATTATTAGTAGACGAGTTATGGGACATTAGATGTAAGTTGTGTTTGTAAAATTTATGTGGTAGGGAGATTATTAAAGGATGTTTAGTATGGAGCAACCAATGGCACATGATGATCCAACAATTTTTCTCATAACCTAGACAAAAGTTACTATGTACATTCCCCAAGCATTTACAGGATTCATCCTTCAATTACATTAGCTACATGCACTTGGGACTGCTTTATTTATCCAAGATTATGCCTAATTTATTAGGTTTGATTGGGTCTTGAGCAGTTTTTCTGAAAGACATAATTTGTGTTAAAGGACATTAAACTGCATTATGATGCAACTAATGGTGCTTTTTCGCATAACCTACATGCCAGACACTTTTTCTCGAAAAAAGAATAGCATAACGTTACCTACAACATGATAGAATTTATGTTTGCCTCATTGTTTTTCTTTGAAATATATATAACATGGTCACCATCCAGTCTGTCTATCCTCCCCCAAGTTTATATTCTTTTCTTTTTGGATGACCTTTAATATAGGTACTTGACATTGAAGAAATGGCATGGGCTCCAAAATATGGGTTGAAAGGCATGATCGATGCATCCTTGCAAGTAAATGTAAAATCCAACACCAATGTACCGACTGAGATGATTATGCCCCTTGAATTTAAAACTGGGAAGGCAACAAATGGGCAGGCAAGTTTTTTTTGAGCATTTTTGAAAATAGTACCACTTAGTTGTGAAGTGATGATAATTCTCCACTTTACATGTTCTTGCTAGGCACCTAACCTCTGGGTTACTGCTGACATTACATTCTGCAGGCAGCCATGGAACATAATGCTCAAGTCATGTTGTATACCCTTCTAATGTCGGAAAGGTGAACCCTGCCTACTTGCATAATTTTTCACCTACTGTTGACATATTTTGTTACTTCCTTGTAAGTTGTATATTTTCCTTTAATTCTTGTTTACAGATTCATCTTGTCGTTATCTATTTTTTTCTTTACTAGATACTCGCAACATATTGTCCATGGTCTTCTGTATTATCTGCACACAGATCAGACACAGGTAAAACCTAGCATCTTTTTTGCTTCTCTTTTCTTTTTGATAAGTAGTTAAAAACAAGCATCTCTAGGAATTATATAAATTACCTTTCTTTTCCTTTCCAACCTTCTAACACTACAGTTCATTTTTTCAAGGGGATAACTGTTTGCAGATCTGATTTGGTTGGCCTAATAATGCGCCGTAATGAACTTGCAAATGATCTTCTCAAGGCCTCCATAACTCAACAATTGCCACCAATGTTACAGGTAAGGTATCTACATCTCATCCTGTTACACTTGGATCAAATACAAAAGTGTTTGCTAGTGCTGATATTTTGCATTACTACTTACTAGTCATTGAATATATTACTGATCGGCTTGCACATAACAGTGTGTTGTCCACTTAATATTCAGGGTTATCCCTCATTCTCGTGTCCTACGTATTGCTGGTAACATATAAAAAACTTTACTGAAATATATCCCCACTCTCCTTGGTTTGGTTGTTTACAAGGAGGTCACAGTGTTTTTTTGTCCCTTACTAGTGTAATTCATTTTGAGTACACCTTCATAATTTGGATACGGTATTACTCTTCTCTACAGAAACCTAAGCATGGTTGTCATCTTCCACCGCTATCCCAGGCCACCATCATTTATCGCCTTAAATTATAAGTAAACACCACAAATGCGATCAGAAATGAATTAGCTTATTACCTGACAAAAAGAACTCGCTTAACAAAATCTGCTAGACATTAGTAACTAACTTTGTTGATTTTCATTCTTTTGATGCAGAGTCCAAATATGTGCAGAGGCTGTCGCCACCTCGATGTCTGTACCATTTATCATAAGGTACTTTGAGTTTTTTTTTTTGAAATGGAGGTACTTTGAGTTTTCAGGGTCTTCATTGCGACAGCCATCCTTTTTTTCCCTTTTACTTATATAGACTTCGAAAATAATTGGTTCAAGGGGGGCTCCATGATAACTCAGCTATCAATCCTAAAACATTATAGCATCTTTACCTCTGCTTGCCTATTAATAAAATGTTTTACTTTCAAAATTAGTGAAGATTCTGAGAACTCAAATGATAAACCATCTACAGAAGAAAACAGGGGAGCTTAGTTGCTGAAATTAGTAACTACATCCTTTGGTTGGCGAATATGCTTGTAATAAGTATGCAAATGTAATAGCTTACACTCACATAGAATAATGTAGTTCTCTTCTCCGGGTTTTTACCCGTTCATGTGGTTATGGTGAAATAGGTACTTTCTGATAGACATATTGGTACTTAACAATCAACAAAAAATTATCATTACACATGCCATTTTAGACTACTATCATTAGACCTGAAATGCATCAGAAGACTAACTTTTGACATTTATGCTACAACTAGTACTTATTTTGAACCCGAACTGTGGCAAAAGATTGCATTTATAACATCTGTATTACAACATGTACTAGTTTTTTTAGGTCTTAATTTTCTTGGCAAAAGTGCCAAAACTTCTTCAGGTTTAAGAAGCTAAAAATGTAATCAAGGGGTCACAGCTTTTCTGAATATGAATCAATTTGCCTAATGATGAGGAGACAGCATCTTGCTGTGGAAGGACTTGAGGAACATATTTGATAAATGAGTGGCAATTGCTTCCTTTTTTGTTTTTCCAATTGGGTAAAATAAAGGAGGAGGATAAATCAACATTTATGTTTCCTAAATGAGCCTAATCAATGTTGACATGAAAGTCCGCCCTTTTATCTTGATCTAAAATACTTCTGCACAATTCTCATCTTAATTATATATCTCATTATGGGGAACATTAACCTTCCAATAGTAATGGAACTTCGTCGAAATTAAAAACTTATACTACTGTATCCCGAATAATTTTCGTAGGCATACGGTGGCACCACAGAAGGCAGCGGCTTGGGCAGTGTGTTTGATTCACTTGTTAGCCATCTAACAAATGCACACAATAATTTTCTTCAAAAATGGGATCAGTTGATTGACTTGGAGGCTAAAGAAGTTGAGGTACAATACAAGGTCGATTGTGAATTAAGAAATCCCCTCCTGACTATTAAATATCTATGTACTTATTAACTTTATTTTTTCAGGTTGTGAAGAAACAAATTTGGTCTTCACAAAGTTTAAAGAATGACCTTTATGCTCCTTGCGTATCTTCTCTTGTCCTTGATACGTCCGAAAGAGCCACACCAGCAAACTTTAGCAAAGGAAATCAATTTACGTATCACTTTGTACATCGAGATTGGACTTCCTTGGGCACTCATCAACAGGTTGGAGCTGCTCTGAACAGTTCCATTTTTCCTGTCAAAAAAATTGAATCCTCACTTAGGAACGGGGACTATGTGGTATTCTTCTTTCCTGTATTCTTTTTGTTTTATGCCCTCAATGCTCTATTTTCAGTTTTTCACAGCATTCCGCTGAAGCAAGAATTACTGGTCCATTGGTATAACATCATCTGTTTGTCTCCAGTAGACCAGTGGTGAGACAGAGCTGTTATATTATGCATCTCTAGTGAATTACATGATCCTGTCCCTGTGGATTATATTAATCTCATGGCTTGAACTAATGATTCATTTAGTTGATTTTGTAAAGTTATGAAGCTTTTCAGAATTTAATCAAC
The DNA here is from genome assembly GCA_029007595.1 of Solanum commersonii. NCBI lineage: Eukaryota > Viridiplantae > Streptophyta > Magnoliopsida > Solanales > Solanaceae > Solanum > Solanum commersonii. The sequence goes on from JAJTWQ010000058.1 coordinate 3,354,440, forward strand.
CAACTATGTCTTAATCCTAAATTAGTTGTGAGCTGCAGGAATCCTCTGTATTCATTCTGCTCTATTCTAAAGCACATTCCTTGGTGGGCTCTGGGCTCATCCCACAAATTCGGTAACTTAGACGACTAATCGTAGTCAGATTCTACTTTCACACTGACCATCAACTTATCAAAACCTTTAGAGGATTTATCATAGTCAGATTCTACTTTCACACTGACCATCAACTTATCAAAACCGTTCGGCTTACTTGGGTTTGAGACTGGCTATGCTTCATGGAGCTCATATAGGAAAAGGGAGTTATTTTTACTATTCAATGACAGAAACAGAATATTAATCAATTATTTTCTGAAAAGCTGGGGGACTTCCTGATTTTGTCGGGGTCATGGCTTACGTTTGTAAAAGTTGACAGCAAAGAGAGTAATTTCTAATTTTGTTGGACCTCTTATTAGCTGATTTGTTGGTCTCATCCTCTACTTTCTCCTATATACGAGTTGTGATTGTCTGAACTGAAGGTGCAGACTTTTAAGTGTTTGTTTGTATTTGTGGTCATGAGCGATCCACGGTATGACATTATATATTTTATATTATTCAGGTATTGAGCACTGAACCTAGTGGGATACTAATAGCTACTGGAGTTGTTGTAGATATGAGTTGCTCTAGCATCTCGGTAAGTATTGTATCTTTACCTATTCATTCTATAAAGGAGGAGTTGCTATTACTTTACTGACTCTATTTTTAACCAAAGGCTACAAAAAGCCTAGGATGCATGTATATACCTTGTTTTCAGTTCCTTCTTTTTATCCTCCTTAGGTAGAGTAGAGCACTCCAAAATTTTGAAATAATCTCATTTGTTCCAGCAGAAAATAGGAAATTTAGGGCCCGTTTAGCCATAAAAAATATTCACTTTATTTGAAAATAAGTGTTTCGCCATGAAAATTTCAAATTCATAATTCCAAATTAAATGCTCTCTTCTCTCATTTGCAAAAAGCATAACCAAACACAACTCTATCTTCAACTCCAACTTAGAAAATTCCAAAAAAAGTGATAAATATTTGGTTTCTATGGCCAAATGCCTACTTATCAGCTTATAACTTGTTTTCTAACTCCATCTTCATAATTCCAAATTAAATGCTCTCTTTTCTCATTTGCAAAAGACATAACCAAATACAACTCTATCTTCAACTCCAACTTAGAAAATTCCAAAAAAAGTGATAGATATTTGGTTTCTATGGCCAAACGCCTACTTATATATCTCATCCACCAGTATCTTTGTTAATGCTTTAGCTCTCAGTTTGGTCCCTTTCAACAGCTGAAAAGCTTTTACCTTTCTTTAATATGAAGGTAGCTCCAGCCTATACAAGGGATCATAAAAATGAAATATTTTGATTAATTGATTAACAGAAGTAAAGCTTCACATGAATCTTCAATTTTGTTCCACTTTAAAAAGGGAAACTACTTCAGGACCTGGAAGCATTGTCCAGAATGAAAAGCTTATAAAGTGTATGCACGGATGTTTTCTAAACCAGCATTCTTCTTAAGAAATAATTACAACTAAAGCACACTAGTTTGCAGGTTACTATATTTACTTACAAGCCAAAGCTTTTGCTGTAAATATATCTATATTTATACAAGATTGCTTGCCCACAACCTAGCCTATCTATCCTATCATAGTATTGTTTTCAAGTAGTAAAGGTCCATTGCCACTCATTCTGAAGTGAACCAGGCTACATTCCCATGCTTTTCTTTGATGAAAAAATATAATATTGTGGATTTATAATCCTTTATGATAATTCTGGACAAGTTTGGAATGTAAGCTGAACCATGGAGACTCCTTTGGATTTTGGGTCCAATATATGTAAAAAAACAAAAGAAGCATGCCCAGCTTTTAACTTTCTAATAGTTTACTTTCATTATGCAGGTATCTCTTTCCAAACGCTTAAGGCTACCAGGAAGCTGCCGGACTTCACAGGCACAAGATCTTCATCAGCAGTTGTGGCGAATTCATAAAGATGAATTCATGGGTTCATTTGCAATTATGAGGTGTTCTAATTTTTTTGTTATGTTTTATTATTCCATCTGAAGCGCCCCTTTTTTTTCAAGTGTAATTTACTCCTGCTTTTGGTTTTGAAGATTCAACCTCATACAACTGTTTCTGCAAAATGAGCAGAGTTCTCATCTGAGGAAGATGATAGTTGATCTGGAGGTGAATGCTCTACTTAATTATGAAATTTTATTTGCAGCTCGTCAGCCACAACCACCCTCATTAATGAATGATAAACAAGAATCTTAGCTATGAATTTCTGCAGGTGCCTAGGTTTGATAGTGGATGTCAATTTAGTCAAGATCCTGCCATTTCATACATTTGGTCAGAAAAAAACTTGAATGATGATCAGCGCAGAGCCATACTTAAGGTGAAGAATTATTGAAACTATCTATAATTTGATTTATAGTTGCACCTGAAAATCACAAATATGGTGTATTATCAGAATCATACTTGGAATAAACTAGATACAAAGCTGTAGTGGGTACCCACAACATATTGAGTTGTCATTACTGCAGATACTCACAGCAAAGGATTACGCGCTGATACTAGGAATGCCAGGGACAGGCAAAACATCCACTATGGTCTATGCTGTGAAGGCACTGTTGATGAGAGGTTCATCCATTTTGCTTACCTCCTATACAAATTCAGCTGTTGACAATTTGCTTCTCAAACTGAAGTCTCAGGTCATCTCTATCCTTGATGCTACTTAAGAAACTTAGTGCTTTGATCTTTGTTTAACTACTTTTATTTACAGACTATGATGTATATCATAAATTTAGAAGGTATTTGCTGTAAACTGGTGTCAACATTGTATAAACTCTTTTTTTAATTAGGTCCTGTCTTGGTAAAGCTGGATTTAGCAAAATGTAGAAATATACATTCAGTGTAAGGCATGCATATTAGTTAATGTGTAGCATTAGAATGAAACTGTTGATTTAAGAAGGGCCTACTGTAGCAACTACAGTCCCTAGCTGCTGCTACTGGTATTAATGTTACATCATCATTCCTCTTTATCCTCTTGAGCTAGCTTTTGAGGTTGAGTTACCCAATCGTTGTATCTAGCATGGTATCAGAGCTAGGCCCAAGTGTTGTATCTATCTTGGTATCAGATCTAGGCCCAAGTGTTGTATCTATCATGGTATCAGAGCTAGGTCCATCCCAATTCGTTCATCAGATGTTGTCCTTGATCCATGCACTAGGCTTCCAGCCCTGGGTGTGACGGGAGGTGTTAAGTCTCCCACATCGGTTGTGGGGTGGGCATTTGATCTCCTTATATGAACTTGTGTAATACTCTTCCCTTGAGCGAGCTTTTGAGGTTGGATATGCCCATGTGTTATATCTATCAATTTGAAGCTCTGCTGGAAGTGTGTATTAACTCTCGTGGGGTAATTATTTTGATAGGGAATTCTCATAGGGTAATTTGCAATTTGTTGACTTTTAATTAAATAATAAAAGCATTCTATTTATGAAAGTGTAGTTATTCAATGGATAAGGTAACACATTACAACTTTTCTGCTTAACTCAATGTATTCTTTCAGAAAGAACGACTCAAATGTAGGCATTCATTTTCTAATATAATCAATAATAACCTTCAAACTGTCTTGTAATTTAAAGCATTTTAAAGAAAAACTAACTAATGACTATCATAAGTTCTGAACAAGGGATATCTTGAATCTGAATTGATGAAACACATGGCATTTACTTTGTAGTAATTGTCCTGCATATTGTAGTTCATGTATTACTTTGCCTCACCATGGAAAGTGTTGGATAGTGCTGTCAGATGAATTCAAAAAGCTGCTTGGCTAAATGTTAGTGAGACTTAGGCGAAGGGTTAAACAAATATAGACTATTAGCTTCATCGTGGTAAACCAAATCTTATCCTTCTAACCCGTCTTTACATACATTTAGATTATCCAGAGCCGGCCAATATTAAGTTAAATGACGATTACTCTTCGTGTATAAATGTTTCTGCTTATGTTGTTAGGGAGAGCACACTTTTATTAGTCAATGATATTCTCAACACGTCCCCTCACGTGCGGGCTTGATTCTTTTTCATGGGCTAAGCATGTGAAAATTCCTTTTAAATTCGAGTGGCGGTGAGATTCAATCCCAGGACCTCTGCCTGCTCTGATATCATGTTAAAATAACACATTTTATTAGTTAATGATATTCTCAACACAACCTCTTATGTGCGGGCCTGATTCTTTTTCATGGGCCAAGCATGTGAAGATTCTTTTTAAATTTGGGTGGCAGTGAGATTTGATCCCGGGACCTCTGACTACTTTGATACCATGTTGAAGTGTGCGACCATCTCATCTAAAAGTTTAAGTTGTTAGGGAGAGCACCCTTTTATTAGTTAATGATATTTTCACTAGTTTCCAAGTAAAAGATATATTACTTTATCCATTTAGATATTAGACTACAATTGTAGCCTGTTCGCAAGTAAAATGACTCTAGATAGGAAGGAGTGGAGGTCGCGTATTAAGGTTGAAGGTTAGTAGGGTTAAAGTGTTGTTTTTCCTTGCGAGGGTTTGAGTTGTTAGCATTTGTAGTAGTTCTTCTAGTCTTGCACGTGTAGTTCTTGTCTGTGATATCTATAGCCTTATGTTGTTTACCGAGCCCCTTCTCACAGTATTTCATAGATGTTATTATCTCCTTGGTTGATTATACACTATCTTTCTTATTGGATGTTATGTTTTATACACTGTTCCCCTCCCCTTTTACTTGGATATGATGTACTTGAGCTGAGGGTCTCTCGGAAACAGCCTCTCTACCTCCACGAGGTAGTGGTAAGGTTTGCGTACAATCTAACCTCCCCAGACTCCACCTAGTGGGATTTCACTGGGTATGTTGTTGTTGTTGTATTTAAGTGTTATCGAGGAAGATCTCTCTTTGCTTCTTTCCACTAAGGGCATGGATTTTTTGAAATGTTCTGCTAGAAATGTTCTCTTTACATACTTCAACAACTTATTACCGAGTAATGAGTATCATATACTTTTCCTAGTGCTTTACTCTCTGGTATGCTCTGCTGACTGTCACCCACAAGACACAAGTGATGTACTTCTTAACTGCTTTTATATACACATAACAATCCAAGTACCACTTCAATGGGGAAGTGGGACTAACATATATACTGTTGCAGGGTATAGATTTTATACGTATTGGAAGATATGAGGTTGTGCATGAGGAAGTTCGTGAGAATTGCTTATCAAGTTGGTTTCTCGTAACATTTTCAAAGAGTTGCTTCATGATTGCCCCATGGAATACTAACTTACTTCTGGACTTTCTCTTACAGTGATGGACACTCGTGGTCTTGAAGAGATAAAGCTAAGGCTAGAGCAAAGCAAAGTTGTTGCTGTTACATGTTTGGGGATAACTAGCCCATTGCTGTCAAACAAGAGATTTGATGTGTGTATCATGGATGAAGCTGGACAAACTACGTTGCCGGTACGTTCACACTTTGGGTTGCAGTAAAGATTTGAACATTTTGGTCAATAAAGGTAGTGAATGAGGTTAACTTGTCATAGTTGTAGCCTTTATTGGTTGCAATTGTTCTATATAAGCTAAACTAACTGCGTCCTGTGCGTTTCTCTTCTATGTTTCTTTAGCTAGTTATTTTATGAAACTACATTTGTCGCCAGATGACAAATCTATTTTGGGAAAAGAAATGACAATGTTAGATTTACAATCCAGGTATCATTGGGACCATTGACATTTGCATCAAAATTTGTTCTAGTTGGGGATCATTATCAATTACCACCACTTGTCCAGGTATTTCTTGATTTCCTCTGCTAGCTCCAATGCGATTATAACTTGTGACACAAAATCTGTTTGCATATTAGAGTGCAGAAGCTAGAGAATATGGAATGGCAGTAAGCCTGTTCTGCAGACTCTCAGAAGCTCATCCCCAAGCAATTTGTGCTTTGCAAAGCCAGGTACCTTCAAAATTCAGTAAGGTGTTGTTTCCTTCCACCTCTGATGTTGGTCCAGTTTGATATAGTCGCCACTACTATGCTACAATTTGCAGTACCGCATGTGTGCAGCAATAATGGAATTATCAAATGCCTTGATATATGGTAACAGATTGCGATGTGGTTCTTCTGAAGTAGAAAATGCCAAAATCAAGTACACAGGATTGCCATCTGGGCCTAAGTGGATAAAGGAGGTACTAGTCACTGATTTCATTGCTTCCAAGTTTGATGCTGCTTTATTTTAGTACTGATCCAAACATAAGAGGCCTGCCTCATCTGGAAAGAATGACATAGGATGGAAAATAGAGGTTGCTTCCAACTATGATGCTACTTTATTCAATACATATTCTAAAGAGGCCTGCGCCTTCTAAAAATGACTGATGTTTGGATGGGAATTATACACCTGATGAAACTTGTCATTGTTTGAGTACTCATAAGTTCTTTCCTGTAAATAAGTTAAGCGTCTGAGCTGCTGGTTCTTCTCTGCTAAGTTAATACTAGCAAATTTTGTTCTTCTGACATTCACAAACTAATCTGCACTTTCTAATTGCTTCTCAAGGAGTAAGTCTGGTCATATTTTCATGTATCATGTCAGAACCACAGTGTAGCTGTCATCTTAGAGTATTACGCTTCCATTTATATGTACTTTTTCAATGTGCTTATTTTGGTGAATATTGCTGATTAACGGTAATCTAGATGAGTGTCACACACTAAAATTTTCTCTTTTTCTAAAGACAGTATATGCACTCAAATGAAAGAGAGGGGTCAAGTAAAAACCTAGTGCATCTCTAGTTTTAGCGTTTCTGTCTGGTATATAGACACATTGCGACACGTTTTTTGCTTACCATTCTTTTATGTCCTAACACGGAAACATAAAAAGATCCAGTTTCTAACTGAAGCTCTACTACTTGTGAATTGTGACGCTTTTGGATAATTATTTGGTTGATCTAGTATGTTTAAACCAAGGGAAAAACAAAATAGCCTACAAACATGTTCTTCGCTAACCTTGTATTAATGAGACAGAATTGTTGGTTAATTCTCTTGTCTTTTGAAGAGTATATTGTCACTGTCCACAGTTTCTCAATTTTGTACAAAGTGGTAGGGAAAAGACAAGGAGTTCAATTTTGTTTTACAAAGGTCATGATGGGAATGTAGTTTAAAAGGATCGATTTGGTGCAGTGATTTGGTATGAGCAATATTTGACGAGGATAACCTCATCTTAAGAAATTATACTTCCAGCAAATATGTTGTATGAATTGTGAGGGTTGATACCCCAACTGCTTGCTTTTCTATTCTTTGAAATAATCTGGTTTGATTGGTCTTGACAGGTTATGAATCCAAACAGACCCGTCGTCTTTATAAACACAGGTTGGGCAAATTTCTATCTCAAGTCAAATTATGCAGGCTTGTCAAATGAAGTTTAATGTCCTTGTCCTAAACTGTCGCATCATCCTTGTTTCCAAACTAGATTTGTTGCTTGCATTTGAAACAAATGACCGGAAAGCTGTAAATAACCCAGTGGAAGCAAATATCATTGCCGAGGTGTGAATGCCTCTTGCTTCTTCCATGAACATTTTAATGACCATTAGCATCGGATAACAAGAAAATATTAAGCTCCAATTTCTGTATAATTTTGGCCTACAGATCGTGTGTAGATTGTTGAGCAGAGGTATATTGGAGGAAGATATAGGCATCATTACACCCTACAATTCTCAGACAGATCTTATCCGGCAAGCTGTGTCCACATCAGTGGAGATACATACAATTGATAAATACCAGGTAATATTTATGCTGATGTGATATACATTCTCGAAAACATCTTCAGTTTTCAACTTTTCTTATTCAGAAGAAGAAGCTGCTTTACCGCATGGGATAATAGAAGGGAAAGAAAATCAGTAGACCAGCCTAAATAGAAGCATAGCTGTCTAGGGTTATCCTTTGACATGTTTAGTAGCTGTCAATTATATACCTTGGTTAGTCTAGTATATGGTTTTGATATGGCTATAGGAGCCTGAATGCCAGATGAAAGAAAGCAGAAAATGTCTGGCTTTCCTTTTATGAAACAGAAATTCGGAAGCCTAAAACTTCACAACACCCTAGCCCAGAACAAGAATTCTAATCTAACAATGCTACTTCAGAGACACTAGCTTTTGTTCAATGTTGACTTGGCCCTAGATAAAGCTACTTAAGTCCTCGTACAATTGGTTTCCCATCTGTCCTCAACCGTTCAAGATTATCTTGTGTCAGTTATTAGCCTCCCAAAAGCCGTTTGCAAATCATGAATGATCCAATCTACTCGGCTTGCTTCTAGAGTCATTTTTGTGTGGCTTGAGGATGTCTTGCAGTTGCATCAAATAATGTGACTACTAATGTCTTAGCCTCTTGGCTCTTAGGTAGAAACTAGTACCTTGCTGCTCCTAATTGTCGTAGTTTTAATCTATGTTTGCAGGGAAGAGATAAAGATTGCATTCTGCTGTCCTTCGTAAGGTCAAGTGAAAATCCAAGGAACTACATTTCTTCATTGCTTGGAGACTGGCACAGGATTAACGTGGCTCTTACTCGTGCCAAGGTTTAGATACGGTTCCCCTGAATGGAATTTTTCTTCTTTTTGCACAAATTCATCCCGACTCTTTAAGTGATAATGTACTTCTCTTTTGTTGATCATACAGAAGAAGTTGATAATGGTAGGTTCATGCATTACGCTGTCGACTGTGCCTCTGCTTAAGCTTCTTATTGAAAAGGTGGAAGAGCAAGGTGGCATTTTAAGCGTCTCCAAGAAGGATATTGCTCATAAACCAGAATTGAGAAGATGCTCCAACCTGAGATGATGGTAAAGATATTGCACCAAATTGTGCGATTTGCGGTCATGTAAATTGTTGCAAAATCTACTTCTCTAATGTTAAATGTAAATATTGAGACCACACCCTGCCGCCCATTCTTTTGTAAAAAAACCGAGAATTCTACCGTGAAATGAAATTCAAGAGCAAACTTATCAAAGAATGTCCGATGATTTGTTGGATTAAAGGCTGGTATATTTTACACTTTCATCAGTAACCGAAATGACAGGCATTTGTCAAAATTTTAAATTTGCATCTTCAGTTTAGAGGCATTTGTCATAGACCAATATTTTTCTTACCTACATAAATAATGGTAAAACATGGAGTCTGTATCTATTGCATTTAGCCAACTAAGTTAAAACTACTGTTATTACAATATGTTGAGAATACTCAAATTCCCTACCATTATCAAACCAACAAACTAAAATTCGTCTCTGAAGTAAAATACCGCCGTAGATTCATCTCACAGTCTTCTCTCACCAGAGAAAATACGAAAAAAAATACACATTCAGTCCCTTAAAGTTAAGCTGAAAAGTAATTTACACTTAAACTAAGGTATGGGACTATGTGAGCGACCACTTACCCCTATTCTTGTTTTGGAACTGATATTAATATACCCAGACACATACAAAATCAGGTGAAATATACATGGAAAATCTGTGTACAAAGCTTTGTCCCTCCTTCGTATCCCCATCATCATATTTTGATGAACAAAGAGATTTGTTGGAAGATTCTGTTGAAATTACTTTCAGATTTGAATTTCAATGTTGGAATTCTCTATTTAAGAGAACATCAGCTCAAAAAGATAGAACTCAATTGAGTAGGGGAAAGGAAAAAGAATTAAGACTTGTATTATTAAAAACATGTCGTATACTTTTTCGTTGTCGACTGGTTTTCAATCTAGGCATTGATATGATGAGTTATGTTTAATTTTTGAGATAAAAATTGTTATATGCTAATTTTGTATCCTGATCAGGAAAGGCTTTGGTGTCTGGTAATGGATCTATGAAAACTTAGGGAGAGAGAAATGATGCTGTCTCTGTTTACTTAGCTATGATGTTCAGGTAATTGGGTAAAGTTGGATGAAATTTTCGAAGGCTTAAAATTGGGAAAAGGGTCAAAAATGCCTTTAATGTATTGGAAATGACTCAAAAATACCTTTCTTCCACCTATTGGATAAAAAAATGTCCTTCCATCTACCTATTTGGATAAAAAATGCCCTTAAGGTTAAATTTAAGTTAAAAGTACCCCTCCTTTTAACAGAAACTAATGTGGCATAAATAATTTTTTTAATTAAATATGTGACATTATTTCTGTTGGTCCAAATTTAATTAATTAAATCCAACTTCATTCACTTCCAATCTCATTTCTAAATGGCAAACACTTTCTTCATCTTCCTTCTCCAAATTAAATAATCAAGCTTGCAGCAGTCCAGTGTTGTACCACTTTCTTCTCCGTTTACAGCAGTCCCGTCTTCTACCACAACTAGCCATTTCTAAAAGACCCAATGTAAACAGATGATTTAAGTAGTGTTTCTAATTCGAGTTCCCTTTCTCCATCAACCGTTACTAAGTCACCTGTTTATAGCTCTGTATGCACGTGATTCTGCTGATGATGATCAAATTGGGATACTTCACTTTCTGACTTGGAAACTTCAAATAATTCGTCGCCATCTCTATGCCTTTGTTTTCTTAAACAAGTCCATGACCTTAACCAAATGTATTCTTCTGAGGATGATGCCCAGTACTTGATTAATCCTTCCAAATGATTTTGGAGAAGGAAGATGAAGAAAGTGTAGGGTATTTTAGAAATGGGTATGAAAGTGAATGAAGTATTTGGACCAATAGAAATAATGCCATATATTTAATTTAAAAAATTATTTATGCCACATCAGTTTCTGTTAAAAAGAGGGGTAATTTTAACTTAAATTTAACCTTAAAGGGTATTTTTTATCCAAATAGATGGATGGAAGGACATTTTTGATCCAATAGGTGGAAGAAGGGTATTTTTGAGCCATTTCCAATACGTTAAGGGCATTTTTGACCCTTTTCCCCTTAAAATGTATGTTTATGTAGTGAACAGTTTATTATGCACAATTTTAATATACTCACATACATTTGCACATAAATCACTAACTGGCAGGAAAAATTCTTGCAGATAGATACCCAACAAAAATATAATGAAAAGGTTTCTGTAATCAAATTCATTGCACATTGGCAACAGGAATTTCTGACTAACAGACAACTCCGAATAGTATATAACCAACAAGCAATGAAATGAAAGAAAATGAGTCGGGAAAAAAATGAAAAAAGCGAGTTTTTAACCAAATATCCTTCCTACCTAAAACTCAGTTTGTTTCTCCTTCGTGGCTGTCGCAGAAAATGTAGGACTGGGGATTCACTGTTGGCTCTCTTCAAAAGGAATAACCTCCTCATCAACTTTTATTATTTCCTCTACTTCAACTTCCTTTGCCTGGTATTCCTCCTCTTCATCACTGGCTTCCCCATCACGCAACTTTTCCCTTTCCATTTTCTCCTCTTCATGCAACTGCTTCCACTCATTAATCCATGCTTCCCATTCTTCTTTCAGCTTCTTTCGCTTCTCATGATCTTGCTCACTCAACAGCAATGAAACATCTTGATCCTCTGCTTCATACTTCTTGCTGTATTTTTTCAAGTTCTTAGCAATCTCTTCCTCTTTCTCCTTACTCAAGAAGGATGGTGGCCTAGGGCGCCACAAAAACTGCACAAACAAGAAGCAATGTGATGAGTAGAGAATATATCATGTAATGGATATAAGCATATTCCTTTCAGAAAAAGAAAAAAAAGGCATAGCCAACCAGAGCTCAACTGCACAGCAACTACAAGACAACATAGTAAAGATGACAGGTTGTAACACATTTAACAAAACTAGTAAAAACTGCAGGACCTACCTTAATGTTCTCATTGTGCAAACTGCAAAGTAAAAACTGCAGGAAACCTACCTAAAGTGCTGAGAAGACACAAGTCCTAGGACATTTAACTATCATAAACCCAGCCCTAGAGCAGTCACCTAACATACATCACTGACCACACAATCGCAACCTTTCATCATAACTACTTGCTTGTGACATCTTGAACAGAGATTAGAGAAATAATATATCTCACAAAATTGGCTATTAGCCTCTTATAATCTCACCGTTCTCGTCTTTTTTCACTTAAAGCAACTCTTTATGATATCCTTGCTACATCTATTAAAATGAAAAGAGTAAATACACAGTAATATAACATGGGAAAAGAAGTGCAGTAAGCAACGCGCTGATGGCTGAGCAGATTCTAATAAATGACAGCTGGAAGTATGTTCACACTAGCTTTTTCCAGTTAAAAAATAAGGACTATTTGTGCTCTATATAAAAGAATAAGGATGACGTTGAGTTTCTAGCCCAAAAATAAGGAACTATTTAGGCTTTTTCTTGCAAAAAACACATGGTAAGATTATTACCTGGAAGAAATGATCCTTGAGTATCCTATACAGTAGCTTTCCGTTGAAAGACCAGATGTTGAATCCATTTTCCATCTCATGAACTGAAGTAACAGCTGTCGCTACATACCTATAATTGCAAAATAAAAAAACATAAGGACCAAATAGGAAGGTCTTACAGGGTAAAACTGATGAGAACAAAATCCAACTACCTTCCAGTTGGATCCCATTCGACATCTGTTGCCATAAAATGCTCAGCAGATGCCATGGTATCAAGCTCATCGACGTCAAAGAATTCCAACTGTCCATTGAAACCTTTCATTCCAGCCAAAATAATGAAGCGGCCTCCAGGTGACCAGTAGAGAGCATTAGCCTGCTTTCCCTTGAGAGTTGTCAGCTTTGAAACACGGCCCGTGTTAGTGCCAGACCGCATAGAGTAGAAACTGACATCTGGCCTGGGGTTGTCACCGTGGATGACAGCAAATCTGTGACCCTTAGGCTCCCAAGCAAATGCAATAATTTTATCATTCTTGTTGTCAAGCTCCAAAACCTCAATTGGAATATCCCGTTCTTTGATTCTGAACAGCTCAAAACCAGTGTATGTGCTTTTCTTGGTCTTCGTGTACCGGTCAACTTTGACAGCAAGGTAGTCTCCATTGCTTTGCCAATACATTTTGCAATCACTTACACTGAAGAGATTCTTTTGCCTCAACTCCTCTTTACTTGGGATTTGCACAAGACTTACCTGTCAATTTAACACAGGTTTAGTTCAAATGCAAATATGAGTAGTTCCTCCAAATTACTGGCAACTTGCATAGAAGTTCTAGAACAAACCCTGGCAGGTTGATTTCCGCATTCAGGAACAAAGAGTGAAAGAATTGGATCTGTTGGTGACCAGCTAAAATCCATAACATTTTCAACCTTGATAGATTTCTTGTCAATAAGTGAGAAAGTCTCTGTTTCATAAACAGAGATGACATTCTTTCCTATTCTTGCAAAATACTTATCCTCTTTACCACCACTCCACCTGAAATCATTTAAAAAAAAAAAAGTTAAAAGAGTATCCCACCATCCACTTTTCATTGTATTTCTGAGACTCCCATATCTAAGTATACAATCAAGCATGCAAATGCTAGGAGTGACTGAAAGAGGTGGTAGAGAAGGATAGAAAATGCCTCTAACAATAGGATCAAAGCTCACCTAAAGACTGGCCAGGACACACCAGTAACACCTCCAGTTCCTCCAACTGCAAATTCATCAGCACTTCCCTTAAAATCTCTCATCACTTTTCCAGTTCTCACATCAAAAATATTTAGCACAACCCTCTGAAAGAAATCTGTATTAGAGAGGACATAGTATGGACACAATTGGGTATTCAAACAACATAAAGCTGAGACTTACGTGAGTGTCGCGAGGGTTACTTGGTTCATGGCTGCTGTATGTCACCAGATATCTCTCACCAGGGGAGAAATCAATCAGCTTTACCTGCATTTAAATTCTGTAGATTTAAGTCACAGAAACCTGCATAAGTTTATTTCAGAGAAATAAGCACAAAACTAACCTGAGGATGTGCATAGCGCATGAGGCGGTTGAAAGTGGTGGCACCACCCCAAATTGCAGCGCCTTGTCTGTGAACTGTTGCCAAGTAAGTTCCCATAGGGGACCATTGAACAAAACTCTCAGTCCAATACTGCACTCAAGAAGACATCATTAGCAAAGATTAGTAATGGCCCATCTGCATGAAAGAAAGAAATATCTTTTGAATGATGAAGGTTCTGTTCAGAAGCATTTCATTTTTTGAAAATATGAGATGCCAAACAGTACAAATAAGAACAACCATGCGTTGACAGCAAAACGAGCAAAACGAGAATACAAGTCTCCTTACAGGACGTTTATAAACAAGCTCAGGCTTCATTTGTCTTGCATCATTCCAGAGGACCTCCGTGTCACCGCCAGACCGAATCACGTACTGATCTCTAGCTTTCTCATCAGTAAGCCACTTTAGCAGCATCTCCTGCCAGCGACACACACATCTCAGTAATAGTAGATGAATGAAAAACTGACACTAGCATTTAAGACTCCGTGCTGGCTGACGAAAAACACAGAGCTGGTGAAGAGCCTAACCCCTGGAACATAAGGCTTGATCTCTGGTGGAGCCCACTCATCTGGAACTTTCAGGAACTTCTCAATGTCTTCAAACATGTTAACAGCAAATATATGTGACCTATCTAACTTGTATCCATGTGTCTTCTCCTTACTCAGTTCAGCTTCCTAAAGCAGGAAAACATAGCAACATGATGATCATTAACCAAATGAAATTAGATATGTTCCTAGATTGTCTAGACACTCCAACAACAACACACGTAGATCCATTTCTACCTTTTAGTTCATAGTTGGATATAACAATTAAAAAAAAGTGGATAGACAAGTGAACAGTGACCAACTTCCTGCACTTAGTAAGCCATGGATCACAACATTTGAACCATATAAGTTCCTCATATCCACATCACACAAGCACGACTTAGAGTATAACAAATCTAGGATGCAGCCAAGACATGTTTATAATCATCATCTAACTAAAGACAGATTATGACACTTCATAATTTCTCAGTGTAGATGACATGGTGCTAGCCTGTGAGCATTTTACTTTTCAGCTGGAATTTCCATTTTTACATCTTTTATCCATTCATAATCACATACCCCTCATCCCAATTTATGTGATGGTGTTTGACTAGGTACATTGTCTAAGACGGAAAGGAAGACTTCAAAGACTTGTGGTCTAAAATAAGAGACAAGTATTTGTGTGGTTACAAATCATCTCATTAGGGATAATGATGGGCATTTTATAATTAAATTGTTACAAAATATAGAAAGATGTCATTCTTTTTTGGACCGTCTTAAAAAAGAGTGTCACCTAACATGAGACAGAAGGATTAATATTCTTCTTAGGCTAAGTAAGAGATTTGCACATAGAAAGTACTAATCAAAAGTCGAGACAACATATTCATCACCTATCACAAACATAAAGATGGTAGAAGAATTAATAAATCACATCTCTAAACAATTCAGTTATAAGCCTCAAGCATTCTGTCTATAAAAATGAGATACTCTATGGCTGCTAAAAGAGACAAATTGGAGTACCTGAGGAGTATTATACTCTATAAAGCAGTACCCAAGTGTTTTCTGAGTCTCAGGATCAACAGGCATATAGAGACCACCCTCCTTAATAACACCAAGTTGGCTGTAAATTTTCCGAACTACTCCTTCCAATTTCTCATATTTCTCTTTAGGCACAACTGGAAGATTGTCCACCACCAGTATGTTTCCAAAACCTTGATCCTCCTCCAAGGCGTCCTCCTCCAACAAGTCTTCATCGTCACTGCCCTCGTCACATCCAAAAACAGCACAAATTCAAGACCCATAAAAAGTAATATAAAACATAGCAAATGAGAAACCAAAAATAATTATAGGAAAAATATAAGCGTAAACAAAAGAAACAAGACTAAGCTGAACACATAATAATCGATATATAAATCGAATCAAATTTTCACAACATAATTTGCAAACTCAATAAAAGAACGGTAAGAGAAACCCAGACATAGCAGTCGATATGAAAACTTAATATATTGAACTGGATATGAATATGATAATAAATCCAACAAACTCAAACACCCAGTAAACACGCTAAAACTTCTAATCTTTTCAAAACTATCAACCAAAGACATAAATTCAAACTCAAGAAATTAAAAAAAACATTAAGACCTCACCTCAATGAAACAAAAAACTACACACTTTACAGCAAAGTAGCAGAAGCACATAAAAGTGCAAGCAAAAATCAAGATTCAGACCTGGGTATCCCCAAATCATCACCAGGGGGAAGATGAATAGAGTCCAGATCGATTTGTGTAAGATCCACACCAAGCCTATCAGATATAGCTCTGATTTCTTCCATAGAAACCACTTCCGACATGATTGAATTCTACTTTTATGCTCTTTGCTTAACTTTTTTTCTGTGCTCAATTCGACTATGAGAAGGTGCGAAGATAGCCACTTTGAATTGAAGCTGAAGGAGAAGTTGTGAGGTTAGGCCTTAGGGATAGAGCGCAATGTGCAGGCACAGGGTGGTAAGTAGGGTTTATACTTCTGCTCCGGGTAAACGGGTCGATTCCGCGGGCACAAATACTATAGGCTTTAACCCTTTAAACTATACCCGTATTCATAATAATAATAATAATAAGAAGAAGAAGAAGAAGAAGAAAAAGAAGAAAAAATTATATTTGAAGAAAAACATTATAATAATATCTTATAACCTTATATAAAAGTGAATAATAATATATTAAATATACATATACATAAATATAAATTAAATCAGATATGATATTATAATATATTATATGACATCGAACATAATTTTTTTTAATAAGTATATATTATCGTAAAATAGATAAATACCATGTGGTTTAGAGGAGACCACCTACGATAACAGATTTCTTTGCCCAAGTTACTATTCTTGGTGCTTAAGTTACTAACCTTGGTGCTCAAGTTGTTCTTGTACTAGAACAATTATAACGATCAAGTAATTGACTTATAAATAACTACGTCAATATGCTGAGAATAATATGAAAAATTAAATCATGAAGGTCTTGCGTTTCTTTTCTTCATCAATTGTAATTTATAAATTTTAAAAGTTTTATGTCTCCTAAATCAGTACAAAATAGTATTTACACGTTAGTGTGTCACAAAGTCATTCACTTGTTACTTGGAAGGAGTAGAAACTAATGTCTATGCTTTACAGTGACGTGACCAAATCCGTAAGGTCATAGTTTTTTTTTTTAAATCCTTTAATTCCTATTGGTTTAATTTTCCCTTGATTTGGTAAGCATATGAAGTACTACTCGATCGAGACAACGAATTTAGTCGAATATGATATTATAATATTTTATATTGAATTACGTGGGATAAATATTTTTCTCTACTAGACCTAGAGCATAATTTTCTTTAATAAGTATATATTAACTATTTAATATTGCTAAACGTTTAAATATATATAATAAATCCTTGTCTACCAAAAAAAATATTTAATATTGCGTAAATCTGTTACATTGTGCACATTATAAAAGTTGTGTGCGTGCACCGAGAAAAAAATACATATTACTATCAGACTTATAAGGCTGGTATTTTATAATTTTTAGTTTGGATGAAAAAATATATACGTAATAAAATGTGAAAAATGCAAGATTGTACCTATAAGAATTGATTTGAAAAATGAGGAAAATATTTCTTAGGCCGATCTTGCAGGATTGACGTTTGTTCAAATATATAGAATATGTTCTTACAAATAATGTTGGTGTATATACCACAAATTATAATAAATAATAGTTGAAAATAAAATGAACAAAAATAATAAATAAATATTCACACTGAATTCTTTTAAAGGAGATTCAACCACATTACCAAAAAAACACTTTTAATATAATTTTTCTCTCTTTGGAATAGTGAATAAGTTGGAGACTTTTGAATATTTTTCCTTATTTCATTGCACTAACCTCACTGTACACTATAATATTTTTCCACACCTTCCATAATTTTTATTATACTTCACAAAGAAAAAAGCGTCACTATTTATAGGAGTAAAATTCTTTTTATGGATTAAATAACAAAGTAATGGAATAATAATATTATAGAACATGGATTAGCGATGAATAAAACACACACACTTTTGTCAATTTATATCAACTATGTATACACTCAGTATTTTAATTTCAGACATGAACACATGAGTTGCAAAGCATCAAGAAGAATGAAAATATTAAAGACACTATTAAGAAGAAAACAATTCGTGAAAAAAATATAAAGAAGGCAAGTGATATCATAATAAGGTTTTATTTAAAAAGGAAAATTAAAAAAAATATGTTCAACAAATAATTTTGTTATTATTTTACTTCCATCATTAGAAATCCTAGCTCAACAATATTTGTAACACCTTTTCTTTTCCTTCTCAGGAGTATGTACCATAGTTTTACTGCTATATCTCGTTTTTCCTATATATATATATATATATATATTCATGGTTTTGGTTTGCCTGTCTGCTTTGTAATTCTTCCCGCCAGCCATGGCTACCAACATTTCTGCTTCTGCTTCTTCCACCACCAATCTACTCAACCAACGCCTCTTCTCGTTTCCACCTTCTCAATACAATAAAAACATCCTAACTAAACCATACCAATAACAATGTCTTTTGATCAGTTCTTCCAATAAGAAAAACAGGGCAGCTATGGTTGTTAATTCGTTGCGTAAATTAATCAATTTGGATCAACATGATGATTATTTGGACGTCGACGACAAGCCTAAGGAAGAGTGTGGAGTGGTTGGTATCTATGGTGATCCAGAGGCCTCGCGTTTATGTTATTTGGCGCTCCATGCCCTTCAGCACCGTGGTCAGGAAGGTGCTGGTATGGTTACCGTTGAAAATAAAGTTGTTAAATCGATTACAGGTATTGGATTGGTTTCTGATGTGTTCAACGAGTCGAAACTTGATCAACTTCCAGGTGACATGGCTATTGGTCATGTTAGGTATTCTACTGCTGCTGGCTCTTCTTCAATGCTGAAAAATGTTCAGCCTTTTGTTACAAGTTCTAAATTTGGATCTTTTGGTGTTGCACACAACGGTAATTTTGTGAATTATCAATTGCTTCGTGCTGAACTTGAGGGGAAGGGGTCAATTTTCAGTACCACTTCTGATACGGAGGTGGTACTTCATCTTATAGCAAAATCAAAGGCGAGGATTTTTGCTTTGAGGGCTCTTGAGGCTTGCGAGAAGCTACAGGGAGCTTACTCACTGGTGTTTGTGACGGAGGATGGTAAGTTAGTTGCAGTAAGGGATCCGTTTGGGTTTAGGCCATTGGTTATGGGTAGGAGGAAGAATGGGGCTATAGTTTTTGCCTCGGAGACATGTGCTTTGGACTTGGTTGAGGCTACGTACGAAAGGGAGGTTCATCCTGGTGAGATGGTGCTAGTTGATGATACTAGTAAAGAACCTCAATCAATGTATCTCCTGAAGCCTCATCCTGCTGAGCCTAAATCTTGTATCTTTGAGCATATTTACTTTGCCCAGCCTAATTCAATAGTATTTGGGAAGTCAGTGTATGAATCTAGACATGCTTTTGGGGAAATTCTAGCTACAGAGTCCCCTGTGGAGGGCTGTGATGTTGTGATAGCAGTTCCAGATTCAGGTGTTGTAGCAGCACTTGGTTATGCAGCCAAAGCAGGGGTACCATATCAACAAGGCTTAATAAGATCACACTGCAGGACATTTATCAAGCCGTCTCAGAAGAATAGAGATTTCGGGGTGAAGCTTAAGCTCTCACCAGTTAGAGCAGTATTGCAAGGGAAAAAAGTGGTGGTTGTGGATGATTCAATCGTTAGAGGAATGACTTCGTCAAAGATTGTAAGGATGTTGAAGGAGGCAGGGGCAAAAGAGGTCCATATGAGGATTGCAAGTCCTCCAATTATAGCTTCTTGTTACTATGGGATAGACACTCCTAGTACAGAGGAATTGATATCTAACAGGATGAAAGTGGAGGAGATTAGGAAGTTTATCGGGGCAGATTCTTTAGCCTTTCTGCCAACTGATAGCTTTCGTAAGTTATTAGGCAGTGATCATACAAACTTTTGTTATGCTTGTTTTTCAGGTAAGTATCCACTCTACCCAAGCGTGGCTATGGAGGAGTCTATAGATGATACAATGAAGTTGACAGTAGCTGCTAATTAATTTTTTTATTTTATAGTAGTAGTATTCTTGAATGATTATTTGCACTTGCAGAAAAGAAAGAAAAGTTTCCCAAAAGTGTGTGCATATTTTATTTCATTTACAATGTTGTCCAGGCTATATCTTTTTTTTTCCTCAAGTACAGACAAATTTCTTTTAACTTTAACAATTCCAAGTTGAGATAAATTGCACCTAGCATGATGTTCAATCTAATATTCAATTCTCAAGAACGCTCAAGGCAGTAACTCACACGTCACAACAACAAAAGCACGTCAGGAAACAGGACATATTTAGTAAACAATTGCAATCACTATTCACAATTTCACCGACCCTGCCTGAATCTGATAAATATATATTCTTTTTGCACAAAAGATGAACCTCAAGCTTCTACAATGGGGAAAAAACAGTTCTTTTTCCTGTGTTAATGTTATTAGTAGTACAAAATCTCCTAAAGATAGTTGGTCCACGAATACCCAGAAGCTTCTAACACACCATTAACATGTAATGTTCTTGTCTCATTTTTATCTAATCTTAAACATAGTCACGTCAAACTCGGGACTAAGTGATTGGCTTGGATGATTAATCAGATCTTGACTCATCAAAGAAAAATCATATACATGAGAGGCTTATGACTCTACTCCATATGGGAGAAGGGCAGCAGCCACAATCCTACCTTCTTCGTTTAGAATATTGTAAGTTGATGCAGCATTTCTCTGCAACACAGATGAAATAAGGAATGTAAGCAATATGAAATGGATGAGAGAAAGAAGAAAAAGCTCGGATCAAGGAATATGACAATATGTACAACAAAAAACACGAAATATGCGGTTATCTAATAAACAACAGGCTAGCAAAGCAAGCCTTTAGAGTTCAGAGAGCAATTACTCTTTCAAGCGAGTAGTCTGATATCAATCTACCAAAACATGTGTCATTCAGTTATAGGCACAGAACACCTAAGCAGAATATTTTGTGAAGAATCACATGAATAGGAAATAGTATGTTTAAACCAAATTGAAAATTTAGAGAAGAGGAAGAGAAAAGCCACTTTCAAAACATTGGCTAATATCTTGACATGTTTATGGCTACCATAATGCTCATTCGAAATTTACTAACCAATAAAAAACACTAAACAAGTTAAACGTCACTGTTCTGGTTTCCTTTGCTGGTTAATCTAGTTGTGTTTAAACTCCTTTGGTCTGGGTCCAGGAATGTCAAAGAGATCCACCTTACATCTTCCAATTGTAGTTTTGGACAAAAAGTTCCAGAGATGTTGAGTCAATGGTGGGGGTATGAGCAGTAACAAGAATAAATATTGCTCAGAACTTCTATGGCTAACCATCTCATATATCCACACAATCTGATAACTACTAAATAGTGCATAAAGGATGACATATACCCTTCCTTTGGCACATCATTTTTCATAATAAACAAAGAACCATATACTTACAGAATCAACTGCTTCCAATTTCATTCCAGTAGAACGAATAAAGGCACGAAGCTCAGGATTTACCCGTTGAATGTACTTCCCACAGCCAAGAAGAAGAATCTCTGCAGTGAAGTTATATTAGAAAGAAAGAGAAGCATGAATACCAAGAGTACTATAAACTTAAGAAGATAATCATTCCTCGACAAAAACAGGAACAGAGTCGATACTCATTAGATTAAATGAAAATCAAATTGGAGTTGGATTTTCTGCATAATTCTTATAGCTGTTGCTTTCGGGATAGCTTGCATGCACTGATTATTCCACTGGATACCAACTACCTCTCACCACACAGATACCAGTTATAATTCTGCCCACCAAGAGTTACCAAAGTTTTCACCCACTTCATTAACTGCAATGTCACACCCTTTGGTGAGGACTTTCTCAACATCTTATGCTGAATTTTCCCTCTACACCAAACTCTTCAAAGCTAAGGGTGTTGTTGGACATCCACAATTCTCTTACTAATAAAGGCCAAACAAATACTGAATCATGTTCGAGTTAATTACGTTTTCCAATTTTGAAATGAAATTCTATTTCAAGTATTGGAGAAGTCAAAAAACCACACACCCTTTATGGCAAGATATTTTGAAAAAGTCTATCTACCCTAACCACCAGGCTTTTTCCCCTAAGCAGTTATTGGCAAAGATAAAGCAAATGGAGGGGAATATCAACACAGCACAGCTGCAACCTATGTTGCTCGGACTCTTTCAAAATGTCGACGGGTGCGTGTCAGATCCTCCAAAAATAGAGTTTTTTTGAAGGATCCGATACGGGTGCGGCATCATTTTGGAGAGTCCAAGCAACTTCGGCTGCAACTATTCTTTGCTTATATAGAATTTACCATCATTTTTCAATTAATAAAGGCTTAATACATAGATTACCCCCGAGCTTTAGTGAAATCCCTGTTACACACCCCTTGACCATGGGGAACCTTTTATACACCAAAAGTTTCAAAAAGTGTGCCTAAAATCACACTGTTTTAGTTATGTGGCACTCGTGTGTAATACACATACAACTGATACAAGAGGCGAGCGAATGCAAAAAAGAATTATATCAAATGCTTTATATGAATGCCACGTGTCTAACTTAAATTTTTTCCCCTTTTTTCATTTCACACAAAAGAACAGATAAAGCAAAAATAGCCCACAACTCTTCCCCTCACGTCTTCTCCCCCACTTCCCTCCCCATCTTCTTCCCCAACTCTCTCCCCCCTTTTTTCCGTCTTCCCCCACCCCTGCAACTGATCCCTCCTCTTTTGTGTCTTTTAAAAATTCGTTATTGCTGTTCAAAATCAGTGGAACTTTTCCCTTTTTGTCTCATTTTGGGCTCAATATGATTAAGATATGGGAAAAGTTAATGACAAAAAACAAGGGATGGTCGGCGATGGAATATCAGGCGAAACTCCGGCCGCTGAGTTGGTTAAGTCCCAACTCCAAAAAGCTAATAAAGTTGGTTTTTTGAGACAGCTAATAAAGTTGGTTTGGAAAAAACATTTAGATAATTCTAATTATTTGGGGAACTTTTCTCTCAGTTTGACACCATGGTTGGTGGCCGAACTGAAATCTGACGAGCTGGGTGGGAGTTCCCTTAGTTTCCTTTTTTTTGCTCAGCTGGAGATATTTTTAAGACTAACTAATGACACATGTCACCACCTTATTGGTGTGTGACATTCACCTATTTAAATGAAGTGGTCAACCATAATAGTGATGTGCATTAGACATAGTTCTTGAAACATTTGGTGTGTAAAAGATTACCCGTGGTCAAGGGGTGTCAGGTGTGTAACAGGGATTTCGCTACAAGATCAGCGGCAATTTATGTATCAAGCCATTAATAAATAGGTTTACCCATAAAATATTTTAAGAGCAGCTAGAGCATACTTTCTGTCAATATATTTTACCTAGTTTTTCTTTTTATCCATCAGAAGAATATTTAACTACCATGAATACTAATAGTCTAATAGCTACTTCTCCAAGATCTTAAATCAGTATAAACCAACAATATTTTTTACTACTGACTTAGTGCTTTGAAACAAACCTCCAAACGTATTAAAACCTTGCATTTGCCCTTAGGGCTTTGGTCTGGGGTTAGGCATTGTCCTGAGTTTGAACCCACCACAAGGCACAGACAACATGGTATTTAATTGGAGAAGGGTAGAGGGCGGGTCCATTATCCACTGAGTTTTAAATTATGTACCACCAGCCCTTGGGGTTTTCCCGGTTATCCAGAAAAACATAACAAACTTTTCACCTTTAAATGATTGGTTAAGATTTAAAATCTTTAACTACCTTGAGTTACAAATTCAAGCTAATTTCCTTGAGTTCAAACAATACTAGTATCAATATATAAAAAGGGTATATAAATTTCCAGAAATGATCTGTATCAGTGAAGAAATATTTGCTTATGTCAGATGGCACATTGAGTTCAGACAAGAGAACCCAAACAAGCACAGTACAACAGTAGTATATCCTTCTCAAGCAGGAAATTGCACCAGACAGATTTACATCAATCTTACGGTGTGATGTGCACGTTATAGCTTGACACAAACTTGCATAATGTTTCCCTTCTTTTAATTTTTTTTTTTTTTGAGAAAGGTAATGCTGTAATAGAAATATTTCCCCCTTTTACGTGGAAGACAAAATGAGATAAAACTGTGTACTGCTGAAAGATTTTCAAAACATTTCTATTGATGTTGCTAATTGGAAAGGAAAATAGGTAAAAAGATTTGCAGTCACAGAAAAACATAAAACTTGATTGGTCTCAGCAAGAAAAGGAACAAGCAATGAGACAGGGCGGGTCACAGACGGATTTATCGGTTATCAAAAAAAAATATAAAATCATATTACTTCATCAAAAAAATAAAAGGAACAAGCAATGAGACAGGCAAGGTCCACTTCTAAAAATGTTGTACATGAACATGAAGGTAAGTGCAGAGAAACATCAGCTGAGCATAGTATTCTTCAACAATAGACCGACTACTACTCACCTGGAACTGGTCGCACTGTCTGGAAGATAGATAAGCTGCATGCCACATACCAATGTCATGTCAGATGAGACTGTATAACCAAACTATAAAAGGAAACAATTGGGTCTTTTTAAGGGGAAAGACCTTTCATAAGTGTCCAGGCAATATAACTAAAGAGTTGGACTTAGTGACACAGCAAAATGTCCAAACATATGTAATACAGGAGTTCTGGACAACTAATTCCTTTACCCCCACAAAATTTTCTCACTTTGACCTGGCTAAGTTATAAAATGAGAGTTTTACTCTTGTATATGGAGCAAGTGAAGATATGAGTAACTTTTTAGCTTAGCAGACCCTTTCAAGGAAAAAGTTCCATACGATAGTGCAAAAAAGTTAGATCCATGTAACTATTGTTCTTGTTTGACATATGATAGAACTTCCCTTTTTAAGCAACTGGACACTTAAAGAGGAATATCACATTCTTGCACCCTGCTGTCACTTTTTGGTCATCCACTGAGCTACAGGGTATCTTCATCCTTAACTCTAATCGACCACAAGCTAAACCATACTGAACCATTTCAAATGGCTAGTTCAATATATATAAACCTATAAATAGTTTTCCCATGTCTAACCAACTTCTAGTACATTACTAGAAAGGAAGGCAACAAAAGTCTCTATACAATGAGGAGCAAAAGTAAGTACCTTTCTGGAGTAACCTCCGAAAGTTTTTTGGGATGCCAAGACATTAGCAAGTTCCCAACACAAAGTAAGCTACCTTCATAATGTACCCCTTTAACTCTGAAACCAGTATCAGTAACCCTACGAGGAGCCAAAAAAGATAATTAAATAAGAATCAAGTGGATACACATCACGTACTGAAACATGTTAACATATCTTGAAGTTTAAGGAAAAAATACCACAACTTAATTTTTGTCAGAAACATGATAAATAGATAGATATCATCCATCACACATTGTATGTTGTTCATTATACCGAGATGGTGGAGGATTACTTGGAGGTTTTCATGGATGACTTTCTGTTTGTGGGTGATCCGTCTGAGGGATGTTTCCGCATACACCACATATTCAACTCTTCCCATTAACTCAGTTTGTTAACAAATCTCTATACACTTCAAGAACTATTATCTTTCTTAGCCCAAGATTTACATCCTTTGTTCACATGCTTTCATCTTAAACTCATGCTAATCAAGCCCAAGACTTGGTTATTATCTGAATTAACCTAGGAACTCATGGCAGAGGAGCAGAGTCCCCTCAATGTTAATCCCCTGACTCTACTGGGAATCACTGGACCTCATCCAGCTTAGCAGACTCAGTATTTCCACCAACATAATAATAGATGGGATTATGACGGAAACTGTACCAGATTACCATTCTATGTTAATTTAGAACGTTGGGCATTAATAAATTAAAATAAATTCCAAAAGAGAGGCAAAGAAGCTTCTAAAAAGAAGAAGCCATCCATCCCAGAGGGCTATGAGGCTATAGATCATATAATATGCAAAAGCACAAAAGAGTCCACAAGTCTAGTAATACAAATAAGATAGCCCCCTAAATTTGTAGCTTGATCAATATTCCTCAGAAATATCATATAACCAGACATTTTTCTCAAGGACCACATTTTGACTCACATGAAGTTATTAAGAACAATTTAAGATTAGCACTAGTGAATATTCGCCATATGTATTGATAAACGGTGTGGGTGGTTTTCTAATTCTCTTATCTCTTGGTGGACCAAAAGTAATGCAAGTTTTGGGTGAACACTATTATAGAGCTAAAAATGAACTGGATAGCAACTGCAACCCATAGTTCTTCTTCCTCCCCCTCCCCTAGACCCTTTAAAGATGAGAAAAAACAGAGTGTCCTCTACTAACAGTCTTTTATGTATACATTAATATGCATCTTTTTCCTATTCTTCTTGCCCCTCCACAAAAAACAATAGCCCTAGAAAAGAGAGTCATCAATTCTTCTAGTCAGTTCATTTTATTACAACTTAATACTGCCATACAACAGGGAAAAAAAGAAGAGGAGGGTAAATAGGATGTGTGAGGATGAAACTAAAAGGAAACAAGAAAATATATTTGATACAGGAAAATCATTTTTTTTATCCTTTGAGAAAGCTAATTGTCAAAAAATTATAGAGCAACAATGACTTGAAACTACTCCAGAAATAAAATGTATGCTTTGTGATTGACATTTGAACATAAATTAGGAACTGGGAAGGGAAGTAAGGCATAGAGGATTAAAGTAAATTTCAGCTAGCATGCTATTAAACTGCCAATATAAGGTGAAACTAAGAAGTTCTATAGGTCTGGTGAGGCAATGAGCCTCTGCAAGAAACAGAATAACGGCCTATTAGCATGCCTAGTCAGCATGAAGAACTCTAACCAGATCATATAATTGCTTCCTTCAACTAAGTAATTGCAATCCATTAAATCATATGAACGTCAACTAACATCAAAGCGTATTCCAAATAGAAAATCTGCTTCGATTTAATTCCTTACTTCTACTCTCTGAAAATAATTGGTTGAATTAACTACTATTACGACCTAAGACACCTAAATTGAAAAGTAAGAAAAACATGAACAAATTGCAAGTGTTATTCAGATGAAATAGGTCAATTATACACCTAAATCAATGAAAAAACCAGAATATGAGAAAAATTAATGTACTGATTAAAGAATAGGAAAGTACTGTTTGAAGCGTATTTGATCTTCAGGGACGTTATCGATGAGATTGATTTGATCGTATAGCGAGAATGCTCGTCTCAGTGAAGGCAACGGTTGATTCGAAGGCATATGATTTGAGGTTCTCCTCCTCATAGCTCGCACCAACGTCGGCAGCGTCACCATTGCTTTCCCTCTCACCGCCATTTCTCCACCTTCCCCTTTCGAGGTTGCAGAAGAATACTCAAACTACGAGATCAACTTTGTTTTTTTGACTTTTCCCCACAACATTTTCCGGTAGTGCAATAAGACCCCTAAAGTATTCGGAACACCGTACTCACCCTTTAGATTTTCTTTTCTAGGAATCCAATTAGAATATGATGACATAGTTAATGCTTTTCATGTTTAGGTCTGTACTTAAGTCAAAATTTGATAAAGTACCATTTTAAAACTGTGAAGCACAATATGTCTAAGCATATAGTAAAAATTAATATATCAAAATTGCCTCAGGCTAGGGAAGCATGCATGTCGTCCAACAGTTGCTTCCCGCTATTAGGTGTCCATGTCAGCACGAGCCTAATATATGTTACTCTTTCGGTTTTTCCTATCTCAATTTATGTTATACAACTGAAATTTTGAAAAATTAACCAATTTTTTATATGCTTTTTTAAAAAATATTCGAGGTTATTAATTTGTTGTGATTTATAGTATTTTTGTGTCATTTTGAAATAATATATGTTATTCTTGTTCCAATTCACGTGAATAATCATAAATATTTTCAGTTGTTGATTTATTGTAAATTCTAAAACTTTTGACGTCATTTTCAAATAATATATGATACTTCTTTTATTTCAATTAGTCAACCAAATTTCTTATATGATTTAAAAATATTTTCAGTTGCTAATTATTATGATTTATATTATCTCTTATGTAATTTTTAATACTATATTTTATTTTTTCAAATTCATGTGACAATAATAGAATTTTAAGAATCAACTAAATATTTTTAGGAAATTTAATTGTTTTAAAATTGTAGTCTACGATTTAATAAATGAAGTAATTAAATTGCAGAAAGTTAATTTGCCGCAAAAGAAATAAAGTGATTTTTTATTTAAAAAAAAGAAGCTGTAAGGAACAAATAAAGAAAAGGAAATGAGAATTGTTGAAGTGGGGTCCATATGTTAATAGGCAATTAGATAGTGAATTTTTTTTTTTGAATAAACGTGAAATTAGGCATAAACAAGGGCCCACATTTTTCGGCTTGAGAAAAAGCCAAGGAAAATATGGGCGGACTTTTATGTCCAATAAATAAGGAAGTGCAATTGCAAAGCAGTGCAATACAATCTTGTTTCTGCACAATACTGAGGAAATTCCCATATTACCCCCGGCTAGGGAAGCAGGCATGCCGTCCAACAGCTGCTTCCCTAGCCGCGCATATATAGTAGAACTAGATACCCGTGCCCGCGCTAGCACGGGTCCAAATCCCAATATCTGTTATTTTCTTGTCTCACTTTATGTGCCATAGATAAAATTTAGGTAGTCAATAAAATTTTAATATGATTTTTAAATATTTGAAGTTGTTAATTAATGTAATTTATAGTATTTCTACGTGATTTTTAAATTAATAAATATTACTTCTCTTGTCCCAATGTATGTAGCACAGATAGAATTTCAAGAGTCAATCAAATGTTGTTAATTATTGAGGTTTACAATACTTTCTACGTAGTTTCCAAAATAAATATTACATGTTACTTCTTTTAATTATTGTAATTTGTAGTACTTTTTACGTAAATTTTTAATAATATATGTTATTTCTCTTATCTCAGTGTATGTAGGACAAATAGAATTTCAAGAGTCAATCAAATGTTGTTAATTATTGAGATTTACAATACTTTCTACGTAGTTTCCAAATTAAATAATACATGTTACTTCTTTTATCCCATTTTATGTGACACAGAGAGATTAATTTTATGAATCAATCGAACTTTTTATATGTTTTTTACTAATATTTTAAGTTGGCAATTATCATGATTTATAGTATTTTAAAAAAATAAAAATAAGACAAACAAATTAAAACGGAAGAACCACCGAAAAAGGGAAAATAGTGCAGCAGCCAGGCAGGCATGCCGACCATGACCTCCTGGTTATTGTCATTTATATCCATCCCATTTTATGTGACACAAATAGGTTAATTTTATGAATCAATCGAATTTTTATATGTTTTTTTTAATTAATATTTTAAGTTGACAATTATCATGATTTATAATATTTTTTAAATATTTAAAAAATTAAAAATAAGACAAACAAGTTAAAACGGAAGAACCACCTGAAAAGGAAAAATAGTGCAACTGCCAGGTAGGCATGTCGACCATGACCTGCCTGGTTATTGCCACTTATATATATGTAATGGATGACACATCTAGGTTAATTTTATGATTCAATTGAATTTTTTATATGTTTTTTTACTAATATTTTAAGTTGGCAATTCATGATTTATAGTATTTCTTAAACATTTTTTAAATATTTAAAAATAAAACAAACAAATTAAAATGAAAGAACCACTGGAAAAGGAAAAGTAGTGCAACAACCAGGCAAGCATATCGACCATGGCTTGCCTGGTTATTGCCACTTATATATATATATATATATATATATATATATATATATATATATATATATATATATATATATATATATATAATGGATGGAAATGGATATATAAGAGATAAATACTTGATGAAAGAAAAAAAATTAAAAAATTAAGAATTAATTAAAGAAAAAAATAGTCAATTGGATTAATAAATAATACTGGCATATAAGGAAGAACTGAAGAAAAAAAAAACCCAAAAATATAGGACTGACAAAGGGTTTACTTTATTTTTCTTCTTTGCCTCTTATTTCTCTTTCCTCTTTTTTCTCATTTTGTGTTTTTTTTTTCTTAAATATATTTTGAAACCAATTTAATTCCTCTCTTGAATACTAGATGGGTTTGACCCGTGTCAACACGGGCCCAACAAATTGTATTTTCAAGCGATGAATATTCTGCATTGTCATTGAGTGAGTCCACTCGAAACCAGGGCCAGAAAGTAGGAAACCAGGAACAAATTATCAGCTATTCTTTCAACTTGCTACCCACGTTTTGGTTGGGTTAGTTTTCATTATTTCTTTATCAAATTGTGTTATGATTGGTCTAGATTCATATTAATTGTGTTCTTTGTAATCGTACAGTCATATATTAATTTGTACTTGTTAGTTGATTATATATATATATATATATATATATATATATATATATTATTCTCATAAATTCTAAAAAATATTGTAATTAATTATAATTTAATAATTGATTTTTTTCAGTTGACAGTATAACATTTCTTTTAATATTTTGTAAGAAATTAATAAGCATATATAAATTATTGTACGTTACATAATCTCTTTTATTGATTATACTTTTGAAAACTTTTTCAATAGCATCAATTATTATACAACCTATCAAGATTATTCTAAAAGTGTTTAGAAATAAAATTAAGACCTCACTTCATTGAATATGTCAATTAGAGTATAATTTTTTTTACTTATAATATTCCATAATACTTTTAAATTAAAAATAATATTATAATGATTGTTACCCTTAGAAGACATTCAAAGTTAAGACAATATTTGATAATCTAATTAGTTTGAGCTTGAAATGTTTAATAAAACATCTCCAAGAATTGAAGACAATCTTACAAAGTCAATATTAAAACATGGTTGATTCAAATTAAAGTGAATTTAGAGAAATTAACAAATAAAAAGTAACTGTAAATTTAACTGTTTATGATTTTTAATTATAATTACATCAATAATAAAATTTCAAAATATATGCATAATAATTAGTAAGAGATAAGCAGCAAATTATTAAAAAAAATTAATTAATGTTGTCAAGTATTTATAGTATACATAGCAACTAAAAAGGAATGGAGGAAGAAGTAACCTAATTGTTTTATACTTAGGGTTTCATCAGATCTGATCGTCTCTTTTATGTATGTATCTCCTTCATCTGCTTTTGGTTTTTCGATTAATCTTGCCTCTTATTGGAATTTGTTTCTTTTGTGTGCATCTTTGATATGTTTTTGTAATTGAATTTGGGTTTTTTTTTGTTGTTTACGAGACCCTTATTTTTAGGTTGAGCCGCTCTTGAGCTGAAATAAGTATGGTGCACATGATATTATTTTATCCACATTTGGTTGAAGGTATTAGATTATCCTAGATTATTTATTTCAACATTCTTAACATATTGATGATATGAGTTATCCTATACAATTGATGAAATAACTTATCTCAGTATTAATTATCCCTAGATAACTTGTTTCCAACTAAACGATCCAGTTCAATTAGTGTCACGACTCGAGCCTACACCCTAGACGTGGCCGACACTCGAGAACTATTGCTGGTCCCCAAGCGAACCCTCATCCTGGCTGACTTCAAGCGGAAGACTAACTCAAGCATACAAAACTTAAAAATTAATAAAAATTCAGGAAACTTAAATACAAAGCTTTAACTCAAAAGATAACTCTGAATAAAATAAATAATTCCACTCGCCATAAAATAGGCAACTTAAGTCTTTAAAACATTTAATAAAATAAATTATACATACTTCTCAACAATATTGACTATCTATGAAGCCTCTAGCTGATAAAGATGAAAGTGGGGACAAGACCCACAACATCCTGACTAAACTGGAAGTAAATGAAATCCTCCGGAAACAAGGAAGCTCGCCATAGCTAACTCGAACTCCCGGATGTATCAACGAAGCTCCTGTTGATGATCCTGAATACATGTGTCTACATCATGAGAAGATGCAGGCCAAATGGCTCAGTACGTGAAATGTATGAGCATGTAAGAGGAATTCTAAAGTATATTATAAGCTTGAACTTGATAAAAAAAAAAGGAAACGTACTAATTACCTTTTCTCAAACTTACTCAACTCAAGGAATACTCAAGGATAAGATACTTAACTCAAAGATTAGATACTCAACTCAAAGATATGATGCTTGACTCTGGGTACTCAACTCTAGACACTCGACTCTGAATACTCAACTCAATATAAAGCAACAAAACACATGCAATATATGGAAAGCTTTTAAAACAGTAGAAATCAACTCAATGTATTTAAGAATGCAATATACTCAGTTTGTATGGAAGGATACAATATAAACTCTGTTTGTATCTGAAAATACAAGTAAACTCTGTGTATATAAAAATACACATATCTCTGTGGGAGTTTCTTTAACCGACAACCATTACTTAAGAGTTATTGTGATGATACAGTGTTTTGCCTCACGCTGTCAGGGCTGTCTTATACCTTGCCAAGGGTATAGAACCTGACTACTAAGTGGATCTACTAGTATATGCTAAAAAACACTAAAAAATTATCTAAAAAGTATGACCCTTTTCTACCCATGGTGGCTACATGGTTTATAGGGGTTGTGAGTTATTTGAACTTCCCCCCACATCGATGCTCAATACTACTCCCAAAATATGATACTAGCTCTTATGTTTAAAACATACTTCTTTCTATGATTTGAGATAATTGCTCAAAAACTTAGCTTACAAGCTCTCTTGGAATTGATGTTCCCTTTCTTGCTCAAAACTCTTTTGAAAATCTCAGTTTTCTCTCATCTTAAATGTAAAAACGTTTATTCTTGGGAATACTTAGTCCATATAATCTTTGAAGAAATGAACTTTACTCTTACTCTTTACTCAACTCAAAACTTAAGTCTTAAAACAAAGTTAAAACGTTTGTAAAAGACATCTTAAAATATGGTTCATGCAGAATTATGGATGTGAACGACTCAATGCAAGGTTTTCAATAACCATAGATAGAACTCAATACTTGGAACTCAAGAAATTCAATGATACTACTCATTTCAAGAATTCTCAACTCAGAGGTTTCATGCGAAATTATGAGCATGAACTACTCAACTCAAGGACTTAAATATACTTCTTATCTCAAGATTGTTCGACTTATAAGGTTCATGTGGAATTATGGGCATGAACAATTCAACTCAAGGACTTCATGGGTAACCTGTGATAGTCCCATGATTATAATTATAATCTTAAAGGAGATTAGGAACTCAATACTTAAGATTTAGAACTTGAAAATACTACTCATCTCAATGATGCGCAATTTATGAACTTCATGCGGAATTATGGGCATGAATGACTCGACTCAAAGGTCTACATAACTACATGGAGCTCATGTATACGACTCTTCTCTTTCTCTTACTTACTTCCTCAAAGCTTAACTCAAATCGATGATGAATCTCAAAGGATTCACAATTGAACTCAAAGGCTTCATTGAACTCTACTCTTAACTCTCTCTTGAATGTGAATTGTGAATTCAAGAGTTATGGTTCATGCTATGAAGGATCTCATGATGACACATTAGACTCATGAATACATTCTCCTCATCCTCATACTCACTTGCTCGAGTCTTCAAACAAGTTACTAGAAATTATAGAAGACTTCTCAAAAGAGCTCAAATGAACTTTCTTAGAATGTTCGAAAGAATCCTCAAAACTTAACTCTTAACTCTAACTTGAATTTGAATTATGCATTCAAGGTTATGATTCATGTTATGAATGATTTCTAGGTGTTTAGAAGTAGTTTAGAGTGTTTAGAATCAAAAGGGAGTAAATGTACCCTTTGAAAGAACTCAAATGGACGAAACGATGACGAACGGGTGAGGGCAGGCAACCCTGGCGCTCCGAGTGGCGCGGGGCGCCATCCCCTAACATTCAGAGAAGTGGTTGGGGGGCTCTGGCTGGCATGACACGCCAGGCCCCAACCCAGTTTTGCTCGTTTTCTCACCTTAACTCGCCTAGAATCGAACGGTTTCTTCCCCAATTACTTGGATTCAATTACTTAACATAATTACACTCTAATCTACTCAAAACAACACTCAAATTACTAAATTTAATCTCAATAAATTATCCAAACCCCAACACAACAAGATTTAGAATGAACTTCAAGAACACCTATCAAGAACTCAAATCTTTTAACTTCAAGAATGAAATTTCGCTGAAAATAACATGATTGGCGTGTGGGTGAACTAATCCAACACTATGGAAGCTTACATACCTCTTAGGGATTAAACCCATGGCAAAAATTCTCATCAAGACAGAAGAATCTCGAAGAACACTTGATCCTCTCCTCTTTTCTCCTCTTTTTTCTTCTTGAACTCTTAACTAAAACCCTATGCGTATATTAGGATTATAAAACTGAACCTAATAATATTATACCCATAAAATATTACTAAGAGTGAATTAAATCTGATTGGATAAGGAAAAGACCAAAATACCCTTTACTATTTTCGGCTAGCTTTCCTTAACTAGACAGCCTAACTTCAAAAGGTCATATCTCACTCATCCAAATTCGAAACTTAGTAAACTTGATGGCGTTGGAAAGATAATCCAAATATCTTTCATTTTACATCTTAAAGAACACCTAAATCATTTCTGCTGAGAGTTATGGTTGTTTGAAGTTGACCCAAAACTCATACTTAGCTTAACTCTCCAAATTTCAGATTTTTGGTATTTCCAATTTAGTTCTTTTAGAACTCAAGGTCCTACATCTAGTGGCCTGACATTAATACTAAATAAATTTTAAATTCCTTGGCAAAAACTTACTCACTACGACAATGTTTCCTTATCCTTTGTATTTGGCTTTGTTGTACTGGATCTAGGGTCTTTCGAAAACAGTTTCTCTATCTCCACGAGTTAGTTGTAATGTCTGCATACATTGCAGTGCTTCTTCTACCCATCTCGATCAAAAGCCTCTTCTTTCCTCATTGAGGGACTTATTCTTTAGAATTTCTTAATAGAAAGAGGAAATCCGTTGTTCGAAAGAGAATACAGAGAATCAACGAGGAGCTAGAAAAAGAAAGACATGATGGCATGAAACTTGATTACGTATAATGATTGTTCATCCACTTCAAACACTCAAAACATACCATTTTTCGTGTGAAATGACAGGAATTGATTTGGTTACCTAGGGAATCCCAAGCAATCTATGCAATTTCCGGGTTCAGTAGTAGGATTAAAAAATCTAGAGATAACTTATCTTTTATGTTTATTTTACCCTTGCAATTAAATACTATTTATCATCTAACACATTTTCAAAATATTAAATTTAATAAAGTCAAAGGATAATATAGTAATATTACCTCTATTATTTATTATTTCTTAAGAGGTGTGCCAAATCAATAACAGACAACTATTGTTAGACAGAAAAAGTATGTTATAAGTAAGATAGATGTTTACAATTACATGTGGTTACTTAAAGAGAATTGAAATCAACGTGTTTGTTCACTAATAAAATTGGTCATAACTTGCAGTACAATCTACACAATTTTTTGTACAACAATCTATTGCTATGTTCGTACTCAAAAGTCCCATTTCTATATAGGCTAGCAAGGTAAACTCGTGCTATGCACGGGTCCAACATGTCCAATATGAGCTAGTCTCTTTTTATACATGTATAAGTTAGCTCGCATTAATTAAAGGGAAAATTGTATAAAATAACAAACTGTTAATTCAAATTAAATGTTATAACCACAGTTTGATTTAATAGTAACCCGTAGCAAATTGTTGCCATTTCGCCTCTCTCCCTGAATTTCTCGCTCGTCACTCTCGTTTCTCGCTGGGCAGTCTCTCCTCGCCTCTCTCACTTTATACAAAGACAAATGTATGAAATGTGTTTGTATTATATAAAGTGAAAGAAAATTGTATATATACATATCTTTTTGTTCCCCTTTCTCCCCTCTCCCAGATCTCGATCGCCACTCTCCCAAATCTCGCCTGTCATTCTCACTCGCCTCTCTCACTTTCTACAAACACAAATACATAAATTGTGTTTGTGTTTGTGTAAAGCGAGAGAAAATTGTATATACAAATACAAATACATATATTTTCGTCCTATACACTTATGATTATACAAATACAAATCTTCCCCTACCCAGTTTTCTTTTGTCTTTCTCCTTTTATATAAACACAGATTCTACAATTGATTCTTTTGTATATGTATACCAAAACATATTATATAATTGCTTCTTTGTATATGTATAGCGAAATATACATATTAATAGCCATAGCAAACATCGTGTATGTTTGTTATGGAGCGTAATTATGCAAAATAGAGTTATAACATACAAATATGATTTTTATGTTTGCTATGTGTGAAACTTTATCTTAATTAAAAGGGGCAAACGTCACCAAACTATAGGTATGATATTCACATAACATCACTTTTGTTATAATTGTACAAATATACGCGATGTTGCTATGGAGCGCAATTATGCAAATTATAGCTATAGCATACAAATATGATTTTTATGTTTGTTATATATGAAAGTTGCTCTTAATTAAAAGGGGCAAACGTCACCAAACTATAGAAATGATATTCACATAACATCACTTTTGTTATAATTACACAAACATGATTTTAGAAGAAAAATAAGTACACCATCATACGCGAGCATTTTCATCCATCTAAAAGGATCTTCCATACCTCAAAATACATGTGGTGGCTATATATACGCCTTTTGAGTATGAAAATGTTGAGCTTCTTCAGTGGAACATTCTCTCAAAGTACATGTGGTGACTATACACCTGTTGAGTATGAATATATTGAACTTTTTCTCCTGAAGATAGCAACCTGCAAATATATAATACAAGATGGTAGAGCCAATTTTTAAACATGTATATATAATCTCAATTTCATTTCACATCGAGAACATACAAAGGTAGAGCAAGTATGCTCTTGAAAAGTATACAAGATTAAACTGGAATATTCTTCAACAATCAGTAATAAAAAGGCAAGTATGCTCTTGAAAAGTAGAGCAGAACTTTTAAGCCCTCTGAAAAAATGATCTAAATTAAAACTCACATATCCGCTATGCCATAGTAAACATCAAGAGGTTTTCAAATGGTGGAGGTTATATGATACTAAAACTGTTTTTTCATATTACCCTAGTTTTTCAATAAATGCATAATTAGTCCTCAAAGTTGAAACTCTTTTTATCATGACAATTTAACACAGTGAGGTTCCCTAAGGTGTTTCTTTTTCCATCAGGTGGATACATAAGTTTAGACTAATCCTTACAATTGAATATGTGTATCCATATTGGAGATTAACATATCATTGGAACTTATTGAAGATTTGAAGAAATAGAACACCTTTCTCTTTCTTTTCTTTTCTTAATTTTACTACATGAACTATCAAAAACTATTCATCATTAAAAAAACACACCTCAAATATCAATTGTCCTACTGAAAAACCTCAAATATCAATTGTCCTACTGGAAAGATCGTGATATTTTAGGTAGGAAATTGATAATCATGATAGTTGAAGTGTGTTTTGACAAATAGTTGGTAATAGTCCTGGTAGAAAATTCACACGCTTGATAATTGAAGTTCTGCAACTCGAAAAATTGAAATACTTTAGGTATATTTTTTTAATCAATAACTCTAAATCAAATAAATTGTAGAATAGTTGTACAAAAAGCAACAAAGATCGTACTTTTAAAGTAGCAATAATGTGAAGTGCACCACTACCTGTTGCTAAATAATCTATTTTTTTTAAAAAAAAATTGACACCATAACTAATGAAATCCTAATAGAAAGTTGTATATACCAAATAGTTAAACAAGCATCTTTACACTACTTGTAAAATTTAAAATTATTTCCGCTTTAGCTAACGTACTTTCAAACTTTATTCTTATTCAAACAATTCTTAAGACATCTCAAATTTATTTTTGGAGAGTTAAGTTGTGGGTGAGATAGTCGCTCAATTGCAATCAAATTAAATGATGAACTTAAATGCTTACGTTGCATATGTCATATCCCCAAGTTGATCAAATGAAATCCTCCTAAATGATATACTACCATTTTATAGGAATATATCACCGATTAAAGAGATTAAAGAAATTCTGAAATCAAAATTAGGCAAAAACGATACACATAACAAATTAACTACTTTAGAAAAGCAATAATTATCAAACAGTTTCATTGCAGCCGTCTCGTTCCTTACCTCGCAATATGTGAACTCCAAAATAAGTTATGTGCATATGCAAAACTTTTCATTTCTTAATTTATCTGCAAAGTGTAAGATCGATTGAATTGGTAGAAACCCAACATGAAAAATTAGGATAAAATAAAAAATAAAGTGAAAGAAATTTATAGTTAT
Source organism: Solanum commersonii (assembly GCA_029007595.1). Classification (NCBI taxonomy): domain Eukaryota; kingdom Viridiplantae; phylum Streptophyta; class Magnoliopsida; order Solanales; family Solanaceae; genus Solanum; species Solanum commersonii. The sequence goes on from JAJTWQ010000058.1 coordinate 3,392,876, forward strand.
ATTAAACTAAAATGCAGAAAAGTAACAGAGAACAAACCAAAGAGAAAGAAAAAGGGGAAAATGAAGAATCTATATATAATATAAAGTCAAATATAGACAAGGTGATGTGGCACCTCTCTAAGGCCACCATTGTTGTTTATCTTTTTTTGACATTTTCTCTATTTTTTTTCTTATTTTTTAGTTTAAAAATTAACTATAACCTGTCTATTTATGAGGTTTCATTAATTTTTTTTTAAAAAAATCACATATTAATTCATTGTCTATAAGTTACTACATTGATTTTATTAATTATAATGTATCAGTTGAAGAAGTGAAAAGCCACTCCATGTCTTCTCCTTTCGTAATCCATTTTAATTACTCTTTTTAAAATTTCCATATTTTATTTTATATTTTTAAATATATATACACTAAAGTTGAAAAAAAGAAGTAATATTATACTAATTTAGGTCAAGAAATTTTCAATTCATTTTACCTTCTTCTGATTATAAACTAATACTAATATTTTGTTTATATATATATATTTATATATATATATATATATATATTATAAATTTAATGTATTTATAAGGAGTAACTAACTACTCATAATTCATTACTCTTCAATTTCTACTCTTAATAATATCTATAACTCCCACAATTTTTATGTTCAAAACCCCCAAACTTTAATTTGTAATGCCTTATTGTATTCCCCTATTTTTCCTTATATAAACTCATGTTTTGTTCATGAATATTCCAAAAGTTGGTCTTTCTTTTCTTCATCACTTTTGAGTTGTATTTTATAACTTGTAACACAAAAGGAATATATAAAGATAAGAAATATTTCATCTCAAGTCTATCTTTTCATTTTTATGTAGTTAGTTATACTTTCATAATTGAATGTGTTTTTACCGTATTCGTTATACTTCTCCAAGCAAGTATATATACATGATCAATAATGAAAATCTTCTTGACAATGATATTGAGGTCATTTTGATAATAGTATAATATTTTAAATGCATTATTTCTGTATTGTTGATTGAAACGTTAATCTAATTTAACAATTACATAATTGAGTTTGATTATAATATTTGTTAGATTTTAAGTAATCATGAATTTTGATTGTTAGTACGCTCATTTTATTTTTTTACAAATGTAGTGTATGGTATATATTTCTTTCTTCTCTTTTCATATAATTATTTTTGAATTGGTATAATTGAAATAAAAATATTATAAATATCATACATATTGTAGTATCATATCAACAATCGTACATACATTTTTTGTGTAAATTAATTAGTAGCATATGACAAGGGCTTTGGCACAGTTTCAGGGAGTGGAACATGATGATGGATCTACTTGGAAAGGAAGGCCTACAAAACTTTTTGAAGCATATATAGAAATTATTTTAGCTAGAAATTTTCTTACTTTTAACTTGTAGTAGCAGTTTTGTTACACCTATTGATAATGTTATTCAAAAACTTTTGTTTCAAAAAAGAAATAAATGTCTACATAGAAGATTATAGTCTACAAAAGATAGAGAAAATTTAAAAAGAAAATATATGTTCAATTCAATTATCACGCCTCGAGACTACCCCGAGACGCGGACATGGGACCTAGGACCACAAGTGATCCCAAGCTAACCCTGCTGGCATGATCATGAGCATGCTAAAGATAATAAACTGATGCGGAAGCTAAATCATAAATAAAATGAAAAGGATGGGGAATACCCATATACTATAATTAAAATATATGAAAACTAATGAGTTTAATACAATAAAGATATTAACTTAACACTAAGCTGAATCTAACTATGTCTGAAATAAGCCTCAAAACTGACTAGAAATGTTGGGACATGCCCCAACTAGATCTAGAAAAACTGAAACTAAAGGACTAAAAATACTGAAAAGAAACTCATGACTATTGTCCTCAGAGAATGATGACTCACCATTGATTCTGTTGAACTGAAGATTGGGAATCAATCTAAGCGTGATCTGGATGCTGAGAACCTGAACCTACATCACGAGAAGATGTAGCGCACATATGCGTCAGTACTTGAAAGATACTGAGCATGCAGGATAGAGTAAAGCTGAAATAACATAAAATTGAATAAAACAATAAAGCAATGAAATAATTTGAACATGATATAGATACTGAATACTGAGCTAACTGAATGCAATGACCAATTTATAACATGTTGAGACAGAATACAGAATATACTGATACATGGTCAATGCAATAAAATCTGACTGAACTGTAGGAGCTATTAATAACCGACATAAAATCACATGAGCTAAATATGGAGTCCGATGTATACTCCTCATTGAGAGGACCCAATATACCCGGCCAAAGGTATAAAGGCATGACTGGAGTGATCACTAACTGATATTACCCACAGAGGGGACTTACACCTACGTGGCTCATAGTTTTGGGACTATATGGGTACGCTGAACCCTAGTTCAACTCAGTATTACGCTACTCCCAATAGATTAAGTGGTTAACACATTATGACTGAGTTTTTGTATATAATGGATAACTCAAAACTGAGAATGCAACAATTAATCTGATAATGATGCATTCATAAACTGAGGCATGTACTGAATACATTATGACTGAAATATTGAATAGCTCAAAATACTGACATGTAGATACTCATACTTGAAAACTCCTTCTTAGAAAACATTCCAAAATCATATTATACTATGATCATTGATGACTTGGGAAGTCATACTGCATAAACATTGATGGTATATCTAGATACCATACTGTTCATACATTGATGACCTACTCGATTGTCATACTAATCATGTTTTAGAAGCTCTTTCTTAAAACTCATCATAACTTTCTCAAAAACTCAGTTTAAAACTCAAGTGTTGTCTAAAAAAGAGCTTCTCAAGATTTATAATTCAAAATAGGGTTTATGCTAAAATATACTAATAATGTGGCGTTCAAACTGGAGCATGTATATCTTAATAACTGAAATATCTAACCTAACATGTGTAATTCAAAAACTAAAAAAATACATAGCTAGGGTTCTGAAATTCATGCAATAAACTGAGTACAAACATAATAATTTGATTTCGGACATATTCATAAGTAATTCATGATAATCTGCTAAAATTCTAGAAACCCTAGGTTTGTTCATAGTAAGAAAATCAAGAAACTGACTGAGTTCTAGTGACCTAATGGGCAAAAGAAACCCACTAGTGAAATTCCACATACTTGGTGACGAATTCCACGAAGAAATCTTTAGATTTTGCGGCTGGAACTGATGGAGCCTTGTTGCGTTCTTGAACTAGGGTTCTTGACTTCTCTTCTCCTCTTACGCTTTAATTTTTCTAAGTTTTGATTAATGATTTGACTTAGGTAAGTTCTAGTTATGTTTCTAGGCTTAAACTAACTAAAACCTCATAATTTAGGGTCTAAACGATGTAGCTTAGGGGTCCAATGAAATAGGAAAATACCAAAAGACCCCCGACTTAACTGTTGTCGGCGTGACCGACGGACGGGACAGACAGACCGTGAGTCAACTGACGGTCTGTACTGGTCAACTGTCATTCACGACTGATGGCTGGAATTTGACTGACCCATCGACGGAGCTGACTGACAGGCCGTCAGTCCACTGACGGTCCGTACTGGTTGACCGTCGTTTGTCTGTAGTTGGCTTACATCGGTGGCACTTGCAACTTTTGAAAATTTGGAATTTTTGGTCTGTTTGGGATACAGGGTGTTACATTATCTCCCCCTTAGGACCATTCGTCCTCGAATGAAGACTAAACTAGCTAAAATAGAGGGAAAAGGCTGCAATCCCTACCACTAATTTCTGATTGAACTGAGTTCCAAAAACATGCAAATACGCTGAAAATGCAAGTACAAACTGAAGGAACATGATTCTAAGACTGAATTTACGCATGAATGACTGAAAAATTGAAGAGGAACTATTACCTCAAGATGGAGTGAAATCGGAAGGAAAGAAGTGAGGATACTTGGCTTTCATGGCCGCTTCTGCTTCCCAAGTAGCTCCCTCTACGGACTAACTCCTCTACCAAACCTTGAGTAAAGCGACTTCGTTGTTTCTCAACCTTCTAACTTGACGATCAAGAATCTCAGCTGGTACATCCTCATAAGAAAGGCTATCTTTTACAGCCACAGTCTCTAACGACACTACGGATGCTGGATCACCCACACACTTCTTCAAAAGTGAAATGTGAAAGACTGGATGCACTGCTACTGACTTTGCTGGCAACTCTAACTCATAAGCCACTTTACCAATCTTTTTCAAGATCCGGTAAGGGCCTACATATCTGGGACTGAGCTTCCATTTCTTGCCAAATCTCATCACCCCCTTCATATGTGACACTTTTAGGAAACCCAATCATCAACTTGGAACTCTAGTTCCCTTCTTCTCACATCTGCATAAGACTTCTGGCGAATCTGGGTAGTCTTAAGTCTATCTTTAATGAGTTGCACTTTCTCTATAACATCAAGAACTGAATCTGGTCCTATCAAAGTTGGTTCACCTACTTCAAAAGAACCAAATGGAGACCTACATCTACGCCCATACAATGCCTCATAAGGGGCCATCTGAATGCTGGAAAGGTAACTGTTATTGTAAGCGAACTCAATAAGAGGAAGATGATCGTCCCAACTACCTTTGAAGTCGATCACACAAACTCTCAACATGTTCTCTAAGGTCTGAATGATATGTTTTGCCTGACCATCCGTCTGTGGATGAAATTATGTGCTAAGGTTAACCTGAGTACCAAGACCCTTTTGAAATGACTTCCGAAAATGAGAAGTAAATTGAGGACCTTTATCTGAGATGATAGACAAAGGAACCCTATGCAACCTCACAATCTCATTAATGTAAAGTTTGACGTAATCCTCCACCGAATCTTTAGTCTTAACCACCAAAAAGCGAGAAGACTTAGTAACTCTATCAACAATCACCCAAAATGGAGTCATACTGTCTGCGAGTACGAGGTAAACCTGTGATGAAGTCCATGCTGATCACTTTCCACTTCCAAGTAGGAATGTCAATCTCTTGAGTCAAGCCTCCTGGTTTCTGATGTTCTACCTTGACTTGTTGGAAATTGGGGCACTTAGCCACAAAGTCTGCTATATCTCTTTTCATACCATTCTACCAATAGACTTACTGCAGATCGCGGTACATCTTAGTGGCGCCTGGATGGATAAAATATCTGGAGTTATGGGCCTCTACAAGGATATGTTGTCTCAACTCGCCCACATTAGAAACACATAATCGACCCTGGTAGCGAAGCACACCATCTCCCTCTTGGGAGTAAACCTCCACTCTCTTATTGTGGACTACACCCTTAAGTTCAAGCAAGATTGGATCACTCTCTTGCTTTTCCTTAACCCTTACTACCAAAGAAGATTATGCCCCATTTTGAACCGTTACACCATCATCTGATATGCTCATAAGATGAACTCCTAGGCGAGCAAGTCTGTGAACATCCTTTGCTAGCTCTTTTCTTTCTTCCCCAACATGTGCTACACTACCCATAGATAATCTGCTAAGAGCATCTGCTACTACGTTCGCCTTACCCGGATGGTAATGCACGCTCATATCATAATCTTTGAGGAACTCAAGCCACCTTCTCTGGCGAAGATTCAACTTTTTATGGGTGAATACATACTTGAGGCTTTTATGGTCTGTGAACACATCTACATGAACACCATACAAGTAGTGTCTCCAAATCTTGAGTGCAAACACCACTGCTGCAAGCTCGAGTTCATGAGTCGGATAATTTTTTTATGTACCTTAAGTTCTCTAGAAGCATAAGTTATAACCTTACCTCACTGCATCAATATACAACTTAGGCCGACCCTAGATGTATCACAATAGATCACATAACCATCTGAACCCTCTGGTAGAGTCAAGATAGGAGTTGTAGTCAACCTAGTTTTCAATTCTGTGAAGCTTTTCTCACAATCATCTGACCATCGAAACTTGACCATTGTTTGAGTCAACTTAGTCAATGGTGAGGCTATGGATGAAAATTCTTCCACAAACCGCCTGTAATAGCCCGCTAGACCTAAGAAACTTCCAATATCTGTAGCAGAGGTAGGTTTGGGCCATTGTTTCACTGCTTCTATCTTCTGGAAATCTACTCAAATTCCTTCACTAGACACAATATGCTCAAAGAAGGCAACTGATTGTAACCAAAACTCGCATATCTTAAATTTAGCAAATATTGACAATCTTTGAGAGTTTGTAGAACAAGTCTCAAATGACTCGCATGTTCTTTCTCATTCCTAGAATAAATGAGGATATCATCAATAAAAACGATAACGAAAAAGTCCAAGTACTGCTTGAACACTAGGTACATCAAATCCATGAAAGTTGCAAGAGCATTGGTTAGTCCAAATGACATGACTACAAATTCATAATGACCATACCGAGTTCTAAAGGTTGTCTTCGGAATGTCACTATCTCTGACTCTAAGCTGATGATAACCTGATCTAAGGTCTATCTTTGAGAAATGACTAGCACCATGAAGTTGGTCGAAAAAGTCATCAATCCTGGGGATAGGATACTTATTCTTGATTTTGACCTTGTTCAACTGCATATAGTTAATGCACATTCTGAGAAAACCATCTTTTTTCTTTACGAACAACACTGGTGCACCTAATAGAGAAATACTAGGTCAGATAAAGCCCTTATCTAGAAGTTCTTTCAACTGCTCTTTTAATTCTTTAAGCTCAGCTAGATCCATTCTGTAAGGAGAAATAAAGATAGGCTGGGTATCTGAAAGGAGATCAATCCCAAAGTCAATTTTCCTTTCGGAAGGAACTTCGGGAAGATCATCTGGAAACAATTCTGGAAACTCATTGACTACAAGGACTGACTCAAGAGTTGGGGATTCGAAACTAGAATCCTTAACCCAAACTAGATGCTAGAGATAACCCTTAGAGATAATTTTTCTGGCCTTAAGGTAAGAAATGAATCGACCTATAGGCGCTAAGCTACTACCCTCCTATTCTAGGATTGGTTCATCTGGAAACTGGAAATGAACAATCGTAGTTCTACAATCAACTGAGGCATAACAAAAATGTAACCAATCCATGCCTAAAATGACATTGAAGTCTACCATTTCTAACTCTACAAGATCTGCTGAGGTGACTTTCTGAGAGACTGTGACAGGGTACTTTCTGTATACCCGTCTATCTATAATTGGGTTACCGACTGGAGTAGAGACTGAGAAGGGTTCTTAAAGAGTTTCTAGGCTAACACTAAATTGGACTGCTATGCAAGGAGTTACAAAATACAATGTAGGCCCTGGATCTAACAATGCATAAGCATCAAGATCAAAGACTTGTAATGTACTAGTGACTACATTAGGAGAATCTTTCTTATCTTGACGAGCCTGAAGAGCATAGAGCCTGTTTTGGCACTGTCCGCCACATGTACTAGATGAGTTACCCTGCTGAGTCGGGCGACCTGCTGGTGCTGCTGAAGTTGTAGATTGAGCTCTACCATTATTTCCTCCTTGACCCTGTCTAGAAGGACAATCCTTCAATCTATGACCAGATTGGACACACTCAAAACATTCTTCCTTACCTAAAAGGCACTCGCTCGAATGGTTCTTACTACATTTCGGGTAAGTTGGGTAAGTTTTGGTGCCTGGAACACTACCTTCAGACTTAGAGCCAGACGCCCTACCTTTCTGATCGTTACGGAACCTGGGGGATGAAACACTAGCTGATGAAGGGGCTGGAGTCGAAGACTTCTGTTGAAACTGCGAGTGATTCCCACCACCCAATTTCTGTTGGGAATACTTGTAATTACCTGTTCTTTCTCTCTTAGTCTCCTTAGCCTATTCCCTAAGCTTATCACCCTTAACATGCTGAGCATGAGTCATGAGCCTAGAGATGCTTATGTCTCCCAACAACATAGCATTCCTGTACTCTACTTTCACTAAGTCTGACACTCCATACAGAAACTTATTCATCTGAATCCTGGAATCAACAACCATGTGAGGAGCATAGCTGGAGAGTTGGTTAAACTTGAGCCCATACTCTTGAACAGTCATGTTACCCTGCCTTAAGTTCATAAATTCCTGGGCCCTTGCTTCTCTCAACTCTATGGGGAAAAACCTATCCAGAAAGGTTTTGCTAAAACAATCCCCAAGTAATAAGAGCTACATTTGTACCCCTGTTCTCTTTCCACTGAGTATACCATATATGATCCATATCCTTAAGTTGGTTGGATGCTAACTCAACCCAATCATTCCAAGTTACCTGCATCATTTCAAAGATCTTCTTGATCTTATCCAAGAAATTCTGGGGACTTCTCCAACTTGCGATCCTAAGAACTCTGGCGGATTCATCCTAACAAAGTCTCGCACCCTGGTTGCAGCTGACCCAACATTGACATTTACCAGAAGTGGAGCCCGCTGATTGTTCTGGTTGGCCACACTCTGAGCCAACTTCTAAATGGCGTTCCTGAACACTGCATTCGACACTTCTTGATCAGGGACTGAAAGAGTTGCGTTTGCGTTCCTGGCATTCGCATTCCTGACATTAGCTCTACAAGGAAGCATGATCACTGAAACGTAGAACGTCAAGTTAGAATGGAATTTAGATCATACCTTACGCACGATAAGAGTAACAAGAAAATGAAGATTTCCTAAGACACTTTGTAGCCTCACCCTCATTAGATGTGGTGCACTTCACACCCATGAAAAAAACTCTACTTAGTGTGGCTTTTCAGACATCCTATGACACTTAAATCTAAGGCTCTGATACCAAGTTTATCACGCCTCGAGCTACCACCGAGACGCAGACACGGGACCTAGGACCATAAGTGATCCCAAGCTAACCCTACTAGCATGATCATAAGCATATTAAATATAATATCTGATGCGGAATCGAAATCATAAATAAGATGAAAAGATGGGGGAATACCCATATACTATAACTGAGATAAATGAAAACTGATGAGTTTAATACAAAGAAGATATTAACTCAATACTAAGCTGAATCTATCTATGTCTGAAAATAGTCTCTAACTGACTAGAAATACTGGGACAGATCCCAGCTAAGTCTAGCAAAACTAAAACTAAAAGACTAAATATAATACTGAAAAGAGACTCATAACTATTGTCCTCGGAGAATAAGGACTTACCACTGATTCTGCTGAACTGGAGATCAGGAATCAATCTAAGCGTGATCTGGATGCTGAGAACTCGAACCTACATCACGAAAAGATGTAGCGCACGTATGCGTCAGTACTTGAAAGGTACTAAGCATGCAATATAGAATACAACTGAAATAACATATAACTAAACAAAGCAAATAAGCAATGATATAATCTGAACATGATGGAGGGACTGAATGCTGAGATAACTGAATATAGTGACCAATTTATAAAATGCTGAAACTGAATACTGACTATACTGATAAATGGTCAATGCAATAAAATCTGACTGAACTATGAGAGCTACTAATAATCGATAATAAAACCATATGAGCTAAATGTGGAGTCTGATGTATACTCCCCATCGAGAGGACTCAATATACCCGGCCAAAGGTATAGAGGCATGATGGCGTGATCACTGAAATGAAGCCCATAGAGGGGATTTACAACCTATGTGGCTAGTAGTTCTGGGAATATTTGGGTACGCTAAACCCTAGTCCAACTCGGTATTATGCTACTGCCAATGGATTAAGTAATTAACACATTATGACTGAATTTCTGTAAGTTACTGGATAACTCGAACTGAACATGCAAATTGAGAATGCAACAATTAATCTGATAATGATGCATTCATAAACTAAGGCATGTATAACTGAATACTGAAATATCTGACCTAACATGTGTAATTCAAGAACTAAAGAAATACATAGCTAGGGTTCGGAAATTCATGCAATAAATTGAGCAATAACATGATAATCTGATTTGGAACATTCTAATAGCTAAGAACCCAAGATTTGGAACATTCTAACAGCTAAGAACCCAATAATTCTAACATTCAAGAAATCCTATGTCTGTTCATAATCATGGAATCAAGAATCTAACTGAATTCTAGGGACCTAATGGACGAAAGGAACCCACTAGTGAAATCGCACATACCTGGTGATGAATTTTACGGAGAAATCCTTTGATTTCTAGGTTGAAACTGAAGAAAACTTGTTGCGTTCTTGAACTAGGGTTCTTGACCTCTTTCTCCTCTTAGTGTTCTAATTTTTCTAAGTTTTGATTAATGATTTGACTTAGGTAAGTTCTAGTTATGTTTCTAGGCTTAAATTAACTAAAACCTCATAATTTAATGTCTAAACGATGTAGCTTAGAGGTCCAATGAAATAGGAAAAAGACCAAAACAACCCTAACTTAATTCTGGCAAAGCCCATCCACAGAAGGAACGACGGTCCGTCGTTTGATCTACCGGCCGTCGTTTGGGTTCATCGGTCAAGTCTGTTCGGCAGGTCTTCACTAAAATGAGCATAAATGTTTACTCGGAGGTCGAATTTTAGCAAACTTGGTGGGGTTGGAAAGAGGATTCAAGTATCTATCATATAAAAGGTCATGGGACACATAATTAATTTTTTGCTAAGAGTTATGACCATTTGAAGTTGACCCAGTCAATAATTTTCCTCTAATTGACTGCTGACCCTTATCTACGATCAGAACTATGGACCGTGCATTGAACAACGATCTGTGCTAGTCGACTGTAGTTCATGTCAGAGGCTAGGTAAAAGAGTCTTGATCCACGGACACAGATCACAGACCGTGGTCTGACCTACGGATCGTGGTCTGACCTACGGACCGTGGTCTGATCTACAGACCGTGGGTCTGTCTGTGGGTCGAGACTTAGCCGATTTTCTAAGCTGGGTTTGGGGAGGGGTTGAAGTGGTGAACCACGGACCACCAGCACGGGCTGTGGTCTGACCTACGATCCGTGGATGGCAACCGTGGGTTGCACCTGCAACTTCTCAAAATCTGTATTTTGGTCTATTTAGGATACGTGGTGTTACATACACCTACGTGGCTTGTAGTTCTGGTACTATATGGGTACGATGAACCCTAGTCCAACTCGGTATTATGCTACTCCCAATAGATTAAGTGGTTAACACATTATGACTGAGTTTCTGTATATAATGGATAGCACAAAACTGTACATGTAATCTGAGAATGCAATAATTAATCTGATAATGATGCATTCATAAACTGAGGCATGTATTGAATACATTATGACTGAAATACTGAATAGCTCAAAATACTAACATGTAGATACTCATACTTGAAAACTCCTTCTTAGAAAGCAATTCAAAATCATATTATACTATGATCATTGATGACTTGGGAAGTCATACTGCATAAACATTGATGGTATATCTAGATACCATACTATTCATACATTGATGACCTACTCGATTGTCATACTAATCATGTTTTAGAAGCTCTTTCTCAAAACTCATCATAACTTTCTCAAAAACTCAGTTTAAAACTCAAGTGCTGTCTAAAAAAGAGCTTCTCAAGATTTATAACTCAAAATAGGGTTTATGCTAAAATATACTGATATTGTGGCATTCGAAACTAGAGCATGTATATCTGAATAACTGAAATATCTGACCTAGCATGTGTAATTCAAGAACTAATGAAAATTCATGCAATAAACTTAGTACAAACATGATAATCTGATTTCGGACATATTCATACATAATTCATGATAATCTGCTAATATTCTAGAAACCCTAGGTCTGTTCATAGTAAGAGAATCAAGAAACTGACTGAGTTCTAGGGACCTAATAGGCAAAAGGAACCCACTAATGAAATCCCAAATACCAGGTGACGAATTCCATGGAAAAATCTTTAGATTTCGGGGCTGGAATTGATGGAACCTTATTGCGTTCTTGAACTAGGGTTCTAGACTTCTTTCTCATCTTACGCTCTAATTTTTCTAAGTTTTGATTAAAGATTTGACTTAGGTAATTTCTAGTTATGTTTCTAGGCTTAAACTGACTAAAATCTCATAATTTAGGGTCTAAACGACGTAGCTTAGGGGTCCAACGAAATAGGAAAAGACCAAAAGACCCCCGACTTAATTGTTGTTGGAGTGACCGACAGACAGGACTAACGGACCGTGAGTCGACTGATGGTCCGTACTGGTCGACCGTCGTTCACGACTGAAGGCTGGAATTTGACTGATCCATCGACGGAGTTGACTGACGATTCATACTGGTCGACCGTCGTTTGCGACTGAAGACTGAAAGTTGACTTGCCCATCGACGGAGCTAACTGACGGTCCGTACTGGTCGACCGTCCTTTGCGACCGAGACTAAAAGTTGACTTGCCCATCGATGGAGCTGGCTGATGGGTCATTAATCGACTAACGGTCCGTAGTTGCCTTCCGTCGATGGCATTTGCAACTTCTAAAAATCTAGAATTTTTGGTCTGTTTCGGATACAGGATATTACATCAATACAGTAGATTATTGTTTCAAAATTAACCTCTTATATTCCATTTACCTTGCCACTAATATATCAGTTTTTGTTTAACAAATACTATTGTACATATTGAAGAAAAATGAAAAAAAACTATCTATATTATCTCCATTGCCTAATATCAATGTATATAAATATTACATACCACTTCATTTAAAAATAAGAAACCATCAATTTATATATATAACCGCACGAAGCACGGATAATTTCACTAGTATAAAAAGAAGGGAAAAAGGTCTGATATATCCCTCAACTTTGTCATTTGGAGCTGATATGCTCCTCGTTATGAAAGTGGCTCATATATACCCTTACCGTTATACAAAAGGTTCACATATACCCCTACCGTTACAAAATGAGTTCACATATACCCTTCATTTAACGGAAGTGAAAAAATTAGTTTTAAATTTATATTTTTGACTTTTAATTTTCTTAAAAATTATTTAGGGGTATATATGATTCTTCTAGCAAAGTTCAAGGTATATTTTAATCTTTTTCATACATAAATTATTTTTTGACTTCTTTTACTATAATAATTTGAGTTTCTTATTCTTATTTTATTTCTTCTTTCATTCCTTAGTATAAAGAAAAAAAATTAAAACTATTTTTTTGTGGCTATATTATAATTTCAAACTAGTTTTTTTTTGTCTATATTATAATTTAATTTTTGTATTTGAAGAAAAAAAATTGGTCATCTATAATAAGTTTTATAAGAATATTAATGAAACATAAATAAATTTGACCATCAAAATAATAAAGCTAAATTAGTCATTGAAACAAAAAAAAGTTTTAAAAAATATGTTTGAGGAGGATTAAATATACTCATATGAGATTTTTAAAAAAAATAAAAAATAAAAAATTAAACTAGAATTAATTTTTTTCATTTCCGTTAGAGGAAAAGGGTATATGTGAGTCATTTGTATATAAATAGGGGTATATATGAGCCACTTTCATAACGAGGATATGTCAGCTCTAAATGACAAAGTTGTGGGATATATCAGACATTTTTTTCCTAAAAAGAAGAAGAAAAACGGATAAAGAGAGGGAGAAAATAGAGAATTTGAGGAAAAAATCAAGCAAAATAATTATAAATTGGAAAAGGGAGATGCATATGGGCTGTTGTACGGGTAGAAACACACGTGTATTAGATGTGTTTACTTTTTAATGGGCCAAGATTAGTTTTAGGCCAAATTATAGGAACCACATATTATAAGTACTAAATAACATCCTATTCCTTTTAATTTTCTATTTGTCAAAAATCCCTTAAAAATGATGTTTGCGGGATACATAGCATTGTGCACAGGATACATTAGGTTTGATACATTCTACATAGCAGAATACATAACATTGTGCACGGGATACATAGCATTTGATACATTTCACATAGCGGGATACATAGCGTTGTGCACGGGATACATGCGGGATACATAGGTAAATAAGGGATTTTTGAAATAAGTATGAATAAATGGATATTAAGGTAAGTAAAAGAGTGTAGTTAAGTAATTTGTCCTTAGTTTTATAGTACTATTTGCAATGCAATTTGTACAACTTATTTTTTAATGGGCCAAGATTAGTTTTATAGTACTATTTGCAATTCAATTTGTACAACCTTTAAATGCATAGTTCGTACAACATTTTTCTATTATATAGAAATGTGAAGAGGAGGACGACCAAGGGCACTTTTGTCATTTTACCAAAATTATCAGCTTAGAACAGTTGTACTTTTTGGTGCAAATTTTTTGAATTTCCCAAATACCCAACCAAGTTGCTATTATTATGATGGCCACGTGTACTTCCTATCATGAAAAACACAAAAAATATCACAAGTGACCGTACTATCTAAACATGATGGGACCCATTTTTAATTCAATTTATATTACATTAACACCTTTACTTTTTGCACTAAAATAAATATAAAAAGAAACAAACATGATTTAAAATGTATTAAATGAAAATAAAAATATTTTAATTAGGGAGCATAAAAATAAAAATTAATAAATAAAATGGATAGATAAATTAAATGAAATTAAAGTAAACTAAGAGTCTCACTAAATTTTAAAATAAATAGTTTTAAAATTTTGCGAATCAAGCATTGAAGAGAAATAATAAGTATTCTCCGTGTTCAATTTACGTATATTGATGAAAAGAATATTCTGATAGTAAAATAATTTAAATTTTAAGATTAAGCAGATTAAAATTTAATTAATTATAGTAGATTGTTTACTTTACTTAGTTAATATTGCTATTCTTTTTTCTTAAATAAGAAGTTAAGAATCGAAACACATGAAAATCAGTACATTAATTAGAGAAGTAAATAAATTTAAGTAGATTAATATTTAGAAAGAGATGACAAAAATAGCAAATGCCTAATAGTAATTTCAAAAATTATGAATAAATTTCGGAATAAGATAAAAAAAATTGGGCAAAGAAATCAATACGATATGTAATGATGTATGTATCAAAATATCATATTAATGTAACATTTAATTCTAGATAGATTTTTTTATATATAAAAAAAAAAAAAAAAGAGAAAATGCATTTATGTTTTAAGATTGTTTGCAATTTTTTCACTAAACTGATAAAAATAACATAAATACTTATTCCTGCTAAAAAAAAAATACTTATTGTGCATGAAAAAAAGAAAATAAAAAATATATATTGTATCATGCTAAGACAATTATGTTCATTAAGATAAATTATACATATATTGAACTTCGTGTTATAATGAAACATGCTTCTTAGTTCGAATTTTTATGTGTGATAAATAAAAAATATTAATCTCTCCATTTCAATTTGTTTAATCTATTTTGATTTGAAATGAAGTTTAAGAAATTAAGGAATTTTTTTTAATCTTGTGGTTTTAAATTAAAAATGTGTGAAATATAGTAAATATCTGTTAATCTTGTAATCTTAAATATGTTATGTGGAGTTGGAACTAAGAAAAGAAAAGGAACATTACTTTTTAATAGATTATAAATAAAAATATGACAGATTAATTGAAATGAATAGGATGGATTTCAAGATGATAATACATAATGATTCATGATTTTTATATAAGATATAATTCAATCTAACAAGCAAATTAACTTCGAATCCTAATAAATTTGTGTCATTATAGTAAAAATTAAATAAATTAAATATTAGACTTCAGTTTTTTACAACTTAAAAAATGAATCTACCCATCGTTAATACTAATTATACTTAAAAATACTATTGGGTTAATTTAATTTAATATTTTTTTAATTCAATATTCATGTTGGAGTTCGATTAATTCTAATATGCGCCGAAATAGGGCCCATTCGGATATAATGCTCCCTACTAAGAATTTTTTTTATATTCAAAACTCAAAATTAAGATATTTAATTAAGGAAGGAGCAACACGAATCACGACCAACTAAAGCTAAAGTTCCATTAAAGAGCATTTCCACGTGGTAGAGCTTCCTCTGGGAATATAAGGTTTTCATGAGGCTGATCTTGAGCCGCCATCCAAGCGCGAATACCTTCGTTTAAGAGAATATTTTTGGTCTAGAAAGTCTCAAATTCAGAATCTTCTGCTGCGCGAATTTCCTGAGAAACGAAGTCATGGGCACATAGGTTCAGAGCTAGACTGGCTACTCCAAGAGCACTCATCCATAAACCGGTTACTAGTACAAATAACATAAAGAAATGTAACCAACGTTTATTGGAAAAAGCAATCCCAAAGATTTGGGACCAAAAGCGGTTAGTGGTGACCATTGAATAAGTTTCTTCGGCTTGAGTTGGGTTAAAAGCACGGAATGTATTTGCACCATCACCGTCTTCAAATAAAGTATTTTCTACGGTAGCACCATGAATGGCGCATAACAAAGGCGCCTAATACACCGGCAACTCCCATCATATGAAAGGGGTTCAAGGTCCAATTATGAAATCCTTGAAAAAATAGGATGAATCGAAATATAGTTGCTACACCAAAACTAGGTGCAAAGAATCAACCAGACTGACCTAGTGAATAAATCAGAAATACAGAAACAAAAACAACAATTGGACTAGAGAATGTGATTGCATTATAAGGTCTCAATTGAACTGATCGAGCAAGCTCGAATATTCAATGCAATGATGCACTATATTCTTTGATGGTTATTTTAATATTTTTTATACTAATTTTTTTTTTACCAGAATCAGTATTAATTAATATTGATTAGAATGCTATAGAAGTACCTTTTAATATTTGTTAAATAACAATTAATAATCAATTATATTGGGCCTGTATCACGGACCTTAAGGGGTCGTTTGGTTTGAATATGAGTTATGACGGGATAAATTATGTTGGGATTAGTTATGATGGGATAAGTTGTCCTGAGATTATTTCTTATTGAGTATTTGGTTTGTTGTATTCAAAATATTATATATTGATAAATTTTAAGAACAAGTTATTTGTTTACAAAATTACCCTTCACTTTATTTAAACTTTTTAAATTTTTCTTTGCGAGCTTTAGTTATTCATTTTTTAAAATAAAACTTTTATTTTATTTAACTTAAATATTTTTGTTTATGTATCCCCGTGATAAGTACCATGTGTATTTAAAAATATAACTTTTTTCTTATTTAGCTTAAAAATAGAACTCCCTCTTAAGTTTGTTAAAGAGAAGAAAATTTATGAGAAATCAAAATAAAATAAACATAAGAATTAGTCAAATAAATTCATAAATAAAAATTATATTTATATAGTGTAATTTTTTAATAGAAAAATATGTATAATTATCATAAAAATAAGGAGTAGTAAATATTATTATACATGGTATTAAAAAAATGTAAATATACATAAATGTGAAAAATGGTGTATAAAAAGGATTTAAAGGGACATATTTGTCATTTACCTATTTCATCCCGGGATAAGTTATCCCGGAATAAGTTATCCCGGAATTACTATACCACCCATGGGGAGGGATAACTTATCCCGATACTAATTATTAATCCCGAAATAAATTATCCCAAACTTATCAATCAAACAATAAATTAAGTGGTACTATAATTTAATGCTCGAATTATTTGTACTTATCATTTACACCAAACGACCCTGAGAATCTAGTTTATAAATAAGGGTAATGTGGTGAGTTGCTTATTTCTCAATGTTTATTTTCATTCTTCAACGGTCACCTTTTGGTATTAAGAGTAATGAAGGTTCAAATGATGATTTCTTTCTATGGGGCTTGCCTCCAAGAAGATTATCAATTTTGCCAAAGTGTAACTCATTCATCTGCTTTTTGTTGTTCGTTTTATCTTGCCTCTTATCGGAATTTGTTTCTTTTTTGTGCATCTTTGGTAACTGAATTTGGAGGTTTTGGGTTCTTATTTTTTGGGGGCCTAAAGCCACTCCGCCCTTGGTGAATGCAAGTGTGAGTTGTTAAGCAAGTGGGTTTACGTTGAAGTTGCAATGGAAGAGTAAGTAATCTTTAAAATCCAGTGGATTCTTTCCTTGTTTTGATTAATAGATCTTGAAGTTGGTTTGAAGTCAATCTTAAGGTGGAAGTTCTTGATGTGTTAAGGAGATTTGATGGTAGAGAATTTATTGGGGTCCAATTGAATGTGTTGTTTGTATTTGCAGGGAGAACTCTACAGAGTTTCTACAAAGATTTCGGAGAGATAGGCGGATACTATTAAATTTCATACTTTCAGGAAGCTTAATCAAGAAGGTGGTAATTCCTCCCGGAGCTGTTTCCTTGGATGATGTGGATCTTGATCAAGTTAGCCTTGAATTTTTCCTCAATTGTGCAAGAAAAGGTAGGGAATGTTCTCCACAAAATATAGCCTCTACATATTTGCTTTAAAATGGATTGCAATCATCAAGTCAGGATTGATTTTTTTTTTGAGTAGGCGAACTTCTTGAACTATCTGAAGCTGTTCGAGATTATCACAACAACACTCTGTTCCCTCATATAGTAAATTCAGACTTGCACAGACATTATTTTCTGTTCAATGGTCACTATTTTATGAATGTTCATGTTCGGGATTGCACATGCATTAATTTCTGTTGAATAGTTACTATTTGTGAATGTTCCAGTTCCAGAGGTTTATCTACTGCAGCATAGAATTATTCCATACGGTATTGTTGTGCAGCACTTTTTACCTATTCCAAAACATTATTTAGTGTGTTCTATTATCAATGTTTATTTTCATTCTTCGACAGTTTCCTTTTGGTATTAAGAGTAATGCAAGTTCAAATGATGATGATTTCTAGCTACAAATCCTGAACTCTCGGGTTTGCCTCCAGGAAGATTGCCTGTCCCTATTTCCACATCACCAATTTTGCGAACACTCTCAACGTCAGAATCAATTGATACTGAACCTTTTGAAGAGCTGTCCAGTTTATCCAAATCTCAGTCTCTCAGTTCCACACAACAACAAGAGTTAACAGTTGACAACATTGAGGATTTTGATGACGATGATGATCTAGATGAAGTTGACAGTCGAAGGTATTCAAGAAGAGTTCTCAATGATGCTGCTGATCTTGTGCTTGGATTGCCATCATTTGCTACTGGTAAGCATGCTTATTATAGGTGTATATGTGTATGGTGGACCAGTAACTTCTGCTATCATAAGTGTGACCATTTCATTTTGGCAGTATTAGGTTGTAATTTGCTTGTCTTTTAACTCTAAGGTGTTATATTTATAGTACTGGTTATACCAGAAAAATAAAAGATGGGGAGAGTAATGGTTACCATTTTCAAAAAAAAAAAGACCGGGAGGGTAAGAGTACTTCGAGATTTCTCTCTGGTTCTATATTTGTACTACTGGTTACTTTGTGCTTAGGGTGCTGACACATGACTAGGAAACTATTAACAACATTGATGCAGATGTATTGTATAACTGCTTTAGTTTCTGTGCAATTTTCACTCAATGATAAATGGATTTTTTTAATAAGGGAATTTAACCACTATACTATCAAGCATTGTATCCTAATGATAAATAGATTTCAATTCTCATCCATGTTAATTGCAGTTCGAGCAATGCACCAAGGTCGTGAACATATCATACTTCTATAGTAGCTTGATATTGGGAGAATATATGTCCCCTTTTTATTAGGAGCATAAGAATCCACCTTAATCTCCAGCATACTTGTGTGATATTTTTGATTTTCTAACTTCTTCCAGCTGATAGGCATTATTTAGTTTTTTAAAACTGTAATCCTATATGTTTTTTTTTTCTTTTTGTAGATTAGAAAGAGTTAGCACTATCTTGATGCATGTTTAATGTTTTTCTGACCTTTGACTAGCATAAACAAAACTAGTTGTCAGATTATTAAATAGTTATATAAGTTTTATTCCTGATCTTTGACAACCTTAATTTTTTCATTTGGTGCTTTTTAAGCATAAAGAGTTCCCGCTAATGTTTTCTTCAACGAACATTCAAGTATTTATTACTCTTCTGTGATAACTTCTCTCGAACCTAGTAGCAATAGTATTCAATTTGTTCTGAAGCTTATTTCATCTTTCATAAACCCTAACCAAATGATAAGTTAAGTTCTGTGCTTGTGCACGAAAATCAGTGACACGGTGATGTCATTTGATCCTCACTTATTTCTGGCACCTTCTTGGTTTGAAGTCTGTTTGGGGAATATCTCGATAAATGTTAAATGTGAAATTGAATGAAGTGAGGTCATTATATCCATTTAACTAGTTTATTTTACCTCTACTTTGTAAACAGCCTATGGTGGGGTGCAAGAGTTTGCTTTGGAGCTTCATATTAAATCCATACTTCCTTTTGTGTTTTGATGTTTGAATTCTTTGATTTTATACAATGTTTGAAGCCTTGAATACATGATTTGGCACGTAATAGGAACTTCCAGATTGATTACTCGAACAAGTATTTGATGAGAAAGCAGTTTAATATAATATTCTATTCCAGTATTTCCTGATCGGTTACACTACTTCACTTGTAGATTCCACTATCTTCTTTCAAAATGTATTCTTTTCTTGCTTTTACGTGGATGGATGGGAGATACTTATACTTCAGGCTGTATTTCTTCCTTGCTATTGGCGATGATGATCTCCGTGAAACAGCATATGAGATCCTTCTGGCTGCTGCTGGACCTTCAGGGTATTTCTGCCTTTTCTGTTTCTTGGCTTGTACCATCTCCCATCCGATTGCTTTAACGCATTCTGTATGCACGGAGGCCTCATTGTACCATCAAAGGACATAAAGGAGAAGACATCTAGATTGATGAGGAGGCTGGGCCGTAGTAAGAGTGACAATGTAATGACCCAGTCACAACATTTATCTGTACTGGTCAGTTTGTTGGAGACAATGCGTGTCCAGATGGAGGTAGGAAAATGAATGACCTTTACCTTCTGTCAGATGTCAGATTACTTCTAGCGTATGTTGTTCAATTCACACCAGTAATGGCATAGATATCTTATTATTTTCTTGCCCTTAACTCAACAAGTTGGGATAGCTTGCCTGCTGTTTCATTGCAAATCATTTAGGAAATGAAATAACTTAATAAGCAGTAATTTTTTCTCCTTAATTTTTTCTTTTAGTTAAGGTTGAGGTGTTATGCCAATGTTCAAATATTATCAAAGTACAGAGTTGCCTTGAGCTGTTATATTGGTGATTTGTTTGGTATATGGTGCTAGTCTCCACCAGTTGCCAGTTGGTAGTGAGTATATAATGTAAATAGTGTTCCTAGTGCTAGACATTCATTATTAAATCATAAAAGTGATAGCTAACAAAAAGGGATAAATTTCCCAAAGGGAAGTGTTAGAAGATAAAGAGGGAAGAGAGATATTGAAGATCCGACTCTGTTATTTAGGAATTTACAGTTTCATGCTTACTGGGTTCTTACCTGATTAATATGTACAGATTTCTGGAGTCCATGGACGTCAGGACAAGACTCGGTCTCCTTAATGCGATGATTAGAGAAGTGGGTAAAAGGATGGAGACAATCTTGATCCCACTGGAATTGTTATGTTGTATTTCACGTACCGAGTTTTCTGACAAAAAGTCATGTATTAAGTGGCAAAAGAGACAAGTAAGTGCTGACTTTCCCTCTTAATATGATGATTCAATTTTTTCCTCCCCTCCTCTTTGTAATTGCTGTAACAAGCTTTGCAAAGTTGTTTATTTATGAAACTCAATTCATATGATAATGTATTTAACATTTCTTTTTTATTTATGAAACTAAAAGAGACAAGTAAGTGTCTTTCCCACTAAATATGATGATTCAATTTTTTCCTCCCCTCCTCTTTGTAATTGTTGTAACAAGCTTTGCAAAGTTGTTTATTTATGAAACTAAATTCATATGACAATGTATTTAACAATTCTGTTGCATATTCTTTTTCTGTCAGTTCAGTTAAACATGTTGGAGGGAGGGGCTCATAAATCATCCTACTATAGGATTGGGGAATCTGGGCGAAAAGCAAATGAGCTAAGGATTCTTTTAGCTAAGATAGAGGAATCTGAGGTCTGTACATTTCTCTCTGTCCCACTTTTGCTGAAGAGAAATTTCTGATTTACTACTAATACTTAAGTATTTGCAATTCTAGTTTGGTCATGCATCTTTGCAAATAGCCAAATACTGAACTTTATAATATGTTAACTTCTTTGAAAATAGTGAAATGCAATATTCAGACTTAAAGTAGTGGTCTGATTGCATATTTCAAGAAAATACTGGTCGCTACTCATTAATCTTCAACTTTCACAATTTTTTTCAAGTTGAACTTCAGTACTCATTTATTCAGCTTCAACTCAGAGTGGGTGGGTGGGTGGGGGGGGTTAGGATTTGAAGGCAGTGCACATGCTTTAACATACACCGCATCTCCGACTTTGAGTAACATTATGCATTCGGTTGGTTTAGTTAGTTTCTAATCGAATTTTTAGTTTATAAACAAAGAAACCAATCAAACCGAAATGACTTGGGTTAATTGCATTTTTATGACTTCAGCTTTAATTAAGTTTAGGGATCTCTTTTATTTACCTATAATATAAAAGGAAGAGTGAGGAAACACGTGTCCCTCTATCATCGATACAAACAACTACAGGAAGCACGTGGCCCTACAACATCTATACAAACAACGAACTAACAACATTATAATTTAACCTATCATTCTTTTCCATAAAGGAATTGTAAATTGAATCATGATTTACCAATTTGCTTAATGGTTGATACCAATAAATGTAAATTTGCGGTAATCCTAGTTGGATTTCATTTTCTTGATTTTATTGCCGAAAATAAGTATGTTAAATATTAAATAGATGGATTGAAACTACAAATGCACTCCACTTCTTTCAAACAAATTAAATACATTTTTGATTTACTTGAGTGTTCTGTTTTGAAGTTTGATCATCATATGTCTAATCATACGATTGCTTAGAATTAAAGTTTTGCTAAGAGGGTTTTCATCTTTTAGATTGGAGGTTCATTATCTATTGAGTTACGAATTGTCTGTTCTTGGCCCTCGGGGGTTTCATGTTTGAAAAAGGAAGTGTCTATTTTTTGGAAATTGACATGTTTTATCTTCTTGTACTTCTATTTATTCTTGTGTACTCTCCTAAAAGGATTTTTTTTCAAAAAAATCTTATTGACCCATGGAATTAGTTCAATTGATGTTTTTTCTTGTTTGCTTGTTTGATGCTCTTCATCATTATTATATGCACTCTCGTCTTCTTATTTTTTTCCCAATCCACGGACATTTTGATACCATATACTACGAACACCCATGTCCTGATACCATATCACAAAGAAAGGGTTCTTTTTGATGCTATACCAGATGATATGCCATAAAAAGTATCATTTCTTTGTTTCAGTCTTTTCCTCCTCCTACAGCAGAGATGCAAAGGACAATGTTTAAAATCTTTGAGAGAGATCGCTATGCCACTAGCAGAAAGGCCAGCTCGAGGTGACTTAACTGGTAAAGTATGCCACTGGGCTGATGGTTATCACCTGAATGTCAAATTATACGTGAATCTACTTCTCAGTGTTTTTGATGTTTTAGATGAGGGAAAGCTCACAGAGGTCAGTAAAACCCACTTGAATGCCATTCTCTCTAATTCTTGCTATTCTTGCTATGCCTTATGGTGCCAAGATAAAGATGACCATCTTGTTTCTTACACTGGAAAGTAATACTCTTGGGATGTCACCTTTCTCTTAAAAGAAGGTGATATTCTCAAGGGTCATTGGATTTACAGTCTTGGTATGTTGTGTACTTATGTTTGTAATAGAGGGACATGATGAGTGAAGGTGTTAAAAGGGCATGAGCCACAAATCACATGGAAGGAAATCTTGAAAAACCTACAATCTCTTGGAATTCATGCCGACATAACGAATAATAGGTCACAATAGAAAAGGTTTATATAGTTGGGACTATGTTTTAGTCATGTTAGTAGTAATTTAGGTCTTGTGTTTTGTAGGAGTCCTTTAATCTTATATGAGATTTATATGCATTTCAAAAATATATAGAACTTCTGGAGCTTATTATTATTATTATTATTATTATTATTATTATTATTATTATTTAATTATATTAAATAATATGGGTCTTAAGGAGCTTAAAATGGAATGGTATGAATTATGATTAGTGAGGATTCATATAGCCGAGGTCCTACTTGTGTAGGATTGAGGTCCAGTTGTTTTGTATGAACAAAATAACCTGTTCTCTATGTATAATAGTAAAATCCTGAACAACAGTGCAATGGATGATGTTATGTGAGTACATTCCTTTGGAAATCGATTTATAGGTTTGAATGACCAATTATGAACTTCATCTTTTCCAACCAGGAAGTCAAAGAATTTTGGAGCTTCTTAAGTCCACATGGCGTAATTTGGGAATCACAGAAACCATCCACTACACTTGCTATGCTTGGGTATTATTTCAACAGGTATAAAATGACAAAAAAGATACTGGTTTCTAGTTAGAGTTGCTTAAAACATTACTAGCATTTGCTTGACTACTAACCTGCTGATAGTATATCAATTGTTTGGACTAGATTTTACTTCTTTATCAATTATTTGAGTGGTGATGGACCACAAGCTCTTTGGAATATGTGGCATAGCCTGCAATTTCCTATTTAGAAAAGAAACTGATATTTCTCGAATCTAGCTTGAAGTACCAGGAAAATTGTGTTTCGTTGACTGAGTTACTAAAAGATTTGGAAGGCTTTGTTCTTTTTATGTTAGTTAGGTTTGTTGATGTCCTCTTGGTGTACTTATTGACCGATGCTAACATTCAATGTCAGTTTACTTTTTTGCATAAAATGAATGTGGGAGTGATCAAGAGTGGCTATCACTTCAGTTTCTCATTTGTATGAATGTCCTTGAGTATTGAGTGGCCATTTTAGATGCTTCATCCTTGTGTAAAACTAATGATGCATCAAATGTGAGGTTGTACTTACTGCTCCCTGCTTAGTAGCCGATCTGCACTCCGTTTGTGGTACCTATAGGAACCTGAATTTTAATAATTTTGATAGCAATTTTACTATTCATAATTAACAGTAGGTTGTATGGAAAATATCATACACTATGTTTTCTGATTACTCAGGTATTATGCTTTTATTAATACAGATATCAACAATCCTTGGTGAAGCTACCAAAGAAGACCAAATTACCCATCATTTTGAAATAACCTTGATTTAACTTAACTGAAGAATGTGTAGCCTGCCTACCACCTATAAGATTGTGATTAGTCACTTACAGTTGTAACTTAATCTAGCTAAATTAAGGTGATTATTTTAAATGTGTGTATTATTTAAGGAAAAATGATGTTTTCTCTTCATGTTATTCAACTTAGAAATTTGACCTTTGTCGAATCAAATGTGCTATTATAGTCTAATTATAATTTATAACTGCCTTGACTTCACCATGGACTGAAAATTGGTTTTCTGAAATACTAAACCCTCATCCTCTCCCTGATCCACATTATTTAACTTCTGCAAATTTAAGTAATTTTTTTTATCCCAATAAGAAATCGGCTGTTAGGCAATTGCTTCCATCTTCTTTAGTTAACTGTTTGTAAATAAATTCCTGACATATTGCATCAATTTCTTCTTTCTTGGTTACCCACCCTTATTTCAAATTTGGTTACTTGGTTGAAGCTGATCCGTCCATCAATTCCTCTTTGCTTATTGTTGGTGCATGATTGTCCTATTTCGATATATGCCCCTTGTGTTATTGCAGTTTGTCATCACGGGAGAGTAAAGGATATTGCAATATGTCATTGAACAGTTGAAAAAAATACCATTAAAGGAACAAATGGGACCGCAAGAGAGAATGCAGTTGAAGAGTTTGCGTTCTAGAGTTGAAATGGAAGGGATTCCAAGAATTGACTTTCTTGCCGTTTTTCTTGTTGCCAATTTCAAAATGGGCTGATAAGCAGTTGGGAGACTACCATCTCGATTATGCTGAGGTTTGTGCACGATTCTAGGCGATTGCAAATCTTGTGCACATGATAAGTCATTTGTTTTAACTTACATTTACATGTCTTTTCCTGTTTCAAAATTTTTGTTCGTGGGGTAATACAGACATTGATCAACTCAGAGCTTGTACTATAAACTCTATTTAGCAATTTAAACTCTAAATTTTCTGGAAGTTCCTTGTCCGGGTTTTGTTTGGATTTCTTGGTTGCTGCTCAAGTTGGAACTCGTATGGAAGAGGTCGCTGTCTCCTCTGCTCGTCTCGTCCCCGTTCGCTGCCCGCAACAAGGTAAACAACTCGTCACCTTTTTTGTCCACTTTGAATTCGTTGTGTTGGTCTGGTGTATTTTTTTCTTTGTGGATTCGAAATGAGTTTACGTGATGTATTCAGTCTGAGTTATTCCCTTCATCTTATTTTTCTAAAATGAGTAATGCGTGTTTCGTTTTCAAGATGATTTAATGCTTGTTTGAGCCTATTTTTCTGTTTGTGTTCTTTTCGAGTTCGTGGTTGTACCCCCTCTCTGTTCGTTGTTCTTTTCGAGTTTGCGCCTTAAGCTTGTGTTGTATATTTGTTAACCTTGCTAAGACTGTCTATCCCTCCCTTTACTCCCTTTTATGAAGTTGCAAGCAATAAAGTCCCATTCTCGGTCATGTTTAGAAATTATGTATTTTTCTGTCATACTTTGTTGATATTATATGTTGTTTTGGTTCATGACTAAAATGTTCAGCTTCCTTTAGTATCATTTGGCTCAGTCGCTACCGTTCTCAACTTTGTGAAGTTTAGTTTCCATTTATTCCTTACTAGTCGCTATTTGCTGTATGTTAAGAAGGAAGGTTTTATTTACTTGTGCTCCTTTGAATTCAGTGATGTCGTTTTCCAGTCATAGGAAGCATGTCTCGGCCTGATTGCTTTCTGTTAGTCATTGTTGGAAAACAATATTTGTTTTCTCTTGGCGATTATAGTGTAATGTAAATGTATGAGCAATTATCTATCGGTGCCCAAGTGTCTGTATGTTTAATTTGATTGACAATTTCATTTTAATTAATTTTCCTTTAATCACTTACTAATTGCTCTCTCTCTCTCTTTTGTTTTTCTTGCATGAACCTTTGAGTGAGTCCATTGGATTCCTTCGTTTATCCGTGCATTTCATTTTGAGCTAAGGAGGCTACATCTTGTTCGTTTCGAGTTGAAAACCGAAATACCAGCCGAGTAAGTCGACACACAGGTCCCGAGAACCAAAAATACTCTAATATACAGCTGATGTATACAGCGTGATGGAGCGATATACATCAGTTGTATATTGTGTATAAATGCAGCATAAATGGGCCCAAAAGTCCCCAAAATTTCAGAAATTGTATTTTGTTATTTTGGGCCTAAGCTCTTTGTCTTTTATTATTATTTGTTAGTCTAGGACAGGTGGAGGATTGGGCCTAAAGCCCACTAAAAATCAGATTGCCAAGTTAGTTTAGGACAGGTACAAAAGGAAGAATTGGGCCAGAGATCTAAATGGGTCAAAAGCCCAAAATGAAATTAGGTCCAAGTACCAGCCAGGCGGACAGAACCAGACTTGGGCCCAATTTCTTCTTCATCTCGTATTTATTTTAATTGTTACTGCTTGTTTATTTGTTTGTTTGTTTAATTCTAAGGTTGTTCCCTAAATTAATTCCCCAAAATATAACCACTTTAAATCGAATACTTATATTTTCCTAAAAATTGAATAAGTACTTGTTCTCTTCTTTGAATTACTTTGAAATATTTCACTTGAGTAATATGCCCCCTTTATAATATTTTCCTTCCCCTTAAGAATGATTTGAAGTTTTAAAATTGTTGTTTTCTCAATTTTGATTGAGTTGCTTAAAATAATTAGTCAATTAATTACCAAATAACCGTATGTTAGCGGACATTTCGGATGCTTTCAAACCTTTCTCGAAATGTTAATATAAACCCTGAACCGTTTTTCAATTGATTTTTATTGTTTTAAATTTTTTGAAAATTAATTTTCTTTGGCGACTCTAAAGCCCGTTTCTTTTTTTAAAAATAAAATAAAATTAGACAACTCCGAAGTCCAACCAATACATAAACTTCTATCTTATTTTTTCTTCAAATTTCTTCTTCCTCTGTTTCCTTTTCCTTCTTCTTACTTCACTTCTATCTCTTTTTTTTCCTCACTATTTTCACTTGTGTTTAATATTTTTCTCATTCAAGTTCTAAGTATGTACACTATCTATTTCAGTTTTTGAATTGAAATATTTGCTAATATATTATTGTTATTGAGATTTTGATTATTTATATATGCAATTTAATATTTTAATTTTTTGATATTAATTGGGCCACACTTCAAAAGGCGAGATATGAGTGTTAATTTTTTAGTATTAATTTTTTTGGTATTAATTGCAATGAACATATTATTTTACATATTCTCATTAATTAAATATTTAAAATTCGTAATTCTTTATAAATGTAATATAATATTCCAAAAAATATATTATCCTTCATCTCATATCTCATATCTCATCTCTCATCTCTCATCTCATATCTCCTATCTCTCATATCATTTGTCATATCTCATATCTCCTATCTCTCATATCATTTGTCATATCTCATATTTCATCTCTCATATCATATTTCATATCTCAGCTCATCTCTCATCTCATATCTCACATCTCATATCTCTCATCTCATATCTCACATCTCTTATCTCATATCTCTTATCTCTCACCTCACATCTCTCATCTCATCTCGTATCTCATATCTTCTCATCTCATTTCTCATATCTCATTTCTCACATCTCTCATCTCATATCTCATCTCATATCACATCTCATATCACATCTCATATCTCATCTCGTATCTCATATCTCTCATTTTTCATATCAAATCTCATATCTCTTATCTCATTTCGTATCTCATCTCGTATCTCATATATTTCATCTCATCTCGTATCTCATAACTCATCTCATATCTCATATCTCATCTCGTATCTCTTATCTCATGTCTCATGTCTCATTTCATATCTCTTATCTCATCTCGTATCTCTTATCTCATATATCATCTCGTATCTCACATCTCTCATTTCGTATCTCATATCTCTCATCTCGTTTCTCATCTTATATTTCATCTCGTTTCTCATATCTCATCTCGTATCTCATATATCATATCTCATATCTCTTATCTCTTATCTCATATCTCATTTCATATCCCATCTTGTATCTCATATCTCATATCTCATCTCGTATCTCATATCTCATATCTCTTATCTCTTATCTCTTATCTCTTATCTCTTATCTTATATCTCATCTCATATCTCTCATCTCATATCTCTTATCTCATATATCTCATCTCATATCTCGTATTGTATTCTCGTATCTCATATCTCTTATCTCTTGTCTCATTTTGTATCTCATCTCTTATCTCATATCTCCTTTCGTATCTCATCTCATATCTCATATCTCAAATCTCATATCTCATCTCTTATCCCATATCTCATATTTCATATCTCTTATCTCATTTCATATCTCCTTTCGTATCTCATCTCATATCTCATATCTCATCTCTTATCCCATATCTCATATTTCATATCTTTTATCTCATCTCGTATCTCATATCTCATCTCATTCTTATCTCTCATTTCATAAGAGATATCATCTCATATCTTATCTCTCTCATCTTATATCTCATCTCATATCTCACATCTCATATCTCATCTCTCTCATCTCATATATCATCTCTCATCTCATCTTATATCTATCTCATATCTCATCTCATCTCTCTTTTTCCCTTACTTTTTTGGAGGGTCGACGGGGCATGGGAGCCTCAGCTCATGCATCGATTTACCGAAATAACCCTCTGCTCTCCCATTTTCTTCTATTCAAAAGGCGAGCAACCCTTAAACAAAAAGGCCCTAAAACCTTTCTTCTCATCATATCGTATCTCTCACATATCTCACATATCTCATATCATTTCATATCTCATATCTCATTGTTAAGGCTTTGCCTTGATTTTCTTACCTTATTTGAAGTGTATTTTTTCCTAAAAGAAAAAGACAAACACATTACCATAAATGTTTTTACTTTTCTTGAAAGGAAAATATAATATTCTTTCATACTTTGTTTATTCTTTCCTTTTAAGAAAAAGTTTTGGAGTAGCTAGTCCTTTTCTTGTAAGAAAATGTTTTAGGACTCTATTTATATGTTTGTTTCTTCTAACACAATAACAATAACATCTACAATATAGTCGTTTAAGAGTCTTGTTTATATGGAGATTTATTCTCTTTAAAGTTTCAATGTTTTTCTTTATATTAGTTTTGATATAATAATATTTTGATTTTTAGTATAAGTTTTTGTTATCTGATTTATCAACTATATGATTTGCAAATTGTAAGCTTCCACATGACGCCCTAATCACCCTTCATAACCCAACACTCATCTCATATCTCATATCATACTTATATATTATCTCTATTCTCATATCTCATATATTATCTCTTATCTCATATCTCACATCTCATATCTCATATGACATTTTTCATTTATCATCTCTCAAATCTCCTGTCACACATCTCACATCTCATATCTTATCGCTCTTCTCTCATTTGTCTCATATCTCTCAATTCTCATCTGTCTTATATCTCATTTCTCATCTCTTTCATATCTCAACTCTCTCTTCTCTCTCATATCTCTCATAAGTAGAGTTGAGAGCATCTCTTTCATCTTTCTTATATCTCTTATCTCTCTTATATCCAAACTCTCTTATCTCCCTCATGTTCATTCATTTCTTATCTCTCAAATCTTATATCTCTCAACTCTACACTCTCTCGCATCTCTTATCTCTCATGATCATATCTCCATTTCTCATCACTCATCTTCTCATATCTCATCTCTCCTCTCAATCTCGCATCTCGTTTAACGTTTCTCTCTTCTTTTCTTTCATCTCTCTCTTAACTCTCATATCTCATATCTCTCAACTCTCATCTCTCTCATATCTCTCAATTCTCATCATCTCTTATATCTCATTTCTCATCTCTTTATACCTCTTAACTTTCATATCTCTCTCATCTTTTTCATCCCTCTCATATCTCTCATCACTCTTATATCTAACTTTTTTTATCTCTCTCATCTTCGTTTCTTATCTCTCAAATCTTATATCTCTCAACTCTACACTGTCGAATCTCTTATCTCTCATGATCATATCTCCATTACTCATCACTCATCCTCTCATATCTCTCAGCTTTCTCATATCTCTCAGCTTTCTCATATCTCTCAACGCCAACTTTCTCATCTATGTCATATCTCTCATCTCCCTTATCTCTCTCATATCTTATCTCTCCCTATCTATTATCTCTCTATGCTATCTCATATCTCTCTAATGATAATCTCGCATATCACATATCTTCTTACTACAAAGAGTAGAAGAGTGCCTTGATTGTGAAATATCGATTGCTTGTTGAACTTGTGAATTACGTGAAAGTAGGATACTCCAAATTCGAAGGTCAAAGAGTTTAGAAAACATTCTTGGTGGAAAAATGTAAATGAAGGATCGATCCCACTAGTGAATAATTTCCATGAATCTAAGAAATGGTTAGAATCTTTGATCTCTCTCAATATCTCTTTTGATATGCGATATGTGATATGATAAGATATGTCTATGAGTTTTGTCGATGTGAGATGAGAGATAAGAGGGGTGATGTGGCGAGAGGGTGGAAGGCTGAAGGCGTGAAAGGTGAGGAAAGATAAAACTACCATACCATTATCGTCCCTCGAGTAGGGATTTACCGATATGAATATTTAACTCCTTTATGTCTATTGTTATTAGTTACTTTTTAAAGAAGAAGGTCACACTGATTATAAGAGTTGACATGATTCGTCCTTGGAAGCCCCCAAAATATAAGATTTGTTATGAAAGTGTTTTTCTGATTTTATTTCTAAAAGTTCCCATTGATTTTGCTTACATGAGACAAATAAGATTAAATATTGTTATCGTTTTTGAAAGGGCATTGATTTCATCATTTTGACTATCATACTAGCATGTTTTCAGGTTTTTCCTTCATTAAAATGATTGTAGTTAAGTGTAATAACTCACTGAGCTAGCATCTAACTCTTTTCTAAATGTTTTTATAAAGAACTTAGGTGGTATTGACGAGGATTTCATTAATTATAGAGTGTGATTTGTTAGCATCTGGTGAGCCCCGCATTGCTTTGCATGGTAAGAAATATATAGAATTTCTATGTTTTTTTTTAAAACTCTTAGAGTCGCTCTATTTGTCAGTCCTTTATTAGAGTCATGATTATTCCTTCGTATTGTAGTCAAAGTGACTAGTTTTAGACTTCTTTTCGTAATTGGAGAAGAAATTGTATAATTGTGTGGCAATTGAATTGTTGATGGCTATTAGGTATTGAGTTAGCGATGTCTCTATTGATTTCTAAGACATGAAAAATTTAGAATATGCCTAAAAATAAAGGAAACTTTACCTGATTTTCTATAAAATTCTGGTAAGGCTTCCCCCCTCAGCGCTAGCCATATTTCTAAATTAGGTCGTGACAAAGTTGGTATCAGAGCCTAGATTATTCTTGTGATTTATGAATCACACGTTGTTAGTAGTATCATCTCAATTATGGTTATGTTGCCGGCCATTTCTATAATCGTGCTTCTGTAAGGACGTGATATGTTGTGTCTTTTCTTTCTTATTCCTTATTGTATGTGCGATTACTGGGTAAACCAGATTAATCTAACATTGTTATCTACTAATCTATCACATGTCTTGAACATAGTCATTTAATAACAAGAATAGTCCAAAGGTTCGGGGGTATCAAATGTAACCTTTGTAAACACCTGTTTCTCCTAAATAAGGGGAACAAACAAAAGTAGTTGGAAAATCCAAGAAAGAGATCATAATGTCATTGTGAGGAAATTTTGTGCACCTATGTGATATACCATATATCCTTCTTTTTTTTGGAAAGAGTACTACTCTACATTTTAACAACATGAGAGTGTTACTGTTAGGACACTTATTTTTTTGTATCAAGCAAGAGGTATTTATAGATAGAATGAATAGATTCATGCAACAAAATAGGGCCACCAACTCTAGGGAGCTAAAGATTCATATTTGTCAAAAACAAAAGTAGTCTTCGGAGTTTCTAAGAATGAAACCTCTAAGGTTCTAACAACTTAAAGATCCTTAGAGGTTTTAAAAGGGTTTTGGGAAAGATTCTTGTGTTGGGAAATCACCACGTATACTCACATTATTTTTAACGCGTATTCCACATTTATAGGCCCTTGTTTAGAAATTACGCAAATTTATCAATTTTTCCTCTGTATCCCATGTATCTAGCGCCTCGGAGCACCCAAATTTTTTTCTTTCTGAAAACACTTCATAAGGACCTCCGTATTGTGTTGGGGAACCACTATGTATACTCACACTATTTTTTAACACTCATTTCTACATTTACATGCCCTTTTTTTTTAGAAATTATGCAAATTCATCAATTTTTCATGTGTATTAGCCCATGGATATGGCTCCCCTGACCACCCAAACTTTTTTTCTGAAAAACATCATGAGGACCTCCGTATTGAGTTAAGGAACTACAATGTATACACACACCATTATTTTGACGCCCATTTTTGCATTTACAATTTTTTTTAGGAATAACGCAAATTCATCAATTTTTTCGTGTGTATTAGCTCATGGATCTGGTGCCTCAAAGCACCCAAAAAAAATTTCTAAAAAAACTTCATGAAGACCTTCGTATTGAGTTGGGGACCCATCACGTATACTCACACCATTTTTAACGCTCATTTCTGTATTTCGAGGCCCTTTTTAGGAATTACGTAAATTCATCAATTTTTCATATGTATTAGCCCACGAAAAAAACTTCATGAGGACCTCTGTATTGAGGTTGGAAACCACCACACATGCTCACACCATTTTTTAACACTCATTTTCACATTTAAAGGTCATTTTTTAGGAATTACGCAAATTGATTGATTTTTCGTGTGTTTTAGCCCATAGATCTCGCGCTTCGGAGCACCCAATTTTTTTTTCCTGAAATAACTTCATGAGGACCTCTGTATTGAATTAGACAACTACCATGTATACTCACATCATTTTTTAACGCTCATTTACGCATTTACAAGCCTTTTTTAAATAATCACGCAAATTAATTAATTTTTTATGTGTATTATAGCCCATGAATCTGGCGCCTCGAAACACCGAAAAATCTTTTCTAAAAAAACTTCATGAGGACCTCTGATATTGAGTTGGGGAACCACCACGTATACTCACACCATATTTTAACACCCATTTTCGTATTTACACGTCCTTTTTTAGGAATTACGCAAATTCATCAATTTTTCATGTATATTAGCTCATGGATCTGGCACCTCGAAGTATCCAAATATTTTTTCTAAAAAGACTTCATGAGGACCTTTGTATTGAGTTTGGGAACCACCACGTTTACTCACACCATTTTTTTAACGCTCATTTTCGCATTTACATGTCTTTTTTTAGGAATTACGCAAAGTAATCATTTTTTTGTGTATTAGCCCATGGATCTGGCTTCTCAGAGCACTCAAACATTTTTACAG
Source organism: Solanum commersonii (assembly GCA_029007595.1). Taxonomy (NCBI): domain Eukaryota; kingdom Viridiplantae; phylum Streptophyta; class Magnoliopsida; order Solanales; family Solanaceae; genus Solanum; species Solanum commersonii. Next base: position 3,427,283 of record JAJTWQ010000058.1, read on the forward strand.
AAAAAAATTCATGAGAACCTCCGTATTGAGTTGGGGAACCGCCACGTATACTCACACCATTTTTTTAACGATTATTTCCGTATTTACAAGTTTTTTTTTAGAAATTACGCAAATTTATCGATTTTTCAGGTGTATTAGCTCATGGATCTAGCGCCTAAGCACCCAAAAAATAACTTCACAAGGACATCGGTATTGAGTTGGGGAACCACTACGTATACTTACTCCATTTTTATAACGCTTATTTTCACATTTACAAACCTTTTATTAGAAATTACGTAAATTAATCAATTTTTCGTGTCTGTGGGTCTTGTGCCTCAAAGCACCCCCAAAAAAATTCTAAAAAATCTTCTTGAAGGCCTCTGTTTGAGTTGGGGAACCACCACGTATACTCACCATTTTTTTAACACTCATTTTTGCATTTACAATCTTTTTTTAGGAATTACGCAACTTTGTCAATTTTTCGTGTATTCTTAAGAGTTAAAGATATCCCACATCATGGGTAACTCGAACCTTTATCAAATATAACATCCAATAAACCTTATAAAGAGGTAGTTCTCTTTCCGTTTTTATTACAGTAGTAAGACAACAAAATTGTCAAGACATCCCACATCCTGGGTAACTCGAACCTTTATCAAATATAACATCCAATAAACCTTATAAAGAGGTAGTTCTCTTCCCGTTTTTATTACAGTAGTAAGAAAACAAAATTGGAGGAATGGTTCATTAACTTAAAATGTAGCATATGAAGGAGCTGGCAAGAAAGGAAATGGAGCAACCGAGGCATATGCTACAGGTGGTCGACGTTGACCATTTCCTATGGACTGCTTTCTTTTTTCTTCTTGTGCCTCTTCTGTAGTTTCCAATAAAGGTGACATCTCAATAATCTTACCCGTGTGTTCAACAGTCATTTGCTGTTCACTCTCAGTTACACGATGAACTAGAAGCCCAGACATAAATACAGGAAGATACAGAAGGCTGGCATGGAACATTCTCCTAGCATCTTTGGTTGTACGGTTCATGTAGAATGATATTGCTGTACCGCTGATTGCCAGAGCAAGAAGTGTCGATTCCAGGCAAAACCACCCAGATGTCAAACCCCCTGCACACACAAGGTCGTAAGAGAAGGCAGTCTAGATAGAAGTATGAAGAGCGAGGATTAAACATTAAGAAAGTGCAATCAAACTAACAACCCAACACCAGATGTGCACAATTCAGGTTCCATAATGATGTAAACAATTTCATGATTTTATGTACTTCACTGAAACCTTCACATTTTTTCATTGCAGGATGACTTGAAATGTTTGACATGATTCGAAAAAAATAACACTTGCACCCAAAAAAGGTTATTTATGCTTTCAGCAGTCCCAAGATGATGTCCACTTTCTTTGAAAAGAAATATTAATACATTTTATATCATAGGAAATTTTACAAGACAAACGTTGTCCCCTCTTAACACGCCAGATCTCTTTTTGACAAGTATTCGCATGTCCTTGTTAACACACCATTATCATAATCATAGTGAATCTAGACCACACTCAACTTTTGAAGAATCAGTAGTACACAAATCAAGAACCATCAGCCTTGTAAATCTGACAATCTAGGTCAAGCATAACTCTCAACAACCTCAAATCTCAACAGGATGCAGAGAAAAGAAGTAGAATTCAAGAATATAATCTAAATAACTTCACAAATGTCACTCAATAGTACATCTTCGCTTATATGCTGATGGACTAATTTAAACTATTCTTGGATTAATCCTAAAAATAAACATTCTTGACCACTAGTGTGCCCACAAGCATATTGACACTTGACAGTATTATTTCATTTGTCTCAAACAGTTTATACAAGTTCACATGGTAATCAAAATTATGACATTTGACTATCAAATTCTACTTATGTACTGCCTTGGGACCTTACTGTTTAGCCTTATTTGGCCACCTTCCGAGCAATCATTCATGGCCATTATGGGGAAACCCTTTACAAAGGAGATACATTTTCTTTGGTTAAAGGTAATGTTGAACAAAGGAGATACATTAGTTGCATTTACATATGAAAGGTTGAAATCTGGTGATCTAACACAGGGTTTCCATAAATGGTTCAGAATATTGAGAGATTTTCATCTTTGGACCGTAAGTGATGGAATTACTTTGATGATTTGTATATATATTTTGTTTCACTAATTACTAGGATTTCAGATACGTAATGGTACGAGATAATTTTGGACTACAAGATCAGACCAGATTATAGAGCAAGATTTTACAAGTAATAGTCAACAAATTGGACTTTTCAGTACTCATTTTAATGTGTCTAATTTTTGTTTTTATTTTGCCAAAGTGCGGAAGAATTGACATCGAATTTAACTAAAATAAATGGTCAATTGTACCATTTTTAACTTAGGACACCAAAAATTGGACAGAGAAACATACAAGTCCAATTACCTTATAAAACTTAGTAATTCAAATTGTGCCAAATAATTCTTCACACAGCGCAACGCATAAATGGGAGTATTCCTACATAGAAAAATTACTCACAATCATAGGCCAGGTAACCCAATGGCAGTAGATATAGGCAGTTTCTCAAGGCTACAGAGGCTGTCCTCTGACCAGAAGCATCAGCAAGAGAGTACATTCTGAACCTGTACAGAAAATAAGAAATGATAAGTCGAGGAGGAATCTTAGGACCAACTTAGAAAAAATATAACATTGGACATTATGAGAGAAAGAGATGCTACATGACGTCAAGCTGTTCATGTACTTTATTGCAAGGATTATCAAGAAATAATCAAGCTTCCCACACCCCCATCACTCAATAAGCTTCTATAAGCCCAAAATTTTTGTTCACAAATCATCACGCGATGACTAGCTGAGAACCTCTTTAAAGATAGCAGATGTTTGGAAAATCCTTGGCCTCTAGATGCATATGGCCATTAAAATGAAACTATATGGCTACATTCACTACACAACAGCCTTAACATTGAATATCACTACATAATCAACACTAGTATGGCCAAAAGTTCGAAAGAGAAGATGCATACCCTCCGTCAGCATAATCTTTACGGCACAAGTAGGCTAAGGCCATGAAATGAGGTATTTGCCAAAAATACAGAGCAGCTGGGAGGAGCATTCCATTGAGAGACACCTGACCAGAAGCTGCAGCCCACCTTTACAAGAAGAGAGAATCTTTTAGAATGGTACATCAGCTTCAGAACCATGACAATAACAGCAATTACAAAATACCAGAAAGCATGGCTAACCAAAAACTAAATCTAAGAATCTGCTGCAAGTTATACTCCTATAACATTTGCATAGAAACAATCACTTCAAAACGAAAACATGCAATTCAGCGGAATAAAAAATATGTCATCCTTTCTGCAACTAATAACTAGTGAATTTTCCAGGCACTAAAGTCAAATTAATGATGTTCCATGAAGAGTGTGTAGCCACGTACAGAAGGCAAACCAGTAATACTTTGCAAAGGAAACTCAAAGCAAGTATAGACCTCAAAGCATGCGGAAATGATTGCTCTAGTAATTTTGCTGTATTATACAGCACATGGATTTGCTTATCAATGAACAATCCCAAACCAACTATCATTGGGAGGTATTTTTAGCAAGAATAGAACGATATACAATCACATCTCCTTTGTGCAGAGGTACATAAACCCGAGATTGATAAAGCAGAAGCCTAAAGGGGTATAACAAGACAATTACCCAAGCAGGGGAGGAATAGCACCAACAATTGCGCCGACCCATGTATTAATTGGATGTATCTGCTTTAGCGGTGTGTATACAAACGCATACAACACAAGATTCGAAGCACCAAGGCCAGCTGCCAACATATTAGCCTGTACAGACCTTGTCATAGAAATTGCAACATCAGTCCCTTCCCCATTAATCCATGCAACAGAAAGACAATTATCAAATTGCAATACATATTGTTAGACTAGTTGCAAAGGATATCTGGCCACCTTGCTAGCCAGTAAAGCAGTGCCCAGCATGCCAGTAGAAGCTGCCCATGTTACTGCATGGGGTATACTGATTCGTCCTGACGGCAATGGTCTTTTCTTGGTTCTGTTCATCTTAGCATCATTTTTCACCTCAAACACCTGAGAGCAAACACAAGAATAATTAATTGCATGGAGTTCTACTTCTTGAAAATGTATGTAAAAGTACATGCAGCATGAAATGTCACTGATGGATACAATCCCATTGTCATTAATTGCTTCACAAAGAAAAACATAGAAAGAGAAGGGAAATATTTCTCTACAGCCAACCGAGGGATTTTTCTCACTTTCAATGGGGAGGGGAGCTAACATAATTTTCATTTAGGTGGAAGTGTGGTTCTAGTAACAGGTAAATCCCTAAGGCTGTTCCCATCACTGCTGGAGACATGCCAACCACTCTCCTTTTTACGAACACTTTCGGTGAAAGCGTAGTTATGAGCAAGATTCCAGTATTGTACCTGATTTAATGTGCTAGCTGATGCCGCAACCATCATTGTGCCAGCACATGTGCAGCAAAGTCCCATGTAGTCAATGGCACTACCACTCCCAAGGATATATCCAGTGCCAGAGGTTGCAACTACAAGCATGCTGATAACAGTGTAATTAGAGGAAAATGAAGCAGCAAAAGTAAAGGGCGGTACTATATTGTGTAGCTTATTTGCTAACATTCTGGAAATAAGAGAGTATGAACAATCAGAATATGCAACACATTTAAGTAGTCAGCAAAAGTAAAAAGAACCAAGAAGCTCTTCTACTCCAAGGAAGCCAAGGACTAGTAAGATTTGAAATTTGGAATAGTGCGAGAACTCTTTTTTTTCCTTACTAAATAATTGTGTATCAGAACGCAGAAAGATGAGAATGTAGCCAGTGTACAAGAACAGCAAGCATCTTGTCTACTTTTTCTACTTCTAGTTTGGATCCAAGGCCCTATTCTTTTGTACTTAACAGGGACATGAATCTAAATCATTCATATCTCAGCCCATTGAGGGGCCATTTATTTTTATTATTAAGATTATGATGTCTGAATTTGAGCATACATCTGAAAAGTCAGATAATGTTTCTAAACCAGCCATGAAAATGAACATAACTCTAACTCTCATAACCTTGAAGGTGGACTTGCAAAAAAATTTGCCATATAAATTTACTTGCAAGGTTACGAATATCCTTTGCTATTATTTCTTTTATAATTATTAAAAATAACATTGAGATACGAGCCCAAAACTTGTAAAGTAACCCATCCATACCAGATAAATGAGGGATAAAAACTGGTACTTGTTATTATCAAAATCAAGATTCCTACTATTGAAATTTGTTAAACCAATTCGTCTTACTCTTAAGCTTTTGTTTCTGATGCTAGAAAACTAGTGTCACAAACTCATTGTACTTAGATTCATCAAAATGTTAGAAAATCTCTTCTTTGTAATGGAATGAACCCACCCCAACAAACACAACTTATACCAAAGCCTCTTATTGTAATGGTAGGGAAGACAATCAATCAAGATTTATGGTGTAAGACCAAGAAAATTGTGAACCTAAGAAACTAATAGGTAAAGAATTTGAAATATTACTTGTTCAAGACATAAAGATTCAGTTGGCTGGATGAGATAAAGAGGTTTTAAAAGAAAAAAAAAATGCAGTTCATAGGTTGATAGCTGAATGATTCAAATTCAGACCCCATTTAGTGCAAGTAAATAAGGCCTAAGTGCAATTGTTTTCCTTTAAAAGCCTCTCAATAGGGTCTAAATGAATCTGAATGAATCAAATCTATAACAAAGTCTTAATACCATTCAAACTTTCTAAAAGCATAATTTTTTTGGCAAAAGAACTTCACCCATTGTTATCCGCTTCTGCAAAAAGAACTTCACGCTTCTCGTTCTCTCTCAACTATCAACCTGACAAATCTCTTCTCTAGAATAGGTAAGATATCAAAATCTTTCCAAGTATCTACCTACATTTAGATTCATATGCAGTTGCCGTCTTGGATCAAATTAGAGAATTGTGTCTCTATTTTGATTGAATGCAATTGAAAGAGAAGCCTCGATTAGCGTTGACCACCTTACCAACAGTAAAAAAATTACAGAGGACTAAAGATTGGGGGTGGGTCAATGATAAAATTTATAACTTGATTAAGAGAAAAGAAATAGCTCAACTTTTGCATAGATTGATGGACTCTAGGTGCAAAAAAGGAAGAGGATTGAGGAGAAGAGCCATGGGACCAACCAAAATCAGTCAAGAAGATATTGAAGGGTGGAATTCTTGGAGTATTAGAAATACTGACAAATTCATTTGGGATATTTCTCGTAGTAGAAGTTCTCTCTATTGCATATTCCTAATCTAAACTAAAATATTCATTGAAGTCATAAAAAAATCAAAATTTAATCAAATAATGATTTTATTTTGTTTCAATTAAGATTTTTCTAATATTTTATTGCTAAATCATTTAATTACTATTTAATTTAAATTGTAAAAAATTTATTATATTTAAATATATTAATTAATTGCTTATACACATTTAGATGTTGAAACAACAAAGAATCTTAATTATTTAGCGTTCAAAGTAGAAAAAAACATCTTAATATTCAAATATGTATAGAACCATACATCTTAATCTTAAACAAGTAAGGCCTTATTATATGCTTTAATCTTCTTACTACTACTAAAACACTAACCCCATTAAGAAAAATTTCTCTTGATAACAAAGTTGTTTCCCTTGTTCCCATAGCTTAGCATCAACAACCTAAGACTAAAATTGGTTTGTCCACTACACTCCTTCCTCTTACTTTTGGCCCACAGCCTACTATGTCCGACTTTTTCTGTTGTTTTTTTAAGCTTTATTTTGATTATCATTTCACCTCATATGTTTGCAATGTAAATATAATACAAACAAAAATAAAAAAGAATTGAATATGAATTGAGTGTTTAACAATATATATATATATCCCGCTCAACTTTTGCCTCTCACTTTTGGACCCTCTTAATATGTTTTAAGGTTTGAACTAGACCTAGCATCACCTAGAAAACAAAAATTAGACTAAAAACAAAGCATTCTATTAAAAGGTAACCCTTTATTGGGCATTGTAGAGGCTTACTAGACAAGGACCAAGTGAATCAGTCAATGAAGTACCCTATACAGACACAGACAACCTCAAGCAGCTGTACGACACCCATTTAATCATGTATTTTTTATGATTGTGGTGTCCAGACCAGCTTTCGCGCACCTCGACTAATTCTATGGGATACCTGCCACCTCCCAGCAGCAAGTACCAAGTAACTCTGTCCACCAAGGCTAGGACAAATGGGAAGAACCACCAAGTGTTTCATTGTCTATGCTGGGATTTGAAACTAAGACATCATGGCTTTCAACTACTTCATTGACTACTAGGCAACACCCTTGAGTGCACCATTTAATCATGTTTTAGCAAGACTCATTGACCTTCTAAAGGGTTTGTCCTTTAATGTATTGCTAAAGGCTCCTACTTATCATAGAAACATCAACTAATAACTAATAACTCAGCCAAATTACCAAAGTTTTGGGTTTTGACCCATAAAATTTTGACTAACTTGCAGCAGCCAACTATTATAGGAACTTATTTCTACACTGTGACTCGTGCTTCCTAACCACCACAAGAAAAAGAAACAAAGGAAGAAAACACACGAAATTGAAAAGGAAAATTAAAACAAGGGGTGGAAGCACTGAATCTAGAACTACACACAACCTAATTCTCATAAAAATCTGAGATATGTAAAGCGACTTGAAACCGAAGTTCCAGCCACAACAAGCGTTATTTAGTGTCTCTAAATCTAAAGGAGCATAGAGAATTCAATATTCTCCTTACAAACGTCTAATGTGTCCTAAGTATTCCCCAAATCAATATCCCTTGAATGCACCTCAACCAACCCACTGAACAACCTACGATAACACGCATGCCAAGATGCTGAATAAAGTTATCCATCAAACCAGGCAACATGGGCTACACTATCAATATCCCATATTCTTTTAAAAAGAAGTTAAAGTTACAATTATCCCATCAAGATTTTTCCTAATCTACAATTGGAAAACCATATAAATGCCTCTTCAAAATGAAAATTTTAGGTTGTTTCAATAAGCACAATCAAACAGGCCTAAACATCCCAATAACTCTATGAAGTTAATAGATACACGAGTTAATATACATATTCCAATAATTAGATATAGCTAGTTATAAGCCGTTCCATTACAAAATCAATCAACTAGACCATCAATCCCAAACAGAGCTGGGGCGCTAATCAATCCTATGTAACCATTCCGGTCCACATAATTCCAATACACTACTTTGAATAAACAGTTTATTACACAAAATTAGCAATTCAATAAGAGAATTCATACGAAAAAAATTCCTAACCTTAAGCGAGCTTTAGAAAGCTCCGCATAACACCGCCCGTAATGCTTAGCCATGTCCACAATATCCCTACCTTTCAAAACTGATGCAGCCGCAAAAGATGAAAGATCGACAGCTGAAGAACCCGGAGATCCGGTTCGAACCCATTCCGTCGATGAAAATCCCACCTTTACTGTACCGGCGGCTTCAGTAGACTCCGGTCCGGAGCCGGCAGCTGTAGAAGTGGATCTGCTGGCAACGCCATGATTAAGCAAAGGAAGACGACTGTAGGAGGATTTGGATGTGAGGAGTTTGGAAGAGAAACCCACCGAGTTCCTCCACATGGTGCCGAGTCTTGAGAACGTTTGGAGTTTGATCTCTTTGACCTCTGAAATTTCACAAGTTGTGTTTTGTTCCTTAATATCCTTCCGCAAGAACCAAGAAGTGTAACTTTAGATTTTAAGGGTCATTAGAAGGGGGTATTTCTATTTGAGCCCTGAAATTTTACAAAATTGTGATTTATAAACCACATATTATGTAGTGTCTTTTTGTTCCAAGCTTTTGGGGATTGATATTTATGAGAAAATAAATCAAGTAGCTAAGAAACATGTCTTCGCCAACATGTTTGCTTACTAGCAAAGGTAATATGGTAACTTCAAGTGTTTTTATTTTGGTGGACACATTTTTACTTAGGCCCTCAAATCAATAATTTGAAATTGAATTTTGTTTGGACGTACCATTTGAAATACCACTTATTATACCGTATTGCTAGTAGGATATAGCCAAGATCGAAATGAGTGCTTGAATTGGATCACTCCCTATCTTTCTGACATAGAAAAACGACCAAACATTTGGCTGTGGTAGAAATTTGTAAAGAAACTTTACTGCCATCTTAGATAATGCTAAATCCACGCTACTTTTTGGTCAAAGGAATAGAACCAGAATGTTGATTTCTCATATTTTAAGTGGTCTATTTGGTTTATGCTCAATTGGTCTATTTTTGAGGGGAAAAAAGGTATGTTAGAATATGTGGAATAGAACAAGAAGTAATTTTACTAATGCAAAGAATAGCTAGGTACATATCATTCTTCTTGAGGTTCTGCTAGCCATCTTCTTTACACTTTACTCAATGGCTAATTTCAACACAACATCTTTTGCTCAACTTAGATAAACAATGATCATACACTTTTCTAATCTGTTACTATTAACTTATATACACTGACAGTGCACGTAAAAGAATTTTTACATTATTATTCGTAGTAGTACCAATGAGACCTTCGTCCAAATAGACGACCAGCCTGCTAACATTGTGTCATGGAGATGAGATTTTTTTTTATCAGCTTTGAGCATTAGAATCTCAAATCACCCTGCTTCTCTTCATCTTGTTTTCCACTAATTCTTTGTTCAAACTCAATGTACTTGTACCACTTAGCACAAATGAGGTAGACCACAAAATCAGCTATTGTCAATGCTGCTAAGAGGAAGTAAAATCTATCCAAATGGCCTTTGTTGAGGTTTCCAGGTATCCATCCAGGCATTTTATCGTTAGTCGAAATTTTAATAACAATGGAAACAAGCAAACTGCTGACATAGTTCCCTAGTGAAATTGAAGTCATGCAAAGTGCACTACCAAAGCTTTTCAATCCATCAGGTGCTTGTCCATTGAAAAACTCCAATTGTCCAACATACATGAAAACTTCTGATGCTCCAATTAGTACATATTGTGGCACTTGCCAGAAAATACTTAAAGAACTCGAATTCGTGCAATGGGAACAATCTTTGTTGGCATATTTTAACCTGAAATGCTCTACTATTCCAGCTGCTAACATTGCCATTATAGCAATTATGAGGCCAACTCCCATACGTTGGAGCTCGGTTAGTCCTCTTGGAGATGACTTCTTTAGACTGGCAACGAGGGGGTCAAGAACTCGCCTGTAGATGAAAATGAATGCTGCAACACTAAGGATATCAAAGCTTGACATGCTAGCAGGAGGGATGTGAAAGCCTGAGACCGTAGTTTTCATGGCATCGCCTTGTTCCACGAATAAAGAGGCCATTTGAGTGAACACAACAGAGTAGAGAATTGTACAAAGCCAAATTGGAAATAGTCTTAGAATGCATTTCACTTCTTCCACTTGAGTTACTGGACAAAGGCGCCATGGATTATCTAATCTCTCTTTTGATGTGATTATAGCTGCTTTATCCAAGAATCTGTTACCAAGAATATTTTTGTTATAAATATATCCACTTTTCCTTTGTCTATGTAAACAAAGCGCAGCACAGCAACAACTAGGAAACAATGCAAGCACATAGGGCTGAATAACTTACCTAAATTCTTTCGTATGCAGTATGTTTCGACTGCTATTATCAGCAAGCTCTCTTCCATCACCTTCATATAACTCATCTCCATTTGAAGGTTGCTCTATCTTCCATTTCCTAATTGCAGCTACAACCACTTGACAAAATCTTGAAATAGGGTTCCCGGTTGGCTTGAAGTGTCGGTACCAAGGTGTCCCAACAAGAAACAGAACTAATGCCAAAATAGCTGAGCCAGCTGATGCCCAAAAACCCAATGTCCACATTCCCTTATCCTCAAAATAGACCAAAATGGTGTTTGAAAACAGAGATCCAAGATTCAATGCTAAGTAGAAATAGCTAAAGAAAGACAATTTGGAGTGACTTTCTTGAGGATGATCTTCATCAAATTGATCTGATCCAAATGTTGCAATGGTAGGTTGATACCCTCCATTTCCAAGAGCAATTAAGTAAATGGACACATAGAAGAGCATTGTATGGAGACTTGAAGGGGATCCACAAGGGGCTTCTTCATCTCCACAGCCATTAGGCTTGATCAAGAAAATGTATGAACATAATGATAATAATACTAATCCCTGCAAAGAAAACAAATTTCAAATTTTTAGTAGCTAGTATTTCAACATGAGTTCAATTTTAATACACTACATATGGAAAATGAGCTAGGTAACGACTTATTAGTGCCACCACACATGGTTAATGATACGCATTCTCACTTTATTCTTTAACTACTAAGGTTAAATTACATGGTTCTGGTGTAAAAATCGAGTGTTGATAACTCTAAACATATGTGAAGAGTGAAATGAGGAAAATGACTTACCGCGACAAAAATGGCTTGGAAGATGGCACAAGTCTTGTATCTACCCCAATAGGAATCACTTAAGAAAGCACCCAAAAGTGAGAAGATGTAAACGGTTCCAGTCCATTTGCTAACATTGTTAGCTGCTTCAGCATTATCTTGCCCCATAACTCTTGTAAGAAATAGGACTAGATTCACTCCAACTCCAAAAAATGCTAGTGTAGCTAAACCTTGATTCACTATATACATCATTCAAAAACAAAATAAATACTACTAGACAAAGTAAAGTTGCCAAATTGACATACTATCAGTGTATTTTAACCGATTATTACATGTAAAGTTAAAATTACTGTAAATAGTTACATGTTGATTGTGTTAAAAAAAAAAGTGTAACATAACATGATAAACTTACCAAGTAATAGAACACCAGCAAACCATTTTCCAGTCGTGGCACGCACAGCAGGGCGACCATGCTGATCTACAGTTCCATCAAGGGTGAATTCTTCATGTGGAATATTCCCTAACTTCTCATCCTTAAAAAATTAAAACAAGGAAAATATTTGTTAGTAAAAGGTAGTCGTCGTGTGATATATCAAGAAGGTCTTGTTCAAGCCTTCCTATAAAATAAACACAAGGTAAACCTAACATGTACTCCGTAAATACATGACACATGTCTTCACATATCACTTTTATTGCTAAAGGATAATTACGTTATATAAATACATATTTTCATGTATTAATTAATTAATTTAAAAAAAAAAAAAAAATGACATTTTCTTTTCGTTTTCAAGATATAAATACTTCTCTTTTAAGTTTTAGTACAAACATTTTACTTTTCCTCTACTTTCTCCAATAATTTTTGGAATTTTCACCTTATATCTGATAGTCATATTGAAATTCGACTAAATTTGAATTGCACACTGACCAAAGACGGCACTTCCAACATATTCTTTCTATTATCATGGATCAAATCAGATACCTTTTAGGGTGAAAGCTGAATCCTAACCATTCTGCAATATTTCATGTGGGTATGATTTCTCCTTTATCCCGTGAAAGGGACGACGTCTACACTCTACACGACGTGTTATATCATATATTTGTCTTTTTACAACGTTAAAAGTAATGTAACAATTTTCTGCAATAGAGAATTAAATAAATGTACTTTTAGTACTACTCTTTTATTGTTGAACATCTCTTTCTAAGTCATTAATTTACTTGGCGTGACTGGCTTCTCTTACACATATACTCATCAATCATCAGAATGTGTATCTAAAGCCAATAATTAAGCCATGGCACATTTTTATGCTATCAATTTCCTATAGTAAAACACTAGCTAGTACTGCACGTTTTGCTTGAACTTGCACATCTAAAATTCGTATTCAATTAAAAATTAAAAGTCTACACGGCAAGCTAACTCTGACATGACTTCAATTTTGTGATTTAAATTGTATTCTAGCTCCGTCCTATATTCTGACACTAGGATTATTTGATTCCCATATGTTCTTTTATATGTAAAAATTCATCAAAATTATGATAAATTACTCAAAACTAAACCCCCGATTTTAAGTGTTTAATAATGAATCCAATAATAAAAATCTTAAAAGTTGAACTTATTAAATTTAAATTTTAGATTCGAGTTTAATGTGCTACAACATATTATAACAGATCAACTAATAATGAAAAATAGTTTAGACCAATGTGTGTATAAAATAAAAGACGTTAATGATAAAATGTGTTAGCTCGTTTTGAATTCATTAACTTCAGATCATGAATAGAGGAGTGAGTACGTAATAATGGAAAGGGAAATGCATATATACAAAATTACCATTTTGCCAATGTTTAAGCACTCCATTGTTTGTTGTGTTATAGACCACAAAGCTGCTAGCTGAACTTCAGTTGGAAGAGATACTATTTGTTTTCTAATTGGAGGATCGGATAAAGGAAATAAAGGAAATGCATGTGAGGAGAAGCAATTAGGAGGAGAGATGGAAATTGGTGGCCTATTTATACATGTTTCAATGCACACTTTAAATCGGATTTGATTCCTCTCCATTATATTTTCTTTTCAGCTCGTCAACTAATACGTTTAAATGAGTGACACGATTAAATTTAGCAAACATCTTAACAATAATAATAATATATCCAATAAAATCTCATAAAGTGTGATCTGAAAATGACAGAATATATACAAATTTTAGCTATGATTAAAATATTTTTAGTATGCAATATAAATCTCCCCAAATATTTTGATACTCATTAATGTCAATTTGTAAGAAAAATTGAATTAAAGAACGTGTGAGGGGAGTGAAATCATATTTTTAATTTTCAATTGAAAAATGGAAAGCAGACTAGAGTACTGTTGAAATTATCTGTGATAATATTTACTCTAATTATCTTTCATTTAATTTAGTTAAAATGGTGAATATATGAAATGACGTGGGAAAGAGCATTGTGATACTAATATTTATTTTAATGATATTAAATTTAATCAAGAATTTAAATATATGAACGACCTTCTGATTTATCGATTTTTTCATGTACAATTTACAAATAAAATTAATGAGTACCAAAATTGAAGGATGCCTTCCAAAATTTAACATTTAAATCATGGTTAAGATCACTTGTTAAATTGATCCAATCTTGATCTTTAATTTTTTTTTTTTAAATTATTAGATAAATGTTACTTATCTAAATGTGTACTTTAGAAAATGAAAAAAAAAATGTAATAAAAAGAAGTTGAATCCAATTAAATCAATAAAGCTATTGGAGATATATTACGTACGCAAATGAAATGATTAAAGTTAGAGTTGGGAAACATTATTATCCTAATTCATAGGCACGAAGAAGTAGGAGACACATATCAAAGTTATTTTTCGGTCTTCTCGTAGTTTCAATTTATTTGTCGAATTTTCATTTGATAATTCTATCCAAGTAGCAAACTAGATTGGATTAGCCTCAAGAGTCAAGCTCATTTTGACGGTTCTAGTTATAATATGTTGATTGTCGACTTGTATCAAAGTTATTTATCAGTACTCTTTTTATTTCAATTTATTTGTCTAATTTTCATTTGATACATAATTTTACGGAGTAAATTTTTTTAAAAAAATATGGGGAAGGGGTTAGCGTAAACATAAATAAAGTTTCAATTTTGGAAGTTTTTAGACTTTACATTATTGCAGAAATTTAAAGAAAAGTTGTGTTCAAGTGGTGGAGGTGTTCATGTCCACTTCAATATAATCACACAATTGAATTTTGAGGGAGACGCAAAAGAAAGTGAGCAGAAGAAGAATTGACACCTCAAAAAAAAGACAATTATTAACAACTAGAGGTGTTAGCTTGGCCATTGATTTTTTATATATATAATTATTCGGTATTCAAAATTAATTATTATCCTATTTATTTAAGAAAAAAAATCTTAAAATTTAATATCGAAACAATTCATTGCATTTGACGGTGATGTTTATTTAATTTTGAACACTGTTACACATCTCTATGATTGGATTTTCGGTGTATCAATCACCACCTATTGAATCTCACAAATAATTGGTGTTGATTAGACAAATACTTAGTTACGACATCATTTTCTTAGAAAAATAATGGCAACAATCCACATGAATATTTGGCAGCCATTTAATACCAATTTATCGATAAATTAGCGATAGGAAAGGGTTGTTAAATAAATATTACTACATTTAGGGAGAAAATAACTTAAAGGGTAGAAAACTAAAACTATCTTATATCATGGAAGGGGTATTTATTTATAAGGAACCGGAATTATAATAGCTTAAGGTAATGTAATAAAATGATTTATTGCAATCTAACAATAATAATATATTCATTATTCAGTATATTCTTATAAGTGGATCTATGGAGGGGGACTAGGGAGTGTATGTCACGACCCAAAATGAGTCGTGAGTGGCACCCACACTTAACCTCCTAAGTGGGCGAACCAAAGACTCCAAACCCCAACATATATCAATAACTCAACTACGAAGAACAACAATAATGTGGAAGCTCAAAACTTATTAAAGCAACCAATCAAATAAATCTCTAAAGTCTAACACTTATTATCCCCAAAATCTGAAAGTCATCACATCAAGGACATCTAATCTTCAAATACTAAGTCTAAGAGTATTAAAGACACCAAAATAAATGAATAAAATAGTTTATGTCCGAAAACTAAGGACATCATGTCATAACCAAGAGAATCCAACACGAGCTGGAATGAATAGCTCACCCTGGAACCTGATGTGCTGGAGACTGGCTAGAGCTGAGGGCGAGTCGAAGTCACTAATACACTCGTTGCACTCCACAAGAAAAAAACAAAGAAAAACACAAGTAGGGCTCAATACAGGGCAACATGTACTGAGTAGATATCATCGGCCAACCCAAAATAGAAACTAATATGTAATGAATAATAGTATAAAATCAACTATGACACTTACTAGGTGGCAAGCAACAAGCACATGAACCAGTGTCAACAACACTAAAGTAAATACGTAATCATTCAAGAATATCAAGATCACACATGAGGATTCATGCCTCCAAACCAAACTAATTTGGGAATTGAGTTCTTTGAGATTGAGTACATTAAGTTAATTCAATATATTTTTCCTTTAATGTTACCGTGTCGGAACGTGACACTCCAATCCAATAATATTGTGTCGGAACGTGACACTCCGATCCAATAATACTGTGTCGGAACGTGACACTCTGATCCAATAATATCATTAATTTATCATTTATTATCACCACTTTTCAATTCATTAACAATATTTCATCAAGCCTTCTTTATTCAAGGCATCACTTCGATAGAGAGGGTTCAAGATTATAAATTCCACGGTCTCAAGATTTCAGACCAATCACAAACCACACAACCAAGTTACACAATTACACAATCACACAATCAAGTACATAGAGAACTTCACAATATCATTTAATGCATATCAATCACTATTAAGAGTCTATCTATCAAATAGAATAAACCATAATTTGTAAGAACCGAAGTCGGGCAAGCTACTTCTCCAACGCTTTTCCTTTCCTCAAGGCCTCCGAACGTTCTCAATCTATCATGTATGAATAATTTGTAAGTTAACGAATCTATAGACATTCATACTACTCTATGTCTATCCTAGACTCAAAAACTCACCCAATCTATAATCAATTTCCTAAAGTTCAAGCCTAAGGGTAAGTCTTAATTCCTCCCATTATCAATAACTTTAAGGATATTCAATTAATACAATACATCTAGTATTTAATTACCTATCTCAATATATAGGACTTGACTTATAATACGTTAATAAAATTAAAATCCGATTAAATTGAAACCTCTGGTACAAACTCAGTTGCAACCCACATGGATTCAATTGTCAATTTCTTTCCAGTTAATAGCACCTCACGTCTAATAACGGAAGACACCAATTTGTCTCCCAAGAGTCAACCATTAATCCCTTAATTAGCCCACCTTCAATTCATAACCAAACCATTATATTATTCCCTCAAGGTTCAACTACACCGTGACTTTGTTTCTAACTTTTCCAACTCAATTTATCTAATTTCCTTTCACACCCAACATTATTGTAATAATAAAACAAATCTGACATAAATCAATAACATAATAATTAAATAATGAAACCTCGCTCCCACCGATCAAATTAAACATTGTTCACTTGCTCAAAGAGACATTAAACTTAAAATATTAAAAAGGACAATCATCTAAAGTCAAAATAATATTTTCTATCTCACCAGTTGTTCTCATCATAAATCTAACCATAATATTATTATTATATAAATTTATATCACTAACAATCTCAATATTGAAAGTTCAATAATTTTGCTCACCTGAAGCCGCGGCCCTTTCTCTTTGTTCTACGCCACTTTCTGTTCTCTCCCCTACTTTTCCTTCTTCTCTACGTATTGCTTAATATCCTAATTAATATACCTGATTAATCATAAAAATAATGGTAAAAGTCACCCAATACTAATTTTAATATTATTTTCTTTAACTACCAATTAAATAAATTATTAAAACTACCCCATTACTTTTATAATTATAGTTACGAATAGTCCAAAATACTCATTTAAAATCTATCAAAAAAGTTTTTTATGCAATAAAAAGCTCTTATACTCAAAACGACCTTAAGGGTCGTTACAGTGTATGTGCATATTTTTATCGGGTAAAGAAATTATTTTTAATAGATCCTCGACTAAGGAAAAACATATATATATATATATATATATATATATATATATATATATATATATATATATATATATCCATTTCATGTAATCGCAACATGTATATGCAAATGTTTTTTTCTAAATATTTAAATTTATCAAACAACATTTTTGAGAAATGAAGGTAAAGTAATACATCAACCTAATTACGTTTCTATGAGGTTTAGCTCTTTCAAGGCAAAAAACTTTTAGTAATTCCTTTATTCAATTAACGTCATATCAATTATCATGACACTTTTACAGGTCAACTTTGGTGCGTGATAAGGAAAGACAAGTTGTTAGTATATTTTATTTAAATATTCAAATTATTAAGTTGTGTTAAATAATTCAAATTTTAATAAGAAGTTCTAATTAAAATCAAAAATCAAAAGCAAAAAGAGAAAAAGAAACTGCCCCAAGGAAAAGACCCTTCAATTTTGCTATTTGGACTTAAAGATGATATAAACTCTGTCCATTTTTTATTTATATTAATAGTTAGTGTCTTTATTTCTCCATCTTTATAAGGAGGGATAAAATTACATACATATGATCCGACGCTTAACGAGCACATTGCACCAAAAACATGTACCAAAATGGGATTTTTCGTCCAATATTGGGTGACAAAATTGACAATCAAGTAAAATTCAATCCATGAATTAGGGAGATGATGATGAAATCAAGCTATCTAAGTATTAGAATAGCCTACTTTTTTATGAGTACTAGATTAGACTTTTAAGTCTAACTATATATTTTTTTCTCTTCAAAGTGACAAAAAGGAAATTGATAATTAAAGAAGGCACCTATTAATTAGGCTATTGTATGTGAATCCAGTGAATACAATTTGCGACTTAGCTGTTTTTTCACTCTGTATTTAGTATTAATATTGGATCTTGATTAAATTTAAATTTGTATCGAAAAGTTTCATAATAAAAAATAAAATATTATGTAACAAAAGTGACTTTGTATCATATGCATATAATATTTCACGTTAGTAAAATACAATGCACAAAATATTTCGTGGTAGTAAAATCCCGAAAAGAGCCGCATCCATGTGTGATGACGTAAACTTACTAAGCATATCTAAATATGTTAATCTGAGTGTATATCCTCTGGCAGCCACAACTTTTACTAAGAGTCAATTCCTAAATAGTCACCCAAGTTTAGGGAATTGCCTTGAAATATTATTGATGTTTCATTTATGATCAAAATATCACTCAACTATTATTATTTTCCTCCAAATATACTTGATACTTCAAAAGTCTCACTCTCTCCTAGTTGACATGGCATGTCATTAAAGTTTTTTTTTTTAATAATAGACTAATTTAATTCATTAATTCCATTTAACTAAAATAATGATCATATTCTTTTTTTTAAAAAAAATTTTAGTTTATTAAGAATAAATGTTCATACTTAAGAATCTTTTATCATAATTAATTTTTTTATTTTTTTATGTTATGAAGAATAGGTTTTTAAAACGTATTATAATGTCATCAATTTTGAATACTTATAAACACACACATTCAAAAAAAAATTGATTTACAAATCACTCATGACTCATGAACGCTAATTTACATCAATTAATCATAAATTGTATAATAAATCAATAATATTAAAGGTCAATTAACTATTAAAATATAATTAATTGGATGCTTTGAAATCCATATATACTTACAATATCTTTTTTTGAAAAGAAAATAGAAAGTGAATAATATTTATATTAGAAAATAAAATTTTGATCTTTCTTTATTAGTATACTAATCTCATATAATATGTATATTATTGAATTAAAATACGCAATTCAATAAATTATTACTTGTATTTTATGAATTTGGGATGAGATAAGAATATATTGGTGTTTAATTGTATGAGAAGTTAAAATATAATATAATATAGAATAAAAGAATAAAAGAATAAAAATAAAAATTAAATGAAAAAAGTTAAATAATAATTTTCTCTTCCTTACCAACTTTTTTGTCAACCTTACAAATTTATTTGATTATTTTTATGAAAAAAATTGCTTGAAATGTTCAAATAATTTACTTAGGAATTTTAAAAATTATCAGGTAATAATTACACAGAGGTTTTTTCATTGAATTTTGTTTGGTAAGAATATATAAAGAAATTAGATTTTTAATTTTTTTTTTTATAATCTTCATAAATTCTCATGTAATTTATATATTTGTTTCATAGAGACATAAATTTGATGGATTAAATAGGTCTATTATTTTTTAAAATGATGATTTAATGACATGACATATCAACTAGAATAGAACGAGACTTTTGAGGTATTTAGAATTTTTTTTTGGATAAAATATACTCCCTCCATCCCATTTTTACTTTACACTTGTATTAAGAAATGATATAACTTTACCCTTCTACCCTTATTTAATGTTTTCTTAAATCAACTTTATTAATAAATGATAAGATTAATTAACTATTCTATAAAAGGTATAATAGGCAAAATATGGTGATTTATGCATAAATTTTATAAAATGACAAGTATTGTGGTCAAACTATATTTTTTTATGCATCAATAATGACATTATAGCACGTTTTAAAAACCTATTCTTCATAACATAAAAAAATAAAAAGTTTAATTATGATAAAAGATTCTTAAGTATGAAAATTTATTCTTAATAAACTAATATATATATATTATTTTATTTTTATTTTTTTCAAAATAATATGATCATTATTTTAGTTAAATGAGTTTAATGAATTAAATTAGTCTATTATTAAAAAAAAGACATTAATGGCATGTCATGCCAATTAGGAGAGAGTGAAGCTTTTGAAGTGTAAGTATATTTGAAGGAAAATAGTGATAGTTGAGTGATATTTTGGTCCTAAATACAATATAAGTGATATTTCAAGACAAATTCCTAAACTTGAATGATCATTTAAGGAATTGACTCCTTTTACTAAACAACGACTTTAATAATTTTTAAACCACATTTTTCCAACTTGTTTTTTGTCTTGTGATGCTGGAGTTATGCTTCTGTAATTCATATTTTAAAAAATTGATTTGTATAACAATTTATATTTTGGCAAATCATTTGAAAAGCATACAGATAGCTCCAGCAGCATCACAAGACAAAAGACAAGTTGGAATAAGTAAAGGTTTAAAACTGATACAAATTGACTGGGTTGTTGTGGTGCAGTGGTAGAACTGCTCCTTTCCTAATCAGAGACCTCAGATTCAAGCCTTGATTATAAGAAAATCTTGTTGGGAGCATCATCCTCAAATGAGTCATGCAGTGCGCAATGTAGAATTAGTTGGGACTGCAATGCAGGCTTTAGATACCAGATGAAAAAAAACCTTATGTAATGTGGCTGTGTCTGTTTGATAAAACTTTGAATAAGGTGGTGTGGGCTTTGTAATTAAATTGGCGACAATTATTTGATCTAAGTTAAGGTAGTTGTGATATCAATTCTCATAATTTTAAGGCGGAATAACCTGGGAGACCCTTGTACTTGACTTTATTTGTCAATTGAACTTTTATACTCATTACTTTGTCAACTGAACCCTTAAACTTACTAAAACACAATATTTAACACATTTGACCATTGACCGAACTTACGTGACACTAATATTACTGAGTTGGAAAAATACTTGATTGCACGCGCCTTAAAGCGAGTGAATATATATTTTTTATATTAAAAATCATTAAAAACTAATTTAAATTAAAAAGGAGAAAAAATCAACCCATCAGCCCCGTATCTCACCCCACTTCCTCGCCCACAACTTTCTTCTTCCTTCAGCCCCCCACCCCCACGCTCTCCTTCTTCCTTGAAACCACTCACCACGCCCCCACCCTACCCCACCCCCTTCTTAACACCCGCCCCCACCTCTCACCCCACCTAACCACATCTCTTATCACAACCATTTTAGTTTCTTTAATTTTGAAATTCAAATTTCTTCTCTATGAATCTCGGTCAATTTACACACTTTTAAAATTTGGATTTTCGAATCTTGTTTGTGAAAGATTGAAGTTTAGATAATTTTGAAATCTTGAAGAGTAATGATGTATACTAAAAAGTTGAAAAACTTCTTGAAGAATAACAAATGGGTTTTGTGAATTTATGAAATTAATTCAAAATTATGATAGAAAATTATTGGGTTTGTGTTGGTGAGCTTTTAGTGTAAAAAAAAATCCATGTCAAATAGGAAGAATTAGATTAATTTGATATGAATTTAGTGCTCAATTATGAGCAAATATGAAGAACATGATACTGAAAATTTTAATGTGCAGTTTTTTATTTTTTTTTAACATTTAATTTCTTATGTGGCATTAAAAATGGCATGGAATTTTACAAAATGACATGAAATTTCATGTGTAAGCAGTTGTGCTCCACTCACACACACATTATAAGAAAGGGATTTAAAATATTGTGTTTTAGTGAGTTTAAGAATTCAATTGACAAAGTCATAAATATAAAGAACCAACTAACAAACAAAATCAAATATAAGAATCTCTAAGGTCATTATGTCTAATGTTAATTGACCTTACTATATATGAATAATAACTTCTCCTATAGCTAGCATGATGTTTGACTAAAGACATACGTTGAATTTAACTAGTCCTCGTCATTCTATATTACAAACAATTGCTTTTGATTTGACTTATCGTAATTTTGATTTGAACCAAGTATATTACATATGGTACGACAGGCAATTATATGATTTATCGTATATATAATCGTGACGCTTGTGGATGACATTGAGGTGTATTTTAATGGTTGAGCCCTAATTTTTCTCCGTTTCAATTTATGTGAATGTGTTTGACGCTCATGAATCACATTAGGGGCGCGTACTTTGATGGCTGAGGCTCATCGACAAGTCATACTCCCTATATTCAAATTTATGTGAAGGTATGTTGACTGAGAGACATCATCTTTAAAACTTGTAGTCTAAAATAAATTTCGTATTAATAATGAAAACTACAAAATTAGCCACTATCGTGATACTCATGGATGACATTGATCGCCCATACTTTCATGGCTGAGGCCTTATTTTGATAAGTCATTTTCTCTCCTTTCCAACTTTGAATGGAAACAAAGTTAAAAAATAAACAAAAGAAATTTAAATTTTGTGGTCGAAATACGTCATTCATATTAATAATGAAACTGCAACATTAGCAATTATTGTGACACTCGTGGATAACATTATGGGCGCTTACTTTGGGGCTAAGGACTTATTTTCGACAAGTCACGCTCTCTTCTTTTCAGTTTATGTGAAAATGTTTAACTGAACATGCATTTTAGGAATTAAAATAAAACTTTTGAAACGTGTGATCTAAAATGAGTCGAAAGTAATTATGAAAACTACATAGCATTAGATGTTGATGTGATATTCATGTTGTTTAACATTCATAGTTAGATTTGCAGTTGATTTGAGGGCCAGATGTATTTTCACAATAGTTACATTTGCAGTTTGACCAAATCACATTAACGCAGCGCTGTCGGCACTTGGGCAAAGCTGCATCTATCCAAAAGGAATTGGAATCAGTCTTTCTACCTTTACAAGATAGGGGCAAGGCTAATATAGTATATACGCACAATTAATCCCTTTTTTTCTTACCTTCAACTCCGCCAAGGTGTGCTAGTGTGAAGGTACCTAGTATAATCGTGAAGGCGTGAAAAAACTGACTCAAACATTACTGTTATATCAATAAAATAATCAAAATAAAGGAATTATCTGATGTAAGAGTAAGAAAAGTAAAGATGAAGAAGACTGTCATTGGAAGTTTTGCCATATTTCTAAATGAGAAAATTTGAAAATCAGAGGATTTCTTGGAATGCACAATAAGTGACTGTAGTTGGGTGTTGGATCTATGACTAAGTTGGTGCTAATTACTAATATTTTGCCAAAATAATGAAGGTAAAATTTATTTATTGGTGTACACCATTTTTTGCAGCATCAAAGCATATTCTAGTTGACATTCCATTCAACTCTTTCTCTTGCTATATTGGTTGTTGAAGGTAAATAAAATTGAGATGTTTATACCATTCATATTATAAACATCCATTCATTCAAAACCCAAGTGGATCACTAGTCCATTTCTCAACCAATACGAAAATCTAACCCACTCTTAATACAGTCCAAGAGCCCAAACAAGAATGAGTATATCTATCTTTGATAGCATGTAAAGACATAACACTAGATCTAACTCGATCCAAAATCTTAACTCCTACTTTTAGTAGTCCATCCATTTGTTTGTACAATTGACACGGTAACTTTTAAGCCATGAAAATCATTGTTCCCTTAAAAATATTTCTATGATCAAATCTGGTCATGTTTTACATGAACAAGCTAAGCTCCAAAAAATTCATAACGGTAAATTAGAAAGAAAAAAAAACAGTATCTAGTTCGCCTGCATAATACGATCGATCAACTGGTAAAATAACTGTAAATAACAACCCAAGCCTTGGCAGTAATGTTTTACCCAAACATGACCAATGAAAGAACTCTTGATGAGTTTCAAAACTAAATATTGGCATTCATCGCAGAATAAACTACGAGGGTTTTCACTAGAGTGATTTACACATTTTCTGTATGGAACTGTATTGGCTACAAAAGAGTGAGGGACGAGATAAATATAATCCCCAAACACCACATTACCTTTGGTTCCTCTCCTGTCTCATCCTTACTATAGCTACATAAGGATGTGAGGTTCTTGATATATCAAACGTGCCGGAATCAGTTACGCCAACTGTTTAACTTCTTTGCTTCAAAGGAGGCACCATCATTGAGCATGTCTTGTGCATCAGTTTCCATACCAAGCTTGGATAGGGCAAGAGCCTGCATATAGAATGCAGTTGGCCACTCGGGCAAGCACACCTGGGCTTGCATAGCGTCCCTTAGTGCGAGTTCTGGTTGGCCATTCATCATGTAGGAAAGGGCTCGCCTCACGAAAACAGTGCCAGAAGGAACAGACATCATTGATACTAACTGTTGGGAAAAAATAAACAGGACAAAGTCAGGCATACACATGAAAATGAGCTTATGATAAATAATAGAATTTGATAGAACATAAAACAAGAACATGGAGTGATTCATGAGAAGACAAGTATTATACTTTGAAATTCGGTTGGGGGGAGGAGGGGAAAACATAGAATGGAGTTGTCCTCGGAACTGGAAAAAGTTTTTCCCTTGAGAGAAGAGAAGTGGATAAAATTTTTGCAAAACCGAAACAGAAAGTAGGCCAATTAATTTGGGATTAGGAATAGTAGCTAATATCGGAATCAAGGTCAGCAGATCAAAAGACCAGACACTCTGATGACCACAACCGGAAGCTGCATATGAGAGCACGATAGATTAATAGCAATACCCAGGTTCCCACTTCTAAAGGTAAGAAAGGTCTCATTACTTTTCTATCAAGCTCATACCATCTTTTCCATTGATAAGTTCAAGCTTCATACCATTCTCTCTTTTTCTGTTATCCCCATTCTCTCTCTGGGGATAAATTCTAGCGAGCTCATACCCTGACCAGAAGTTCTGAGCAGACTTATTTGCAAGAAGAAAAGGTTTACATAAACAATCAGGCCAGCTGGATCTAACAATCAGAACACTCAAATCACCGGAAGTTCTCCCTCCAAACACAAATTAGAAGTCTCTAGTGTGCAAAACATCCCATGTTACTATTGTATGTAAATGAAACAGATGAACCTATGAGCAGATGAATAAAAATGGCAATTTTCTAAAGCAGTTGAGAATAAAGCAATTCTATCCACGTGTAACACCCATGAAATGAAGTAAATATGATCAACCAAAGGAGTAGATTACCTTAGAGTAATAGTCAACTGCATTCTTGAAATCCTTGTCCCGAAAAGCAATATCCCCAAATTTCTTGGTATTTAACATATCTTGAACTTGTTGCGTCCATTCTTGGAATGAGAGCTTTACAAAAGTTCAGGTAGAAACAAGTATGTCAAATCTCCACCAAAAAGAGCTAGATAAGATTTCTCTTTCATATAAATTGCTAAACTTATTTTAATGAATGATAAATGCTTAAACTGGAGGACAAGAAGAAAAAGGACCAACATGAGAAAATAAAAGAGAGTTGTGAGAAAAGAAACACATTGAATGCCATAGAGGACAATTAGTGTTTTTCTTATTGTTTATTATACCCCATGTCGTGATCTTTCTGCATCAAGTTTGATGATTTCCGAGTACCCTTTACATCAGTAGAAAAAGTAATAACGAGTGAGCTCACCTCATTTTCAGCACCCTCCTCATCTTTATAACCTGTTTTAAGCAAGATATCATGGACAGCAGTGAGGTCCATCCTCGCACAAGCCTTTCCGAGAGGAGAGAGCATGGTTGGAAGCACCACTGGAGTTTTTGTTAGACCCATCAGAACATGTGACGCGGCCTAAGATAAACAATGTGCAGGAACACTTTAAATCCTAGAACTTGGGGTCAATCCATCAGAAATATAGGGAATGTTGCATCAGGATCAAAGAGGTTCTAAGAAGCATACCTCCCTCTGCTTCTGAAGGGGCTCCACTGCATTAAGAATGAACTTGATTTCAGGTCGATCCCTTGCCTCATATTGGAGACACTTTGAAGCAAGTTCAACCAATGCTGTTGCATCTTCATTGGCATATTGTCCTTCCAAGGATGAATCCATTAATAACAACACATTTTTACCCCTAATTAAGTCTAGTGCCTGGAAAGAGAGAAAAGTTCAAGAACAGTGAGACAATGCAAGCAAGAGGAAGAAAATACTTGATGCAGTTCCTGACAAAAACAAAAGGGTAAATAAAGCGGGCATATAAACGGTCGATCATTAGGCAATAAACACAGTCCAGTGTGATCAACATATATACCTCATTGACCAAGTAAAAACTTCGCCTCATGTATTGGATAACTTATTTAATGTCCGACTTCAATAAAACATTCAGAGGACAACAACGAAAGTTTACTTATTCATGCAACACTCATTTACAATTTTTGCATATAAATAGAGAAAGATAATTGAATTTTACAATCAGTGTAACCCTCTAGACAACATACGCACAACAATAGGTAATTAAAATTACCATCAAATAATAAAAGTTAAATACTTAAGATTCACTGGTTGTAGATGACAGTCTTCACTGGGTCTGACTATCATGTAACCCCATAGTAATAGAGTGAAACAGCTTTAGATCTAGTTTCCAACATCATTGAGAGATTCTAGATGCAATAAGTAAACAATTATAAACGAAAAAAGAAATTGAGCCAAAGGTATTAGAAATTTTCAAGGATTCAGAGTACATTACATGGCTTGGTGGGATATGTTTTCCACTCAACAGGTCCAGCAAAACAGTCCCATAGCTGTACATTACACTTTCTGCAATTACTCGGCCTATAAATAAAAATTAAAGGGAAAAAAAGAGAAAGGGAAGAAGAAAACAAGTTAGGGAACTGAATAAGATAGAAATTAATTGGGAAACCAAAAAAGTGAAAAGGTGAAACAAGGTAAGAAACTGAACATGGTCCCAATGTTGTGAAATTAAAGTATCACATCAAATATGGCAAATAAAATAGTTTTGCCAAGAGTCCAACACACCCACAAGTGGGTAGTGTAGTCACATAAGAACCTATATTTCCTATATACATGAAGAAATGATTCCGAACAAGACTAGCTATACATCCTTCTTTTTTCCGGAGTAAATCCCCAAGGGTAAATGGTGCACGGTTCAATACTTAGTGAATGATGGGCCTGCCTTTCGAACCCTCTCCACTTAAATAAGAAGCTTTTGTTCACGGTAGGGATTGAACTTGTAACGTGCACCTAATCCATACATCAAAAGTGGCACTCTTACCACTTAGACAAAATGATGGTTAAGATTTTTTCCCGATAGGATGATGAGGGTTAATATTACTCGTTGTGTCCCTAATTACTTGTCCACTTTTTCTTTTTTAGTTGTTCCTAATTCCTTGTCTATTTTGACAAATCAAGAAATGACAAAAAAATTTAATCTATTATACCCTCAATTAATTACTTTGAAAAAGGTAGAACTTTTTGAAAATCTTAAGTTTTTAATTCATCCCCTTCATAATTAATAGGGGTAAAATGGTAAGCTCACTATGTCAATCATTGTTTTCTTAATAGATATGTCAATTCAAAAATGGACAAGTAATTAGGGACAGAGGGAGTATCATTTTAGTGTTTCTAATCCATGAATTATATCATGACAACACAATTGTCAGAACAACAGAGAATGCTTATACTTATTTTGACAAGAATTTTTTTTTTTTTTTGGATAAAGCAAAGAGTAGATTCTTTTGACATGTAGCAGAGAATGGTTATACTTTTATGCAATTGGTTCTCTCTGAATTATAATCAAGAATCTCAAAGCATTTTTAAATGATTACCAGTTCATCCATCTATAATGTGGTGTTTAGTGATGTGTCTACCTGTGCGCAAAAACTCAGGAGGTGTATAAGCAAGATTGGTGCTATAGCTCTTTCCATCTCTGCTATTTTTCATTAGACCAAAACTAGATAATCGAGGGTCGCCTTCCTGAAATATCAATTATATTAAGCAAATTCAAGATCAGATGGTATCAAGATATTGCAAAACCATACATTAGAACAAACAAATGATCACTTCCTGCCACCTAATAGTACACGAATCAATGCTATCTAATTCCTTTCAAATTAAAAGAACCAGAAAATGAATTAAATTATCCTGATTTTATGTTTGAATACCTCATCAAAAAGAATTCTGTAAGCATTCAAATCATGATATATCGTTCTGTTTTCAGCATTGCAATGATCCAGAGCCTGTGCAATATAGCATGCAACTCTTACTCGCATCTCCCAGGGCAATGGTTGTTTCTCCCCTGCACCACCAAAAGACATGCATGCTAATAAGAAACCTGAATGTGTAGTGATTAAAATATAGAACTGCTCACAAATCTAAAATTAATTTTAGCTTAATCTTCAGAGAAGTTGTATACATGCTTAAACATGTATAGAGAGCAAAAGATACTTATAAAAGGTAAGTGAAGGAGCTCTGGAGATTGGAAGGTATGGAAGGCGTTAACAGTATGCATCTATAAAGTCCATAATTTTTTTAGCATATTGAACAGTTAAATGTGTGCTAACCCTGGAATAAGCTGTAATACAAGCCAACTCTTAGTGTGATACTAGACAGCCATGCAATTGCTTAATTATTTTATCTATTGACAAGTATTTCATTATTGCAAAAAGCACACTGAAAATTGTACCAGCTACTTACGCAAAAGTAGTACCTTTATTGCTCCACTGAGTCTTTGTATTACTCAAAATCATACTTTACCATTTCCTGTTGTCTTAAGTCAATTTCCAGAGGGAAAACTGACTGAATTACCATTTGATTGAGTTTGAATAGCCAAACTGAAGTACCAATCAAGTCCTCTGCTATGCTGACATCATTGAATCTTACTTCCAGTTCTTCCCATGGCTTGTCAATATTCGGAGGAAGTTAAATTTTGTTAATGTTTCTTCCCATGTCTTACAGCATTGTTTGGTGCATTTGAGGCTCTTTATTCATCTTAAACGTGAAGTAATCAAAATGTGAGTCCAATTTTTATAAAAAGAAGAACTAATGTTCTTTGCTTTACTCAAGCTAATCATTCATGTGGCCTCTAATTAACTCCAAATGACTAATCTGAAATCTAAATCTGTGATGTTATATTAAAAGATCAGTTTGATTGCTAGTTCTAAAGTTCACCAAGTTGATGCAGTAGCCTGACTTCTGAGGAAACAGAATTAGCGGGTATAACCTCAAAGAATAGTGTAGCACTGTAGCTTTTAGCTGGAAGCTCTTACAAGTTGCACTTACTGATGTCAAATGAACACCAAAGGTCATGAAGCCTTACTATGGCATGACCTTGGAGTTAGAGATCCAAAGCAGTATCATTAATTTAATTATATAAAAATCCATCACCAAATAAGGTAAGGGGAAAAACCCGATATTGGACCATTGAAATAGCACAAAAAAATGTTCTCCTTTTTCAATTCATCATTTAAAAGTTCTAGACCAGGCAAAAGACTAAACCATACAGTGGAAGAGATGCTTCGAGAGAGTATCATTAGGCATGTATTCTGCAACCAATAGGCGCTCATCTCCCTCTGCACAACAGCCAATTAGATTCACCAATCTCTTATGCCGAACCTTGCCAACTCCAGCTGCCTCTGCCTGCAGTACATGAGTAGGACTAAACCAAAAGTTCATAGAGACAACTGACTGAACAAGCAAAGATATTCTGATATTGGAGTTCTACATCTTACTTGTAACTTGCTGCATATACACAAGGTTTTACAAACAAATTGTATTAAAAACATGGCATTAACTGATACCGAGTGTTTTGGGAACTAGAAAACCAAATGAGAACATAGGAAGCTTGGGGTGGAAGTGGTACTCGTAGTGTCCTTCTTAATGAAGGCTAACAAAGATCACACTAAAGCAACAAAAGAATGAAAGCGATAAAGGACAAGATGTTGTCAGTTACCAATTAGAGTGTCTCAATGAAGTCATGTCGAATTTATAGCACAAGTTTTAATCTAAGCCCTTCTCGTTCACCAATGAAAAAGGCTAAAAGGACCAAAATTATATAATCTGCAGACTTATAATCAGATTTACCACAAACTGTTGAGCGTCAGGCCACGACTGTCTGGAGAAGCGCTTGATGGCAGCCAGCCTGTTGCTACGAAGCTTCCCTCTGTAGACAACATTGGGAGCTTTCTCACCACTTTCAGAAACTATTAATTCACTGCTAAAGCCATTTGTTGCTGCTCGGAGTTCCGCAAGACTAAATTCCTTGAATGCAGGCACTTGATCTTGGTCTATTTGATCCCCATTAGCTTCATCAACAACACAGGCAAATTAAACAGAGAAATTGATTACAGATAAAACTCAAAAACCACAACAATTACATTGCTAACATTTGCACATATACTTAAAACTTGAGAATCTTAGCTCAGGTACATATAGTCCTGTCTTACCTGCTTGTTTAAGGATACAAAACAAGAAACCAGTGATACCCACATCACTTTTAGTACTAATCAGAAACCCTATACAGAAATATGAAGAAAAAAATCTTGGCTAAAAATCAGTGAATGGAAAAAGAAGCAGCAGGACAAGATGACAAACAATGAATATTCCACAAAATTCATGGATCAAAACTCCCACTATAAGTTTAGATGAAGCAGAAATAACAGTACAGTTAGAAGAGGCAGATGGTATATAACCCAAATAGGGAGACAAATTCAGTAAACCCCAGATCAAAGATTAAGCATGCAATCAACAAAAACTCAAAAACCAGCAAGTACAAGCCTCCTCCCCCCACCACACACACACCAAGAACACACAGTAGAAAACCAATGTAACTATACAATAAATTAAGTAAAATGAAGAATACCAAGATCTGTTTTAGAGTCATCTTGAGAAGGTTCTTTATCAGGGGACTGAACATTTACAGTTTTGGACTGTAAACAGCCCATTTTTCATCAGCTCACATAGACAAAATGGACACTCACTAAACTCTTTAACTCAAAACACACAAGAATCAAAAATGGGTGTTTGAAAAATCAAATCTTTTGTTAGGAAAAAAAGGGATAACAAATATGAGCTAGATAGTAATGATTAGTGAAAGTAAAGTAAGAAAGTGAGAACACAAAAAGGAAAGAGAGGCAGCCAAAGAAGGAGACACCGAGAATAGAGGGGTTTAGTCACATGATAACTCGATGATGAGCACGTGAAGAGAGAGAGACAACGTGCGTGGGGTGGGGTGGGGCGGGGCTTTGCCTTAAAATGCTTTTCAACACTTCTCACCATCAAAATAAGTTTCTTGTTTCACCTCACTTTACGTCCATTAATTTATGTATATGAAAAATAAAGATGATAACATTACTACTCCCTCCGTCCCATTTTATGTGGCAATATTTGATCGAGCACTGAATTTAAGAAATAAATAAAGACTTTGAAATATTTACTAAATTGCCCTTTAAAAAGTAGACTCACTTTTCTCTTTTCTCATAAATATATTGAAATATTATTTTAAGATTAAGTGGAACCAATAAGGGTAAAAGAGGAATTGTATCTTTAAATACTTTCCTTGTTAGAAAATGTGACATTTTCTTTGGGACTGACCAAAAAAAAATGATACCACATAAAATAGGATGGAAAAAATATTAAATTTTAGATATTCTTAACGAAATTTCTAACTTAACTAATGCGAACAGTATAGTAATGAAAAGTGTTATAAAAGAGTATGTAGCCTTTTACAGAGGATACTGTTGGAGTGTGTGGGAGAGACGTGTAGGCGGCACCCCACAGTGAAGTAAAAAAAAGTTTGCAGAGCTTTTGTCTTTTTAATGCTAAGGAATTTAATGCAAAAGAAGCAAGAAGATACTTCATTGAATATTCTACTACTACCAAAAATACTTTTTGTGTTCTACAAAATTGGATCTTTATTACTACTTTCTCTTCCTTTTGTTACTCTTATCTTCAAATTTTATATAACAATTAGATTGTGTTTGGATTGGCTTAAAAGTTAATCAAATTTACCTTTTTTAAGTCAGTTTTTAACTTCTGAAAATATTTGATATATATAAAAAATAATTTAAAATAAGTCAAAAATAAAAAATAAGTTTTTCTTTACTTTTTATTTTTTAATTTAAAAGTCGTTTCAATTTGACCTTTTGTTTTGAATTTAAAAGCTAAAATACTTTTTTTAAAATCAAGTTATGATGTGACTTCAAGCAAGTTAAAGTGGTTATATGACTTCGAACCCCAGCAAAATTTGTATTATGGCTAAAATATTTTATTTCTAAAGAATGCAGGACCTAAAATAAATATATTAATGTGAAAAAATATATATGATCAATTAATTGGTATGCTCATGTACATTTCGATATAACGATTTTAAATTTATATCAGATTCATATAAAGTCAAAATCAAATATATAGATCGATAGATTCTCCCTTATATCGTATTTTTTATAGGATATTTTATTTGAACATTACTATTTAACATGTATTTTTTTTTTTTAAAATTCACAAATTTATCCACTTTGAAACATTTTCTAATATATGCGGAGTTTGAAATAAGTTTGAACTTAAAACAAAAATAAATGAACTTGAATCATATGAAATTTTAAATACTTTGTCAAGTCCCATAAAATTTTCTCGAGGTATAAATTATAATTTTTACTCTTTATAAATATAATTTAGATGACGATTTCAAAATCGAATACGTATGACCTTTTTTCAATTGCCCAAACATTCGTTGAGAATCGTCATTTTTATGGGGCTTGAGATAAGTCTGTGAGCCCATACCCTATCTATGACACAAATAGCAAATCCATCCGAAGTCCCAACTAACTATGTTGATATGGATAAGTCTGAAGTTGGTATTAGAAATAGAAATATATATACACTCATCGGTGAATTATGAGACACGTGAATTTATAATTTCCTTGTAGAAGTAGGTATTTACATATACTTTTTGTAAAGTTAAATGTTTTATTTGATTGAATATTACGTTATTTATCTGATCAATTTTACTTAATACACTTACTTTAATAGTATACTATATTTTATAAATTCTGGATTCGTCAATTTTCGCATTTAGTCCTCTCATTTCATTAGGCTGATAATTGCAAAATTAGTATATGCAATTCCTTGTAATTATTTTATTAAGTAGAAACAAATTGGCATAGTTCATGTGATATGAATGATAGTATGTGAAGAAACATGCTCAAAGAAATTCATAGTCTTTGAAGTTTGATCTTAACATAATCGAAAACTTATATACACAACTGAAACTAATTATATGAGACTCTCGTTGTTTTGTTTCACTAATTATTGAATTCAAATTTTACATTTTTCGAGTCCACTAATTTATAAGACAAAAATTAGTGCTATGATTGCAAATGGACCGACACTAATGGGCTTCTTCATCCCAAAGGAAAATAGAGTCCAACTCTAAAAGTTGAACGTGTGGTTCTATTTATGAAAAGGTCTCATCATGATATGTCACAAATTCAAAATTATGATGGATTCATATAACCTATTTTAGGTTGTATTTGCTATGGAGGAATTTTTTATTTTATTTTTATATAGTTTTTTTTAAATGAAGAAAATAACCATTTTAATGGAAGTAGAAAATGTAAATTTCATAACTGAATTTTCAAGTCTATTGTCTTCTCTATATCGATTGAAATCTTACTCCTCAACCTGTAATGAATCATAGTATTTAGCTTGATTGCGTATACATGCTTTTAAAATACATATTTTCTTACTTAATTATCATACCATAAAAACTAAGATAAAACCTTCACTTATCTTGGAAGAAAATATTTTCATTTAGTATCAAACACACCTAGAGTAAAATAGGGAAATATAAAAGTTATTCTGAAAGAGACAACTATACACTTTATTTTTTCAACCAATCGACATATCCCTTATTCTTATTTAAAGTGAAACTATTATCCACCTAGTGGACCATAAACAATTCATAATGTGTGAAGTGGAATACTACCTCCACATAGGAAAACTTTTTAAATTCCTTATTTTATTTTTAAAATTTGCCTAGTGCATCATCTTTGTAATTATATCACCCACAACAAGAAAAGTCACAATCTAAAAGTCAGAAAGGATATAAATTAGAAAATGAATTCATTAATTTAACACCTTTAAAAGATTTCAACATGGTCTTGTCTTCTTCTCTTCATTTTTTTCTTAGCCAAATTTGTTAGTAGTTGTTCCTATTTTTTATACTATATACTTTGAATTGATCTTATTGAACCGTACACGGAAGATTCGTTGGTTCTCATTTGACAAATCTTTCGTATTTTAAGCTAACGTTTGATCATAGATTTTCAAATATTTTTGACAAATATTATTTGGATGAGAATTAATCATAAGTTTGTATTACATAGAAAGATAGAAACGTCGACGTAACAAAATTCATGACTTCCACAACAAGTTAATTGGATCTTCGTTGCAACAAATAACAAGTAGTGTCCATGATATTGGAGCAATGTGGTTGTTCAGAGTGAGTGCAACAAACATCATTACATACAGTGTACGAAACACATGACTTTATTACCTTAAACCGATTGTTCGTCATTTACATCACAACCATATCACAACCATATCACAACTTTCATATTCACTAAATATTTCATCACTGCTTTGGTGTTCACGTAAAAAAATTATGTAATACAGCGCAAACAACTACTGTAAATGATGTTTTTGTAAAGGATAAAAGTTTGGTGATTTGAATTTTTAAAAACTCCCAAATAATGAGATTTGACCCAAATACTAGTTTTTTCTAGTATTCGGAAATTTGCCAAATAATGACTAATTATATGAACACACTATTTGCCAAATTTCTCTCTGAATTTTACTTGGGAAATCTATGACCAAACGGGTCCTTTGTCTATCATATAGAGGCATAAGTGTAACTATATGAACTTTGTGTATATTAATGTAACTATTTTTTTTTCTTCCTTTTTTGCCTTTTTATGATTTAGAAACGCGTTGAGTATGTTTTGCTAACATCTAATTCTCATTTAATGCTCTTATACAATTTAATACCCTTATACCATGTGATGAATTAAATGCCTAAAGCTAAAAAGCAAAAAAAAAGTCTAATATAGGAAAGTGAAAGCAAAAATACAATATTGGAAAACTCAATCACACCCACAAAACTACTGCAGCCAAATATTACTTGTTTACTTTAGACTTTACATGCTTTTAAAAAATTATTATTATATTTGTCAAATACTTTTAAAAGTTAAAAACTAACTTAAACACTTATTTTAAATTATTTTTATATTTGTTAAACACTTTTACAAGTCAAAAACTGACTTGTAGAACACCCTCTTAGTTTATTAGTAATATTCTAAAATATTTGCTTTCCTTTCAAGGCAAGATTCTATTAAATGCAGAATATGTACTTTTAATTAATATGACATCTTATTCTTTTCTTTTTTTAGTTACTTATTACTAGTAATAACTAGTAATGTACTCTTCATTTTAAATTAACATAAATAATTATCATGTATTTGAAACCATTTTTTCTCTAGTTTCTCCAAATCCACAGCATAATGTACTGCTAAGATCCACTATGATATTATTAAAGAAGCTTATAATCTAATATTGGTCTTATATATACATTATTACGATAAGGGTTATTTTAATTTAGTCACTTTTTTTTTATTTACAATCTACTTTACATTTAAATATAATAACTTATATCGCTAAATATAACATAAATAAAAAATACCTTTTTTTTAATAATCGTAAACTAAAACGACTAATGAAACACGATATGAAACTCAGTGAATAATAAGTACGTGTCTTTACCTTTCTTCATTTACCTATACGATTTTTGCATGTTGGCAAGATTTAAATTCATAACACGCATTTAACCTCACATAAAAAAACAATTGTCTGGTCAACGTTGTCATTTGTCATTTATTTAAAAAATATGTGTTTCTTTACTTTTTATCATCTATATACACCAGTTGTTTGTGATAATATATACACCAGTTGTTTGTGATAAAATTTGAATTCATAACATATATTGCGCGAAAAATAAATGTCTTATCAACTTTGTCATTAAAACAAACAAGTGAATTCCTTTTTTAATTCTGTCATTTTTCAAAAAAAAAAAAAAAAACTAAAAATCATCGACTAACAGCATTAATTTTGTTTTTCAAATTTTGCGAAAAATGAAATACTACTTACTTCGGATTAAAATTGGAAGTTATTTTGAAAAATATATTGTAGCACTTTCTGGAAACAAGGCTAATTTGGCAGCAATCAAACAAACCCCATGGAAATACTAATCCCAAAACTTCAAATTCTTATAATGACTTCTACAATATTTCATATTTCTTGAAATATTCTAATCATCACATTAATAAATTATACATATTTTTCTTCTAAGAAAGTACTGTGATTAGGTACAACAAACTCTTATATATATATATATATACTAGATATAGGATCCCGTGCCAGCACGGGGCCCAATATATATTATTTTTTTATTTTAATTTATGTCATATTATGGAATTTGAAAAGTTATTGAAATTTTTATATGATTTTAAAAATATTTTAAATTTTTAGCAATTGTGATTTGTAGTACTTTTTTTTAACATAATTTTGAAAATAATATTTATTACTCTGTTTGTTTTAATTTATGTGGCACACGCAGAATTTCAAATATTAACCCTTTTTTATATGTCTTTTTAATATATTAAGTTATTAATTATTGTATTTATAGTACATTTTGAACCTAATTTTTTAATAATATATATTATTTGCCATGTCCCAATTTATGTGGCATTAATTGATAGATTTGTTGGAGTCGAGAGATTTATTTTGTTAATTATTGTAATTTATAGTTTTTTTTTTGTCAATTTCAAACAATATATGTTGTTAATTGATAGAATACTTTTAATGTAATTTTTTTAAAAAAAATATGTGTGACTCTCCATGTCCCAATTTATGTGGCACATGTAAAGTTTTGACAATTAACCAAAATTTTAATACATTTAAAAAAATATTTTTAAGTCGTTAAATTTTAAGTAATTTAAATTGTTGTGTTATTTATTACAATTTATAATACTTTTAAAGTAGTTGAAATATTGTACTATTTATTATGATTCATAACATATTTTTTTAATTTATGTCATATTATGGAATTTGAGAAGTTATTGAAATTTTTATATGATTTTTAAAATATTTTTTAAATTGTTAGCTATTGTGATTTGTAGTACTTTTTTTTTAACATAATTTTGAAAATAATATTTATTACTCTATTTGTTCTAATTTATGTGGCAGATGCAGAATTTCAAATATTAACCCTTTTTTATATGTCTGTTTAATATATTAAGTTGTTAATTATTGTATTTTATAGTACATTTTGAACCTAATTTTGTAATAATATATGTTATTTGTCATGTCCCAATTTATGTGTCATTAATTGATATATTTGTTGGAGTCGAGAGATTTATTTTGTTAATTATTGTAATTTATAATTTGTTTTTTGTCAATTTCGTCGACTATTTATTTTATTAATTATTGTAATTTATTGTTTCTTTTTCGTCAATTTCAAACAATATATGTTTATCATATAATCCATTTTATGTGGTACCAATAGAATTTAGAGAGTCAATTAAATTTTGTATATAAGTTTTAAATAATTAAGCTATTAATTATTGTAATGTATAATATTACTTATATTATTTTTAAATATATTTAAATATTATATGTTAGGTTTTTTATCCTAATTTATATGGCATTGATAGAATTGAAAGTGTCAAATAGTTGTTAATTATTGTAATAGATCATATGGAATATTTAAGTCATTTATAGATAGTAATTAATATATAATATATAGTATTTAAGTGTTATATTATGGAATTTGAGAAGTTATTGAAATTTTTATATGATTTTAAAAATATTTTAAATTGTTAGCTATTGTGATCTGTAGTACTTTTTTTTTACATAATTTTGAAAATAATATTTATTACTCTGTTTGTTCTAATTTATGTGGCACAGGCAGAGTTTCAAATATTAACCATTTGTTATATGTCTCTTTAATATATTAAGTTGTTAATTATTGTATTTTATAGTACATTTTGAACCTAATTTTTTAATAATATATGTTATTTGCCATGTCCCAATTTATGTGGCATTAATTGATAGATTTGTTGGAGTCGAGAGATTTACTGTCCATGTCCCAATTTATGTGGCACATGTAAAGTTTTGACAAATAACCAAAAATTTAATACATTTAAAAAAAAAATTAAGTCGTTAAATTTTAAGTAATTTAAATTGTTGTATTATTTATTACAATTTATAATGCTTTTAAAGTAGTTTAGATATCGTACTATTTATTATGATTTATAACACTTTTTTTTTAATTTATGTCATATTATGGAATTTGAGAAGTTATTGAAATTTTCATATGATTTTAAAAATATTTTAAATTGTTAGCTATTGTGATTTTTAGTACTTTTTTTTAACATAATTTTGAAAATAATATTTATTACTCTCTTTGTTCTAATTTATGTGGCAGATGCAAAATTTGAAATATTAACCCTTTTTTATATGTCTCTTTAATATATTAAGTTGTTAATTATTGTATTTTTTAGTACATTTTGAACCTAATTTTTTTATAATATATGTTATTTGCCATGTCCCAATTTATGTGGCATTAATTGATAGATTTGTTGGAGTCGAGATATTTATTTTGTTAATTATTGTAATTTATAGTTTCTTTTTCATCAATTTGAAACAATATATGCTGTTAATTGATAGATTTTTTGGAGTGAACTATTTTTTTATTAATTATTGTAATTTATTGTTTCTTTTTCGTCAATTTGAAACAATATATGTTTATTATATAATCCATTTTATGTGGTACCAATAGAATTTAGAGAGTCAATTAAATTTTTTATATAAGTTTTAAATAATTAAGTACATTAATTATTGTAATGTATAGTATTACTTATATTATTTGTAAATATATTTAAATATTATATCTTAGGTTTTTATCCTAATTTATATGGCATTGATAGAATTTAAAGTGTCAAATAATTGTTAGAGTTTTTAAGTCATTTATAGTATAGTAATTAATATATAATATGTAGTATTTAAGTGGAAGGTGGTGGGGCCCACTTATATAGTTTGATAAATATATTGGATATTAGTAGTGATTTATAGTATAGTAATTAATAATATATAATATATAGTATTTAAGTGGAAGGTGGTGGAGCCCATTTATCTATTTTATAAATATATTGGACATTAATAGTGATCTTATTGGCACAATGATAGTCATTCCTAGAGTCTTCTAATATATAGTAATAATAGAATATTTGTCTCAATAACTCTATTTTTATTGTCTTCATTTTCTATAATTAATTTCTTTATTAGTGTAAGAATGTACAAATATAACTCCTATTATGTTACAGAATTTATTATATTGAATGTAATATTTATTTAAAATATGAAATATACTTTTTAATATTTTTGTGTTTAAGCCAAGCAAAATTAAAAGAAATAGGAATTTGTATGTGTAATTTTTTTGAATCTTTTTTG
This sequence comes from Solanum commersonii, assembly GCA_029007595.1. NCBI lineage: Eukaryota > Viridiplantae > Streptophyta > Magnoliopsida > Solanales > Solanaceae > Solanum > Solanum commersonii. Next base: position 3,467,068 of record JAJTWQ010000058.1, read on the forward strand.
CATAGTTAATTCTCTTTTTTGTTCTGTTTTATGTTTATTTTTTAATTTATTTTCTTATATTCTTTTATTTTCCCAATATAAGTTGTCCCAAAAAGTAACTGGATAACTGAACTTAAATATAATAATATATTAAGATATGGAAACTAACTAATTAAGATTATTATTTTTCATCATTTAAATATGTAAACTTATTTTTATTTAAAATGCTTTGTGTACAACTTGGTAGTGCCGTGTTCGTCCTCTAAAGTGTCACTTTTAATAAGGAGTAATATAGTAGTATTTTTTAATGTTTTATCGTAACGATAAATAGGGTTAGTGAGAAATAGTTTTTTTATCTCTAAAGTAGAAGAGATGAGATCTCTTGCACTTTACCATCTTCAGATTCTACTTTATAAGACTACAGTAAATATATTTATTATTGTTGTTGTTCACTATCACAAATAGAGATCTTCCCTACCGTGAACCAATTAAAAGATTGTGTTAAGTCCCCACGCGTCTATAAACTTGGTCCAATATGATTGGCTATTCAATATCTTTTACTTTTGTATAAATACCTATACTATAGTTCTTTCTCATCAAACCACGTCTACTATTTAGGCAAATTTTATTTTCTTGATTTGCCTACCACTGATATCTTCCATTGCTTTCTAAATTTTTATTTAAATCTCGTATGGTTATACATTTTTTCTTTTTAATGGTTTTCAAATTTTGTCATCTAATAGTGAAGAATTTATCGTTCAAATTTCTTTATTATTGAAATTTTGTTGTCTGTAATCACCATTTGTTTTTTAGGGTTGTTTTGAATTTAAAACAAAAGGGTAAAATCTAAATGGGTCTACAATACAATTCCTAGAAATCCAACTTGAAAAATTATGTTAAAAATGAAAAATAAAAACTGAAATACATTTAATTGAGAGTTATCCTCCGTCTGTTCCATTTTATGTGACACTTTTTATTTGTCGAGAATCAAATAGTGTAAGTTTGACCGAAAATTTGCGCATGGTATCTTCAATTTTTTAAAAATGAAATTTATATATTTGTAAACTACGTAAATATCAAAGTATTATAAGTCACAATAATTAATAATTCAAAATATTTTAAAGATGTATAAAAAATTTAATATCAAAGATTAACTAAAGAGAGAGTAAAAGGGGAGAATGGAAAGTAGGAAAAAAGGAAAAAAAACAAATATATAGAGAGAAAGCGAAAAAAAAAAAAGTCAGAAAAGTAATTCTTCATGTGGGTTGTTGTATATGTAGAAAGACACGTGTACAATTAATGAGGCACAATTAATTTTAAGTACAATTTGAAATGCTTTGTGTACAACTTGGTAGTGCCGTGTTCGTCCTTTAAAGTGTCAACTCTAACAAGGAGTAAAATGAGTAATAATAATAAAGTTAATGTACAATTGTTTTTGCACGTTGTACAACTAATTTAATAAAGTTAAAAGTTAATGTAGAAAATTCTTTGCACGTTGTACAACTAATTTAATGTAGTGTTAGTCGTTTTAACTGTCATTTTTAAATAAGAGTAAAATATTCTGATGGTGTTTAGACCTTTGAAATTCTGATGTTGAAATGCAGATATAAAGAAAAATTTTATTTTGTACCAGGCACACTTATTGTCAGTTGTATGAGGGCCTCTTTGGCTGCCATTTGTATATCTGGGACCCACTGGCTACTTTTTACCTATATGAATTTCTTACTTTTTCTCTCCTTAAATTTTAATCTTTTCTCTTACTTTTTCTTTCTCATCAGACATTGTCTTGTTTTTTCAATTTCTTTTTAACCCTTAACATAATTTTAACTTTAGTTTAATTAATTATTTTTTTCATTTTATTCTCTCTATTAATTTATTATTTTTTGTTCTCGAAATTCAAGCTATAATTTTTTTTTTATAATATTAACATGACAAGAATTGCAACTAATAATATTTTAGGTTGAATTGCAACTTAGTGAGAAGGTTATATTTTTGAACAAACACTATAAGTTGCAATTCTTATCACGTTAATATAATAATAAAAAAAATATTTTAAAAATATCAATTAAATTTCACATAGCTTGAATTTCAAGAATAAACATATATCATATAAATTGAGAGAGTATGTATGTATGTATGTAGGAGTTTATGGATGATTTTCGATTTTGGATTACATGAAAATAGAAACAAAACTTATGTAATTATTTGTGAAGATTACGGATGGTCTTTCTATTATATTTTCTTGTTGGAGAATATTAGATACATTTAAGTGTTTACGAAATTAGAAAATTATGAAACTATTGAGAAGAGAAAAAAAATTGATTTTATACTCTTTTCGTATTAGTTTTTTTTTTTTTACACATTCTTTAAGAAATTATTAATAAAAATGATAATTTACTAATTTACTCTTTAAGATATTTATTTTTTTATAACTTTACAAATTTTGTTTATACTTTAAAACAAATAATTGCTAGGGTAATGAAAATTAAAAAAATGATAGTTTAATTTTGTTAATCGATAAATAATTTTAATAATTATTTTTAGTAATTTATATAACTAATATAGGATAGAAAAATAATAGCAAATGTTAGGAGTATGATGAATTAGGCTAAATTTTATACTTTTAAAATTATTTAAAGATACGGAAAATAATAAAATTTGAAATAATGGTTAAAACAAAACAAAAAGTGGAAAAGTTAAAATAAAGGGAAAAAGTTAAAAAGTAAGAGAGAGAAGGAACTTTGACCCATTTTTTTGAAAATGAGACCCAAGTAAGTAATAATTGCAATGTTTGTCCTTGTAATTGTCATTTATAAAAGTTAATGTACAATTCTTTTTGCACGTTGTACAACTAATTTAATGCAGTCAAAAGTTAATGTACAAAATTCTATGCATGTTGTACAAGTAATTTAATGCAGTGTTAGTCCTCTAAGTCTCACTTCTAAATAGGAGTAATAATATATATATATATATATATATATATATATATATATATATATATATATATATATAATTTATAAAGATTCATATTTCACTAAATTGTCTTAAATATATATAATCTATAAAAAAAATTCACCAAATTATTTTAGATATTTTGTAATTTAAAAAATAATTAATTTGTAATATCAGTGAGACATGCATTTATATAAAGGTCTTTTGAAAATATATTATCTTATCAAAATCGATAATTTTTTCCCAAGCTCTAGTAAGATCGGGAAAAAAATATTATCTTATATAGTTTACTAATTTAGAGGGATTCTACGGTTACATGCAAATTCATGGTATTAATGATGCAAACTATTTTAATGCATGATCAAAACACACAATTGTCCCTCATGATCTTTTCCACCATATTTAAGATTTTTTTGTAAGTAACTATTTTTTCATAAATTATACTCCTAATATATGCTATTTTTTCTATACAATAAAATAGTTTATAAAAAATAATCTCAGTATAACTAAAATATTATTTTCACACTATTCTTAAACACTTTGTCAAACGACGAAGAAGTGTCAACGTGGTAATTTTGTACGTTTGATGGGTGCGGTTGGTGATAAGAAGATTGTACAGTTGAAATGTGAACAATATTTTTCCACATTTGGAAAAACGTGCAACTTGCGTGTATCTTTTTTATTTTTTTTTGGTGTATCCAACTTGTCTTTATTATATTTACACACAAAATAAAATAAAAGTGTAGGTGAGGTGAAGGCTTGGCCACTAGCAATTAGTATAAAGACATGAATATATGCTGACAAAGTTATGAGCTGGACCTGATTCGGAGCTATTTTCAAGAATCAAGAACGGTAACAGAGCCCCTCTTCTTCTCTTTCTTTTCTCTAAATTTCATGTAAATAATCGATGAATTTATTCTCTGCTTTATCTTATCCTTTCTTCTTATGCAAAACCATTCAACTAATGAGCTTTTAACTTGGATTTTAGATTGTTGGGGGTGAATATGGGGTTCTTTCTCACATTGGTATTTGGTAGTTTTCTTGATTTTTGTTGTTGTTTGATGGGTTTGGTCAACTATGCTGGTTTAAGGGGTTAGAGCTCTTGTTTGTTTTTTCTTTTTCTGTATTGTTCTGCAAGTTTTGGGTTCTGTGTTGTTTCAGCAAATTGTGGGGTATGTAATGGATAAAATTGTGGGGTTTTTAGCATATTATGGTCTTGTTGTAGCCAGTTGACAGATTTCCAGTTTGAAGGGGTCAATCATGATCTTCATATTTGATTCAGTTGAGTCTTGACTTAGTCAATTAGATAGAAAAAAGTTGTTTGGAATAACAAAAGGGAATGTAACTGAATGTTCTGCAAGTTTTGGGTTCTGTGTTATTTCAACAAATATCTTGATATTGTGTAAGATGTAGTGTATGGAATGGATAACTAGTGTTTTTTTTTAGCATATTATGTATGATCTTGTTGTAGCTAGTTGACAGATATCCAGTCTGAAGGGGTCAATGAGTATCATAATCCCCATATTTGATTCATTGAGATGAGTCTTGACTAAGTCAATTATGTAGATAGAAAAAAGATGTTTGAAGGAACAGAACGGAATGTAACTGAGGCATGATGTTATAGCAGGTGTTCCCCTTTTGCAAAATGTTTTTTCCCTTCAAAGTAACGGTTGTGACTAAATTATAGACTGCACCAACTGAAATTGGTTTGTTCTTATGCTTGCCTAGTTGTCTGATTCCAGCCGTCAGTCATGTCATTTGAGCTCTTATGGCATTATGTATTGTGGTTTTCTGGCCATAGTGGTTTTAACACAGGGTTCAAACCATTTCATGAAATGATCTATCCTTTGTATTTTCCTTGAAGTTGTTTCAGGATCTTGAGTTTGACTTGGCAACAACCGTATTTTAATTCCTAAATGCTTTGTTGTTTCCACGTTAGAGGAATCTTTTTTATTTTCTTAAGGGATGGAAAAATTTGTGGTTTATCAAAATTTGTAGTTGCTATACCTGAAATTCTAATGTGGTTCTTGAACATAAGTATTAATGGCATGAATTTTGCCTGCTTAGAGTTGCTGTCCTTTTCTCCATCTGTTTCCCAAGACACTATAGGTATAGGAACTCTGAAGGTCTCTTTTCCTTTTGCCGGTGAAAGTTTATGTTAGTTAGGGAGACTGAACTGAATGTGATGGTGTTGTTTATGCATGTTTCTTGAATTTGGAACTTTGTTCTTTTTTTCTTCCAATAGCACTCGCATAGTTGGCCAAGCATTACCTACTCAGTGTGTTAGACTTTCTGTGTCTTCTCTTATGTTTAGCTTCTTGAGAATGTAAACAGGAATCTTACATTTGATTGATCAATATTATTATCTTTCCTAAAACTTATCCGCTAGTTAGCTAAAAAGGTAGAATGTTGATAGAGCTTGTTTGTGCAATTTCGTAAACATGAGAAAGGGATACAAATGCTGAAGGAATTTGGTTTCTTTGTTGGTAGAGGAGGTGGTTGTAAGTGATCTTATGATGTGGCTCCACTTAACTTAATGGCTTAAAACAAACTTTGTAGTCTGCTGCTTTACTTCTTCTTTTACAAGTCTTATGTTACTTTTGCTCATCTTCTTAATCATGGTGCATTTTATAGAATTCTTTAGGTGTATAACATGTATAAATTGTGAGATTATACCCCTTTTCCTTTTTCATTTTTATCGTCTGCACAGTTTCAACTTTCAAGTTTGGTGGTTTATGTGGGAACCCAGTGCTCCTTTTTGTCTCAAAGTGATCTATCTCTATCTTGACAACCCCTGTCTATGTTAGTTTGGGCCTAGTGGCACACTCATGTTTCATCTAAAACGTTTCTTGAAGAGAGGTTAACAAACACTGACATTATCCCCGAAATACCAAGCAATCAAAAGATTGAATATGAAGTATGGGGCTCTTCAAGCCTTTAATATGTTAAATCATGTCTTCCATGTGGTAAACTGATGAGACCGACTTTTAAAGCTGAATATAGTGCATATTTTTCCTGAAGTGTTCAGTCCCCATGATGTTTTGCTTTAGGACAGAGAAAGTCTTAAAGTAATGGCGTGCGAATTGGTAGAATTTGAAGAGGGAACCAATAAGCATTATCTGAATTTGAAATCAAATAATGTTGATGTTGTATTAGTTGTTGATGTTTCATTGCCTGTTTGTCCATCAAGATGTTTATTGCATTTTACCGATGTTATTATTCCTGTTTACTATAGTTTTTCTTTGTATATGTCATGTCTTATTGATCTATATTTTCATTCAGTGTTGTAATTTTACAAGACAAGGAGAATCATTTTATGGATAAGAAAGAATCTGGCAAGGAAATTTCTGAAGAAGTGACTCGGGAGTCACTAATCGCCATATCATACAGTGAACCAGAGATAGATCCTTCTATTGAATCTGTACCTGAAAATTCCAACCGTGAGAATGTGGTGAAATCTCTTAACGACATCAGAGATGATAAATACAGGTCGGAGTTGATCTCGATATCCTATGCAGAGTCACCAGACACTGAAGTTCAACCTGGAGAGTTCAAGGGCTAACTAATAATTAACTGGTTTTGTAGGCCAACTCCATGTTAAAACTCTTTTTTGCTTTTGCTACATGTTGTTACTCATAAAGAACTAGATATTGTTTGAACTTGTAGGGTGTGTTTGGTATGAAGGAAAACATTTTCCGGAAAATGTTTTTCAATTTTCTCATGTTTGGTTGGGTTAAATGTTTTTCAAATCAACTCATTTTCCTCAAATTTAAGGACAATGACTTCCTTTCAAAACTTAGGAAAACATTTTCCAACTTCAAATTACAATTACTTTTTTGTTGAAAAAATCAATTTATTTTGTCTCTATTCTGAAACCACCCCCCACCCCCCCCCCCCCCAAAATAATAATTTAAAGCTTGTTTTTAAATTCAATTTTTTAACCCACCCTCACCCCTACGCCCATCCCTCCCAAAAAAAAATATTAAAAAATGTATTTTAAAAGATATTTCTAATTTCAATTTTTTATTTTTTTACCCCCACCCGCTACTCTCGCTCCCCCATCAGTCCCCCTATCAAACTCCCTATCAGCCCCCAAACCCCCTTCAAAAAGAAAAAAAATTAAGTTTTTTTTTTAAAAATATTTTCAACTTCAAATTTTTATTTTTTCATTCCGATCCTTGATCACCCACCCTCCAAAAAAAAATTGAATTTGTTTTTAAAAAATATTTTCAACTTCAAAATTTTATCTTTTCACCACTACATTCGAAACCCCCCCCCCCCCCCCCAACCCACCCACTCCCTACTCGCCACCCCTACCCTAAAAAAAAAAATTAAGTTTGTTTTTAAAAAATATTTTCAACTTCAAAATTTCATTTTTTCATCCTACCCTCGACCCCCACCCACCCACTTCCTACCCAGCCCCCTCCCCCCAAAAAAAATAATTTAAGTTTGTTTTTAAAAAATATTTTCAACTTCAAAATTTCATTTTTTTCACCCTTACCCTTGACCCCCACCCACTCACCCCCTACCATCCCCCTCCCCCACCACCCCCCAAAAAAATTTTCAATTTCAAAATTTTATTTTTTTTTTTCATTCCCACCTAGCCCCCCCACCCCACCCCATCCAGCCCCACTACTAGCACCACCCCCCACCCCAAAAAAAAATTTTAAGTTTGTTTTTAAAAAATATTTTCAACTTCAAAAATTTATTTTTTCACCCCAACCCTTGAACCCCCCACCCCAAAAAAAATTTAAGTTTGTTTTCAAAAAATATTTTCAATTTCAAAAATTATTTTCTACTCTAGTAAAAATAAAAGATATTTCTCAAAAATATTTTTCATTCATAAATCAAACACTAAAAATTTTTTTCGAAAAATATTTTCTACTTACCAACTAAACATGAGAAAATAAGTCAAAAATTAACTTGTTTTCCAGGAAAACATTTTCCTTCGTACCAAACACACCCGTAATGTTTTTATGTGTTACACCTTATAAAGTCTGTTGTTGTAATCATTGGGGTAGGCACTCTTTACTTGGCAAAAAAGTTGTTGCTTATATGTGTAAATAATTGTTGTAAAAAAAAAAAAAAAAGCTCCTATGTCTATATTCAATAGGTTATAGGTTGGCATTGCTTAAAAATAACACAAAGTAAATATCAATTTGTGATATAAATATTTTAAATCACTACAATCTCAAATTCAAACTTGCTTAAAGTTGAATTCTGATAATATATAGATATAGCTTGCGCAAAATAAAATTCAAGGGTCCTTTTTATATGGTCTTTCTTTGGAGTTGTAAAGAGCTACTCCCCCGATCTCTAATTACTTGTTCACTTTTCCTTTTTTAGTTGTCTCTAATTACTTGTCCATTTTGACAAATCAAAAAAGGACAAATTTTTTTTACCTATTATACCTCAATTAATTATTTTGAAAAAGGTAGAACTTCTTGAAAACCTTAATTTTTTAAGTTACCCACATCATAATTAATAGGGATAAATTGCTAAATTTATTATGTCAATAATTATTTTCTTAATAGGTGTGCTAATTCAAAAATTGACAAATAATTATGGACAGACAAAAGATAGTCTCGCGCATATAAAAATTGGGCTGGTAAGGCAAAATGGGTCGATTTACTATTTTCGAGTGTACCAGAAATGTATCAAGATTCGTTCAGCATTAAACTCTTGTAACAACCACATTATTTCTCTTTAATGACTAATTTGTTATTCTGAATTAAATGGTCAGTTTGATGGCTAACTAACTGCTTTTTTAATACTAGAGTTAATGGCTCATTAAGTCCTCATTGAAGAGCTGCAAATTTATAGTATAAAAAAACTAGCCTTCTTGTTAAATTATTTATATTAAAAAAAAAAAAATTTCTTCTCCAAAGTTTTTCCTCTCAAACTTATCTAACCGTCATCTGTGCTCCACAACTACTAGTGTCATCACCTTGCAAAGAGGTGGAATTAATCAAGACTGAACACTAGCCCCATTTTGTAGACAGATTGGGACCCTACTTTACCATTCAATACCTGTGGACTGTGGTAGGATAATTGAGATTCTTTCGTCTGTAATTAGATATTTTAGAGATAAACAACTATGGATGTGCCGTCCCCCCAAAATAGACCCTGCAATGATAAATAGATTACAAGAATTATTTAAAAAATAAGGAGATATGCATGGTATCCAAATCACGAAGAAGGTTAGTGTTATGAGATTAAACCTAAAAAGATCTCACTGAAATTATCCAATTTTTTTTTGTTATTTTGGAATTTGTATTGTTTATCACACTAGAGACATTTATTGGATTTTACTGACCCTATGAGCTTCCTTTGGCCCATTACTGCTGACTGGGCCTCAGGATTCTCAAAGGGGACGAAGTGCACAAATAGCAATTTTAGGACCCTACTTAAGACCTAGGGTGTGTTTGGTATGAAGGAAAACATTTTCCGGAAAATGTTTTCCAATTTTCTCATGTTTGGTTGGGTTAAATGTTTTGGAAAATGTTTTCCAAATCAACTCATTTTCCTCAAATTTAAGGAAAATGACTTCCCTTCAAAACTTAAGGAAAATATTTTCCAAAACTCTCTTCCAACTTCCAATTAAAAAAAAAATTGTTGAAAAAATCAATTTATTTGGTCCCTACCCTCAAACCAGCACCCCCGCCCAACCACCCCCCCAAAAAAATAAAAATTTTAAAGTTTGTTTTTAAATTAAATATTTTTACCCCACCCTCACCCCTACTCCCACCCCCTACCACCACCCCTCCCAAAAAAATATTAAAAGTTGTTTTTATAAGATATTTCTAATTTCAATTTTTTTTTTTTACACCCCCCAACCCCCACCCCATTCAAAAAAGAAAAAAATTTAAGTTTGTTTAAAAAATATTATTTCATTTTTTCACCCTTAGCTTTGACCCCCCCTACCCAGCCCCCACCACCCCCTACCAGCCCCCCACTCCCCAAAAAAAAAAATTAAGTTTGTTTTTAAAAAATATATTCAACTTCAAAATTTCATTTTTTCACTCTTACCCTCGACCCCCCCCCCCCACCCCCAAAAAAAAAAAATTAAGTTTATTTTTAAAAAATATTTCCGACTTCACAATTTCTTTTTTTCCACCCCTACCCTCAACCTCCCCACCCCGCACCACCCACCCCTACCGGCCCCCCCACCCCAAAAAAAAAAATTTAAGTTTGTTTTAAAAAATATTTTCGACTTCAAAATTTCATTTTTTCCACCCCTACCCTCGACCCCCACCCCCCAAAAATAAATTCAAGTTTGTTTCTAAAAAAATATTTTCGACTTCAAAATTTCATTTTTTCACCCCTACCCTCGACCCCCCACCCACCCAACCCCTACCAGCCCCCCAGCCCCACCCCCCTAAAAAAAAATTAAGTTTGTTTTTAAAAAATATTTTTAACTTTAAAATTTCAATTTTTCACCCCTACCCTCGACCCCCCCACCCACCCCTTAGCCCCCCCCCCAAAAAAATTTAAGTTTGTTTTAAGTAAGTATTTTTAACTTCAAAATTTCAATTTTTCACCCCTACCCTCGACCCAGCCACCCCCCCCCCCACCCACCCCTACCGGCCCCCACCCCAAAAAAAAATTAAGTTTGTTTTTAAAAAATATTTTCAATTTCAACAATTATTTTCTACTCTAGTAAAAATAAAAGAAATTTTTCAAAAACATTTTTCATTCATAAATCAAACACTAAAAATATTTTTTGGAAAATATTTTCTACTCACCAACCAAACATGAGAAAATAAGTCAAAAATCAACTTGTTTTCCAAGAAAACATTTTCTAGGAAAACATTTTCCTTCATACCAAACACACCCCTAGTCAATTTTATTTACTTTTGCAAATTAAGCAACTTTAAAATTAACTTGGAACTTTATGAATGATAGAGTCTATTTGGATTAATTTGTAATATTATGAATCTTATGATATTTTAGACTTCGAACACATGTATATGGACTTTAGATACATTCATATACATTAATTTTGAATACATGAGGTTAAAATTAGGTGCAATTTGTTTTAGATACACTATATCCAAGTGAATTTACATGTATCTGACTCTCTTACTTGACTCTCTCCCTATTTTAGTGTATCTGATAGAAAAAATACATATACCTAGGCATATTTGACTTGAAATTATCAATCAATAAAACAATATATATTATTTCAAACTACAAAAAAATTAATAAATATAGTAGAAATATTTGCATAGTAAAGTAGTTTTTCCATATTTAGGCGTAATCAACACTAGGGATGGGCTATGTGGTTTCGCCATTTTCAAGAATCATCCAATAAACGACTCATTCTGCAATATATATATATATATATATATATCATGAAAATGCTAAAGAAAGCTCAAGTTTGGAGGCATTTCATTGGTGGATCTATAGTATTCCAGCAAATATAAAAAAGACATGTTAAAAAGTGAGATTTGAATTCGGGTGCAACAACACAAAAAGAGCCTTAAGCACCCACCCAAGAGCCAATGTACAAGTCAGATTATTTGGTCGTTGAGTGTGATATGTTAATTTTATACAAATGCCTCTTAATTTCTACACACACACACACACACACACACACACACACACACACACACACACACACACACACATATATATATATATATATATATATATATATATATATATTTTGAGACAAGGTTAATGGGTGCTCGAGTACCTGAAGGACACTACGTGGGTCCGCCCCTGCCAATACACAATCAACTCTGCATAAATCACATGCCTTTATCAAAATAGGATTACCATTCATTATTTTGAGCTTCTGCGTCTAATTTTAACTGATGTGAGATATATGTGCGACACACGAGATATACCTACAGTATTTCATGTTAGTCAATCTGTATTAAATATATATACTAGAAACTTACAGAAACAGTAACTAGTTAAACACAGAATTTAATTAACCAAACTAAACTCAAAATTTCAGAATCTGTAAAATCAGAAAAGGAAAAAGATCAAGTCCATTGAATACACAAAGTGTCCCCTTAAGGAAATTATTCCCCTCTAGTATCCGAGGTTTGAATTGGAATATATCCTCCCGGGATAAAATGATTGGAATATATCCTCCGAGGATAAAATGATCTTACTCACCGTGTATTGATACCCAAAACCTTGGTGTCGGCGAACCACTCAACAGCGTGATAAAATACACGAATTTATTTTGTGCGAGAAAGAAGAAGAAGATCGAAATTTTGTTGATAAAAAATCGAGGAGTAACAGTATTTATAGACAAGAAACGACCATTGATGAAAGGTTCCAAACTTTCAAATGGCCATGTCTGTTCTGAAGCGTTGCAACTCGTTCAGAACAGCCACTACAACGGCGGGAAATTTTAAATTAAAACGAAAGGAAATTTAAATTGTTAAGTTGGTTTTCGCGGATCCGAGTCGGAAAATATTAAATTAATTAATTAATTAAATAATTAATAATCAATTAAAATAAATTTCGTTCAAAAAGAAACTCCACGAACGATTTCCGAATCCGAATCCGAATCCGAATCCGAGCCGAGCGAGCGACGACGACGACGGCGCGAGGGGGGTCCCTCTTTCCAACCCTTTTAACAATTAATATGAGTGTTTCTGTATTTAAACTCTCCTATTTTTCTTTCGCATGTAGATGAGGGACAAATGTCTTTTCAATGTCTTTTCAATAAAGCATAAGAGGACTTTTCTAGTTCTCAACTTTCCAAGTTCCCAACTTTTTCCAAGTTCCTCTTTCATCTTCCCTCTATTTCCCATTAACGCTTGCTACATACCCAACATTTCATTGGTTGATATGTATAATAATTCTAAACATTATTCTCAACTCTCTGCATATATCACATGCAACTTGCAAGTGCCACTTTAGATATCTAATAATAACAAGTAATTAATTCTTTAAACCAAACTCTGAAGTTTCTACTTAATTCATTGGTGGATATATATATACATCTATTGTTCCAACATTATTCTTATTTATAGTAAGAAAATGAAAAGAATGTAGCTGTGAATCACATTGCAGAGCTGCAGCCACTATACAAATGACCAATTAAATATCTTTATCCTAAACCCACCGCCTCTACTACTGTCATGGCAGAATATTCAAGACATATGCCAATTCAAACAGAATTTATATAGCATTGGATTCACTGATCACCAATCACAAATTTAATAAAACACCAATCACGAGCATCGAAAAAAAAGAAGAGTAAATCTATTTTTAACGCTTGAATTATGATATGAAATAAATCCATAAGTTCAATCCATCCTATTTAGTAAAAATACAGATTTATAACCATATCAAACTAATAAATAATGATTTTCTATATTTCGAATTTTTTTTATTGAGAAAGTCCCGACAACACAAAATAATCGATATTGATGGTTGATCTTCCATAAAGTTATTATGAAGGCGTTTCACAACTTTCAAGAGGGCTTGTCCACGGGAGGAGTTCCAGCCTTGGTTTTGACCCTCCAAATTTTCTAGTTACGTGTCATGATCTGATTCGTCTTTTTTATCATGCGAGATTTCCTCGATACAGTAGGTAATATTAATAAAATATCTTTTCCTTGAGTGGAAATTTTGTGAAGGGCAGATAAAGAAGATTTATGAACAAAACATTGGCAGAAGTCATCAGGACACACAAAATGCAAAACAACAAATATAGTCTTTTAAATTTGAAATTGTGGCCAGAATCCATCTACCGCCTAATTAATGCAACAGAATGTACCAAAAACAAAACAAAAAAAATTGCAATAAAATGTGCCAGAACAAAAATTTTTTTATTGCAAAACAAGGCTTGATTTTCACTTTCTCTCTATTTTAATTTTTTCCTAAACAACAGATTTAAATCTGTTCTGATTTTTTCTATATTCAATAATATTACTGCCAAAAAGGTCGTGCAAATATCTGAAAAACATTAGTTATAGTAAGGATTTACATGGACATGACGTCTAATTATAATTTGAAATATTTAAATCTTTTAATAGTCAAGAAAATTCTAGATTTTGTATGGGAAAATTATCAAAACTTCTCCTACTCTTATATAATCTTACCAAATAAACAAATCATAGATTTATAAATCAATAATAGTAGAAACTAGCTATGTTTCGATAAAATCCTCCTACAGAATATGAATAATTTTTTCATATCGAGTATGAGTCTTTTTTTCTCATTCTTAAGAAACTTATGTTCCATATGAATACACAAATAATGTATATATTTGTATAAAAGTTGAATCCCCTTAGTAAAATCTGAGACTCCGCAAATACTTCTTCTCCTAAATTAGTTGAAGCTAAAACTTGTTTGGCTTCATCTTGTTCCTTCAAGAGTAAGGTTGACCCTTGGTAATTTCGAAGTGATATTCTTTACTTATACTATACTGTACTATAGTCTATATTGTTTGATGATCGTATAGCTCGTTCGTATGCCTTACGTTTTTAATTTCTAAATATGTATGTGTCCATTTTTTGGTCTGCTTTTGACTTTTTAATCTCTTTTTACAGTTGGTTACTCTGCTGAAACTGCTTTATCATCATCAACTTAATTCCCCTTACACCACTTTGTCTTTTTTCTTATTTCTACAATTTTTATGACACAAATAATAATCAAATGATTACTGCCAATGTATTATTCAGACTTGGTTCTTTAATAGTGCTCATTTTAGCTTTAAAAATGCTCCTAATTAGCTAAATATTAAGTCCTGTATAATAAAACCCACATAATAAGTAAAACACACTTATCCTAGATCAAACACAATTAATTAAAGTGTAGCAATTAATAAAAGGTAAAACGTAGTCAAAAACCCATATTTCTAGTCTATATATCATCAAAGCTTTGATCCAAATTTAGTGTTTGTTTTTATTTTCCACCTGATGTTCAAAACTCACATTGGAGCCCGATTCAATTTAACACTTTGTTTGGATCGATGGTTGTTATATATTGTTTAATAATGTATCGTATTATATTGTATTGTGCTGTATTGTTTTAGTGAATACAGTGTTTGGATAGATTGTATTGTTCTCCATCGTACATAATGTCATATATCCATAATTTGGATGATAAACCTACAAGAAAAGTAGGTATGAGGTAGAGCTACTATGAAAAAGTAGGATACAAAAGGAAATATGATTTCGATTAAATAATAAATAAATAAAAACAAAATGAGAAGAAAATATTAAGATAACGACGCGATCACACCAAATTGGTCGTTATAAAACAGATCTTTTCATCGTTACCCTAAACGATAGATTTAAACAATACGATACAATCAAATTTAAATAATAATCAAAATAAACATTATATTTAAATTAATAATACAATACAAAAGGAAACGACCATCAAAACAAGGTGTATTAAAATTTTCGAACAAAAAATGATAAACATAAGGTATAATATGATAAACATGTGATTCTTTTCTTCTTTGTTTTTTTTATAAAAAAGGAATAGAAGGAAAAGAAGAAGATAAACATGTGATTAGATTTATGTTTCATATGTGCATATACACACTACATATGTCATTGCACTTGTCACAATATTCATCAAGCAATATAATTCTACAAGCAATTATTGTGACACAATATAATATGCTTAATATATAGAATATACATCTAAGTGATATAGATTCTTTAGAGCTAGAAATAACCAATCTATAGAATGAAACAAAAATGATTTATTCACTCTCTATTTGTATTTGTTTGTTTGGTTTTAACTTAATACTGAATCATGTAGAATATACAAAAACACAAAACATAGTTACTTTTTAAAATTTCCTATCACGTTGAAACCAGACAAATAAAATGAAACAGTTGAAATATTATTGAAGTGAGGGTGTGTGACCATGAGATATACTCATGAAAAGCAAATTAGGAAAGCTTTGTTTCTATCTAGGGACAATAGTCTGTAGGGGATAAGATAATTTTCAATCACAATCAGTACAAAAGCAAGATAGACTATTCCATAAAATCCAGCCAGAATCTGAACTAGTGTACAATGTCCATTTACCTGTCATCGCTTTAACACACAAATATTGTGGTACTCTCTCCATTTTAAAGATTGCAATCTTTTTTACTATGATTTATCTTATGCTTTTAGGAGATTAATCTACAGTGTTCCAAAACTACGAGTGTACGTACTGAAAAGATACAAGAAGAAGGTGACAAGGGATCACTATTTTTTAAGATTATTTTGAAGTGACATTTGTCAGTAGCGGCGGAGCCAACATGTTTAGTTAATGGGCTATGATTTACAATATGAATAGTTATCTCTATAAAGTTATTGAATAAAATTTGAAATAAAGTAGTTGAATTTTATTGGAATGTGACAATCATGTACTATAGTTTTGCCCCTGTTTATCAATGTGTCAACTTTCCTTTTGAATATGTATTTGAATTGAAATTAGAAAATAATCATTATACGTTAAAGAGAGAAAAAAAGTTTGTAGAAGTTAGAAATTGTGTTTGGATAGTTATTATTATGAGTAAATTTTAGGTTTAGCAAACATAAAAATTATATTTATATGTTATAGCAATAGTTTGTATAATAAAGTTTGCTATGGAGCATCAGATTTGTATAAATCGCTGACAGGCCTCTCGTTTGTATAAAAGCGCAGCGATTGTATATGCATATTGGTTAGATAATTGTATATATGTAACTACTATGTATATGTATCAGTGATTGTGTTTGTATATTTGCATAAAATTTGAAGTTGTATACAATTGAATGGAAATAAAACATTTGTATATCAAATCTCTCTCTTTCGCTTTATACATCACAAATTATACATTGTAATTTGTATAATTTGTGTTTGTATAAAGCGAGAAAGAGAGAAAGGCAAAAGAGAAATGGTAGGGGGAGATTTGTAATTGTATAATTATAAGTGTATATGACGAAAATATATGTATATGTATTTGTATATCCAATTTTCTCTCGCTTTATACAAACACAATTTATACATTTGTGTTTGTATAAAGTGAGAGAGGCAGGGAAAAGTGGCGAGCGAGATTCTCTAGGGAGAGAGGCGAATGACAAGTGTTTGCTACGAATTACAATTAAATGAAACTGTGGTTATAAGTACAATTTTCCCTTTTATTAGTTGAAATAGAAAATCCGTAAAAGTTGAAAATATCAAAACGTTTCACTTCAAAAAAAATATATACCTTCTTTTTTTATTTACCATCTTGTGTTTGTTACATACTTCTTGAATCGATTGATTCAGATTCACACTTAAAAATTTCATCTTAAGAATCCTTACTAAATTCTTACGCATTGGCTCGAACCCCACACCTCTAGAGAAGTATGGATGGATATTTGATGAGTTGAACTTTTGTGTCTTTATATGGACTTGAGCTAGTTCTTGAGTTAAATTAGTTTCAAAGTTCATTTCTTATCATAATATCATATTTATATATCAAATTAATCCTAACTAGGCGTGCACACATGAGTTGAGTTCCACATCGGGTGAGATGTGGAACTTCTATCTCCTTGGGATTATAAGCAAACCTAATCTAATAGAATTTCTTTGCTTTATGTTTTTTTAGTTATAAATCATCAATAATAGTTGTGAGTCATTGGTGTGGGGATAGTCATGAACCACTAGTGATAAGAAAACTATATGACTATCTAATAAAAAAAGAGATATTTAGTGGTAGTTGAGTTAATATCGTATCTAAAGCTTTTAACGATATTGCCATGCTCCGAATCTCTATGAAATAAACTGGAATGTTATAATGAAACATTCAACTTGACCATTAAGGCAAAGTCAAGTCTTAACATAAGATAATGACAATGAAAAGACTAAAGAACTAACATCTGACTCTCTACGAAGCCTCTAAAACAACTGAGATGGATGTCGGGACAAATTCCACGAAATCCTAATGATGTAATAAAATAACTGAAAGCAATAAAATGAGTCCCCCGAAATGCAATGAGGCTCACCAACTGACTCTGGAGTGCTCACTGGATCAACGATGCGCTGGATGCTAATCCTAGTTACCTGTGTCTGCATCATAATAAGATGCAGGCCAACTGACATCAGTACATTGAATGTACGAGTATGCGAGATGTAATGCTAAACACAACATAGGCTTGAAACGAATCTAAAGAACTTACCTGGCTGAACTCAACTCAACATAACTGAACTCATTTCAATATAAATCAGTTTAAAACAAGTGCAATATAAGGAAAAGCTATTTAAAACATGATGTCAACTATGTGTGTATGCAAAAATACATATAACTTTGAGATGTATGTAAAAATACAAATAAACTGTATTTAAGAATGCAATTACTTCTGTGGGAGTTTTTCTAAACGACAACTATCACGTAAGAGCTATTGTGATGATACAACGTTTTGTCCACGCTGCCAAGGCCGTCTTATACCTTGCCGAGGTATAGAACCTGAGATACTAAGTGGATCCACTAGTCTATGCTAAAAAGCACTAAAGGAATCATCTAAAAAGTATGACTCTTTTCCACCCATGCTGGCTACATGGTTTATGGGGGCTGTAAGTTGTCTGAACTCTCCCCCATATCGGTGCTCAATACTACTTCCAAAAATGTGATATTAACTATTATGTTTAAAAACATACTTCTTTCTGTAATTTGAGATAATTACTTAAAAACTTGGCTCAAAAGCTATCTTGGAAATCATAGTTTTCTCTCTTGTTTCATTTAGAAAGCGATTACTCTTTTCTGAAAACTAGCGCAAAGGCTCTTTGAAAATCAAGGTTTCCTTTTGTTATTTAAATGTGAAAACATTTTACTCTTTGGAATACATAGTCTCGATATACTTCTTTTGAAGAAATGAACTTAACTCTTTACTCTTTGCTTAGCTTGAAACTTAAGTCTTTAAACAAAGTTAAAACGTTTGTGAAAGACTTTTGAAAACTTTATAAACTTCTCTTGACTTGACTCTTACTTCTCTTGACTTTGATCTTAACTTTTCTTGAATTGGATTATGGATTCAGGGTTCATGATCTCATGTTTATGGATGATTTCATGATGTTTAGATGTACCTTAGAGTACTGGAATCAACTAGAAAGGATATGTAGATTGCTAAGGAACAAGTACTAAAAGGTGGTGAACGAATGGGGAGAACTGGTGTCCCTGGTGCTCTAAGAGGCGCGAGGTGCCAGCCCTCAAAGTTCAGAGACTGACTTGGGAAGCTCTGGCTGGTGCGGCGCCCGAGAGGTCAAAGTTCAAAGAGCCTCTCATGGGTCCCTGAGAGGCGCGACTCCCCAAGCCTCTGTCCAGGTGAACTCCAACTTTTCTTGCTTGTTTTTCATCTCTAAACCCTCTAAACTTCAATGGTTATTTCCCCAAACACTTAGAATAATTTATACCCTCAATATATACTAGATTCAAACCAAAATTACACCTGGAAACATGAATCAAAGCGCAAGAAGCTTCAATAAAACACCCACAAGAATTCAAACGAATTTCATCAAAAACTCAAAGAATTTACTTTCAAATCAAACATATTTAGCTGAATTGAATCATGATTGGCGGGTGGGTGAACTAACCCAATGCTATGTAATCTCACATACCTCGTACGGATCACCCCTTGACGAAATCCACAAGCTAAATTCGACGATCTTAATGAATCTTGGTTTCTCTTCTCCTTTCTCCAGCCCTAGCGTGAAATTCACTTTTTCTAAACTGACTAAAATCTGAATTTACCCTAATTAAACTCTTAAAAACGAATTAATTAGGTTAGGTAAGGAAAAGACCAAACTACCTTTCTAAAATCCGGTTTTAGATTTTTCTTATTCGAACAATCCAACTTCCAAAGGATATAACTCACTCATACGAACTTGGAATCATGCAAACTCAGCGGCGTTGGAAAGATCATTCCAAGATATTTCCTACCATATCTGGAAGTACACCTAACTCATCCTGATCTAGAAGTTATGGCCGTTTGAAGTTGACCAAAACTCAACTTCTTTTAACTTAACAAAATTTCCAGATTTTCATTCTTTCCTAAAATGACTATTTCCAATTATTAGCTTCTTCCCAGTTTATTCAAATTTTGAGATTTTACAATATCTCCCCCTTGGAAACATTCATTCTCGAATGAGATTACTCTTACTAGGCTAAAGGTGTAACATTCAACATTCAGTTCAAGCACCCACAAGCAATTGCAAAACAACATGCCAACTTATAAATAAATACTAAAAAAGGATTAGTGCCTTAATTCGAAACTTCTCCAGATTCGAAGAGATATGGATATCTCTTTTTCATATCCTCCTCAACTTCCCAAGTAGCTTCTTCAACAAATTGGTTCCTCCAAAGGACTTTGACTGATGTTACCTCTTTTGTTCTCAACTTGCGAACTTGACGATCTAGAATTTGAACCAGAATCTCTTCATAAGATAAACTATCCTTGATCCCAATATCTTCAGTTGGTATGATCAATGAATGATCTCCCATGTACTTCTTCAACATAGAGATGTGAAACACCGGATGAATCGCAACTAACTCTTGGGGTAGCTCCAACTCATAAGCTATATTACCTACCCTTTTCGATATTCTGTAGGGGCCAATATACCGGGGACTAAGCTTCCCCTTCTTACCAAATGTCATACCACTTTTCATGGGTGAAACTTTAAGATATACCCAATCATCTACTTTAAACTCTAATGCCCTTCTCCTAATGTCAATGTAAGATTTCTGACGACTCTGCGCCGTTTTCAACCTCTCTTGAATCACTTTCACTTTCTCCATAGCTTAATGAACCAAATCTGGTCTTATCAACCATGCTTCACCAAATTCAAACCATCTTATAGGAGATCTGCATCTTCTCCCATAAAAAGCTTCATAAGGAGCCATTTGGATGCTCGAGTGGTAACTATTCTTGTAAGCAAACTCAATGATAGGTAGGTGATCATCCCAATTTCCTTTGAAAACAATCACACAAGCCCTCAACATATCTTCTAAGGTCTGAATAGTGCACTCTGCTTGCCTATCGGTCTGAAGATGAAAGACAGTACTTAAGTTCACCTTTAAACCCAAGCCTTTTTTGAATGACTTTCAAAACTTGCAGTAAATTACGCACCTCTGTCTGAAATAATGGAGACCGAAACTCCATGAAGTCTTACCACCTCTTAAATATATAACTTAGCATAATCTTTTGTCAAATAAGTAGTCTTTACCGATAAAAAATGGGTTGATTTTGTCATTTTGTCGATAATCACCCAAATAGAATCATGCTGCCTGCGAGACCTTGGTAAACGTGTGATGAAGTCCATATTAATCATCTCCCACTTCCATACTGGAAGTTCTATGTTCTGAGCCAAACCACCGGGCCTTTGGTTCTCTACTTTAAGTTGTTAGCAATTTGGGCACTTAGCAACAAATCCTGCAATGTCCTTCTTCATACTATTCCACCAATACACCTCTCTCAAATCATGATACATCTTTGTGGAACCCAGATGAATGGAATATCTGGAGCTATAAGATTCCTCCATGATCCTCTCTTGGAGTCCATCCATCATTAGTATACACAATCTACCTTGATATCTCAATACTCCATCTCCCCCTTATTCAAAAGCTAATACTTCTTGCTTATGAACATTTGCCTTCAATTCAAGCAAAATTTGGATCTTGGTCTTGCTTTTCTTTTACTTCTGACACTAATGAAGATTCAACCCCATTCATCACCACTACTCCTCCTTCTATGGAATCTATTAGTCGGACCCTTCAGTGTGCAAGTCTATGCACATCTTTCGCTAACTCTCTCTTTTCCTCCTCAACATGGGCAGTACTACCCATAGACAACCTTCTTAAAACATCAACAAGAACATTATCCTTACCTGGGTGTTAAAGAATACTCATGTCATAATCCTTGAGTAATTCTAACCACCTCCTTTATTTGAGATTAAGCTCTTTATGAATGAACACATATTGAAGACTCTTGTGATAAGTGAATTCATCAACATGAACATTATACAAATAATGACGCCAAATCTTCAAAGCAAATACTACGGCAGCCAACTCTAAGTCATGGGTTAGGTAATTCTTCTCATGAACTTTCAACTGTCTAGAGGCATAAGCTATGACTTTGCCATTCTACATTAACACGCAACCCAAACCAACTCTAGACACATCACAATAGACAACAAAGCCTTGCGTACCTTTTGGTAAGGTCAAAACTGGGATAGTAGCCACCCTCTTTTTCAATTCCTAAAAACTTTTCTCACAAGTTTCAAATAATTGAAACCTCACTGTCTTCTGAGTTAACTTGGTGAAAGGGGATGAAATAGATGAGAAACCCTCTACCAACCTTCTATAATAACCAGTTAATCCTAAGAAATTCCTAATATCAGTTGGAGATGTAGGTCTAGTGCCAATTATGCACTGCCTTAATCTTCTGGGTATCAACTTTAATTCCTTCTCCAGACACAATGTGGCCTAAGAATGCCACATACTCAAGCCAAAACTCACACTTAGAGAACTTGGCAAACAACTCTCTATCTTTTAAAGTCTACAGAATTATTTTGAGATGACTAACATATATTTCTTCATTCCTTGAATAGATTAGTATGTAATCCATGAAGACGATAACAAACATATCTAAATAAGGTTGAATACCCTATTCATAAGGCCCATGAATGTTACAGGCGCATTGGTCAAACCAAAGGACATGACCAAAAACTTATAATGACCATAACGGGTTCTGAAAACTGTATTTGGAATATCACATTCCCTTACCCTTAACTGATAGTAGCCAAATCTGAGATCTATCTTACAGAAACAAGTGGCACCTTGAAGTTGATAAAAAAGATCATCAATCCTTGATGGAAACCTTGTTCAACTGACGGTAATCTATACACATCTTAAGGAAACCATCTTTCTTTCTCACTAATAAGACCGGAGCACCCCAAGGTGAGACACTTGGTCGAATAAAGCCCTTATCTAAGAGATCATTTAGCTGCTCTTTAAGCTCTTTCAACTCTGCTGGTGCCATTCTATATGGCGGAATAAATATAAGACGAGTATCTGGGAGAATAACTATATCGAAGTCTATCTTTCTCTCAGGAGGGACTCCGGGTAGATCATCTGGAAAGACCTCTGGAAACTCTTTTACTACTGAAACTGACTGAATAAGAGGTATCTTAATACTCGAGTCATTAACTCAAAGTAAGTGATAGACACACCCCTTAGAAACTAACTTCCTTGCCTTAAGGTACGAAATGAAAGGACCCTTAGGCAATGCTGAACTACTTTTCCACTCCAAGACTGGCTCATTTGGAAACTGGAACTTGACAACTCGATCGAGATCTACAATCAACTGAGGCATCACTAGCATGAATCCAGTCCATACCAAGAATGATATCAAAATCTACCATGTCTAACTCAATTAAATCATCCATAGTACTCTTGTGATTAACGAAAACGGGACAATCACGATAGACTCTCTTTGCTAGAATAGACTCACCAACAGATGTAGAAACACTGAATGGTTCACTAAGTTGCTCAGGAATAACATCAAAATTCATAGTAACATATGGAGTTACAAAAGATAAACTCGCTCCTGGGTCTAGCAAAGCATAAACGGTAAAGTCAAAGACTTGGATTATACCAGTGACAACATCTGGCGAATCCTCTTGCTCTTAGCGACTATTGATAGCATACAAGCGGTTTGTTTCTCCACCAGTACCGAAAGTAACCCCTCTAGGTGCAGCTCTGTCTGGTGGAGCAACCGAAGAAGACTGGGCTCTATTGCCCTCATTACAATTACCCTGTTTATTCTTTGGACATTCTCGCATGAAATGACCATTCTGACCACACTTGAAACAACCAGTGGAGCCCTCATGACATGTACCTGAGTAGTTTCTAGCACACTTAGTGCAGGCATGAGGCTTACTACCCCCTTGCGCCATGCTACCCTGAGAATACGCAGGCTTAGCTTTGAAATTCTGACTATTGTACTCACCTTTGTTCTTAGGTGCAGGTGCACTAGCAGATGATGGGCAGGTCCCTTTTGTTTCTGTTGGAAGGATGACCGGTTGGCATTACTTTTCTGCTCTACGGACTCATCCCTGTCTTAACTCTCTTGTTCTTAGACTCTTCCCTATTCCTCAACTTCTCTTCATCAACCTGATGCACACGTACCATTAACCTTAAGATATCCATTTCTCTTATCAACATTGTAGCCCTACCTTCCTTACTCGATAGACGAGCCAGTCCAACAACAAATAAGCTCATTCTACTCATCATGTCCGCAACCATTTCCGGAGCATATTGGGATAGTTAGGTGAACTTCAACCCATACTCATAAACACTCAAATAATCTTACTTAAGTGTGAGAAACTCTCGTACCTTAGCCACTTTTAGTTCTCGGGGAAAGGATCCCCCTCTAAGAAAGCCTCCTCAAAACAAGCCCACGCAGGTGGTGCATCCTCAGCTCTACTCTCTTTCCACTGTTCAAACCAAGTCCTAGTAACATTCTTCAGTTGATATGCAACTGGTTCAACTCGCTCGGTATTGGCAACATACATAACCTCAAATACCTTTTTCAGTTTCTCAATAAAATTCTTCGGATCCTTAGTAGTGCTCAAACCCGTAAAACTTTGAGGATTCATCCTCAAGAACTCTCGGATCCTAGAAGTATCAACCACTTCCTGTCTAGCTCCTCTTTGTTGCCCAACTTGGTTGGTCACAACTTGGCTCAATATCCAGATAGCCTCACAGAACTCAGCATTGGTTACTTTTCCTTGAGGTTGCACTTCAGGTGCATTTGGAAACTCTTGTTCCTCATCATTATGTCTAGCAGGACGACCTCTGACAGCTCTTCGTGGAGGCATGATTATCTTAAAACATGCGTAAACATGAATTAGAAGGAAACCTTTTTTTAGAGATCAAACTCTAACGCACGAAATGAGTGTGAAAGAAGTGAGGAAATTTCCTAAGTGTTACAGCCTTCTAATTATAGATGTGGTGCGCTTCACACCGATAACTAGGACTCTACGGACACGACTTCATAGACTCCCTAGGACTCTTGAACTCTTGCTCTGATACCAAGTTTGTCATTCCCCGAGCCTACATTTTGGGTGGGACTGACACTCGAGAACCACTGCTGGCCCCAAACGAGCCCTTGGCCTGACTTACTTACTCAGCGGACGACATAATTCAACAAAGTCAAGTCTATAAAATAAACTGGAATGTTATAATGAAATATTCAACTTGGCCATTAAGGCAAAGTCAAGTCTTAACATAAGATAATGACAATGAAAAGACTAAAGAACTAACATCTGACTCTCTACGAAGCCTCTAAAACAATTGAGATGGATGTCAGAACAAATTTCACAACATCCTAATGAACTAATAAAATAACTGAAAGCAATAAAAAGGAGTCTTCTGGAATGCAAGGAGGCTCACCAACTGACTCTAGAGTGCTCAGTGGATCAACGATGCGCTGGATCCTGATCCTAGTTACCTGTGTCTGCATCATAACAAGATGCAGGCCAACTGACATCAGTACATTGAATGTACGAGTATGCGAGTTGAAATGCTAAACACAACGTAGGCTTGAAAGGAATTTGAAGAACTTACCTGACTGAACTCAACTCAACATAACTGAACTTATTTCAATATAAATCAGTTTAAAACAAGTGCAATATAAAGAAAAGTTATTTAAAACATAATGTCAACTCTGTGTGTATGCAAAAATACATATAACTCTGAGATGTATGTAAAAATACAAATAAAATGTGTATTTAAGAATACAATTATTTATGTGGGAGTGTCTCTAATTGACAACCATCACGTAAGAGCTATTGTGATGATACATCGTTTTGCCTCACTCTGTCAGGGCCGTTCTATACCTTGCTGAGGTATAAAACCTGAACTACTAAGTGGATCCACTAGTCTATGCTAAAAAGCACTAAAGAAATCATTTAAAAAGTATGATCCTTTTCTACCCATGATGGCTACATGGTTTATGGGGGTTGTGAGTTGTCTGAACTCTCCCCCATATCGGTGCTCAATACTACTCCAAAAAATGTGATATTAGGTCTTATGTTTTAAAACATATTTCTTTCTCTGATTTGAGATAATTGCTCAAAAACTTAGCTCAAAGGCTATCTTGGAAATCATAGTTTCCTCTCTTACTTCATTTAGAAAGCAATTACTCTTTTTTGAAAACTAGCTCAAAGTCTCTTTGGAAATCAAGGTTTCCTTTCTTGTTTAAATGTGAAAACATTTTACTATTTAGGAATACATAGTCCCGATATACTTCTTTTGAAGGAATGAACTCAACTCTTTACTATTTGCTTAGCTTGAAACTTAAGTCTTTAAACAAAGTTAAAACGTTTTGAAAGACTTTTGAAAACTTTATAAACTTCTCTTGACTTTGATCTTAACTTTCCTTGAATTGGATTATGGATTCAAGGTTCATGATCTCATGTTTATGGATGATTTCATGATATTTAGATGTACCTTAGAGTGTTGGAATCAACTAGAAAAGATAGGTACATTGCTAAGGAATAAGTACTAAAAGGTGTGGAACGAATGGGGAGAACTGGCGTCCATGGCGCTCTGAAAGGCGTGGGGTGCCAGCCCTCAAAGTTCAGAGATTGACTTGGGGCGCTCTGGCTGGCGTGGCGCCTTAGAGGTCAAAGTTCAGAGAGCCTCTCATGGGGCTCTGAGAGGCGCGACTCCCCAAATCCCTGTCCGGGTGAACTCCGACTTTTCTTGCTCGTTTTTCATCTCTAAACCCTCTAAACTTCAATGGTTATTTCCCCAAACACTTAGAATCATTTATACCCTCAATATGTACTAGATTCAAACCAAAATTACACCCAAAAACATGAATCAAAGCGCAAGAAGTTTCAACAAAACAACCCAGAAGAATTAAAACGAATTTCATCAAGAACTCAAAGGATTTACTTTCAAATCAAACATATTTCGCTGAATTGAATCATGATTGGCACATGGGTGAACTAACCCAATGCTATGTGATCTCACATACCTTGTAGGGAACACCCCTTGACGAAATCCACAAGCTAAACTCGACGATCTTGACGAATCTTGCTTTCTCTTCTCCTTTCTCCTCTTTTCTCCTTTCTCCAAGCCCTAGCGTGAAATTCACTTATTCTAAACTGACTAAAATCTGACTTTACCCCAATTAAAATCCTAAAAATGAATTAATCAAGTTGGGTAAGGAAAAGACCAAACTACCCTTCTAAAATCCGGTTTTAGACTTTCCTTATTCGAACAGCCCAACTTTCAAAGGGCATAACTCACTCATACAAACTTGGAATCGCGCAAACTCGCCGGCGTTGGAAAGATCATTCCAAGATCTTTCCTACCATATCTGGAAGTATACCTAACTCATCCTGAGCTAGAAGTTATGGTCGTTTGAAGTTGACCAAAACTCAACTTATTCTAACTTAATAAAATTTCCAGATTTTTATTCTTTCCAAAAATGACTATTTCCAATTATTAGTTTCTTCCTAGTTATTTCAAATTGCGAGATGTTATAAATATTTATATAAAGTGTTGATTATAAACACTCATTCTGCTCATCCTCTAGTGTTGGTACATATCTGACTTGTTCTTGGTACAAAGAGTCAAAGACATGTCATGTTCTATTTTTTGCAAATTTCTAAATACAACAAACAAGTGATGTACTTTGAATTAAAAAAAAAAAAGTCATGTTGAAAATTTTAATTTATGAATGTACGTTTGGTGGTATATATTATGGCAGAAAACTTGAAAACGTTATGCTAAATGTAAAATGAACCGCACTTCATCCAATTTTATCAAAATACAAGCCAAATGCTATGTTTAGTACAATGAATTTGGCCTATAAAAAGATAGACCTAAGTGGAAATTCTATTGATAATTACGCTGCATGCCTCGTTGGAGCCACAGTAAGTTGCAATTTTGTCTTTGTGTGTCAGGCTTTCAGTGCTAGATCCAAGTTGCTACAAAAGTTTGAAAAATAAAAAAATTTAAACTTTCTTAATTATTGAGTCAGCTTTATTTTTTAATTTTTTTAAAAAATTAAATTTTTTATATATAATGTAATTTTTTATCGAGGCAAACCCTGATATCTCCTCGATACTATTCCATGGTCCATTCCCTTTGCGTCAAATTCAGCACCACAAAATAAGGGGAGAAGAATAGTGGGTGCTGTATTTGTTTTTAAGGTATAAGACAAACCGCTATTTTATGTATTAATGACGGCTCAAGTATCCCCACTCTCTGCTTTCAACAAAGATTTACATTATTATTATTAGGATTTATTAGGATAAATTATCTTATTAGACATACATTACTACTATATATACTAATATTAATAAAATTAATTATTTATGTATTTTGAAAATCCTCAATTACTCTTATAATTAAGGAAATCAGTTCCAACCAATTAATTTAAATAAATAAATTTTGTATCTCAATTTTAAAATTCGGCAGATACTGCATGTATCTCATGGATTCAGACTCATGTATCCTAAGCATAAAATATGGTACGGGAAGTAATATTTGAAACTATTGAGAATCTTAATAATTAAGACCTAAACTAGTGGGATTTATGTGATTTGCCCTTAATATTATAATGGAAAAGAGTTTGATATATCCTTTTAACTTTTTTCACTTTTCGTTTTAATTTTAAGATATATCAAATACTTTCTCTTTCTCTAATTACTTATCAACTTTTAAATTGACACACCTATTAAGAAAATAATGATTGATATAGTGAGTTTCTCATTTTACCCCTATTAATTATAAAGTGGATGAGTTAAAAACTTAAGAGTTTCAACAAGTTCCATATTTTTCAAAATAATTAATTGAAGATATAATATGTATAATAAAATTGATCTTTTTTTATTTGTCAAAATGGATAAATAATTAGGAACAATTAAAAAAGAAAAAGTGGACAAGCAATTAGAAACAAAGAATTGAGTATATTGATTGTGTACAACTAATCTATATATACTATACTTATATTATATTATTATTTTTTATCCTTCATCTTTTCAATGAAGTTGAAGGACGTCAAGTGTTGAAATCGACAAGAAAGGAGCTTTCGACGGACATGTACCCAAGACAAGCTAATCAAGCCTACAAGACCTATTATTTTGTGCGAATTTTTTTCATTTTAGATAAAATCTAACTTGTTACATTTTTCATTTGTTTTGTATAGATTTTTATTTAATATAGAGTAAATTAAATAAAGTTAGATATAGAAGAGGTGATGTAGTATGTCTCTTTGATCAAGAACCATATTTATCTTTTTTCTCCTGGGAAAATGCACAAGTACCCTCCAACCTATGCCCGAAATCTCAGAAACACACCTAACTTTTACTAAAGTCCTATTACCCCCCTGAACTTATTTTATATATAGTTTTCTACCCCTTTTTGTCCTACGTGGCACTAACCTGTGGGCCCAGTGCGTGTTGACAATTTTTTCAAGGATAGTGCCACGTAGGCCGAAAAGGGGTAGAAAGTTATATATAAAATAAGTTTGGGGGGGGGGGGGTAATAGGACCTTAGTAAAGGTTAGGTGTGTCTCAAGGATTTTGGGCATAGGCTGAGGGGGTACTTATGCATTTTCCTTTTTTCTCCTTTTTTAACTTTTATTTGGTTATCCTTTTTATTTCATATAAATCTAAATATTAGATATTTATTTATTTATTGTTTTAAAATAATTTCTACTATATTTCTATTATTATTGTTATTATTATTATTTTTATTATTATTATTATTATTATTTATAATAATTATTATTATACACAAATAAATGTGTTAATAACTACTTCCTCCGTTCATTTCTATTGTTTATTATAAAAACTTATATGTTTCAAAATTTGCTACTCTACGTATAGGCTTATAACTATTCATTATTATACAATTTAAAAGCCTAAATAATTATCACTCCAATCATTCCTTTCTTTTATGAAGAATAAAAAATATATTAAATTAAATTAGTCCCCCCTCTCTCTCTCACACAAACACACAATGGTGATTGATTATCTTTTCTTACAAATTATTTGTATCATTTTCTTGTAATATATGATGCCAAGAATTTTGAAGATTTGGTTGAATGATTAAAAAAAAGTGTTTGATAAATAAAGACTAATTTTCTTTTATTAAATTTATGATATAAGTTGTTTAGTCATATATTATTACTTTTATGATAAAGTATGGACAAAAATAAATCCTTATTGATTTTGGTATTATTAAAATTATGTATTTTATCTCACCAAATTTAAAAGGAAAAAAATCAATATGTAAATGTATTTTTTCAATAGCGCAGACGCGAACAAGATCACTAGTTAAATATATATATTACATAATATATTGATTGTAAATAACTAATATATATATACACACACGAGAGTAGCGGTGTATGTATGATTTTTTTTAAGTAGTGTCGATATTTAAAAATTAATAATTGATATAATAATATTATATTAATAAAAACTATTGAAAATGTACTAATAAACCATAAATCAAGTAAACTACTTTAACTCTCCTCGACGCAATTGATTTGTTTTTGCCTAATTTGACTAGTAATAGGATGTTGGAGGTTCGAATCCCTTAAATTAAACCACCCTTGAAAATGCCTCAAAAATAAAAGTCAAATTCCGTCTTGCTGGGCTCGAACACAGCCACGCTGAAAAGATTGACATTTCCGTCTGCGCTGCAAACCAACGAGCAAAGAAGCACAGACGTCCAAATAGTGTCATTAATATTATTTATAGTAATATCTTTTCTTTTCTAGATTTTTTTGTATATAAAATACTTAATTTTTTCAACGAAGCAGTTTCGATTAACACCCCTTGACATAGAATGAGTTCTCCCCTGTACGAGGGGCTGAAGTCTTGGAATATCTACACCTTCTCACAATCTATTCTGTGCCCAGAGTCACCTTATCCTAAAGAGTGTCAAATGACATTCACCGCTAATCAATTAGATTAAGAATTTAATTTTTATGTATATATTTAATAGGTTTACTCCCTTATTTTATTTTACGCGTATTTACTTTTTGATATTTTGATACATTTTAATAAATTTTTTAGCTATATATCATCGAATGAGATAATATAGTTTAGATTATCATATAAAATATTTATTCAACGTTCTGTGAGAATCACCATCACCTAATTTAGTAAAATATTTATTGTCTTTCTCATTTCTCATCATCAACTAATTGTTATATATATATATGGGAAAAATGATAAATATATCCCCGAATTATTGTAAATGGTATGTAGATACCCTCCGCCATACTTTTGGGACATTGATGCCCCTGCTGTCTAAAAACTAGAGCAAATATAACCTTTATATTAACTGACATACACGTGTCATAATCTTATCCACTAACCTGATATTTATTAAATATCGGATCGACGGATAAGATTGCGCCACATGTCCCTATTTAGTCTTCCGTTAGAGTGAAGGACATATATGCTCTAGTTTTTGAACGGCATGGGCACCAATGTCCAAAAGTATGACGAAGGGTATCTGCATATCATTTACGATAGTTCAAGGTTATATTTGTCCTTTTTCCATATATATTGAAAAGAAAAGGAGTATATAATATGCCTTCTTTTCTTTCAATACTAGCTACTATTCGGAAGTGCATTAAAAGTAGCAAGAAGAAAGCCTAAGCACAAACGTTGTTCGTTCCTTTCATTAAGTAGGTAAAGTAGCGTGGATAGTTGTCATGGACATAAAATCGATTAATATTTTTGTATCTTGTATTTATCTTTACTCTTCCGAATTCCAATTTATTTGATTGTTTGAACTTATAACTTGTATAGAAATTTGTAGTGTTTAATCCGTGAGCTCTTAATTGTGCCTCGTTGTTTGAATTTTGATCCATTTTCTTAATTTTGAGGACTCTGATTTATAATTGTAGGAGAGAGAGTTGTAATAATGACAATCTGTTTTCGACTAATTAATAAGATTGAAGTAAAATTGCAACATTTAATTGACTCGAGAACATTTTTTTGACATGATTTTATTAACTCTTTCATTTGACTTGGTGTGCCACGCCATTTGAGAAATGGCACCAAATTGGGTCTATGGGATAAAATGAATATTGAGGTTAACAAAATAGGCTCATCATTTATAGCTCAGTTAAATGGACTGGATTGAACTTTAATTAAATTTATTTTTATTACACTTATATAATTAATCCAATTACATCGACTAATATTATTTATTTGATCTAATATATTTTAAATTTAGAATTTCATTCAAATTATTTTTAAAATTAAATGCGATCAAATTTTGAGTGATTTCAAAGTTATTCTTGTTGTTGTTATTATACGGTGTGTCCTCAACCGATTTCACTTAACGTCACTTATTTTACCTAATATATGTTGTCATAAAAAATATTGAATAATTTTACTTACCAAACTTAGGTTGATATAAAAACAGATTACTTTGCATTTCTGCTAAGATTTTACCCATATTTGGTTTTTACATCAAATTATCTAAATTTTATGGTTATTTTTACATCAAATTATCTAAATTTTATGGTTAAGTGATAATTAAAATATTATGATTAAGTGATTAAAATATTATTGTGAATTAATATATTGTAATCAGTGATAATGATATATGTGAAGATATGGATACACTTTATTTGTTAAAATATTGATATATTGACATTTTTAATAATTATTTTAAAGTGTAGATGTTTTCAATAATTATGTTAGAGATTTGACTAGTTAGCTAAAAATCTATGAGTATCCATCCACCAAGAGTGGATATAAATCTCCAAAAATTGAATTACAAAATCAAATTAAGATTTATCGTATTGGAGTTTGATTTCTATACTGGACTTGTAGACACATAAATTTTATTGGATTAAATTCACACTAAATTTGGATTAAATTCATACTAAAGTTGATTAAATCCATATTTATTTGGATTGAATGATTAATTTGGGATTTATAAATAAATAAATTCATTTTATTTATTCTAATACAAGGTTCATTTCACCTCAAAACCCAAACTCATGCCTTGTGTTACAATGACTAGGCTTCCAAGACCAACAAGATGACGTCATGTGACCAAATGATGTGAGTCCTATTCAAATTCAAGAATCAATCATATCTGTCAAGTGTCAAAATGACATATTTTGGTCAATCATAAGCAACCTTGTCTATCCCCTACAATTTTATAAATAGGGGATAAACATTGTAACGACCTATTTCCGTTGTTATAGAAAAGCCAATGGGGAAAAATTTTGAACCAAAAAACTTTTTTGTAGTAACTTGAAATTTCCTAACCTAGTCCAAAATTGGATGAAATCAGAATCATGTGAGTCTAGGGAAATCTGGTAATGATTGGTGGATTTAATAAGGAATTTGATTGCATGAGTAGATAGCTAAGACGTTGAAGAATTTGTACGACTTTACGAAATCAAATTCGGGAAAGTAGAACTCACGAAACTGATCTTAGCGTGAATGAGTATTTTCTGAGTGTCATGGGACGAAGGTGTGTTGTGCAAGCCACTGTGACGGGATTATTCCCACCAAGGTGGGGCTGCGTGGCGGTATGGTGGCCGCCATAGTGGGCCAGTCGGAAATAAACCCCAATAACGCCATTATTCTGCAATATTCGTTTTTGAGATCTAGGAGACGACCCCAGGTGATTCTTGGCAGTTTTTCTCCATTCTTGAGGCTAAATGTAAGGTTTTTGCTCCCCGAATCCATTTTTCAATTCCTACAACTTAGAACCTCGATTATATATTGTTGGGGGAGGGTTTTGAACTGTTTTGGATGGTGGGAAAAAGCCCTAGTTGCACCTTAGGATAATAAGTTGGGTCTTGGGTTATTGGGTTTGTCATAATCCACGTAAATTAGACCGTAATTATTGATCCCCGTATTGAATTGTTGTTTGTAGACCTAGAGCAAGCGGAATGAATCCGAAAAGGGAAGAAT
Organism: Solanum commersonii; assembly: GCA_029007595.1. Classification (NCBI taxonomy): domain Eukaryota; kingdom Viridiplantae; phylum Streptophyta; class Magnoliopsida; order Solanales; family Solanaceae; genus Solanum; species Solanum commersonii. The sequence continues at coordinate 3,500,921 of JAJTWQ010000058.1, forward strand.
CAAGTTTCTTAGGAGAATTCAAGCTTTGTTCGAGATAGGTGATAGTTGTGATTTCATGTAGGTGTGATATATGTTAGTAATTACTTCGTTTTAATGCATGTATGTATGCAAATGTTGCATTATTGATCACACTAATCGTAAATGAGTATGATTGAATAATTGTATGCCATGAATCAACACTTGATTGTATGATTATGAGAATGTACATTGTGATTGCGATTATGGCTTGTTGAATGGATCGAGTGTTACGTTCCAACACACTAACTTGAATTGGGTGCCACGTTTTGACGCATATATGGGATCGAGTGTCATGTTCGGCACACTAACTTGGATTAGGTACCACGTACCGGTACACTAACAGTTTGGGTGTGAGTTCCATGAGAGGACTATTGACTTGTCATATTGATGTATTTTGAGCATGTGGATTTGTGCGTTGTTCGTAAGTGATAATTGATATTGTATATGTTCGGGGTATGCATGTTTATTACTGTTGTAATGACTTATATATGTTTCATTTATTGGGATATCCGCGTAATCTTACCAGCATACTGTGATTGTGTATTGATACTGCACTTGCTCTTTCTTTGTTGAGTACAGGGCATCTTCAAGCGGCTACTGACAGACCTCGTCTAGAAGATTAGTGATCAATCGAATTCAAGGGTGAGCCAGTTCTTCCGAGCTGCCATGAGTTCTCTTTTTGTTTACATCCACATCTTCGGACTCAAACTAGTACTTAGGTTTTCTTATGTTTAATTGAGTTGTACCCATTTCCTTTAGACTTATAATCCTTGTTAGAGTTTTGGTACATCGACTTTCAGGTTCTAGGCGTTATTTCCGTAATCGTTTGATTAAGACTTTTGGAGTTTATGTGAAACGACCCCAAAAATGCCCGAAAATGTACTTCGAAAACACCTAAAATTGTAATTTCCATATATCTCAAAATTCGTGCATCATTTCGGAAATTCGACTTCATATTCTTATTCAGGGGGTCAAATTGAGTGGAAATGGGTCTAACCCGAATTTTAGAGCAACTGTATCAAAATTCGAAAATCGCAAAAATGCGATTTTGAGGGTCAGCTTTAAAGGGGCATATCTCTTAGCACACAAGGAACTGGAAGGAGCTCAAACTATCAAAATTAAAGCTCTGTGAGTTAGCTTTCCAACGCAATTTGTTTCACCTCATTCGGAGTTCGGACGAAGAAGTTATACCCATTTTCGTAAAATCTGTCTGGCAGAAAATGCAATTTTCAGTAACCGAAAACACTGTTCACCCGCCTCATTTTTTTTCTAAGTGTTGGGACGTTTTTTTATAAAAAGGGGACATATCCATACTTAGTCATTTAACTTCAAAACACTCAAAAACACTCTCTAAACCCTCTTCAAAAATTCCACCAAGATCATCCACCAAATTCAAGAATCCCAAGCTTTAATTCCGGATTCAAGATTCAATCTCAAGCAATTCTCCATTCCAATCTTCATCAAGAATTCTCCAAAGTTGAGGTATGTGGGTTTGATTGTGGAAACCTTACTTTCCACAAGTCCAACCATTTATTCTCTATTACAACTTCAAGTTTGTGGGTCCTTATGTTTATTTATGAACTCTTGAGTATGGAATCACTACTACACACCCTATTAAGGTCTATCTTGCATATTATCATGAAATGGTATTATTATGTGATGTTTATGGTTTTCATGCCTCCATGATCAAATTATGAATGTTGTTATATATGTATATATATGTACGTTGTTGGTGGGCTGTTTTATATGGATTTTGAAATTGGTGGGATTTAGCACTCTTGAAACACTTGATTTTATTTACATGAACAAGTAGCCCACCATATGTTTGATAAAATGTCATTTATAGGATTCTTATGAAATGGAAGGTTCAATGTACGTCATATGAGTCGGATGATTATATAAATATTGAAATGATGATGAAATAGATACATGTATATGATTTTCTCTATATAGTGTGTGAGTCGACCAAGCCTAGTACGGGGGGTAGTAGGCCCGTATAACCGTATCGAGGGGTTGGTACCTTGGTTGCCTAGTACGGGGGGTAGTACGCCTTGGAAATACTATATTGATGGTCACTCACTACACATATACTATGCCCTACTAAATATGATTTTTATATAAGCATCATTATACATATCATCTCATTAATATGTTATCTATCGGGTACGATTATGCATTTTGCCTATGATGTCCATCCATTATTGCATTGCATTGCATCCCATATACTTAGTACATTCAAATGTACTAATGCATACTCTATGCCTACATGATGTCACCATGTAGGGACCGGAGCACCGTCTGACCATCCTCCTCCGCGTGGCTAATTCGATTTTCTAGTGAGCTTATTGGTGAGTCCTCCATCCCGGGGACGTTGCTTATGATCTCATGCTATGTATAAGACTTTTCCTTTTTAATTATATTTTGACTATGAGGGTGAGCTCGGTAGTTTGTCTCGGCCCCCGCTAAGTATCCATGTTTAGAGGTGGTGTTGGACAAGTTGTGTATTATGTTTGAGCTTGACTCATCTATGGTATTTATGTATTATTCTCTTTTTCTCTTGCTCCCTTAGTCCCAATTTCCCCTTGATTATGCTTATCGCTTATGGTCATTTTAATTGCTTCCGCGACTAAGGATGTGTAATGATATGCTATGAGGCTTGTTTGGGGCTCCCTCGGGTTTCCCCATTCGCCGGTCACGTCTAAGCCCTAGGCTTGGGTCGTGACATTATGGGAACTCTATTTTTCCTTTAGTATTTAAATATGCTTCTGTAACTTTAAATGCCTTAGTTTTTGGGTGAGTTGTTTAGTTTGAGTTGTAGTAATGGTTCTCCCACCGGAGGGTTAGTGTGGGTACCAATCACGACGGTCTGGGTTGTGACAAACATGACATTCAAGGACATTCTGAGAACGCTTCTAACAACACTTCAACAAGCATTCTGGATTGAAGAAAGTTACAACATCAACTACATAGCTCTTCGAAGGAGTGGTCAACAAAGTTGTTCTTGGAGATTGACTTGAAACAACAAAGTGTCGCCCAACGTTTCCGGAGATCAAACACATCTCAAGGAGGTCTACATCATCCTACATTCGAGAAACACGCTACTACCAGCCCTCGAATCACAGAGAATTATTAGGAGAGAAGAACCAAGAGAACAATAGAATTGTACTCTTGAGATTCATTAATAAAAATCACATTTTTCTTTTACTTATTTTGATTACAGTTAATTTTCAGTGCTAGGAAAATTTGTTGTGAACAATATGAACTTTCAAAATTTGATATTTGATATCTACTTTTAATTATTGAAACAAAACTTTGAAATACTAAAGCAAATATTGAATGCTTACCTCTAGTTAATGAATTATTTACCATATATGTGGACAACAGTATTAAGGAGTAATTGGAATGTCTTGAATAACCTATGCCGATAAATTCATAATGTTAGAGTTGAGAGCGGAGATCTAACCTCTATATGTCATGATTCCTTAAAAGAATAGTACGTTAATTATAATACTATCTTATCAAAATAATTTCTCCTTTGATACATAATACTGTAAGAATGTTTAATTTATTGAACCAAACATATTTGATATCTACTTTATCAATTATCAAAATCGAACTTTGAAAACACTGAATACCCACTTCTAATATTTACAAATAAAATAATTAAAAATATATATTTTCAATTAATAACTAGCAATTATTAAATATCACTAGATTTAAAATTAAAATTTATCATAAGCAGAGAAACCAAATATATTATTATATATAGCAATAAAGAAGAAAGAAAATAAAGTAGAATACTCCATGCTAATATAATAACGAGAGGACAACACAAAGTAGAACATAGGCCGGCAAAAACGTCCTCCTCCCAACATTTCCATTGTCCTCTTCTCTCTTTTATATTTATTTATTTCAACAAATTAAGATAATTGTATTTTTTTATTTATTAATATAAATTAATAAAAAAACAAATTTAAAATTTCATAAAATTATTTAATAAGATCAACTTTTTTGATTTTTCACGTGGTGTTCGATATCTACATTGGAATCTAACTATTTCGAATTCGCACCACATAGAGTCCCATTAGGGGGAAACGCTCCTAATTGAAGATTTTTCATACTAAAGGATCAAATTCGATACATTACGCGTCACGTAGAGTCTCATTCAGGGAAGTACTCTATATAAAGAATTTTTTCATACTCATGAATCGAACTTGAGACCTTTGATTAGGGAACGAGCAGTTCATCCACTACATCACATTTGTTAATGTTAAAAAGATTAATTTTATAAAATACATATCTAATAAAAAATTAAGAGATTTTAAATACGTAGAGATCAAATAATACGAAAAAGAGATGATAGTATATATTATCAAGTAAATATATAATAAATATATGACGACAAGATGTATTAGAAATATTAAAGTTCAGAACTGGTATATCGATAGCCATGTTGGTCATAAGAATATAAACTGTATCACGTATCAGGTAAAAATGTATTTTAAAATATATATTTTTTGTTCAATGGAATTATTTTTCACCAAGTCGAAATAATTAACTACATTAATTAACAATTTCTTTCAACGAACATACAAATATTTGACCCCCAACATTAAAAAAACGACATAGAAATATTAAAGTCAGTTTTTAATAATCAAAATTTAATAAGTATCTTTTCCATGCTTAGTGCGTAAGGTATTACGTAATATTTAACTTATACATAGCGATAGTGCAAACGAGATAACTAAAGTAATATTTACGGTGTCAATAAATAGTAAGAAGTTAAATTTATTTTTTCAGCTTTCGTTTGTTTATAGATTTTGAAATTTAAATTAAAATTTTTGAAATTGTATTTAAATCTGTATTATATTTGATTTTTTTTTAGAAAAAAATTATGAGTAAAAGTTTTCAATCCAAAAACTATTTGAAGATAAATATTCAAAATCTATACTCAAATGCTAATACAATGCCTATCAACAATGACGGGGTTAGAAACTCAAATAAAAAGATTAAAAAAAAATCTTATGCAAGGAGGATTAATTCAAATAAATAACTAAAGTAATATTTACGACATTAATATATAAAGTAATTAAACCTACTTTCTTACTTCAGTTTGATCATAGATTTTAAAGTTAAAATTTATTAAGTTATGATCTTATATTTTGAAGTTGTATTTAGATATGCGTTATATTTGCAAAAAAAATAATTAAAATTTAGTGAATAACGAATCCCATGAAAAAAGTTTGAAGAATAAATATGATCAAACAAATATTTAAAAATAAAATTTTAAAATCAAAATCAAAATCTACAATCAAACACTCACGTTTTTGAAGTTGTGATTTTTAAATTTTAAAATTGTATTTGGACAAGCACTAGATATGGCAGAAACTCAAAATTTTGTGAATGAAAAGTCCTAAAAATTAGTTGAAGAATAAATATGATCAATTTTTTTGGTCAAATAATTATTTAAAGAGAAATTTTAAAAATCTGATTCAAAATCTATAGTTAAACACTGAAATTTTTGAAGTGGTAGTTTTTGAATTTTGAATATGTATTGAACTATATTTAGAAAAAGAGTAAAATTTTGGGAATGAAAAGTCCCCTAAAACTAGTTGAAGATCAAATCTAGTTAAATTTTCTGGTCAAACAAATATTTAAATTTAAATCTGATTAAATGTAATGGTCAAATAAATATTTAAAAATAAATCTGATCAAAATTAATGGTCAAACAAATATTTAAAGTTAAATTTTGAAAGTGTGATTTTTTCATTTTGAAATTGTATTTGGACATACTCTATCTTTAGAAAAAACTTGAAAATTTTGTGAATGAAAACTCCATTTTTTTTTAAATGTATCTGGACATGCATTTATTTAGAAAAAAAATTAAATTTTGTTAATGAAAATCCCCAAAAAATAATTGAAAATAAAATCAAATCAAATTTTATGGTCAAATAAATATTTAAGGATAAAATTTAAAATTTTAATTCAAAATCTACTATTAAAAAATTATTTATTTTCCTTATTTATATAATATAATTTTTTAACAAATAAAATTCTTTTTCACCTCTTGCCCAGTCCTACCTACCAAACATGGTATAATAATTTAAATTTAAAATGTTCTATGACCATATCTTATATTATTATTAATAAAATGGTGGACTCCAAATATATATTTTAATTTTAGTACTTTCCATATAAAAATTCTTCTAACCCAAAAATTACTTTGGAATGCTAGAATTCCTCCTCCTCCTCGTCCTCATATTCATTCACTTATAAATAGACAACACAAGTATTGAAATAAAGGACCATAGATAGAGACTCATGAGAGGGATATATCTTTGAATTATCTCACAATTATCCTCTCTTTTCTCTTCTCAACCTTTTCCTCCTCTTCTGCTTCTTTCAACCTTTGAAAAAATTTCAAAAGAAAAAAAAAAGTATTCCATTTTATCTTATATATATATATATATATATATATAAAGATAGATATATATTTTTCTTTCATCGTTAGAATTATGGAGTTTTGGTTGATGATGATGGTGACTATTATTTGTGTGATATTTGGGTTCATGAAATGGTTACTTTTAAGTGTAAATGCTTGGTACTATGAAAATGTGAAGTTGAGTGGTGACAAGAAGTTGAGGTTGTCATTGCCACCCGGTGATTTAGGATGGCCTTTCATTGGTACTATGTGGTCCTTCCTCAGAGCTTTCAAATCCAACAATCCTGATTCATTCATCTCTTCCTTTGTTTCCAGGTCATCTATCTCTCTCCTCTCTCTTCTCTGTTCAATATAATTCAAAATTATCTATGCTTATAAACTAATATATATAAAATGTACATATGTCTAATTTTTTATTGTGCCATTGAGTGGTGCAGACAAACACACAAGTCACTACTACAAGCACCTGACAAACTTTTTTTTCTTGACCAAAGAAACTTTTTTAAGTCGGAGGCTGATCTAGAAATTAAATTTTAGGGTTTTAATTTTTAAAGTTTTTAGCATTTAATTCATTGTATTTCTAATTTATATACTTGATATTTATGATAAAAAATTTTTTAAAAATCTTACGCATAAATTTATACGTCACATTAAAAGTATTATTAGATCTAGATAAAAGCAGGGTCTATATAAATAATTACAACTCTAAACACTTCGATCAACTAGTTGGCCATTGGATTTCTTGACAGTATAAATGTGTAAACTGATATGTCACATGATTCGTGAAAAGTGAGAATTAGTTTAGTTTAATCTATGGGGGAAAAAGGTTGGCCTTTTTTGATAAGCAAAAGGTATTGGAAATTAGCTTGGCGGTTTTGCAAGTAGTGTATTTGGTGTAATTAGAAATGGTAAAAGAAGCATTTTTCTTTGATTTAGTGAGTTAACATTTAGTCAAAGAAGAAACAAACATAAGTATAAAAAGAGGAAAATTAAAACTATTTCATCTAGTCATCTTTTTTATTAATTCGAGGCTCCCAATATTTGTCATTTTACCTGACACCTTTTTTGTTATTACAAGAAGAAAATGACATTATATTAATATTCCCTTTTTTTCACGCCAAAGTTGTGTGAACTTTAAGTTTACCTGACACTTCATTTTTTCCGTCTTAATTTGTTTGTTTGATTTTTTCATTAGAGGTGGAAAACTTAAAATTAAAAAGTTATAACTAAGAAATTTGAATATATAGAAGAATTTACTTTTTCTTTAGACTTAGAAAGTCTTTCTTTATCTCCTGTAATTTCGATCATAGAGATAATGCTATAATATTTTCAATACATGAAATAAAAAATATATAAAATACAAGAATATTTCGAATATAAAAATGCACTTTCTATTCTAAAATAGAGTAGAAGAAAGCCATGGAGTAACCATCTGGCCTTGGTGCTTTGTCCCCTGCACATGCTTTTGTGCTCTCTAGAATTTCCTGCTGCTCAAAAGGTGCCTAGAGTAATTTGTTTTCTTCTTCATGAATCATGACAGTTTCTCATCTCCAGGTAAGGTCTCCATTCTTCTGGCTCAGAGTATAGTTCCTCATAATAAGTTACTATCTCCTTAACTCCTCTGGTTCAGTCAAATTTTCTCCTCACTTTCAAATTTGAGATTGTATTAATTTCTTTTAGGCTCATTTTTATTTATTCTGAAAAGTAATAATCAAAAGTATTCATATCAAATCTAATATATTCATCAAAATTATAATATAATTCATATCTTTCTTCTTCAAATTTATTTTTTAAAGTGATAATACTTACTATTTTTCTTTTTAGATCTTCATCTAAATTTTTTATTACCATTAATATGGTTATTAAGATATCTTTTTCTATATACCAAATTGGTTTAATTAGATTATAATATAATATCCTAATTATTTTTAGTAACTAGGCTCTGATACCATTTATGTCTTGCTGTTAAAAACTATGTTTAAAACAGGATTGCGGATAACAATCATATTTAGGCATGATTATGCAGTTAAAATTTTACTCTTTTTTAGAATAGAAAAGGCATTTTTATATTTGAAATATTCTTGTATTCTATACATTTTCATTTCATGAATTAAAAAGTTATAAACTAAGAAATTTGAATATATATATATATATATATTTTCCTATTTACTTGTATTTGTATTCTAAAAAGAGCATATTTTAAGTATATTATGCCATCATCCATGTAATTTGAATATGCATGTGATTATATATGCCTCTTTAAATTTTAGCTTCAAAATCTACAATCAGACGTGAGCTAATAAACTTGGGGATACAATATTGTTTACTTAATATTTCATTTTTGCCACCCCATTAGACAAAGAGGGGGTAGGGGTGAATATATATTTGGATCTCAAGGAGATAAAAATGATTCATGTCTCCTTTTGTACATTTTCCATGTTTTGTAACAGTACTAGATAACTGAAATTGCATAAACAGTATCCTATTTGACTATATTCGAACATACGATTTCTCAATAAAGTTTTTACTGTTTGAAAGACACTAAAGTCTTATCTTTGAAACAACAATCATACAAGGTATTAAGTCTAGTCGTAAGTTACTTGCCACTAAAGTGGTAGACAATTTTACAAGATAAGAAAGTGCATTTTAGATAGATAGATAGATAGGGAATGAACATATGCCCCACTAGCTAGTTAGATAGTATTCTAAGGAGAGAGGGAGAAAAAAAAATATAATTCTAGTTGACTCTCATTTTATCTGTAATGACTATCGCTTAGGATGATTTATTAGTTATTTATAGTATTTTTTTGTGACTATCTTCGTTTGAGTTATTTATTTTTCTATATTGCTTTGCATTGTTTTTTTTTTTTTGAGTTGAAGGTCTATAGAAAATAGTTTCTCTACCTCTAAGCTAATGGTAAGGTTTACGTATATTCTACCCTCCCCAAATCCCACTTTTATATTACATTACATAGGATATGTTGTTATTGTCCAGTGTGAATTCCAATCTGACTTTACATGGAGGAGCTACATGATTCAAAGTGGTTTGGGCTTGGGACTTCCATGTTGGAGGTCTCAAGTTCGAAACCCCTTGCCAGCAAAAGCAAGGGGTTTGCCTTCTAGGCCGAGCTCGTCACACCGGGCTTGCTCAGTGCGGGTTACCTTTCTTATGTGGTTTGCGAGCTATTGCATAGGAGCGGGGGTTTTACCCTGTGCGCACCCAAAGGATAGCGGCTGCGGGTTTCTCTTGTCATAAAAAAAATGATTCAAAGGGGATTTTGATTCCTTTTCGTTAGAAAATTATATTGCACATACATACAATTTCCTTTATATTATAGTGCCATTCTAGTAATTAAACTTGCTTGATGTCACAAGTTCGAATCTCAAATGCGACATTTTGACATTTTGACATTTTGACAAGGCCTTGTCAAAATTCTTGCTCTGCCGCTGACTTTTTTTAAAATTATAATTGTAGATTCGGATTAACAGGAATATACAAGGCATTCATGTTTGGAAGTCCATGTGTGATTATTACAACACCAGAAGCTTGCAGGAAGGTTTTAAATGATGATGAAGCCTTCAAGCCTGGCTGGCCTACTTCTACTATGGAACTCATTGGTAAAAAATCATTTATTGGTATTTCATATGAAGAACACAAATGGTTAAGGAAACTAACTGCAGCACCTGTGAATGGTCACGAGGCATTGTCGATGTACATTCAGTATATCGAAGAACGAGTGATATCAGCATTGGATAAATGGTCATCCATGGGAGAAATTGAGTTCTTAACACACCTGAGAAAGCTAACTTTTCGAATTATTATGTACATTTTCCTTAGTACTGAAAGTGAACAAGTCATGGATGCTTTAGAAAAGGAATACACAATTTTGAATTATGGTGTTAGAGCTATGGCTGTCAACTTGCCAGGATTTGCTTATCATAAAGCACTCAAGGTAATTGAGAAATTGTCCCTTGTCTTTTGTCATATTGTCACTTAAATGATAAATGTTTGCGCGAAAAAATCATGTCTTATGTATACAATTTACTAGAAAGTTAAAAGGTGTGGATAAATTTTCAGGCGCGTAAAAAGCTTGTGGCAATCTTTCAATCGATCGTGGATGATAGGAGGGCGAGGAGGGAAAAAAGAGGGCCAGAAGACAAGAAAGACATGATGGATATTCTACTTGAAGTTCAAGATGAGAATGGAAGGAAATTGAATGATGAAGAGATTATTGATGTGTTGGTAATGTATCTTAATGCTGGTCATGAATCTTCAGGTCATATAACTATGTGGGTTACGTATTTTCTGCAGAAACATCCTGAGTTCTTCAAAAAAGCTAAGGTAACAAAAAGTTCACATTTTTATAAACATTTTTCAATGTTCTGTTTTATTGAGATTTCAATCTTTCGATTTGAAAAACAGGCAGAGCAAGATGCTATTGTGAAAAATAGGCCATCTGACCAAAAGGGCTTGACACTCAAAGAAATCAGGAATATGGACTACCTCTCAAAGGTGAATATTTCATTTCTTTTTGTTTTTAACATTCATGGTATATCAAATTCTGTTTTCTCTTCTCTAGTCAATGTAATAAAACCATTGTGTTGTTCCTTTATAGGTGATCGATGAAACACTTCGTTTGATTACCTTCTCCTTTGTGGTCTTCCGTGAGGCAAAAGAAGATGTTGCTATTCATGGTTAGTTATAATAATATATCATTAACTGATACGAGATTACGTTAACACAACTCAGCTATATCTTGTTTTTTTTCCAGGCTATACCATACCCAAAGGATGGAAAGTTTTGGTGTGGTTTAGGAGTATTCATTTGAATCCTGAAATATATAAGGATCCAATGGAGTTTAACCCTTCTAGATGGGATGTAAGTTTTAACAAACCTTATTGCTTTAGAAATAGTACACTTTTTTACTTAACTATCATAAACTTGATGTGGTTTAGTGTAAACACTGGATGCAGATAAATCATTTTTGTAATTTGTGTCGTGTTGTGAAATTTTTAGGAACTTACACCAAAGGTAGGAACATTCCTTCCTTTTGGAGGAGGAGGCAGACTTTGCCCCGGAAATGACCTTGCTAAGCTTGAAATCTCTATTTTTCTCCATTATTTTCTGTTGGATTATGAGTAAGTTACATATCTTTTTGTTTGATTGCTGATTCACTTAACAGAGGTCAGGTCCGCGTACACTCTGTGTTGTTAATTTACTTATTTGTTTTGCAGGCTTGAAAGGAAAAATCCGTCTTGCCCAGTGATGTATTTGCCTCATTGTAGGCCTAAGGACAACTGCTTGGGAAGAGTGAAAAGAGTATCATCAACTACTAGTGCTGCTTAGAACAAAAAATAAGGAGGAGGCCACATCTCTCTGCATTTATGTGATTTAGATTTTGTTTCTTTGTTGCTGGATATGGAAAAATTGCAAGAGCAAGGCAATTTGCTTGGGAATAGTTAGGAACAGAAAATCATTATTTCTTGCTCAATAGAATTATGTGTACATTTTAACAAGAAGATCATTATGGTCTTCTATTTTGTTAAGAATGAATAAATGCAGAAAAAGAGATGGTTATATTTGCTCATGTTGAATCTCCTTCTTAACTTTTTTCGTGTGTTTACTTCTTTTATAATTTGTATACTTTTGATATCATGATGTCTAGGTTAAGATAAATAATGTATTGATATACATCAATTCAGCAAATTAATTAGTTTTTTTCAGAGGCCAAATAAATTGATTTTTGGGGTTTTCTTAAAATTGGCCTGCCCAAACCCATCTAAAGTTTGGTTTGATGGGTTGGGTATGAATTTTGTTTACCGATGGGCTTATTTAAGCAGTGCCCAAGTTTAACTATATGATGAAACGTAGGTTTCAAACTCTAAAAATTACGGGTCAGTGGCGAGTTGGATTAGGATCCTCCCAGGGGTGGAGGGTGAACCCCCTCGTTAAAAAATTACACTATATATATAACGTCAAATTCTAATTTTATGTGTATATATATTAAAATGAACCCCCTGAAAACAAAGGATAGACTTGGCTCAGTGGATAAGTGGTTCATGAAATGTCCCTATGTCATTGGTTCCCTCTTTTTAATGCTTTGAAAAATGGAACTTTTGGGCAGACCTTCTTCTTCTTTTTCATTATTTTTTTCTTTTATTCCATTTCTTCTTTTTAATTTGTTTTTTTTAAAAAAATTATTAGACACATTTTTTTTTTTATTCTTTTTATATCTATTATTCATTTTGTTCAACGTAATTCTTTTTTCATATACGTTTGAATAACTTTTTAAAAAAATGATGAATTATATTTAACTTGATATTGAGATAGAAATATAATTTATTTATTTAAAAAAAAATGTAAATAGATGTAATCGAATGAAGAAACTTAAATATCGTCAACATCCTTTTAAAAATATTAATTTAATAGAATTCATGAAATTTCTTTTATGTTTTTAATTCTATTTTAGAGATATGGAAACTAAACTTATTTGATTTATTCGTTATCTGTTTTTTACAAATTATGACTAACCTAGTAAATTGAACTATATGAACTAAAAAAATTGACGATGTTATTTATTTATCTTCTGAATATGCATTAGTAACTCTATTTTTACACACTTTTAGAGAATCTTAACGATTTCCATAGTAATATTTGATTGAATGGATACTAATTTAAAAACTTTTAAAAAGTGAAATATAAAGTAAAACATTACAAAATAAGAGTATAAAAAACACAAGAAATTTTAAGAATGCTCGATGGAGCATGATAAAAGTAAAAAAAAATGTTTAATACGGTGTGATAAAGTGAGTTAAGTTTAGCATGATAAGATAAATATCTTTCTTCCCTGTCTTGCTCCCTTTTTCATCATTTAATTTTCACGTGTTTTAGGAATCAACTTATGTAATACAGTCGATCCACTAAAATTCTTATCAATGCATCTTTATCCTCTATATCTTTGATTAGTTTAGTCTTTACTTTTATGAACCAATGAAATATCTATGGTTCTTGTACAAAGAGCATGCCGAGGGGCTACTACGCTCACCGCGCACTTGCATTATCACCTGAACTTCTTCTTTATACTTTGAACCCCCTGAACAAAAATTCTGGGTCGGCCATTGAATCTGCCATTTAGCTGCTCAAGAGCGAGTTATTAACATGTTCATGCAGCTTAACTTATCCCTTTGAATTGTGATAATAGGCCAATACTAGTTATACAAAATGGAAAATAAGCTAATAGAGGAGTTGAATTAAGCTTGAGAGCTAGCTAACAGCTCAATCAAATAATCATCCATATGACCAATAGCTCGAGCTCAATGCTCATCGTTAGAAGTTTTATATGGGGGGATTTAAATAATTTGAGTTAAATAATGATTTGTCCAAAAATTACTTAGATTATAATAACATGAACTTAAATACGAGTCATAATTCAATTAGTCCAGTGTCTAATTTTAGTCACCTTGAAATTTTTAATATTGTTATCCAGACTTGTAAAACTCCCTTTTTTTTTCTTCAAAAATTTCTTACATATGAACAATTTAGGTCAATCAATGGATCATAAGGGAGATCAACTGACCCATATCGAGATTATGACTTGTTACGCATGCATACCTCCTTAATCATAATTTCAAATATTACAAACCATTTTCATTGTTTTATCTTTTTAACAAAATTATATTACAGCCTATAAACATAGCTGTGTGTGTTAACAAAATTATCATTTCTACCATAGTAGAAGTGTCGGTATCAACATGTCTGTTTTTCGTAATTAGTTTTATTTATGAAGGGTGTTTTGGTCACAACATTCCTTCCCTTCTTTCCACCACTGCTGTGTTGTACGTGCCTCTTTCCACCTTCAACAGTATAATCTATCCATGGTGGATAGAAACACTCTTCAGTTCTCATATAAGCAAAAGCCTTTTGCTTTTCAGGTCTTTCCAGTTCTCACAAAGGGAGAAAAAAGGTATTAGCTTTCAATTTTGCTTCATTAGCTTTTAGTTTTCCTTCTTCTGCACCTCTGCTTCCATTTTTCATGCGATTTTTGGATTTGGCTGCAGATAAAGGGCTTTTGGTTTTTCGTCTTCGGTAGTATCGCTTTAGTTTTTCTTTTTAGCTTCGGCTTCTCTTTATTTTTAGAAATTGTGCAGTTCTTCTACTTCGTTTTGGTATCTCTGTTGTGTTTTATATCAACCCATTATGGGTTTGATGTGAGAACAGAGGTGGGGTTGTTGAATTTTCTGTTTCTGGGCATTTTTGGTTTCTGTGTGCAGTGTTGATTGATATTCACGAACTTCTACTCTGTTTGTGTGTGTGTTAGTTGGATTCTTTATTGGGTTTTTTTTTATCACAGAAAATACCCTGGTTCTGCAGCTTAGGTTTGGTTCTGTTGGAGGTAGTGGGTTTAGACAGTGTCTTCCAAAAATACAAATGCTAGCCTTGCGGTTCAATCCAACGTGTGGAGTGGTAGAGCTAATGTGAATTTAGGATACCAACTTGAGAACTGATCATCCAATTTTGGTCATGGGGTTAACATTAGTATTCTGAATCTGTCTTTCAATAATATAGTATAGTACCTTATCGAAGTGACGGTGATGCCATACACGAAAATGTAATTAACGTAGTACTAAATATTCATCAGCTTTTGATTCTTAAAATATTTTATAATTATCGATACTAAATTGCTAATTTTTTATTCTTCCTTCACCCGTGTCGTTGTGACTACTACTTTCAAGTTTGTTTGCTTTCGTACTCCTCTACTTCGGTAAGTTTGATTCTTACCTTCTGCACTTTTCTTGCTTCATAATTGTTCGCTATTTACTTTTACTAAACACTTCACACTATTTTTGAATTGCCTGCCCGACATAAAAGCTACGTACGTACATGCGTTAAGGTCATAGTTATTGTTTATACTAAAATTATGTTGCTATTGTTATGTGCTACAATTATAAATTTTCTTCTCCTGCCATTCTGTGTTTCACAGAAGCATGAAAAGACTCAGCTATTATATATCCATACAAATGTAATACAATTTCAAATCTTCAGTAATGTCGGATAACCATAATAAGCGAGCTCAAGTTTCTCATAACACAACCGCCAATAAAAAGGTTAGGTGCCAAGAATTATACATGATGATGGCACCTGATAAGAAAGAAGCTTCTCTGGCTCGACAACGAGCAAATAAAGCCGCTGCAAGCAATCGTTCATTGCTCGAAAATTCATCTTCAATGGGCTAATAACCAACCTGCCATCTATTGAGGCAACCAATTTCTTCTCAAAGCAAGCTTCTTCCGTTGTAAGGCGGTCCCTACTACTGGGTTTAGCAATAAAAAGAGAAAGGTGTGAATGAGAAATAAAAAGAGAAAATGGAAAGAGGAAGAACCAATGAAAGTGGGGGAACCAATTTTTGGAGGAAAAATGAAAAGTCATTGCAAAGTGCAAATAAAAAGTTATTTTTATCATATTGGTAGAAGAAAGGAAATTGTTGTCCTTATATTAGGAAACACTTTATTTAGTTCTTAAAGGGTTAAGAAGAAGATGCCCCTTCGCGCCGTCGTCGTCGTCGCTTCGGCTTTGGATTTTGGATTTTGGATTTGGCAAATGATTTGAATGATAATATTTTTGGACAAAATTTATTTAATCAATCTTGTTAATTCATTTCTTTTCTCTTATAAATTAATTCAGAATGTTAGTTAAATTCACGTGCAACGGTAATAACGTTCTAAAGGGACCTATTCCTTCCGAAAAGTCGTTATTTTTTCCAAAAGACACAATGTTTTGGAAAAAACGGGTTTGAACAGACGTATTCCTTGCTGTAAATGACTATAAATAGAGATGTTTTTTTCCGGTTTTCACCACTAAAATTTTTTCCTCTCTGCATTCATTTTCTTACATAAACAAAATTGTCGATCGACTGAGTCTGCATGTACTCTTGTTGTTGTTCTTGTGTTCACTGAAGTTATTGAAGTTTGAGGTACCACTACTTCTTTAACAGGTTAATCCGTTTTATCTTGGGAGGAATTAATCTGTAACCTCGGGTACAGTGAGGGGATTAAATTTCTCAAGGAAACACAGTGATTTCTGTGGATTCAGATTAAAATCATTCTGTCTATTTCATCTATTTTTTTTTTCTGTATTTTTTACTAACGGAATACAGGAGATAACAATAACCTCATTTAGTAAAGCTGAAAAATTTACTCCTTCCCAATTCTAAAATTCTCAGACTTAAAAACTTTTCTTTAATCTAATCTATAACTTTTAACATAAATAGGTTCAACATCTGGTACACACTGTTCAGAATCTGCTAAAAATTCAACTACTATAATACTTCCAGGTTCAATTCTCGCCTTTCACCAGTAACAAGGACAATTACATATTCCTTTGTTACATATCACAACATATATCCTCGCCTTAAGATTTAATTTGCAGGTGAAAATTCAACCCAGGTTGACTTCTTGTTAAATACACAGCACAAACCACTTATCTTCACCTTAAAGCTGTTCCTAATTGTAAATTTTGCAGTGCAAAAAAGTTTGAATATGAACCTCCGGCGTTTTGTTGCAGCAATGGTTCTGTTCACTTAACTTCATATGATATGCCACATGAATTGACAAATCTCTATTTGAGTAACACTGCTGAATCAAAAGAATTTCGAATCTATATTTCGTAAGTCCATTCTTTCGAGTTTATTTATAACAAGACTGACATAATTACAATCTGTAAAGTTGTCTATTTCAGTTGTTTATTTGATTGCAAATTTATCCAAAAAAATATGTGTCAGCATCATATTTATAATACTTTTCCTTCAATGTTCATCGATAGACCATGTTCCTTATTAAAAATATTGCTACATCCTATTATAGACAGATCAGGATGTTAGACATTCTCCAAATTTTTGTTCTTATAGTATAGATTGTTTTCACAAATTAGCTTATTAATTGATTGTCTTCCTTCAACATTTACTCTGACTTCTGATTTTTGTTCTCCTTATTTTTTCCTGTTTTTGTACTTCTAAACTTAGAAATTAGAATTACAAATAACTAATACTATGTTTGACCTTTACATTTTGTTCATATATTGCTGTAATTACATGTTTGTAAGTGAATCTTAGCCCCAGAAAAAAGATTTCACATTTTTTAGTATACTGAACTTATGTGTTGACCGAGGTTTTTTTTCCATCTTGCAGTGTTTTGATATGTAATGTTCTTTTTGACTAAACCCTAACACTCCATTTCAGCATATTGTTAACACAAAAAAAGAATCAACTGTTGCTGTAATTTTTTGCAACATTCTGCACCTTTTACTTTTTATTTTATTTGTATCAAAGTGCTGAAAATAAAGAACAAAATTTTGCTGCAACTATTATAATTCAATAATGTTCTGCCCCTTTTGCTTTATCAATGAAACAGGAAAAAACCCAGAAAGTTTACACTTTGGGAAGACTACTATGGAAATACCCTCATAGAAAGGCTCAATGACTATCCCGTCATTTTAGCTAAAAGGGTGACAAAATCTACAACAGGTAAAGAAAACAATCATTATATCTATATAGTCCTAACATATAAATAAGTACCCAAACTTACTTCTTCTTATCTACACAGGTTTGCCAAATAGATACAATACGACAATACTCATGGACCTCACATTTCCACATGCCACAACGTTACATGAATGGTAATAGCCCCCTTTTCTAAAACAGTTTTTCCATTCGGATTACATGAACTCTCTTCCTGCATTCCACCTTGCAGGGGAAAAAAAGAATCCAGCCACTGCTGATTGAATACACAATGAAAAGCACATCCACAACTGGCTCCCTTCTGTTTGTTCCATTTGAAGAAGAATCAATATCCATATCAGATATACAAATGCAACCACCAGTAAGTATATAACAACTTTTGATAAAAATATACAATCATACCACAACTTCTCATAACAACAACAAATAAAATAATACCACCCTCAAACTTGACAGGGTGGTCAGATATTCTACATAGATGGTCAGCTCACATTAACGAATGAGGACCAACATTTCTGCATCATGGCATGCTCAGACTGCAACATTCCATTGATCACAAGAAGTATTTCCTCAAGGCCATTCTACTGCATACATTGTGATCAATCTACTATGCTCATCCCAAGGTATAATCTATACTTACTCTTTTAGCCATTTTACAAATAACTAACTAAAACTCTTCCCTTCTACACAGAGTGCAATTTGACATCACAGTTACTGATCACACTGGTTCCGCTACAGCTTCCGTCTCTGCTGAAAAAATGTTGCACCTCTCAATACAAGAAATTGTCAGGCCAAGGTATTTCTTATATTAAACTTAAAACAGATAAAACAATCATAATAAATTACTCACTTCTTCCTTGCTGAACCACCAACAACTTCATGAACAGCTGTGCAACCACCTAGGAACAGCGACTTACAGAATTCAAATGAAAAAACTGTTCTACAGAAACCACGGAACATCAGCTGCAAATTTGACTTCTCAATTGTGAATAAAAACACAACCCCACCCAATCAGCACTGATGGTCACAACCGAAGCAACAAAGCGCAAAATGCTGGACACAAGCAGCAAACCTTCCGGCAGTAAACACAAAACCGCCATCACAAGGCTCCTCTTCCTTGCAATCATTTGGTAGAATATAATGCCAAAAAAAAAGAATATATGTCTAAACTACCATATTACTAAAACAACTTTTCTCACACATGCTTTTGCAGGAAGTTTTGCATCAAAGTAAATTCCAGTTTGCTATCCTTTTGTCAATGCACTACTGCCTCCAATGAAAATACAGTTTCAACAAGGTACGTCGCAATCTGCCACACTAACTCCATTCTTACTAAATTATACCTACACAATCTAAAACACTCTTCTTTGTGATTGCAGATATTTTGTGAACTACAAAGCATCAACATCTATTTTACCTTTTGTGTACAAAGATGTATAAAACATAGCCGAAACGTGCATAGGCAGTGCAATAACAAATATAATAATAAGAAAACCACTCCATTTCCAAATAAGAATCTTTCGAAGCATAAATTAATTGGGCTCCGAAAATAAATATCTAATATATTAAACCAAAAATATTTAAAGACTGCTAAAGATAAAATTAATTGAATAGCTAAATGTGTTGGTTAATTTGGTTGGTTAAAAAATTAACCTAACACCACAACATTTAGCTAGTGTATGGCCCCAAGTTCACAAATATTCTTGGCAAATTATATATTTGGGTGAAATTTCACCATGGATTTGGCCCAAATTTTCCCAAAAATATTTGACCATTTCAAAAAATATGATTTATATTCATAAGTTATAAAAATTATTTAAAATACTCATAAATTTATATTATAATTTGATAATGAATATGATTCGTTAAAAAATAACCTTATACTATAATTGATAACAATTAACAATAACAAAACAACAATATAGGCAAAACGATACATTAATCACATACTCAAACTTGTCATTGAGTCAGTTATAAGTATAACTCATTAAACACAATTGTCCTTTTTTTTCAATCAATTTTATCACTCAAATTAAAACTCAAACTTTTTCAGAGGAGGTAGTAACAAATATTAGTTGGAATTAATATATAATGGGTATTTTTTACTAAAATATAAAAGTTTGGTGTAAATTTCAACTTTTTAAAAATTCTAAACTATTAGAACTTGACCCAAATACTAATTTCTTTTAGTATTTGAAAATTTGAAATACTTGACAAATATATATTTCAAGTTATATGACCAAACACCACTTCTCAAATTTTAACAGATCCTTAAAACAATATGTAGGGAAATTAAATTTTATTGAATTACATATCTTTGTTCAAAAAACCAAGAAGGTGACGACAATATTAATAAAAAGAAGAAAGAACGTGTTCCACGTGACTTATGTTAGCTGAAAAAGTATTGTCGTCCTTCATAACCTTCAAAATATAATTGAATGATTATCTTGTTTTCTAGTGTAGGGTACAAGGGCAAAATTATTACAAAAAAAAGTCTTTCCTCTTCTTAATTTATGCGTCTCGTTTAAAATCATTTTCTTTTGTCTTTCATTTTATGATAAGAGAAATCTGCAATCGTTGTTTTTTGAATGCACACGGGTAAAAATCTCGTTCGATTCAGAAGGCAAACTTCTTGCATTCGCTGGTGTCGCGCCCTGTTTTTTTGCAAAAGGGTTTTCGATGCACGACCTAACAAATTAAGGCGCGTTAGGGCATCTATCTAACCTAACTAAATCTATCTAAGGTCAACGAACCAGAGATCGGGTAAGAGTTCAAATTACCTCGAGGGGAAGGTGTTAAGCATCCCTCGAGGACCCACAAATGTGGGTCCCGACCGTATCTCTTGCAATTAAGGTGGGGTTACAAGTAGCAATTAATGTCACTTCATTTATTGGTCATTTAATTTAAACATGTTTGCTAGGTGATAACTAACCTTAAACAATTAAAGTCATTTTAGTTATTTGTTATTTAATTAAGCATGCTTACTAGGTGATATACTAAAGGGAAAAGGCTCAAATATGCCATCGAACTTTTAGAAAAGGCTCATTTATGCCATCCGTTAAAAGTTTGGCTCATCTATGCCATTACCGTTTAAGAAAAGGCTCATTCATGCCATTATTTTTTTAACGGTGGTTTGGCAAAACCATTTTTAAAGGTGGCCAATTATAATTCGGCCACATCATTATTTTTTTATAATGAAAAATCAAAATTCTGAAAAAAATAATGACGTGGCCGAATTATAATTGGCCACGTGTAAAAAATGGTTTTGCCAAACCACCGTTAAAAAAATAATGGCATGAATGAGCCTTTTCTTAAATGGTAATGGCATAGATGAGCCGAACTTTTAACGGATGACATAAATGAGCCTTTTCTGAAAGTTCGATGACATATTTGAGCCTTTTCCCTATACTAAATAACAAACAAATACTAAACAATTAATAAAGAGATAAGCGAGGAGACAAAAAATGCACACTCAGATAGGTGAATCCATTTTTTATTTTTATTAAACTACCCCAAACAATTACAATTAAAACAAATAAAGGAAAAGAGGAAAGGGAGACTCTGAAAACGACAACTTTACGGATCAGTGCTCAACTTTTATTTCGGGACAGACAAAACAAATGTTTGTCGTTTACGGCTCGAGGCAATATCATCATATGCGTAGGGCCTAAACTACCCCTACCCCACCTTTCACATGCATTTCATCTCTAAAAGGTGCCTAGCATCCACGCTTAAGGTCCAAGAAGCATTGGACTACTATTAGGGTTGATTTAGACCAAAATAAAATATATGCTTCTAAATAGGCCCCCTAGACACCATGTCAAACAAATAGGACGAGCATTTAGCACATTAATCTAATATTTTGCATCTAGATTTTAATTAAACATGCTGGAAAACACAGATAGAGTGAAAAGGTCGCATGCTAAGTGTGTGGCATACAAATAACTATTATAACAGTAACTGGCCAATATTAATAGGGCATGAAGTTACGACAGGTTACATAATTTATTTAATTTTAAGGAGGGCAGGAAAACAATACATAACAGAAAATAGTCTATTAGTTGCAGAAGCAAATCAGGTTATTACTAATTAACATGCTGAGAAAGACATCAATTTATTTAAGTAGTCAAACATAGTTATTTCAATGCAGAAAATTACTTATTTTGGGAGGCAGAACTTTGTCAGGGCAACAAATATTAAAGTTGCATGCAAATAGTTATTATGAATTAAATTTAATTGATAGAGCAGTGTTTGAAATGAAGAAAACAACTTTTGAGCAAATATCTAATCAAGCAAATTAATAGGTAGTTAGCAAGTTGGAAATAGTTGATTGATTTTAAGTGGCAGAAAATGATTATTTTGCAGAAATCATTTGACAATGAGCAGAAATATGCAACAGACTTATTCATATCATTTAATATGCTGAAAAATTATTTATTTAGTCTTAGGCATGATTCATGAGCGAAATGTTGAGATTAATTACTGATCCTAAATGTACTTACTATATGAAGATGTAATTATCCAGAAACCTATAAGCATGATTGTCTAAACCCCAAATGACATATAAAATAAAATTAATCTTTATGAGCGTGACTTCTAAATGCAAATACATTGAAAACTACGGTAACATTCAGAAAACCTATAAGCATGATTTTCTAAATGCAAACATGCTGAAAATTTATGATATTCAAGAAAACCTATATGCATGAATTCTACAATCATTACTTAACTTACATGCTGAAATTGAATTGAGATTATTTCTAGACAGATTGTAGATTTAAGTTTCTAAACATGTTATCAAATAATTGAGATTAATCGGTTAATTGTTAACATAATAAAACTCATTAAACACTTAGACAAATTCTCAAGGGACCATTTTATTAACATGCTAAGGTAAGAAGTCCAAATCTAAACAACTAGATTGATTTCCAAATAAATGTTCAAATTATGAAACAAATTTTATCATATAATGGTCAATTTTAATAAAGGTTGATTTTAGGCAGATTATCTAAGGAATTCGGCCATATTTGCATGCTTCACATGTTTCAGGCAATAAGGGCAAATTTTATAGCAATCACACGTAATAAAATAAATAAGTAAAAGAACAGTTAGCACGTAATTCTCCCTCCCCCTTTAGACTATCCTCAAATATATTTCATATATAGAGAGTTTTAGAGTTACTACAAAATTATTACAGAACCAAATAAAAAGAACGACAAATATAAAAATATAAAGCTTAAAGCAACTAGTCCCATTCGGAAGTTTGTTCCCTGGCGACTCTTCAAATATAACTCAAAGTTTCCTAAGCCCTGTTAATTGAAATAGGACAATACACTACAAGTAATACAAAAACAACATAATAGCAGTCATTTATAAACTCAAACAGAATAAGTGCAACAAACTATACATATACGATCGCACACAGAAGAGGATAAGAAAACTAACCCAGATGCTTTCTTTTATTTATCAATGTCTATTTTGGACTTATGCATAAAAGTGAATAAGCAATGGTGCAACAGAAAACATAAACAAGTATAAAAGATACTAAGCAGTTAAAGAATAATCAGTAATGAAGACAAGTTGATTCCATACTATTTGACCCGAACACAACAAAAATACTTCTTAAACGCTCACTGAAAATTCTTTTCATGCAGCGAGTAGAGAGCAATGTGTAATAATTTTTTTAGTATTCAAGTGTAAATAATGTTCGGATCATCAAATAATGAGGGGAAGGGTGGGTCTTTTTTATATAGTCACTGAAATACGGGTAAATAAGGAAAAGTAACAAATCGAATCAATTAATATTTTCCTTATTTTAAAAGAGCCAAAATCAGATTTATTAATTTATTTTTACCAAATATATGAGCAACTAAATAAGACAAGGAAATAATTAAGAGTTGCCATAATAAAGTAGGCACTAGCCAACACATAAAAGCGATAATTACC
This sequence comes from Solanum commersonii, assembly GCA_029007595.1. Lineage (NCBI taxonomy): Eukaryota > Viridiplantae > Streptophyta > Magnoliopsida > Solanales > Solanaceae > Solanum > Solanum commersonii. Next base: position 3,524,840 of record JAJTWQ010000058.1, read on the forward strand.
TTAGTCAAATATTTACCTAATACTAGATTGCCATAAATAAACAAGTAAGAATCAATCAAGACAAATATTAATGGAAGGAGGGATCAATTTACAACACATAAAAAAATCAGCACTAGAATTTTAAAGAAAGTAATACACGCCTTAAAACTTACCTTAGGTAGAGGAGATTTCCAAGAACTGAGCAAACTAATTAACAATCAATGGAATTATGAATAACTAATTAACTGGGTTAGCGGATTTAAGAATCAATTACGATGCTAAATTAGCCAATTATGAGGAAAAATAATGAATTAATAAATTTATACCCATATTACAGCAGTATGTATGGTGAAATATGCACATAAAATATATTTTTTAACTAAATAACATCTCAGCAATCAAGGAGAGTTCAATAATTAATTTGGGGAAGAACAAGAATGACTCTCAATCAATTAAGACTAAGAATATGATTCTTCCCATATAGAAATTAATTAAAGGAATTCATAAACTAACAAGTTTATTATATAAATTCGTTGTACGACCAGAACCTTAGGCTAGAGTAGCATCATTGTTGTTGCTGAGTCACTGGCAGGGATTATAATTCGCCGGCGATTGGCCGTTTTGCCAAAAAAAGAAGTGGACAAGCGAGCTGTTGCTGTTTGTTGTCGTTCACCGACGTCAATGGCTTCGCCTGGTTGTTGAGCTCTGGCTGTTGGCCTCGCCTGGCTGCTATTTGCTGTTGCTTCTTAGCATGCTCGCCGGAGAAAAGGAAATGAGAAAGAGGAGATAGAGAAGAAGGGATGAGAGGAAAGAAGCGAATGGAGAAGAAATGAGGGAGAGAGAGGCTCGCCAGGGTTTCTTCGTCGACTGCTGCTGGAGAAGGCGGGTGAGACGAAAGAGAGAGAGGAGGGGAAGAGAATGAAATTAGGGTTAGTCTTTGGTAGTTTAAAATAGGAAAGAATAGAGTTAAAATCTTGACCATTGGATTAGACGAGATGAAATTGAGATTGAATTTAGATTTGATCAAGATGAACGAACGGATGAGATTAAATGAAAGTTGGAATCTTGAAAACTGAGACAAGAAAGGGCTGAAGTTGCAATCAACTAAATGACTATAATTGAAATAAGGATTTGAATTGGAGTGACTAGAATTGAAATGAATTAGAACATAATAGGTTGAAATTTAAATGATTTGGAGAAAATTGAGGAAATGTTATTCAATTAATAAAATATTACATATATTATAATATTTTCATACAAATTAAACACACTTATGTTAAAAATATTTGAGTAAAACAAATATTTTGAGTTTAACTATCGATAAATATAATAATAAAAATAATTTAATGATAAATACAATAATTTTATAAATCACGCATACTAAAATATATATAATTTTAGACAAAATCAATTAAAATTTTAAACTTGACATATATTTTAAAAATACGTATTTAATCGAAAAGCATTCCAAAATAGGTTAGAGGTCGGTCAAAATTAGGTGTCAACAACTGCCCTTTGGTTGCTTGGGAATGAAGGATGAATTGTCGGGCAACCAACATTGACATAGTAGCCGATTTTGTTCGATCGACGAGAGACGTCAGTGGGATCAATTGAAATAATATAGAGTTGGAAAGGGGGTATGACCGAGACTTTGGTTTTTAAGTCGCCTACATATCTCTGGTTATACGAGAATCAGGTCATGTGTAGTTCTAAATTCAAGAGCAAACGAAACTCCTAAAAACTAAAAGAGTGGTACGATATTCGAACGGGAACGATATTAGCTTGAATGGATAGGATTAGAGTTGCGAGAAAGGCATGACAGAGATATTTTTGGTTTAAGGGCAAATGATCTGATGAGAAAGAGTAATACAATAGAAAGAATTGAGAGGGCCTTCATTGCGATAAATGTAAGCACGATAATTGTAGCTGAGAGGTGAAAAATGTCTTATATGCAAAATGTTAGTCTCTGCAAATCTGTAGCTTGTAATATGATTAGATAAAGTGATTAGAGCAGATATATCAAATAAAAGGTAAATGTAAACATGATGCAATTTCCCATATCGACCATGAATTTGCCTTAAGAATATGAAAATGATGTCTTAGACTATGATGTCTAGGGCCATGATATGCAAAATTTATATCCTCAGGTCATGCAAATGTTGTCTGTGGGCTATGAAAAATGATGCCCTTAGACTATGAAACCTTCGAATCATGATAAACAAAAATTAAATTCTTAGGCCATGATATAATGTCTGCAGGATAAAAAAATAATGTCTTTAGACCATGACGCCTTCGGAACATAAGTAATGAGTAAAGAAAGTGTATCTATAATTCGGGCCTCTGTTGATACTTGTGACTTGATTTGAATTTATTCGAACACATGCAATTTTTGGGCACAAAGCAATCTTCGGGAATAATGCAATCTTGGGAACATGCAACAATGCAATCCACGGACACATGCAAACTTCGGGTACGTGCAATCTTCGGGCACAAATGCAAATCTTTGGGTACAATGAAAATCTTCGAGCACAATACAATCTCAGGCCTAATGAGTCATCGGGAACAATATAGTTCTCGGGTTCATGCAATCTCGGAAACATACAATCTCGGGCTCAATGCAGTCTTCAGGCATATGAAGCCATCGGGCACAATATAGTTCTCGGGCTCATGCAATCTCGGGCACATGCAATATCGGGAACATGCAACATTGGGCATAATGCAATCTTCGGGCACAATATAGTTCTCGGGCTCATGCAATCTTATGAGGAATATATCACAGGCACAATGCAATATTGGGGCACATGTAATCTTTAGGCACAATATGGTTCTCGGGCTCACACAATAGTTTGATTGAGGGCATAGACCTTCACCTTATTGGAAAGATTGAGTGTCATTTGTTAACAAATTTCGAGTTCGGAATATTGTAGCTTGACCTTCCGTCCTAGTAATGAGGGGTTGTCGTTGGAAGGCGATTATTCGAGATTGATATGAAGTGCTCGATCCTTCCTATCGGAAGGACAGTGGACTATTAGACTAGCGATTTGGGATTGATGGTTTGGTCTTTTGCCTTGTGGAAGGATGGAATGCTATTGATTAGCGATTTATAGTAGCTTGACCATTTTCTATTGGAAGAGCATGGTGCCGCTGATCGACGATTATCAAGCTCAATATAAAGCTTGATCCTTCCGTCCGATTGGAAGGATAAGTGCCATTTACTGGCGATTCGTCAAGCTTAATAGCAGTCATGCGATGTTGAAGTTGTCTTTTGTATTTATACCTGTTTTTCCTGTATTCAAAGAAAAATTGTGAGTTTAAAAATAGGGGTGGTTGATCTGCTCCGATCGGAGTGCTCCTTTTAGCTTGCCATCCAGACCTTTCCAGGCATTTGATTTGAAGAAAAACGTAAAATAGAAGGAGAGGGAGTTCTAGAAAAAGCTTTTGAAAATATTAATTTGTAAAAAGGTAATGTTGAATCTTTGACCCTAACACAGTTTGAGACTAAGTAACATCTGACTCAGTAGCAATTTTGATCTTTGTTGATGATAATAGCTTGATTGCTATGAATTTTTGAGACCCTTTCAAAAAATTCTGCCAATCTTGATTTGTGCAGAAAATGCTCGTTTGAAGGAATTTTTTGAGACCTTCTCAAAAATTCTGCCCTAGTTACTGATTTATGAGAAGAAATGATTTTGATATAATTTTTGAGTTCCTCTAAAAAAAAATTCCCCAGTATCGAGATTCGCAAAGAGAATGCTTTGATGTAATTTTTGAGATCCTCTAAAAAATTCTGCCCAATTATATAATATAAACGGGGAAAATAAAAAACTTATTAAGATAAAGACCGAACTCCATAGGAGCGCCTACGTATCCCCTCTTAAACGGGAATCAGGTTTGACGTAGTTCCAAATACAAAATAAAAGAGAATGAAACAAACTTAGATGTAATATCTCTTCAGAATATCTGAATTGTTAGGTTTGGGCCAAACTTCTCCATCCATTTTTGCAAGTATGAGGGTAGAAGGGTTCGCTTATAGTTATTCAAGTACAATATACTCCTGTCAATACCCGAGAGACTATGTATGGACCTTGCCAGTTTGGTGAGAATTTACCCTTTGCTTCATCTTAATTTGGGAAAATCCGTATCAAAACCAGTTGCCTAGGTGAGTAATGTCTAGGTCTAACCTTCTTGTTGAAAGCTCTGACCATTCTATTTTGATAAAGTTGGCCATGACATATAGCGTTAATCTGTCTTGCATCTATTAATGCCAGATTCTCCAACCGCACTTGTATCCATTTAGCATCACTCAACTCCGCTTCCTGAATAATCCTTAAAGATGGTATCTCTATCTCAGCGGGTATCACAATTTCATTACCATATACCAGAAAATAAGGTGTGGCCCCAGCAGAAGTTCTGATGGTAGTACGATATCCCAACAATGCAAAGGGTAGCTTTTCACGCCAATGTTTGTGATTGTCGATCATCTTGCGCAACATCTTTTTTATGTTCTTATTTGCAGCCTCAACCGCTCCATTCATTTGTGGTTTGTATGCTGTAGAATTTTGATGATTGATCTTGAACTTCTCACACAATGATCTCATCAAATCACTGTTTAAGTTGGTTCCATTATCAGTGATGATTGACTTAGGAATCCCGAACCTACAGATAATGTTATTTTTGACAAAGTCATCCATAACCTTTTTTGTTACCGATTTGTGAGAGGTGGCTTCGACCCACTTGGTGAAGTAATCAATTGTAACAAGAATGAATTTGTGTCCATTGGATGTTGCTGGCTCGATTGGATCAATGACGTCCATGCCCTAAGCTGCAAAGGGCTAAGGTGAACTAGTAACATGGAGTTCGTTGGGAGGAACTCGGATCTTATCTGCGTGAGTCTGACATTGGTGACATTTTTAAACATAGTGAATACAGTCTGTCTCCATAGTTAGCCAAAAATATCCCAATCTCAGAATCTTCTTTGCTAATGTAAAATTGTTCATGTGAGGACTGTTATGCCGTAATTTTACTATCATTAGAAAAATCACTTTTTGAAATGCTCTAAGTATAAAGTATTTTGAAAAAAATACTTAGAAAGAGTCTCCACTTAATTTTTAAAGAATTTAAAAAAGATTTTAACAGATTAAATCTTTATAATTTTAGAGAGAATGGGTAAGAAGTTCTTATTTATGCTTCAAGAAGGCTTTTAAGGCATTTGAAACGCCCGCTAACACGCAATTATTCAACGACTTGACTTAAAACAGTTGACTATTTTTTAGAAAAGTGATTTAACATAAAAACATACTTTACACATTCGATTAACTTCGAAAAATATTCAAACAAAGAACTTTTTTTAGTTTATAAGAAAAGGGAACTTTAATTGAAACATTTGACTTCATAAGTTATTAGAATTTAAAACTTATCTGAATCGTTTTTAAAATAATAATTTGAACTAATTTAATAAATTAAAGCACGAAACTATTTTAAAGTAATTGAAGAATAGAGTTTTGACTAACTTTTTTGAGAAAATGACTAGGTATTTAATAGAAAAAAAAATGTTTTGACTAACATTTTCAAAGTTCATTTGATAAAAACAATTTAACTTAAAACATTTTTGGAATGAATAAATGTGATTAAGTGAAAAACATTAAAGAACATATCTTTTTTTTTAAAGAACAAAAGGTTTAACTTAGTTAAAGATATAAAAATTTGTTCGACTACTTGATAAATAAAATAAATGAATAAAAAAATGTATTAAAGGCAAACCAACACAAAAAAGTAACTCATCTTTTGGGGAATCTAGTTAATCAATAATTTTAAGGTTAGAGGTAACAAACAATAAACAATCAATAATCACAATTATATATAATTTTAGAGCAAAGGGAAAAAAAAAAGGATTTGGGCCTTTCTTGGGCCTGTTTCAACTGATTTGGGCTTCAACCTTATTTCTACCCTTGAAACCCTGTGTATATATTAGGTGGATACAGTAGCATACGGGTCATATTTTGACCCATTTTTCTATATATTTAACCATATAACCGTTGCATACAGTCCACTTTAGCGCCTCCAACCTATGTTTTCGTTACTGGCCACATGTTTGTTGCACCGAACTGGTATATCAGCGTATACTATTGTATACAACATGTATACAGACTATTTTCAGCTTTCCAAGAACCTATTTCAGCTGCTCTTTTATTGCAAATATAAAGATGCCTCGAAGCGACTCAAGGATATGCAAGGGTGGAGTCCCAAAGAACTCATTGTGTGAGTTATAACCCAACAAAGAAAAGATGAATCAATATTTGAATAATGTGGAAATGGGTTGAATGAACATTCACTTAAGCTTATACTACTTTAATAAGTATAATAAATCAAATTTATAATGTAATAACATGTACCAATGCTCTTAGTAAAGAAAGATACAAAATATGGGAATTTTAAGGCATGGAATGAGGAAAAAAAAAATATAATAATAATAATAATAATAATAATAATAATAATAAATACATCCATGCTACAATCTTAACAGGGACTTAACTATTAGCATACATGTATGGGAAATCTAGATTTTGATATCTTCTAAATCAAAGAAAACAAAACAAACAGAAAAGAAGGGAGGGAAAAGGGACCTAGTTAAAACCAACAAACAAGACAAATCTAAGTGGGGATTTAAAATACTCCTTACTGTCATTTGCATGTAGTAATAGACATATGATACATATGCTAATGATCACAACTAAAATTTACAGATTTACAATGACTTTTCATACAAATCAGTAACAACAAACAAATTGCTAAAAATTAGGAGTAGATCCATGAATATAGCATGTAGACACAGTCATATTGTCAAATCCAAAGTAAACTTAGACGCTTACGTAAATCCTATAATCTGCTCAATGGTTACCTTGCCTTCAAGTAAAACATATTAAAAGAAGTGGAACCTGTTACATTCTTTTACAACCAATGACACAAACTATAGAGATAAACATGATGTGATTTAAACTTGAGTTGATGAATCAAAACTTTTATCAAGATCTAATTAAAACAGCCCACTTTTTAGCCGAAGTAAATCATTGCCACATAAGAAACTAGTGTCATTACGCAAGGAATCATACACCCAATACTCATTAGAAGTTGTAGCCTTATATTTTATCAAAGCGAGCGACTAATGACAGAAAAATTAAATTCCATATGAAGAGTAGCGAAATAGTGATTAAGACCATTTTTTTAGGCTGATGAACATGCTATTGAGGAGTCCTCTTAATAATCTTAGCAACCAAACAAGACAGAAAACAGATGCTACGCTTGATACATTTCAATAGCTCAAATTTTACCCACAAGAAGAGATTTCAGAACACTTAGAGAGATTGGAGATCTGAACAGGTCAATGTGTTGAGGCAATTTGAAAAGAGAAAATAGACATCAAACTGGAAAGAGAACAAGAACTAGATAGGTTGAAATGTGAAAACAAGATAAAATCCTACACTTTACATTAACTCGACTTCCAATAATTAATGGCTTTTTTTAAAAAACACACAATCTTCAAGAAGAATATCAATACGAAAAAAGATACAAAGGGGGGCTCAAACAACCTGTAAACAAGATGAAGAAAGCAAAACATGACTCGCATCATTCAAAAAGAAAAATGAGAAATAAGGGTAGGGTGTTACTTTGAAAAGCTTAAACCAAAACTAGAGCACATGAAACTTATGAAAGAATTTAAGATTTGAATGAATACGAGTAGCGTCGAGAAGCTTAGCAAGAACATTACTACACTACTGATAAGAACCCTATTAAAACTAGCAAGGCCGTTAGTTGGTATAAAAATAAATTCCTCATCCGAACAGCAGCAGCCAAACAGAAACAAAGATTTCACAATCACGCAGATATTAAGTAAGGATAAATGATATGAAGAGGTTACCTTTTCGTGAGCAGCGAGACTATGACAAAAGAGCTGAGAACAACGACTCTTTTAATATGAAATCTAAATAGGAACAGTAAACTAAGAAAATACGAGCGTCCATCTTCTCGGAACTTAGAATCAGGGAGCTAGATAAAAAATTATTATGTTTAAAATGTCTATCGCTCAAAAACCAAGCTCCAAATCGTTGTCCTCGTCCCTTGAGCATGGAGAACTATTTATACGGAAATTTGGGTGATTTAGGGGAGAAATCCATTGGATTTTTGAAAGAACAGTTTGAATTTTCCTTTGCTCCTTTTCGATATCAACAGTAAAAGGCATAGGGAGTCGTTCTCTGCTCTGAGACTCCGTAAAAGGGGGGAAATGAGACATGAGGGTGATGGGTCTACAGGCGAAGAGGACGGATACGGTGCACTGTTGTGCCATTTGAAATCGCTGTCGAAGTGATGGGTCAGAGTCACAGCTTTTCCTATTTTTCCTGATTGATGCGTCTGGTTTCGTCCTAGTCGCGTGAAGAAGACGAGTGTAGGGGTTATAGGTATGGCTATTGGACGATGTAGGTATTGTTGGATTATTGAATCATTTTTGGGTCGATCGGGTGTTGCTCTGTTGTTTGAAAAATAATTGGGTCTTTGTAATTGAATTTGGACTTGGAAAATTCTAAGAAAAGGGCCCAAATGTGTCTTTTAGACAGGTTAAAATTGAGATTTGAAAGGGGCTAGATTTATAATAAAGCGCTAAATTTTGAATTGAGGATTTGGCCAAATTGATTGAAATCCTAGCCAATTTATATTAAGAATCTAGTCGAATTGATTAAATTAGTAGATTTGAATAATAATTAAATAGGATGAATTAATATAATTAATTAATGAGCTTCTTAATCTTAACAAAATAAAATAATTAATTGATTATAACATAATTTATGTAATTATAGACCAATTAACTCGGAAGTATAACTATAACTTAAATTAAAGTAAATTAATAAAATACTTAATTAAAAATGTAAAATCTTTTGAGATAATTTTCGATATTTTTAAAATAACGCGATTGTGAAAATATACATATTTAAAATTATTACACCTATTAAAAGACAAAATTAAAATAACTTGAAAGTATTTTGAATTTCGTAAAACTCATTAATTCAAACTTATGACCATCACTTAAAAATATAAAATCTTTTTCAGATGGTTTTTGAATATTCATAAAACACATTAATTATATATATAATTATATAAAACATGTATATTATTTAAAAACGATACAACAATTTAAAATAACGTGCAAACAATATTTTTCTTGAAATTTTATAAAACTAATTAATTTAAATCGTTTAAAATTAAAGAAGCTCAATGATTAATCTGTAATGTGGGGGTCAAAAATTAAGTTTCAACAAGGACCACATGTTCCCGCATGTATCTCTTCAATCATTCTGCTAGCTTCTCCAGCTTCGACGCACCTTAGCAGCCCGAAGTTGGGAGTCCTCGTATAAAGGATTTCTCCACTTAGGAAGAATTGACTCGCTAACCTCCGAATGGTATGCTTTTATACACTTGTTGCATCTTTCGTATACTCACCGCTCTTCAAATATCCTCGAATGTCATTGTACTAAGGCTTTCCATCAAGCTCTTCCTCAACACGAAAATAGTATGTTGGTTGCTCATATATGTGGATGTAAATAGGATCAATGTAATTATGATCAGGATGTTAAATCATGGAAGACAAAGTAGCTAAGGCATCTGCAAATTCAATCTGGATCCTTGGTACATGTTTGAACTTTTCCTTGATGAACCTTTTGCACAACCTATGCACGCACTCCAAGTATGGTAACTACTTTCGATTCTTCGTAGCCCATTCTTCTCGAACCTGATTAATCAATAGGTCTGAATCTCCTATAATCAGTATTTCTTGAACATCCAAATCAATCGCCTATTGGAGTCCTAATGTGTAAGCTTTATATTCATCCATGTTATTTGAGCAAAGGAATCTGAATTTCGCCGATATTGGATAATGTTGTCCAGTTGGTGAGATTAAAACAAGTCCGATGCCAGATCCGCTCAAGTTCTTAGCTCCATCAAAGAACATTCTCCAACCATCATAATATTCAGAAATGTCTTCCCCCACGAAAGCTATTTCCTCATCCGAAAAGTAAGTCTTCAACGGTTTATAATCATCATCTACAGGGATCTCCGTCATATGATCTTTTAATTTCTGTGCCTTCACTGCCTCTTGTGTAACATACACTATGTCAAACTCGCTAAGTAATATTTGCCATTTCGCCAGTTTACTTTTAGGCACGAGCTTTTGAAAGAGATACTTCACGTCATGCCCCGAGCCTACACCCTAGGCGGACCGGCACCCGGAGACCATTTCTGGCCCCAAGCGAATCCTTGGCCTGGCTTTCTTAACTCAACGGAAACCTAATCGAACAGAATAACTCGATGCAATGCAATATTACAAAACAACTTAACTTATAAAATATGGCCATAAAGGCAACTTGAATCTCAAAATAGAATATTTACATAGATACATAGATGAGAGACTCAAAACTAACTCACTGACTGTCTGTCTATGAAGCTTCTAAAATACTGAGATGGATGTTGGGACAGACCCCGCAACATCCTAATAAACAAAAACTAAGAACACAAAATAATTGAGTCCTCCGAAATGCAAGGAGGCTCACCACTGACTCTGGAGTGCTCAGCTGGACCAACGACGTGCAGGATGCTGATCCGGGTTACCTGTATCTGCATCGTAAGACGATGCAGGCCAACTGGCATCAGTACATGGAATGTACGAGTATGCGAGCTGGAAAACTAAGCAATATAGGCTAGAAGGAAATTTGGAAGAAACTAAAATGTTTACCTTGCTCAACTCAACTCTACCTGACTGACTTTTCTCAATATAAAGCAATTTAAAACAAGTGCGATATAAAGAAAGACTGTTTAAAACATGCTATAAACTCTGTGTGTATACAAGGATACAATAAACCTGAGATGTATATAGAAATACAATTGAGCTGATGTATATAAAATATAATAATTTCTGTATATAAAAATACAATAACTACTGTGGGAGTTTCTCTAATCGACAACCATCACATAAGAGCTATAATGAGGATACAACGATCGACCTCACGCTGCCAGAGCATTTTATACCCGACTAAAGGTATAAGACTTGAACTGCCTAATGGATCCACTAGTCTAATATGAAAAGGATTCATCTAAAAAGTAGGATCCTTTTCTACCCATGGTGGCTAACATGGTTCTATGGGGCTGTGGGTTTTTTGAACGCTCCCCCAATTCGGTGCTCGATATTACTCCCAAAAATGTACTGGCTCTTATGTTTTTAAAACATATGTCTTCCTGCTGATTGAGATAATTACTCAAAAAAAAAACTACCCCGAAGGCTTTTTGGAAATCTCAGTTTCAAACCTTGTTTAAATGTAAAGACATTTCTTTAAAACTTCTTTGGGAATACATAACTCGCTAATAACTTTGAGAAATGAACTCAACTTTAAATTATTTTACTCAACTTGAAACTTAAGACTCTTTACTTAGCTTGAAACTCTAAGCTCTTTGCTTGACTTGACACTTGAGTCTAAAAATGAAGTTAAAACGTTCAATAAAGACTCTTGAACAACTTTACAACTTGCTTGACTTGCTTAACTTCTAAGCTTAACTCTTAATTTCTAACTAATTCTCCTTGAATTGGAATTTTGGATTCAAGGTGTTTGATCACATGTTATGGATGAGTTCTTGACTTTTAGAAGTACCTTGAAGTGTTGGAAACAACTAGGAAACATGGGCATAATACCTAGGAACATGTACGAAAAAGTAGGGAATGAAGGTAACGGGAAGGATTGGCGTCCTTGGCGCTCTAAGAGGCGCGGGGCGCCAGACCTCGAAGCTCAGAAGGACTGCTGGGCGTTCTGCCCCAAGGGGAAATTTCAACATCCCTTTTTGGGATGCGCTGGCTGGTGCAACAGCCCAGCCCTCTTCCCCCAAAAATTTGACTCTCCTTCATTTTTCCAACTCTAAACTTCCTTACCTTCAATGTTTCCAGCCCCTATACACTTAGCATCATAAAAACCTCAACATACAGTGGATTTCAACTCAAAAACACAACCAAATCATGTCCCAAATCAACAAGGGACTTCAACCACACAATTAACAATATCAACAACACAACCAACAACTCCAAACAACACAACCAATCATTTCTCAATAATAAAACGAGTTTGGTGTGTGCGGAAAAGAATCAACCCATCACTATGAACTCACATACCTATTAGGGATCATCCCCGACGATTTCCACGACGATCTTTGACGGAAACTCTTTGATCTCTTTTTCTTCTTCTCTTCTTTCTCTCTTCTTTCTCTTTTCTTCACTCAAGAACCCTAACTCTTACTCTTTTAAAATGGAACAAAAATGATCCACAATCAACCTAACACAACAATATAACCTCAAAAGAAATGATTTGTGAAAAGACCAAAATGCCTTTAAATTTTCGGACGGACTCCCTGCCAACTGCCAAACTTTCAAAAGGCATAACTCGTTCATACGAACTCGAAATCGAGCAAACTCGGTGGCGTTGGAAATATTGTTCCAAGGGCTTTTCAAACATAACTGGAACTACTCCTGGAGCTTCGTGAGCTAGGAGTTATGACTGCTCAAAGTTGGCCAAAAACTCACTAATTTCCACACTTAACCAAATTTCCAGATTTTGAATTTAGACAAATTTCCATATTCTGAATTTTTCCAAAAATGACTACTTCCAATTTCAAGCTTCTTCATATTCATTTTAAATTGTCGTATGTTACAATATCTCCCCCTTGGAAATATTCGTCCTCGAATTAGGTTACTCTTACAAGGCTAAGGGTGTAACGTCAATTCAAACACCCAACAAGTAATCGTGCAACAACAACAACAACAACAACAATAACAACAACAACAACATGCCCACTATAATTTAAAGAGCACTAAGAAGGAAATTAATACCTTGATCTGCGGATTCAAAGAGATATGGATATCTCTTCTTCGGCTTCCCAAGTAGCTTCCTCAACAAATTGGTTCCTCCAAAGGACCTTGACTGAGGCTACATCCTTTGTTCTCAACCTACGAACTTGATAGTCTAGAATCTGAATAAGAATTTCTTCATAAGATAAGCTATCTTTGATCCTAATACTTTCAGTCGGCAGAATCAATGAAGGTTCGCCTATGCACTTCTTCAACATAGAGATATGAAATACCGAATGGACCGCTGCTAGCTCCTGTGGTAGCTCCAACTCATAAGATACCTTGCCAACCCTCTTGACTATGCGATAAAGTCCAATATATCGGGGACTAAGTTTTCCCTTCTTACCAAACCTCATAACCCCTTCATGGGTGAAACTTTCAAATATACCCAATTATCTACTTCAAACTCTAACGCCCTTCTCCTAACATCAGTGTAGGATTTTTGGCGACTATGTGCCGTTTTCAACCTCTCTTGAATCACTTTCTCTTTCTCTATAGCTTGGTGAACTAAATCTGGTCCTATCAACCCTGCTTCACCAACTTCAAACCATCCAATAGGAGATCTACATCTTCTCCCATAAAGAGCTTCATATGGAGCTATCTGGATGCTAGAGTGATAACTGTTGTTGTAGGCAAATTCAATGAGAGGTAGGTGCTCATCCCAATTACCTTTGAAATCGATCACACAAGCCCTCAACATATCTTCTAAAGTTTGAATAGTACTTTCTGCTTGCCCATCAGTCTGAGGATGAAATGCAGTACTTAATTTCACCTTCAAACCCAAGCCTTTCTAAAAAGATTTAAGCGTGCGATGGCGTGCACCTCTATCTGAAATAATGGAGATTGGGACTCCATGAAGTCTCACTATCTCTTGAATATATAACTTGGCATAATCTTCTGCTGAAAGGGTAGTCTTTACCGGTAGAAAATGAGCTGACTTTGTCATTTTATCGACAATTACCCAAATAGAATCATGCTGTCTGTGAGACCTTGGCAACCCTGTGATGAAATCCATATTGATCATCTCCCACTTCCATTTCGGAAGTTCTATTCTCTAAGCCAAACCACTGGGCCTTTGGTGCTCGACTTTCACTTGTTGGCAATTAGGACACTTAGAAACAAACTCTGCAATGCCTTTCTTTATGCCATTCCACCAATAAACTTCTCGCAAATCACAATACATCTTGGTGGAACCCGGATGAATGGAATATTTGGAGCTATGAGCTTCCTCCATAATCTTCTCTTGGAGTCCATCTACCATAGGTACACACAATCTACCTTGATATCTCAATGCACCATCTCCCCCTTGTTCAAAAGCTAATACTTTTTGCTTCTGAATATTTGTCTTTAACTCAAGCAAAATGGGATTTTGATCTTGCTTCTCTTTCACTTCTGACATTAATGATGACTCGGCCCCATTCACCACCGCTATTCGTCCTTCTGTGGAATCTATAAGTCTGACTCCCAAGCATGCCAGTCTGTGCACCTCTTTTGCTAACTCTCTCCTTCCTTCTTCAATATGGGCGGTGCTACCCATAGACAACCTGCTTAAAGAATCAACAACAACGTTAGCCTTACCTGGGTGGTAAAGAATACTAAGGTTATAGTTCTTGAGTAATTCTAACCACCTCCTCGGTCTGAGATTAAGCTCTTTCTGAGTAAACATATATTGAAGGCTCTTGTGATTAGTAAATACATCGACGTGCACACCATACAAGTAATGACGCCATATCTTCAAAGCAAATACTACAGCAGCTAGCTCTAAGTCATGGGTTGGGTAGTTCTTCTCATGAACCTTCAACTGTCTGGAGGCATAAGCTATAACCTTGCCATTCTGCATTAAGACACAACCCAAACCAACTTTAGATGCACATAATACACCACAAAACCTTGAGTACCTTCTGGTAACGTCAAAACCGGAGCTGTAATCAGTCTTTTTTTCAACTCTACATAAACTTAAATTTACTTGTGGATCATGTCGTGAAACAGAGTGGTCATTGCCCTCATGTATGTAGCACCAACAATCTTTTACTCAAAAGGCATTACCTTATAGTTGTAGATACCCCACAGTGTGATGAAAGTAGTCTTCTTAGCATTGTCCTTGTGCATTTCAATTTGATGATAGCCGGCAAAGCAATCCACAAATGATTGTGTTTCATGCTTAGCTTAGTTGTCAATCAAGAGGTGTATGTTGGGGAATGGAAAATTATCTTTGGGACTAGCCTTGTTGAGATCCCGATAATCCACACAAATTATGACCTTCCCGTCTTTCTTGGGCACTGGAACGACATTTGCAAGCTAGGTTGGATACTCTGTCACTTGAAGAATTTTGGCCTCCAGTTGCTTCGATATTTTCTCCTTGATCTTCAAACTCAACTCAGGCTTGTATTTTCAGAGCTTCTGCTTCACTGGAGGGCAGGCTGGATCAATGGGTAACTGGTGAGCTACTATTAATGTGCTTAGCCCTCTCATGTCTGTATAGGACCAGGCAAAAATATTCTTATTCTTCGTGAGACACTCGATATACTCTTTCTTGTCATCTTTCGTCATATGGATGCTTACTCGGGTTTCTTGTGTTACCTTCGAATTTTCTAGATTTACCACCTCTATTGCCACTAAGTTTGGATTGGGTTTCTCCTCGAATTCCTCAACCTTTCTAATTAACTCTTCGAGGACTTCACTTTTCTCGACCTCTTCTAAATCATTAATGTTAAATTGTGCAGTCTCATTATATGCCATAGTCTTAGATTCAACATTTTTATAACAGATTTTGCTGAAAGAAAGAATAACGCACAAATAAATATAAGAGATTAAATGGATGGAAAAAAACTTTATTGATTAAAAACTCAAGAGTTGCATAATATTAGCATTTGAAAACAATAATAGAGAATTGGAATTTAAAATTGTTTATTGAAAACTTTTTAAAACCTGATAGAAAAACATTTTCCAAAGCTACCCAGATGCCCGACAAGGTCTGGATGGAATTGAGGTCTAAATGTTGATGTTGATCTTCGCTTCATTGCTTCTTCCAGGGTCCCATTTCTACTCGTTGATCACGGCATTACAAACCTTTCCTTCCTCCTTCATCAGAGACAAACCTTTCATATTTTCTAAAAGCTCATCGATGATACCTCCCATGTATTCGACTGATCGAAATGAGTGATACAGCGGTGGTATGGGTTTCTTCAATGGATAGTAGTACCCATCTCTGGGTGGTTGCCAGTCAAGCCACTCCTCAGTAGTATATTTGTATCCCTAGCCAAAAGTGGTTAAATAAAGAACGGGTTGTATAGGTTCAACTATTACTTGTAAATTTACTCCCAAAACTTTTTCGAGCTCGAAACCAAACCATACCATCATATTTATGATCTTCTAGCTAAACCAAGGTTGCACTTCAATGTTGCTGACAAGCTCCACTGTATGGTACATCTCACCATCTAAATGATTTTTTCCTTATATCACATATACAGGGTGTCCTCTTTCCCCATGGACTACAACTTCTTCATGATCCCATTGATGAAGAGTATAGAGAACCGCTCCAGCCATATGAATCCAAGTACGACCCAACAATAGGTTATATGAGGATGGAATGTCCAAAACCTGGAAAGCTATTGGGAAGGTAGCAGGACCAATGAGCATGTCCAAGGTTATTTCCCTAATAGTACCTCTCTGAAAGCCATCAAAAGCTCTCACATTCATCTTTCAGGTTTGGATCTTTACACTATCCAAGCCTAGCCTTGTCAACGTGTTCAGAGGGTAGATATTCAAACCAGAACCTGAGTCAACCAAGGATTTGGTGATTATCTTGTCCTCATATTGAGCTGAAATGAACAAAGCCTTATTGTGGGTTGTTCCTTCAAGTGACAACTCATTTTCGTGAAAAGATATTTTGTGTGCCTTAAAAACCTGCCCTACCATTTAGGCTACCTCTCAATGAGTGATGCTAGATAGGACATAGGCTTCACCCTGGACCTTCAATTGCTCAATAATAGAGTACTCTTAGATTTACTGGAGATACCCCGAACTAAATTTTTGAAAGTGTAAATTCTTTCGAATCTAGTCACTCTTGCTGCAGTATCTGCTTTTTCCACTTTTGCTTTTCCTTTTCTGTAGTCCCATGGGACAGCATAGGTATCATATTGGACAAAGGGAGGCACCCTACAAACAGTTAATGGGGGCTTGGGCATGACGACCTCAACCTCAAAAGAAATACTCATTTGCACTACAAATGGCGTTTGGATGGTAACTGTCATTGTTTCTTCTGGCTCAAGGACCCAAATGGATTTCTCCCAATCCAAAGTATCATCAACTTCTGCCATGTTGACATGATGGTTAGGCAGAGGGTTGTTTGCAACATTTGGTGTCGGATCCTTGAGCCGGATGGCCTTTGTATCAATCAATATTTGAACCTTATCTTCAAAGATATGTAAATTTCGGTGTGTGACCCTTCATCCCAGAATGGTAGGCACAAACCTTATTAGAGTCATACCAGTTTGCACGGACATCTACAGGTAATGCAGGAATTGGGGTGACATAGCCAACCTCTTTCAGCCTTTCATAAATCTGGCTATGGGGTCAGCCAAAGGGGTATAATTTTTTGCAGGTCTTCTTTCATATAAAGGTCAGTTTTCAGTAGCTTGGTGTTTGAGTGAGTGGTAGAGTTTGGAAGTATATTGGTTGGCATTATAGACAGGATGTGAAGTTTGCTGATATTGAGGATGAGTATTTTGGTAACATACTGGCAAGGGATGGGGAGATATAGGTGGTGGAGCTAAAGGGTATGGAGTTTGAGGATATGAAGATGGAGAATATGGAGATGGAGGTGGGGTTGTTGCTCGGTACTTATAAGGGGTTTTGGTTCCCTCAGCCTTTATTACTGAACTTGTTTTCTTTCAATTTTCTGTCCTTCTACTGGATTGCCGAGCTTTAATGGTGGCATGCAGGGACTCCAGATTGATGATAGTCCCATTTTTATGCCCTCTTCAATCATTTCACCAAGTTTGATGATATCGGCAAAACTCTTCTTAGCCACAAGCATTATCCTGTCATAATATTGTGACTCTTGGGCACGGATAAAGTAGTCCTTCATCTGATATTCTTCCATAAGAGGTCTGGCCCTAGCCGCCTCAAACCTCCATCTTATGGCGTAATCCCTGAAAGATTCACTCGGCTTTTTCTTCAAGTTTTGGATATAGAACCAGCCAGGTGCATTTTCTACATTAAATCCAAATCTGTTCATAAAGTCTGTAGCCATGTCCACCCACCCAACCCATTTTCGAGTTTCTTGTTCAATATACCATGATAGAGCCTCCCTAGTGAGACTCTTCATAAACAACTTTATGAGTATCTTCTCATCTCTCCCCACCCCTACAAGTTTGTCACAGCACATTCGCAGGTGGGCTTTGGGATCTCCAATGCCATTAAACATTTCAAACTTTGGAAGCTTGTATCCTTCAGGCAGTTCTACGTCAAGATGCATATACAAATCCTCGTAGCTCAGTCCTCCTAACCTCTTGCTTTCTTCCACATGTTGCACCCTATTTGCCAAGCTATCTATTCTCTCGGCCAGGGTTTCTATCAGAATGTCCTTTTGGAAGTACTCTGATTCATGGTAGTTATGGGTCTCGGGAGCGGTTTCCACATATATGGGGTTAAGGTTGTTATTTCTAGGAGTATATGAAGGGTTTGCATTTGAAATTGGTTCTGAAATAGTTGGCTTAGTTTATTGGTAGTAGTGGTAAAATGAGATTTGGGTATATTGGGCGTGAAGTGGTGGGAAGATATTTAGATGAGTGGGTTCAGGTTGGGATATATTGGTTGGAGGATTGTTTGGTATGGTTGTTTGGTCAGAGTGAGAAGGATTGTCTATATTTTCGCCAAATTAGGTTCCGAGAGAAATAGACAACTTGGCCAAATCACGCATATGCGCTACTTCTTCTTCCAACTCTGAAATCTTGTGCTCAAGTCTAAGGACAAGGTCACTTGGAAGTTACCCTCCCTTAGAAGTTTCTACCCTTTCGTTGTTGTTGTTGTTGTCAACCATTTTACCCTTGTCTCTGTAGTCTGTTCTTTGAAGAAAAGGATAAGAGGGGGGGGGGGGTCCCTTTTGATCGTGTATGTGCCAGAATGAAAGACAGGTTAACCTTAGGAATGGGATAAACAATGAAATCAACAGAAAATGGTGTTAGGGGATTAGAGCAAATAATAATAATAATTGCACATTGTTTGAAATAAGCGCCTTAAATGCAAGGGACCTTATTGAGCCAGAGGTAGGAGTAAGACGACATATAAATGATGCATAATAATTAATTCAAGCCTTGTTTTCCAATTTGGACTTTAGAGTTAGAGAAATAAAGGGAAACACCATATTCATATATTGAATAACTTCAAATTATTACATCAAACTAAAGCAAAACTAGAAATAATCTAAAGGGCTAGGGATCACCTGGGGGAAAATTAAAAAAAATCCTAAAAAAAAAACTTCAATCATGGTGGTCTCCAATATTGGCCACAATTTGCTGTCTCATTTCTGGAGTGATCTCATAGTCGCGGTTGAAAAGGTTGCGAGCCCATCTTCTTTCCTTTTTATCACCAAAACCTGGAAGGACTTCTTTGCTTAAATTTGCATGCTCCGCGTCCTCCAAAAGCCACACATAATACTCAGGTGTACATAAAGATCAATGCTCTCGAACGTCAATAGTTACCACCCTTTTCCACCTTCTTAATATAGTGTCCACTCGTGGTATTTTTGTCACAAAGTTATACCCCTTGTATATGGGATCGCAGAGGTATTATATGGATCTGTCCAAATTATCGAAGGACTCAGAGTGGTGCGTATGGTTTCACACCATTAAAGCAAATAAGCTCGATAAAGTAAAGCTCGTTACCCCTTACAATGACACGACAAGGCCTCGACCAATAATACTTTCATTGAATTTTAATGGTAGAACGCTCTCTTAAGTACATAAACTAGTCATTTATTCCTACATAGGAAGACAAATACTTCATCCTTGTGGGATGATTAATAATGTTAATCCCCACATCCTCTCTCAAAATGTCTACCAGATCATCTCTCTTGTAGAAGTGCTCAACGGCCTATAGTGGCAATAGGAAGTTGCACCCCTCGATTAATCTTTTGCCCTTGGTGCACCCAGTCAATGCTTTTAGAATTTCTTCCAGTATCATGGGAACTATGGTCTTCCCACTTCGAGCCATCATACGGAACACATAACTTAGGCTAGTGTGTATTTTTCCTCCTTCCCTAGGAAAAACTAATGAGCCCAAAAGTGCAACAGCGAAAACATTAAGACGATATATTTCCCATTTCGCAGGAGAGCAAGCAAATTTCCTGTGAAAATTTTTATGACCTTTTTCGTCTCAAAAACGTTAGTATAGAAATTCCAAAGAAATCCATCCTTCTTTCAAACAAAGGAAACTCGAATTTTTATGCATGCTTATTTGCTTCATAAAGGACCTTGGTGTTAACTTGTGTGGTACAATCATTTCACGTTCTTTGTAAGGAAGATAAAAAAACCCACCAATCTCTTCAATCGTCGGGGTTAGTTCAAAATCTCTAAATTTGAACACTAACCTCTCAGAATCCCAAAATTTCAACAGTGTCTTGATCAAGTGATGGTCTGACTCGACGCAGATTAAAGCAGTAAGGCTACTTAACAGTTCCTTTGCCTCTAGTCCTCGATTTCTCTCAATATCCTTCCACCAAATTTTCAGAATAGGATTCACTTTGACCACCATTTGTGTGTTGGGAAAATGAGGATAGGTCATAACTCTACAAACAAACAACAAACAGATTTCTAAACTCCATGTTGACAAATTTGAATTAATTTAATTCTTATGACCACGTTGACACGTAATTATGCAATTTTTCTAAAGGGTATTAGGGCACTTTAGACTATAGGGTGGCTACTAATTATGTGGATTGACACCAAGAGTCAAACCACCTAGGGTTTATGCATTATGTATGAAAGGGATTCTATGCGAGAAGGCTCGTAGTTTTCCGGTAGTAATACTATATGTTCCTTCCACGCATATATCGACTCTCTATAATGGGTATTTGAAGAGGAATGGAGTATTGGTGAGAGGTGCAAATGTACAACATCACGATAATTTTTCTATTTTAAAGAAAGAGGATCTCAATTGGGGGAAGTATGAGCGGAATACAAGTTTATCAAAGTGGTAAATATTTAGCATGTAGATGGAAAACAATAACACATAGACAATTATAGAATGCAATAAATAAATAAATACATAAATAAACATGCAAACACATAAATTATTTAAGCAAATAAGGAAAGGAAATAAGGGCTAAGCATGGAAATACTCAAATAAAGGAAAAGGAAAAAGACGAAACATGAGAATAAGTAAATAAGAAAGAGGGAAAGGGGTGAAGCAAGAAAATATACAATACATAAGGAAAGCAAACAAACAAGGAAAATATATAACATTTAAACAAGGAAATAACTAAATAAGTAAACCTCACAAAAATCTCTGAGACACGTAATAATTAGAACCTAATATCCCCAGCGAAGTCATCATTCTATCGCGTCCTTTTTTTTGCAAAATGGTTTTCGGTGCACGACCTAACAACTCTTTTGGATTTTGTTTGAATTGTAGAGTCGTCACCTAACGAATTAAGACGCGTTAGGACACCTTTCTAACCTAACTAAACCTAACTACGGTCACCGAACCAGAGATCAGGTAAGGGTTCAAATTACCTCGAGGAGAAGGTGTTAACCATCCCTCAAGGTCCACAAATGTGGGTTCCGGTCATATCTCATGCAATTTATGTGGGGTTCCAAGTAGAAATTAAGGTCACTTCATTTTGTTGATCATTTAATTTAAACATGCTTGCTAGGTGATAACTAACCTTAAACAATTAAAGTCATTTTAGTTATTTGTTATTTAATTAACTAGGTGATATACTAAATAACAAATAAATACTAAGCAATTAATAAAGAGATAAGCGAGGAGACAAAAAATGCACACTTAGATAGGGGAATCAATTTTTTTATTTTTACTAAACTACCCCAAGAAATTACAATTAAAATGAATAAAGGGAAAAAGGAAAGAGATACTATGAAAATGACAACTTTACGAATCAGCGCTCAACTTTTATTTTGGGACAGACAAAACAAATATTTGTCGTTTACTGCTTGAGGCTGTCATCATCTCTGTAGGGCCTACACTACCCCTACCCCACCTTCCACATGCATTTCGTCTCTAAAAGATGCCTAGAGTCCCCACTTAAGGTCCAAGAGGCATTTGACTACTATTAGGGTAGATTTAGACCAAAATAAAATATATGCTTCAAAATAGGCCCCTTAGACACCAAGTCAAACAAATAAGACGAACATTTAATACGTAAATCTCATATTTTGCCTCTAAATTTTAATTAAATATGATGGTAAACACAAATAGAGTGAAAAGGTCGCATGTTAAATGTGTGGCATACAAACATATATTATAACAGTAACTGATCAATTTTAATAGGGCATGAAGTTACAACATGTTACATACTTTATTTAATTTTAAGGAGGGCAGGAAAACAATACATAACAGAAAATAGTCTATTAGTTGCAGAAACAAATCAGGTTATTGCTAATTAACATGCTGAGAAAGTCATCAATTTATTTAAGTAGCCAAAGAAAGCTTATTTCAATGCACAAAATTACTTATTTTGGGGGGCAGAACTGAGTACGGGTAGCAGATATTAAAGTTGCATGTAGATAGTTATTATGAATCAAATTTAATTGATAGGGCAGTGTTTAAGATGAAGAAAATAACTTTTGAGCAAATATCTAATCAAGCAAATTAATAGGTAGTTAGCATGTTGGAAATAATTGATTGATTTTAAGTGGCAGAAAATGATTATTTTGCAGAAATCATTTGACAATGAGCATAAATATGCAACAGACTTATTCATATCATTTAATTTGATGGAAAATTATTTATTTAGTCTTAGGCATGATTGCTGAACGAAATGCTGAGATTAATAACAGATCTAAACGTACTTACTAGATGAAGATGTAATTATCCAGAAACCTATAGGCCTGATTGTCTAAACCCCAAATGACATATAAAATAAAACTACTCCCTCTGTCCCAATTTATATGACTCACTTTCCTTTTTAGTCAGTCCCAAAAAGAATGACATATTTCTATATTTAGTAACAATTTAACTATAAAATGTCTATTTTACCCTTAATGAAATGATTTCTGACCACACAAATTTCTATCATTCATTTTGGACCACAAGTTTTAAAAGTCTTCCTTTCTTTCTTAAACTCCGTGTCGAGTCAAACTACATCACATAAAATGGGACGGAGGGAGTAATATTTATGAACGTGACTTCTAAATGCAACCACATTGAAAATTACGATAACATTCAGAAAACCTATAAGCATGATTTTCTAAATGCAAACATGCTGAAAATTTATGATATTCAAGAAAACCCTATATGCATGAATTCTACAATCATAACTTACATGCTGAAATTGAGTTGAAATTTTTTCTAGACAGATTGCAGATTTAAGTTTGTAAACATGTTATCAAATAATTGAGATTAAACAGTTAATTGTTAACATAATAAAATTCATCAAACACTTAGACAAATTCTCAAGAGACCATTTTATTCACATGCTAAGGTAAGAAGTCCAAATCTAAACAACTAGATTGATTTCTGAATAAATGTTCAAATTATGAAACAAGTTTTATCATATAATGGTCAATTTAATAAAGGTTGATTTTAGGCAGATTATCTAAGGAATTCGGCCATATTTTCATGCTTCACGTGTTTCAAGCAACAATGACAGATTTTATAGCAATCACACGTAATAAAATAAATAAGTAAAAGAGCAGTTAACACGTAATTCCCCCTCCCCCTTTAGACGATCCTCAAATATATTTCATATATAGAGAGTTTTAGAGCTACTACAAAATTATTACAGAATCAAATAGAAAGAACGACAAATACAAAAATATGAAACTTAAACCAACTTGTCACATCCGAAATTTCGTCCCCCAACGACTCTTCAAAAATAACTCAAAGTTTCTCATGCCCTGCTAATTGAAAAGGACAATACACTACAAGTAATACAAAAACAACATAATAACAGCCATTTATACACTCAAATAGAATAAGAGCAACAAACTATACATATATGATCGCATACATAAGAGAATTAGAAAACTGACCCGAATTCTTCCTTTTATTTATCAATGTCCATTTTGGATTTATGCATAAACTCATAAGCAATGGTGCAGCAAAAAACATAAACAAGTATAAAAGATACTAACCAGTTAAGAAGTTAAATAATAATCAGCAGTGAAGACAAGTTGATTCCACACTATTCGACCCGAACAGAGCAAAAATACTTCTTAAATGCTCATCAGAAATTCTTTTCAAGCAGCAAGTACAGAGCAACGTGTAATAAATTTTTTAGTATTCAAGTGTTAATAATGTTTGGATCATCAAATAATGAGGGGAAGGGTCCTTTTTATGTATTCACTGAAATACGGGTAAATAAGGAAAAAGAATAAAGGGAATCAATTAATATTTTCCTTATTTTAAAAGAGCCAAAATCAGATTTATTAATTTATTTTTACCAAATATATGAGCGACTAAATAAGACAAGGAAAATAATTGAGAGTTGTCATAATAAAGTAGGCACTAGCCAGCACATAAAAGCGATAATTACCTTAGTCAAATATTTACCTAATACTAGATTGCCATAAATAAACAAGTAAGAATTAGTCAAGACAAATATTAATGGAAGGAAGGAACAATTTACAGCACATAAAAAAAATCAGCACTAGCATTTTAAAGAAAGTAATACACGCCTTAAAACTTACCATGGGTAGAGGAGATTTCCAAGAACTAACCAAACTAATTAACAATCAATGGAAGTTTAAATCACAACATGGTAACAACGAAATTATGAACAAGTAATTAACTAGGTTAGCGGATTTAAGAATCAATTAAGATGTTAAATTAGCCAATTATGAGGAAAAATAATGAATTAATAAATTTATACCCATATTACAGTAGCATGTATGGTGAAATATGCACATAAAATATATTTTTTAACTAAATAACATCTCAGCAATCAAGGAGAGTTCGATAATTAATTTGGGGAAGAACAACAATGATTGTCAATCAATTAAGATTAAGAATATGATTTTTCCCATATAGAAATTAATTAAAAGAATTCATAAACTAACAACTTTATTATATAAATGCAGTGAATGTGCAAACCATCAGTTTGAGTATCGACTCATTGCAGCAAGTATACTATAACAAACTTCACAAATTAAAGCAAATCATAATAAAAGCGGTGAACAAGAGCTTGAACAGGAAATCACAACTTAAACATGATTTTTCTAAAAAATATAATCATAAATCGGCATGTAATAACCACTGAAACAACCAACAAAACAAAATGACATATGAAACCCAAACTTCAACACTTATCTTAAATACAAACAAACCAAAGAATTGAAAATATAGGCTTTAGAATTGAAACATACCTGGATGGATCTGTTAAAGATCCATCTATTCAACAAAAATCGAAATCTTAAAACTCTGTCGAAATTCGCTGTACAACCGAAGCCTTAGGCTGGAGTAGTATCGTTATTGTTGCTGAGTCGCTGGCAGGATTTGTAGTTCGCCGCCGATTGGCCGTTTTACCCAAAAAAGGAGCGGACGAGTGAGTTGTTGTTGTTGTTTGTCGTCATTTGTCGGCGTCAATGGCTTCGCCTGGTTGTTGAGCTCTCGCCGGTGGCCTCGCCTGGCTGTTACTTGATGTTGTTTCTTAGCATGCTCGTCGAAGGAAAAAAAAACTAGAAAGAAGAGACAGAGAAGAAGGGAGGAAAGGGAATGAGCAAAGGGAGAAGAAACGAAAGAGAGAGAGGCTCGTTGGGGTTTCTTCGCCGGATGCTGCTAGAGAAGACGGATGAGAAGAGAGAGAGGAGGGGAAGCAAATGAAATTAAAAATAGGAAATAATAGAGTTAAAATCTTGACCATTGGATTAGACGAGATGAAAGGTTGAGATTGAATCAAGATGAACGGACGGACGGATGAGATTAAATGAAAGCTGGAATCTTGAAAACTGAGATAAAAAAGGGCTGAAATTGCAATCAACTAAATGGCTATATTTGAAATGAGAATTTGAACTGGAGTGACTAGAATTGAAATGAATTAGAACATAATAGGTTAAAATTTAAATGATTTAGAGAAAAATTTAGGAAATGCTATTCAATTAATAAAATATTGCATATATTATAATATTTTCATACAAATTAAACACACTTAAGTTTTAAACATTTGAGTAAAACAAATATTTCGAGTTTAACTATCGATAAATATAATAATAAAAATAATTTAATGATAAATACAATAATTTTATAAATCACGCATACTAAAATATATATAATTTTAGAAAAAATTGATTAAAATTTTAAACTCGACATATACTTTAAAAATACATATTTAATCAAATAGCATTCCAAAAAAGGTTAGAGGTCGGTCAAAATTGGGTGTCAACAGCTGGCAAGGGTTTCGAACTTGAAACCTCCAATATGAAAGTCCCAATTCCAAACCACTAGGCCACCCGAACGATTCTTTTAGAAAAAATCATTTTCCACTATTGTTCGATACCCATATCGAAATCATACTAAATTCATATTTGTGCCAAGTAGTTCACACTAATGGTTAAAATGCTTCCTCACAAAGCCAACTTCATATCCAGAGCCCAGAGTAACGCAAACTCTAGACCTCTTATGAATGATTATTTACCACTCTATCACAATCTTTATTGGTGACATGAAATCATTAAATTTTTTGAAATAAATTTACATACTTAAAAAACTACTTTAAATTGTAATAATTGATAATTTTAACACATAAAAAAAACATCTAAACGATTTCTTCTTTTTGAGTTTCAAATCTAAATTATTGGGAGAGTTTCATATCTAAAATTATGAAATTAATTTTAAAAAAATATATAAATTATGTATGAAATTCGAAATTCAAAATGTGTCACTTATTAATTTGAGAAACATATAAATTAAATATGAAACTCAAAATTTAAAATGTGTCACATTATTTTACCCTTATATATAAGTGAACAACCAAAAGGAGTAACAAAATAATTGTACTATAAGTTACAAAAATTGTACATTAACTTGGGCTTATTTTACTTTTTTGCAGTGCTTTACATAATTGGACTAAAAGCAATATAAGATGTACGTCAACAATGCCTCTTGAATAGTGTACTGATACATACACGTGTTCATTAGATGTAAATCCAGTTGTCCTATAAGCTAAATATATTATTATAAGTTCTTCCACATTGTTTTGGTTCTTCTTCTTTCTTCACTCCTCTTTCATACCTGATTGTTTTCTTCTTCCAACAATGGTTATTTCTTATTTGCTAATACCAAAATGAAGGTATCAAGGGAGTGAAATGCAGACAAGAAGAAGAAAGAAGAAGAATTAAGAGAAGGATAAAGAACAGGGGAGAAATTGAGAGAGAATAAGAGAGAAAATGAAAATTATATTGAGCTATCACATTCAAATTATGCCTTACAAGTACTATCCACTCCTATTAATACTACTTAATCAGAATTAAAGGAACATACAAAGAAAAATACAATGAATACTAGAAATGAGCATAGGAACTAATTCTAACTACTTTTCCAGCCAAAATAGTAGTCATGCTAATGGTGTGTGACCTTTCAGCTCAGCAATGACGTGGTATCTGCCATGTGACTAAAGTATTACGTGGCTGTTGAACCCAAATTGGTATCAATACTCCCCTGTGAAACAACACCCTTGTCCACAAGGGTGATAGAAGGAAACCGAATCTGTAATGTAGAAGCCAATTCCCAAGTAGCATAAGATTGATCAAGGCCAGACCACTGAATAAGCCACTGAGCAACCACCTTATTACCACGCTTCACCATTCGGCACTCCAAGATATATTCAGGCTCAGGGCAATGAGGACTAGATAAGTCAATGATGGGAGGGTGTACTATAGTACGGGGAAGTTCATGACAGAATTTAAGCTGAGAAATATGAAAAGTATGATGGATTTGCACTTCAGGAGGGAGGAGAAATTTGTATTCCACAACACCTATCTTCTCCACAATGGGATATGGACCAAAAAATCGAGAAGTGAGCTTGTGATATGGAAAAATAGACAAGGAAGATTGTCTATAAGGTTGAAGTTTAACATAAACCCAATCGCCAACCTGGAAATGCCTATCAGACCTATGAGTGTTGGCCTATGTACACATTCTTTATTGGGCTCGATGTAAATGAAACTTAGCCAACTCGAGTTTAAACTGTCTGTTTAGCATAAAATCCTCAACAACATCAGAATCAGAGTCACCAGGCAAGTATGGAAGATGTAAGGGAGGAGGATAGCCATATAACAATTCAAAAGGAGAAGAGTGAATAGCAGAATGTGGGTTAGAGTTGTACCACCACTCAACTAAGGCGAGATAAGAAACCCAATCAGCAGGAGCATCAGTACAAAAACATCGGAGATAGGTTTCAAGACACCTATTCAGAACCTCAGTTTGGCCATCAGTCTGAGGATGGTAAGTTGTAGAAGTCTGCAAGGACACCCCCTGAGCATTTAAAAATGCTTTCCAAAAGTTGCTAATGAATATAGGATCCCTGTCACTAGTTATAGTTGCAGGAAACCATGCAACTTGAAAATGTTATCCAAGAAGATAGGAACAAGAGATTGCGCACTATAGGGATGTGCTAAGGCAATGAAATGACCAGTTTTGGTTAATCTATCAATGATTACCCAAATAACAGTTTTGCCTTTAAATCGAGGGAGTCCTTCAATAAAGTCCATACATATAACTGTCCATGGCAAAGCAGGTATAGGAAAGGGTTGGAATAGACTAGGGTAAGCTGATGTATCATACTTGTTCCTCTGGCACACAGCACACTTGTGTACAAACTTAGCTATATTTGATCGAATACCCTTCCAATAGAAATAGAAATAGGCCATGACCTTCCTAGTAATGGCATCAGTGCCTGAATGCCTACCAGCAGGAGTAGAGTGCCATAGTGATAATATTTTGGTTCTAAGGGAAGCATCATCACCAACAACTAATTTCCCTTTTCGTCTCAGCTGTGCATTAAGCCAAGTGAAATGCTTATGAGGTTGCACCTGCAAAGATTGAATAAGGACTTGTAATGCAGGATCTATAGTCCAACTAGCTTCGATCTCATCCCATAAATCAGCTTGGACTGAAGATATCACCATGGACATAAGTTCTGCACCTTGAATCCTAGATAAAGTATCTGCAACAAGGTTTTCCTTACCCTTTTTATACTGAATTTCAAAGTCAAAAGGCAACAGTTTAGCCAACCACCTAATCTGAGAATATGTATGTAGCTTTTGCTCCAATAGATACTTCAAGACTTTATGATCAGTTTTAACAATGAAGTGTTGACCAAGTAAGTAGTGGGCCCACTTGGTGACAGCAAACACCACGGCCAATAATTCCTTTTCATACACAGATAGAGCAGCATGGCATGCAGATAAACCCTTGCTAATGAAAGTAATAGGGTGGTCATTTTGCATAAGGACAGCACCAATGCCATTACCACTCGCATTTGTTTCAACAACAAATGAAATAGAGTAATCAGGTAGAGCAAGAACAGGCGCAGCAACCAATGCTAATTTCAACTCCATAAAAGCTTGAAAAGCACTGTCAGACCATATGAAATTGTCCTTTTTCAGCAACTCAGTGGGAGGTCTACTAATAATTCCATATCCCTGAATAAACTTTCTGTAATAACCTGCCAGACCTAAAAAACCCCTTAATTATTTGAAGGTACTAGGAACAGGCCAACTCTGAACAACCTGGATCTTTCTTTGATCGGTGGAAATCCCTTCATAGGAAATAAAATGCCCCAAGTATTCGACCTTTGAAACCCCAAACACACACTTTGATTGCTTCACCAACAACTGATGGTGGATCATAAGGTCAAAAACTGACTTCAAATGGTTAACATGATCCTGTAATGACCTGCTATAAATCAGAATGTCATCAAAAAACACTAATACAAATTTCCTTAAATGCTGCTGGAAAATGTGATTCATTAAACATTGGAATGTAGAAGGTGCATTAGTTCAGCCAAAAGGCATAACGAGGAACTTATAATGACCAAGATGAGTTTTGAAAGCAATTTTAGGGACATCATTAACTACCATCCTAATCTGGTGATAACCAGATCTCAGATCCACCTTGGAAAATACTCTTGCTCCTGTCAGCTCATCCAAAAGATCATCAATAATAGGTATAGGGAACTTGTCCTTTATAGTGCACTGATTAAGCGCTTTATAGTCTACACACAATCTCCATGTGCCATCCTTTTTGCCCACAACCACTACTGGAGAAGAGACGGGGTTGTTACTATATTGAATAACACCCTATTGGAGCATATCATTGACCAACTTCTCTATAATATCCTTCTTCATAGCTGAGTATCTGTAAGGTCTGATAGTGACAGGTTTGGCTCCATTTTGTAGAGGGATCTTATGATCAAATGGACCCCTTGGAAGAGGTAAAATTATAGGTTCAGAAAATATCTTATGACATTGATCAAGTAAAACACCAATTTCAGATGCTACGGTTTCCTCCTTCAATAACTGTAGGGCAAAGTTCTGTCCCACAACGATTTCCCCATTCTTAACTGGCAACATTTGTAACATGAATAATTCAACCTCATATCCTGATAACTTGTTCACAGCTTTGGAACTGGCCAGCCTATAATCTTCATGCATCCCCTTAAGTACATGTTTCTTTCCTTGGTGATTGAAGGACATAGTAAGTTCTGTAAAGCCCATGGTCACTGGACCCAATGTCTTCATCCACAATGCTCCCAGAATAATATCATTTCAACCAATAGGGAACACTATTAAATCCAACTGATAAGTAATGCCCTGCAACATCCACCCAAAGTCCTTAACTACTCCAGTTGTGGTCTCCTTAGCATTGTTGCCAAGACTCACATAACTCGTGGGAGTAGGAACAACAGTGCATCCCAACTTTTTCACACAATCTTTATCAATAAGATTGTGTGTACTACCTCCATCAAGTAATGTCTGAACTGGTCTCTTACCACTATATCCCTTCACATGAATAGTTTGAGCACCCTGAATTCCAGCAAGGGCATATAATGAAATCAAAGGATTAGCACTATCGGCTATGGTTTCACCTTCCCCATACGTGTTATCATTAACTGGAGATTCCAGTTCAGGTTCTAGATTTTCTAACTCGATACTGTCCATTTCTAAAATAAATAATTGTTTAGGAAGATTACATTTATGACCAATGTTGTACTTCTCATCGCAAAAATAACACAACCCTTGAGCCCTTTTTGCCTGTATTTCAGCTGGGGAGATAGTTCTCCTAGGTCTGCCTCCAGTAGAAGATGGAAAAGTCAATCGAGTCCCCTGATTATAATTGATAGGTTGTGACCTTGTAACAAGTGTCTCCTGATGTTGCTTCTTAACAACTCCTCCTTGTAGTCCTGATGCTCTATTTTGAGATCTAGCATTAGCTAGCTAAGTAGCTTCCATTAATCTAGCTAACCTAAACACCTTAGACAAGGTTTGTGGTTCATGCATCAGTATAGTCCCGACCAACTCATCCTTCAATCCACCTAAGAAACAGGAAATGGCTTGGGCAGTAGTGAGATTACACTGTGTTAAAAGCCTACTAAATGCAAATTGGAATTCCCTTACTGTTCCCGTTTGTCTTAGTTGCTTAAGTTCAAGCATAGGATCCGCAAAATCATCCCCAAAAGTTTCAGTTATTGCCCTCAAGTACACATCCCACCCAATTACATTAGGTGGATCTCTACACTACAAGTAAGCTTAATGCCAAGCTAAAGCCTCATCTTCCAAGTTCATGGCTACCAGCCTTAATCTATGATTTACTGGAGTTTTATCTACAACAAAATACTGATTTATACAACCATGTTTTCAAATTTTCTCCATTGAAACGAGGAAAAAGTAAATTGTGATTACGATAGTTACCAGCATGAAACGGATTAGGGCTCAAAATTTCATGACCAACAGTTGGTGGTGGTTCACTTGAACTCGAAGTCGCACCTCTCTCCTTGGCTTGCTGGTGCAGTCGCATCCCATCAACAGAGTCCTTTAGTGATTGGACTAATCGCATCAGCTCTACTTGTCTACGACTCATGTCCAACCTCAATTTCTGATGTCGCTCATCCATAACCGAACGTAGGTCCAATTGTTGAGCTACCAAATCCTTAAATTGCTCCTAGACATTGTATTCAGTTGCTTCAGGAATGGTTTCAATATTTTTTCGTGGTCCCATAGCTTAAGATTAACCTGGCTCTGATACCAATTAATACCAAAATGAAGGTATCAAGGGAGTGAAATGCAGATAAGAAGAAGAAAAAAGAAGAATTAAGAGAAGGATGAAGAACAGGGGAGAAATTGAGAGAGAATGAGAAAGGAAATGAAAATTATATTGAGCTATCACAATCAAATTATGCCTTACAAGTACTATCCACTCCTATTAATACTACTTAATCAGAATTAAAGGAACATACAAAGAAAAATACAATGAATACTAGAAATGAGCATAAGAACTGATTCTAACTACTTTTCCCGCCAAAATAGTAGTCATGCTAATGGTGTGTGACCTTCCAGCTCAGCAATGACGTGGTATCTGCCATGTGACTGAAGTATTACGTGGTTGTTGAACCCAAATTGGTATCATTTGCTTCTTCTTTTCTATGTTGTTGCTACGTTTGTACGGGAAGCCTTGCATGCAGGTAACTTTTTTCACTTTACATTTCCATTGAAATTTTGAGATTTTAACCTAATTTTTGAAATTTGAGTTTGAAAAATTCTAATAGCGAAAGGCTTGAAACTCACAAATGAATAGTGACAACTGAGACAGAAACCGACATAATCTCTGGTATTATATCTTGTCGATTTTTAGTTTTTTTCCTATCTAGCTTCCTCTTTGATCTGTCTTTGTTTCTCTATTTGATTCAATAAAACACTCGATTACCTCTAATGTTGTTTGTCCTGCTGTTGCTTCTTACCATATTTGTTTCTCTTTGGTGCAGTTTGTTTGTTACATCTCTGTTATATTTTTCAATTCAGGTTCTTTTGTTATTTTTTGCTCCCAGATCTTATTAAGGCAGAGTATTTTTTTTACTAATGTACATATAATGACAGGTAAAAAAGATAATTATGCTTTTATTTACTGGAATAAAAAAGCTAGCCAAACTGCTCCTTGGATAAGGATGACAGCAGCTTCGTTTAGTTTGGATTTCATTTATTAAAGGCTATTGTGGAACTTTTGAGCATTTGGCTCTTTTGGTAACTGATTTTGGTCAAAATATACTCCTAGAAATGTCATATTCTTTACTTAAATACCATGTTACTTTATTTGTTAGTCTGCTACTCCAAGAAAGGGTGAACTTTTTAAAATCCTTTTCGTGTTTCAGGAGATATTTTGATCACAGGCCAACTATCCCCCCAAATGCGAAGAAGCTTAATAATTTGCTCCTTCATCGAAATAACATGACATGAGAAGAGTTTGCCTTACAAATTTGAACGTCTCAAATAGGTTTCATAGGCGAGCCAATGGAGGTAAAGCCAGGCAGGGGAGAATTCCATGAAAACCCAACAACATGCATTTGTGCACATTCTGAAATGGATATCGGTGCTGCTACTATTAGTGCTAGGAGAGATATAGGTGAAGTAATTGATGGTCAGGTAGGTGAAGAAGAGCAAGAATGGTATGATACAGAATATACGGCGAATGCACTTGAAATTCAATGAAGAGGGCTTCAGAAAGACATGATGCAAATTCTGGAAGATTTATAAAACAAAACAGTCAGAAATAGAAGAAGATTTTCTTAGATTAAAGAGAAGTTGCAGCATATGGAGCATGTCTTCATTCTGAGTACTAGCTTCAATTCATTTGATAACAAGATAACGGTAAGTCAAAGATATAAGCCACCGGTCCAGGTAGAACAGAAAACTTTATAAGCCGCTTACTCAGAACTTGTGCTTTTCTATCCATACCGCTTCAATGCTGCATTTGTCTATTTCAATTTGTATAATTATAACATTTTTTTGGTACTTACGGGGATGCATTTATCTATATTTTCTCGGTCAATTTTATAACACCTAATGACATTGAGAACAACTCGAAGGTTGTGTCAACAAAAATTTCAACGTCAGTAATGCACTTATATTCTGTCAATTATTTTTGTTACCTTTCAGCTTAATTACGTTCTATATTGGAGTTAACAGAAAGTAGTAATCATATTGTCTTTTATCTAATACTAATCAGAAGCAAACAATTTATTCTAATTTTGATGATTTAACTGAAAATAAGAAACAGTTGGATTTGGATTAGAGGCGACGAGATTTATGAAAATCATGATGAGGAAGATGAAGAGCAGATCATTAGACGACATTTTTGAATTTCTGAAAGTCTTTTTCCTGCTACAAAGAATGTGTAAGGGATTTTTTATTTAAAGAAACTGTCCTTTATAGTACTTTGTTTATGTAATCTATTTGTGTGATAAATGTATGCAGATATGCTTGGGAGTGCACATTTAAAGAGTGTGTAAAATGATTAAGAAGAGACAATATCAGTGCTACTTTGGTTGTGCTATTGGCAACATTAACCACATATTATTTACACACATTCTAAGCATGGGCTATCCAAAGACATCAAACATCCTTCAAAGAATCATATCTGATGGTGCATATGTTCGCCAATGTTCTCACGCTGGTAAGTATTTACTTTCAATGATTTTGTTTGCCTTTTTGTCATACATTCTTTTAGCTAGCATGCTATAACAAGTTAACAACTATTTATACAATCATTATAAGTTAGCTACTATGTTAAAATATAATAACCAAGTAGCATAAAAAGTTTCTACCGTAGTATTCGGGGAAAAAAGGTCACATTCAGGGATAACAGAACTGATAACAAAACTATTAAGAACTAATTGCATAAAGTCATTAGTGTATTTGTATAGCTCAAGAAAATAGTGAAATTAATACATAAAATAATTTTAGAAAAATATTTCAGATTTACCAACTACCTATTTGTCCTTATTTAGGTAAGGAACAACGAGTGTGTTTCAACAGGCTCTACCAACTTAGTATATACTCTCTTTTTTTTTTAACCCGAAAGCTTTATACTAATTGTTTTTTATGATGTAGTGTTATTCTTCTTAGTAAATAGAAATGGTATACCATATAAGCTTTGAAGTTTCAAACATTTTCTTTCATGCTTACAGATGGATGGAGCCCAAAATATTTTTTTTAAATCATTTTTATGTCAAGATTTTTCTTCAATAAGACACAGTTACTCCTTGATTGAATAATTTACTTTTGGATACAATATTATGTGAAAATGTAGTGGAAACAAAAAATTTGCACGAAATTTGACTAAATTAGATTCTTTGAGGTCGAATTGTGATGCCCCTTTCACCATAAGATGTGGCTAAATTGAATTTTTTTTAGAGTAAATTGAGTTCTTATTTGAGTGTTTCATGGATAATTAATTTGGTATTTATACAAGTATAAAAAAAATTAGCTACTAAAATTTTTTGGGTTGGAAGATTTATTTTTAGAGATGCCTTCTCTTCAGCTTCTATAGTTTACTGAACATAGGTGAGGGCTTCTAAAAGGAAAGATCTAATGCTTACAACATGTATACTTATTGTTGGTGGGACAGCTTAATGAGATATAATCAGTTGTAGTAGAGTGTAGGAGAGTTAGATAGTTAAAAGTAGTTAAGGACAATAGTGTCATTTTAGCTAATTCTGTTATAACTAACAATCAGAAGGTCAGTTACTAGATTAGTTACAAAGTGTGTGATTGTGAACTATAAATAGATGATCCTACTGATGTATTACTTAGCCTTTGAGCTCAAATCAATGGAGCTTCTCTTCTTTTCAAAGCTTTACAGTTTATTTCATGGTATCAGAGCTACACACAGTGTTTAAACTGTGGCAAGCGATTTGGTTTGACGAGCAAAGGATTATTTTTGTTTGCTGATTCGCATAAGCAGTAGCTGCAGATCTAGATTCAAGTGCAGCATAATTCCATAGCTAATTGAGTGAGTTTTTTTGTTTTTTGTTCATTCCGCAACAAAATTCTGTCAACGATTCAGTTACAATGCCAAGTGATAGATCAACTGAGGATCAATCTCAAGGTCGTAACAATGGTGAAAATATGGGTGGATCTATGCTTGTGCATAGAAGTTCAAGCATCAGTCAAGGTATTGATTACAATCATCCCTTGTTTCTTAGTCCTACTGATATAAGTGGAGTTAGTCTGATTTCGTTTCAATTGCTGGGAGTTGAGAATTACACGTTATGGAGTAGATCTATGACTCTTGCTCTGTTAGGAAGAAACAAAATAGGGCTAATTGATGGATCGTGTAGAAAGGAACTGTATACTGAAGTTTTGTAGGGGCAATGGGAGAGGGTTAATGCAATTGTAGTATCCTGGTTGATGAATTTAGTTTCAAAGAGTCTTCTAAGTGGTATTGCATTTGCAACCAGTACTCTACAAGTCTGGAATGACTTAAAAGAAAGATTTGACAGGGTAGATGGGTCAAGGACCTATAGTCTTCACAAAGATATTGCATCTCTGCAGCAGGGAACATCCTCAGTGTCTGTGTATTACACTAATCTCAAAACCTTATGGGATGAGTTTGAAGCTTTAGTTCCTGCTCCTTGCTGTAATTGTGATAAGTCAAGGGGTTTTGTAGCTCATATGAGCAGGCAAAAACACTATCAGTTTTTTATGGGACTTAATGAATCCTATCATCAAGCTAGAAGTCAAATTCTAATGATGGATCCATTGCCAACCATTAATCATGCATATGCTATGATAGTAGGGGATGAAAGTCAAAAATCAGTGGTGTCTCACACCAGCAGTATGGGACTGAGTTCAGTAAGTATGGAATCTATGGCCATGTATTCTAAAGCTGGCACTACTTCAAGTGTTAACCAGAGGTTCAAGAAAAATTCATTGCTGATTTGTGACTTCTGTAAGTGTAAAGGTCACAGCAAAGAATTTTGTTATAAAATAGTTGGCTATCCACCGGATTTCAAGTCTAAGAGAAAGATACAAAGTGCTTCTTCTGAAAATTCTGGTCAAACTCACTTTTCTTATGGAGGTAATACTAATGTACCTGCACCAGGCTGGGTAGAGAAACTTGATATAGCTCAGCCTCAGATTGAACCTCGTGAGAGTTTAAGTCATCATAAACAACAAGCAAGTCAAGCTGAGTTGGAGGTCAAGCAGTTGCTTAAAGGCTGTACATTCACAAAGGACCAGTATGATCACATTCTTAGAAGCTATCAGCACAAGAAAGAGCCTGACTACACAACCACTCTTGCTGCTCACACTACAGGTAAAGCTTTTTGTGTATTTGCAAATAATAGTGTATGGATTATAGACACTGGTGCTACAAATCATATGATCTCTAATTTGGACATGTTCATTAAAAACTCTGTGACAAAACTAGAGATCCCTATGACTGTATATCTGCCCAATGGTGATACCACTCAGGTGACTCATGTTGGCTCTTGTGTCTTATCAGACAACATTGTTATTTCAAATGTATTCTACCTACCAGAATTCAAGTACAACTTAATGTCTGTAAGCCAACTAACTCAGGAACTAGGTTGCTCAATCACCTTCTTCCCTAACTTATGTATTTTCCAGGAGCTTTACAGTGGGAAGGTGAAGGAGGTTGGTGAAGAGGCAGGGTGCTTGTATACAAAGACACATGCAGTTGGTCGAAAAGATAGTGCATTAGCTGTAACTCAAATTACTTCTGATATGGAGCTATGGCATCAAAGATTAGGACATGTGTCTTTTATAGTACTAGCTAAGATCTTTGATATGAATAAACAAAGTCAGTGTCAAGTGTCTAAGTGTCTAGTCTGCCCATATGCTAAACAGACTAGACTTAGTTTTCCTTCAAGTAGTATTAAAAGTAGTGCTTGTTTTGACTTGATACATGTTGATCTTTGGGGTCCCTATAGTACAGCTACATTTGATGGCAACAAGTATTTTCTCACTATTGTTGATGATTTTTCAAGAATGACCTAGTTGTTTCTATTCAAACATAAATATGATGTGTGTGTGTCTTTACAAGTGTTTTTCCAGTATGTTAAGAACCAATTTGACAGATCTGTTAAAGTCATAAGAACTGACAATGGCACTGAGTTTGTCAATTCAGTATGTGATAATATGTTTAAGGAGTTGGGGATGGTCCATCAGAGAACTTGTCCATATACTCCTCAGCAAAATGGAGTAGCTGAGTGAAAACACAGACATCTTATTGAGGTAACAAGGGCACTGAGACTTCAAGCACATATTCCTGTGAAATATTGAGGGCATTGTGTACTGGTTGCTACTTATCGCATTAACAGGGTTCCTAGCAGTGTCTTAAACTATCAAACTCCCTATGAAAGGTTGTATGGTAGTAAACCTTTATTGTCACACTTAAGGACGATTGGATGTTTGTGCTTTGCTAAGAATCTCTTAACATGACAAGATGATGCCTAGATCCAAGCCTGCAGTGCATATGGGTTATTCAGCAATACAGAAGGGATACATTCTGTTTGATAGGACTACTAAGTCTTTTTTTGTGAGTAGAGATGTGATATTTCGAGAAGATATGTTTCCTTTTAAACAAGAGCTGGTTTCTGATAAGCAGTTCTTATTCACAGACACTCTACAGGTCTCAGATGTATGGTGTTCAGAGTTAACTACTTTAGATCATGTCTCCAACAGTAGTGATGCAGAGGCACATGATCCTATTAGTGGTTTTCAGCCCTCACATGATACAAGAGATAATATTTGTGCTGATAGTGGTTCTTCAGAGATTCCTGCTTCCATAGTTTCTTCTACTGATGATCCCATTCTTGAGGAACCAAATCCTATTGTACCAGCTGCTAACAGAAGATCCACAAGGATTAAAGGTACACCCTTATGGATGAAGGATTTTGTATCACATAACGGAGTGAAATATCCTATGGGTAACTATCTGAGATATGACCATTTATCTCCTTCCTACCAGTGTTACATTGCTGCTACTTCTTCCATTTATGAACCTACCACATACTCAGAGGCTATTACAGATCCTAGATGGATAGAGGCCATGCAGGCTGAAATCCAAGCTTTAGAAAGCAACAAAACTTGGGAAATCATTGACTTGCCACCAGGAGAAAAATCAATTGGTTGCAGATGGATCTATAAAGTCAAGTATAAGTCTACAGGTGAGGTTGAAAGGTTCAAAGCAAGGTTGGTTGCTAAGGGTTATAGTCAAGTAGAAGGTATCGATTATAAAGAGACATTTTCCCCTGTTGTTAAGATGGTAACAGTGAGGGCCATAGTGTCACTTCCAGCTTCAAAGCATTGGCATATTCATCAGATGGATGTCTTTAATACTTTCCTTCAAGGTGATCTGGAAGATGAAATATACATGTAGCATCCTCAAGGTTTTGTCAGTCAAGGGGAGAAAGTGTGTAGACTGACAAAGTCATTATATGGCCTAAAACAAGCACCAAGATGGTGGAATCACAAGCTAACTGAAGCTCTCATTCAACTCAGATTTAAACAGAGTCAATATGATCACTCCTTGTTCATTAACAAGTCAGAGACAGGAACTATTATTGTGCTTGTATACGTAGATGATATGTTGGTTACTGGTAGCAGTCTGAAATTAATAGAAGAAACTAAAGAGGCACTTCAAAAGGCTTTCAAGATAAAGGATCTAGGTGAACTAAAATACTTCCTAGGTATTGAGTTCACCAGGTCTGCAGATGGCATTTTAATGCATCAAAGAAAGTATATTCTAGAGCTTATAACAGAGATGGGAATGTCAGCTGCCAAGCCTGCAGGAACTCCCATTGATGTGAATGTGAAACTTACTTCTAGACAATATGATGAGCAGGTGGAAAGCAAAAGGATTCATGAGGATCCGTTGGTGGATCAGATAATATATCAAAAGCTAGTTGGAAAGCTTTTGTATCTAAACATGACAAGGCCTGATTTATCTTTTAGTACTCAGACTTTGAGTCAATTTTTATAGCAGCCAAAGAAGTCACATATGGATGTTGCATTGAGAGTAGTCAGATATCTAAAAGGACAACCTGGACAAGGCTTGTTATTTGGGAGTTCATCTAATAGTTTAGTTACTGCCTTTTGTGATGCTGATTGGGCTTCTTGTCCTCTTACTAGAAGATCTGTTGCAGGGTATGCAGTTAAGATAGGTGAGTCTCTTGTGTCATGGAAAGCAAAAAAGCAGACCACAGTGTCTAAGAGTTCAGCTGAAGCTGAATACAGAAGCCTAGCCTCTACTGTCTCAGAATTAGTATGGCTACTTGGAATGTTAAAGGAGGTAGGAGCTGAAGTTCAACTACCAGTACAAATATACAGTGATAGTAAGGCTGCTATACAGATTGCTGCAAATCCAGTGTATCATGAGAGAACTAAACATATAGAAATTGACTGCCACTTCATAAGGGAAAGACTACAACAAGGCATGATCCTAATCAACTATATTCCTACACAAGAACAACTTGCAGATGTTCTAACAAAAGGGTTGTGTAAACTACAACATGAATACTTGTTGTCCAAGCTTGGAGTACTAGATATTTTTGCCCCTCCCAGCTTGAAGGGGAGTAATGAGATATAATCAGTTGTAGTAGAGTGTAGGAGAGTTAGATAGTTAAAAGTAGTTAAGGACAATAGTGTCATTTTAGCTAATTCTGTTATAACTAACAATCAGAAAGTCAGTTACTAGATTAGTTACAAAGTGTGTGATTGTGAACTATAAATAGATGATCCTACTGTGTATTACTTAGCCTTTGAGCTCAAATCAATGGAGCTTCTCTTCTTTTCAAAGCTTTACAGTTTATTTCACAGCTGCTACATACGTGCAGTCACGGATAAGAGGCATGATTCTACGCAATGCAGTGGAGTGAATGGTGGTATAATAGAGCCAACTAAGCAGATTGGAAAGGATAATAATAAGAAGAAAAGCAGGTAAAATAAAGGAGATTGAAAGTCTGTAAAAGTTTTAGCAGCCATTCTACTATCTCAATGGGTAGAATGGGTACTAGAGATCTGTTGGCTCTGGTAACATAGTGTTGAGTGAGATTCTTTACTCAGAGAATATATTTCATGTCTAACTTAAAGCATAGATGTTACTGTTCAACCGCTCCTAGATCTGATAATTTTGGAGTATGTAAAAATGTGTAGAAGGTATATACTGGAGTTTTTAGTGGAGAAAAAGACAGCATTGAGACTTTTCAAAAAGGAAAACATAAGAGAAAGCTCCAACACTTTAAAGATTTCAATAGTTAATAGCATATGCATATACTACTGCTGATTTTGGTATTTTTGCTTTGCAGGTTTGGATTTAGAGCCTCTACTTTCTTACTGTCTTGCTGTTGCTTATGTTTTCTTAAATCTTGTGTTTTTGTTCTCCTTGAGCTGAGGGTCTTTCAAAAATAACCTCTCTACTTGGCAAGATAGCGGTAAGGTTTGCGTACATTTAACTCTCCTCAAACTCCACTTGTGGACCATACTGAATATGTTGTTATTGTATTAGGTAACTGAGTTGTATGTGGTCATGAAAATGCAACAACAAAGCACGCAGATGATGAAGGCGTGCCTTACAAAATAAATCATTTAGTGATGATAAATTTGAATAGGGCCAATATATACACATCAAAAGTGCACCACTTGCAAAGGTAACTTGAGTTCAAATTTATTTACTAAGTTATGTTTAATATTTGCGATATTCTATCTTGAATTGATTGAGTGAGGAGTGATTGTGCTAATCATCAACAA
Source organism: Solanum commersonii (assembly GCA_029007595.1). Lineage (NCBI taxonomy): Eukaryota > Viridiplantae > Streptophyta > Magnoliopsida > Solanales > Solanaceae > Solanum > Solanum commersonii. Next base: position 3,566,693 of record JAJTWQ010000058.1, read on the forward strand.
ATAATTAACTTATTATTATTATCAATTATAACAAAGTTATTGGATCAGTGATTACTTATGAAGTTAAGGCTTTTATTAATAAGAAGTTGAAGTTCTTTGGGCATGGTGATTCTGGCATAAACTGATTAACTGGTTATTATGGAGGTAGGAAAGAGGAGGGGAAGGAGATATAATCATAAAATTCAAATTTTATGAGGTAAATAGTAGTTACAGAAGTTCTTATGACACCATATATCTGCAAGGAATTCATAACCTAGGCATATGTTTTGTTTGATTGAACTTAACTTATGAAGAGAGCCTTTTGAGCAGCTCCTTTCGTATTTCGAAAGCCTATAGTCTGAGATTCGATTTTCTCATAAATGTAGAGAAGTATCTTGGTTAACTATATTTCCACCAAGCTGATGCCCTTATGATGTAAGAGAAAGACTGAAACGCATATTCTAAATATAGATCGACTTATCTTTTAATCTACTTGCAATTAATGTTCTTTTCTTGGTTATTATCCAAGTCGACTAACCTATTTACTGGTTTATGTCGGACATGAATCATCATTCAATGTGTCTGCTAAAATGTACAGTATTAAAATTTTTGATTGATATTCTTTTATTGTCCTTAAATTTTCTAAAGGTCTTTATGAGCATTGCTCCATCCACCAAGTAACTGTGGATATTTTGAGGGTGTAAGTTAAATGAAATTGATCGTTGAGTTAAAATGCGGGTTCAGTAAAATTACACTACAATTTCTCCTCTCACAATTTTCATCTTTCTCCATCTGAAGTATTGCATTTGATCTATCTTTGACAGAAGAGACAAAGTACAAAGCATGTCTAATAATTGTTCTAGGATGGTCAGTCGTAAAATTACTTTTGGTGGTATAGCGAATCATGACAACTAAAAGGAGTAGTGTAAATCATTGTAGAACTTAATTTGTTTGTTCTCTGATGTGTAATTTTTATATTGCATGAACAAATTTTAAAGAACATACAAGCTTTCTGGAAAAAGAAGTGGGAAGTGAGTCGAGAAGCTTTGAAGGACAATAGAAAATTTATGTGAAAAGGACTGAAGGAGAGCAGATTAACCATTTGCCATGTATGACTTCTGCTTGCTTCAATATGCCATATATGAGTTATGACTTCTGCTTGCTTCAATCATACCGAAAATTTTAGCTTTACATTTTTCATGTACTACTTTATTCTTTTTCTACTCATTATTGATATTTTTCATTGCTGAATGACTATAAAATGTTGGGCCCGTGCATGCCCATCTAGTAAATTAATACGAGAGGGATAGTAATAATATATCTCTGTCTTTGTCCTCCTCCTCCTCTTGTTCTGTGTTCTTCTCTGGTAAAAAAGATCCAATTTTGAACCAAGAAAGCCATGGATCTGGCACCAGAACAGCAACAAAACTTGAGTTTACTCTCACTTTTCAAAGAATCACTTTCCATCCCAAAGAGATCTCCACAAACTTTTTACAGAATCACTCTCAGCTTACTCTTGCCACTCTCTTTTGCAATCTTAGCTCATTCCTTCTTCACCCATCCCATTCTTTCTCAACTCCATGAAAACCCAAGTGCTTCTCATGCTTCTCAATGGATCAAACTCCTCTTCTACCAATTCTGTTACTTAATTTTCCTCGTGGCCTTCTCCCTCCTCTCAACCTCTGCTGTTGTCTTCACTGTCGCTTCTCTTTACACTTCAAAACAAGTATCTTTCTCCTCAATAATCACTGCTCTGCCTAGTATCTTAAGACGCCTCTTCATTACTTTCATATGGGTTTTCCTCTCCATGCTTGTTTACAACGCTGTCTTGTCCTTTTTCATTGTACTCATGCTAATTGCCTTTGAGAGCGTACTCATGTTAATTGCCTTTGAGAGCAAAAGCAAAAACAGTATTGCTCTGTTTTTAGTCTCTGTTTTTCTCCTCTCTGTTTTCTTCCTTGTTGTTCATGTCTACTTAAGTGCTTTATGGCATCTTGCTAGTGTGATTACTGTTCTTGAACCAATTCAAGGCCTTGCTGCTTTTAAGAAAAGCTATGAGTTATTAAAAGGGAAAATTAGAATGGCTTTTGTGTTGGTTTTGGGGTATTTGGTTATTTTTGGTGTGATTAGTAGTGCTTTTGGTTCAATTGTGGTGGATGATGGTGCTAATAAGGATCATGAAGGGTACAGTGTTTTTGTTAGGATTGTTATTGGAGGGATTTTGATTGGGGTTCTTGTGGAGCCCTTGAGATTTTACATATCAGCTTCAGAAGATTGTGATTTTGGTGGGGCTTCTGGTGCAAAGCTTGTTTTATTATGTGTGTAAGAGTTATCATAATGAGAGGATTGATAAGAGTGCTTTGTATAATCATCTTGGTGGGTATTTAGGTGAGTATTATGAACCTCTTAAAGGGAACATGCAAATTGATGATAGCCTGGAAGTAGAGATGAATGGTGGAGAGACTGCTCGAAGCTTTTTATGATGAGTTTTGGTGGTGATTGTGTTGAGATAAAAGTAAAAGTAATAAATCTTAGCACTTCATTTTCCCTTTTTTATGTTTAGTTATATGTGTTTTGTAATGAAATGCAATGCAATCGAATCGAATGATTACTTTCCGTGTATATAACTTAAATTGCTAAGAGATTTTGTATGGTTATCAAATGATTACTTTCCGTGTATATAACTTAAATTGCAAAGAGATTTTGTATGGTTTTATTGTTCTTTCATTCTTAAGTTTGTTGATTTGGTTATGTATAACTCTGACTCCAAGGATGCGTTTCATGTTCTTCAAAAATATTGACTTGTATTTTTTGAATTCTTCAAAAATAGTAATGTTTTTTTTTAAGAATCCAATTTAGAAAGAATTCGAGTAAATATAGATTTTAAATGTGTTTCTATACTCTTGATTTACTCTGAATGTATTTCTACTTTGTTGCATATGAATCAGAATTAACAAGAATGGGTAATGTGGCACGTCTATAAAGTCGATAATGCATGTTCTCTCAATTGTGATATCTGATAGACTGCTGATGTAATTTTGGATTTTGTTTTTTTTATAGAAAGAATACAATACAATACAATGGAAGTTCTATTTGTGAATACTACACAAGTTTTCGGATTGTATTACTAATTTCTAATAAATTTCTAATTGCTGGCAAAAATAAGGCTTTGCTTTTTAAACACAGATCCAAATGCAAAGACAAAATAACAAATGCTATTGTGGGTGACAATAAATATCAACATATGTCGCAATCTGCCACAATAGCTCCATTCTTACTAAATTATACGTACACAATCTATAACACTCTTCTTTGTGATTGCAGATATTTTGTGAACTACAAAGCATCAACATCTATTTTACCTTTTGTGTACAAAGATGTAGAAAACATAGCCGAAACGTGCATAGGCAGTGCAATAACAAATATAATAATACTTACATATATTACCAACCTATCATAAAAATTACTGTCGACAATAATCACCCCATCTAGTACATAATAGAAACTTCCAAGTTACCACTAACTATGAGATAGAAACTTAGTTATGCCAATAAAAATGTCTCATAAATTTAAATATCGAATCTAATCAAAATATTATGCTTGATCTAACAAAAAAGTGCCCATTGTTTTAGGACCGTCAAATTAAATTAATGACTAACAAAAATAAGATTACCTAAATTATAGAGTAATTGGTAAATACTTTCTTATTCTTAGTCATACAAATAAGATTTGAACCTTTTATTTTTTAATAAGAAAACCACTCCACTTCCAAATAAGAATCTTTCGAAGCATAAATTAATTGGGCTCCGAAAATAAATATCTAATATATTAAACCAAAAATAGTCAAAAGACTGCTAAAGATAAATTAATTGAATAACTAAATGTGTTAGTTAATTTGGTTCGTTAAAAAATTAACCTAACACCACAACATTTAGCTAGTGCATGGCCCCAAGCTCTTAAATATTCTTGGCAAATTATATATTTGGTGAAATTTCATCATGGATTTGGCCCAAATTTTCCTAAAAATATTTGACCATTTCAAAAAATATGATTTATACCCATAAGTTTTAAAAATTATTTAAAATACTTATAAAATTATATTATAATTTTATAATGAATATGTTCCGTTAAAAAATAACCTTATAATATAATTGATAACAATCAACAATAACAAAATAACAATATAGGCAAAACGATACATTAATCACATACTCAAATTTGTCATTGATTCAGTTATAATTATAACTCATTAAACACAATTGTCCTTTTTTTCCCTCAATTTTATCACTCAAATTAGAACTCAAACTTTTTCGAAGGAGATAGTAACAAATATTAGTTGGAATTAGTATATAATGGGTAGTTTTTACTAAAATATAAAAGTTTGGTGTAAATTTTAACTTTTTAAAAATTCTCAAACATTAGAACTGATCCAAATATTAATTTTTTTTAGTATTTGAAAATTTGAGATACTTGACAAATATATTTTTCAAGTTATATGATCAAACATCACTTCTCAAATTTTAACAGATCCTTAAAACAATATGTAGGGAAATTAATTTTTATTGAATTACATATCTTTGTTCAAAAAATGACGACAATAATAATAAAAAGAAGAAAGAAGGTGTTCGTCGTCCTTCTTAACCTTCAAACTATAATTGAATATTTGAATGGTTATCTTGTTTTCTAGCGTAGGGTACAAGGCCATTCAACCCTGTGGGCACAAAATTATACCAAAAAATAAGTCTTTCCTTCTTAATTTATATGTCTTGTTTAAAGTCATTTTCTTTTGTCTTTCTTTTTATGATAAGAGAAATTCGCAGCTGTTATTCTTTAAATGCGCACAGAGTAAAAGTCTCGCTTGATTTAGAAGGCAAATTCCTTGCTTTTGCCGGCAAGGGGTTTCAAACTTGAAACCTCAAATATGGAAGTCCCAATCTCAAACCATCAGGCCACCCCGAATGATTCTTTAGAAAAAATCATTTTCCACCAGTGTTCGATATCCATATCAGAATTCGACTAAATTCGTATTCATGCCAAGTAGTTTACACGTATGGTTAAAATGCTCCCTCACAAAGCCAACTCTATATCCAGAGCCCAGAGTAATGCGGAATCTACCTCTTATGAATGTGTATTTACCACTCTATCACAATTCTTATTGGTGACATGAAATCATTAAATTTTTTGAATTAAATTTATATACTTAAAAAACTATTTTAAATTATAATAATTGATAATTTTAACACATAAAAAATGTCGAAAATAAAAGAGATAAGTGTAAAAAAAACATCTAAACTACTTTTATCTTTTTGAGTTTTGTATCTAAATTATTGAGAGTGAGTTTCACATAAAAAATTATCACTAATTACTTTTAAAAACATATAAATTCAAAATGTGTCACATATTAATTTGAGAAACATATAAATTAAATATGAAATTCAAAATTCAAAATATGTCACATAAATTAATACGGGAGGGGGAGGGATAGTAATAATATATCTTGTCTTTGTCCTCTTAGCTCAGATAAGCATAATTTCTTTCACCTACCTCCTCCTCCTCCTCCTCCTCTTCTTCTCTGGTAAAAAAGATCCAATTTTGAACCAAGAAAGCCATGGATCTGGCACCAGAACAGCAACAAAACTTGAGTCTACTCTCACTTTTCAAAGAATCACTTTCCATCCCAAAGAGATCTCCACAAACTTTTTACAGAATCACTCTCAGCTTAATCTTGCCACTCTCTTTTGCAATCTTAGCTCATTCCTTCTTCACCCATCCCATTCTTTCTCAACTCCATGAAAACCCAAGTGCTTCTCATGCTTCTCAATGGACCAAACTCCTCTTTTACCAATTCTGTTACTTAATTTTCCTGTTGGCCTTCTCCCTCCTCTCAACCTCTGCTGTTGTCTTCACTGTCGCTTCTCTTTACACTTCAAAACAAGTATCTTTCTCCTCAATAATCACTGCTCTGCCTAGCATCTTAAGACGCCTCTTCATTACTTTCATATGGGTTTTCCTCTCCATGCTTGTTTACAACGCTGTCTTGTCCTTTTTCATTGTACTCATGTTAATTGCCTTTGAGAGCAAAAGCAAAAACAGTATTGCTCTGTTTTTAGTCTCTGTTTTTCTCCTCTCTGTTTTCTTCCTTGTTGTTCATGTCTACTTAAGTGCTTTATGGCATCTTGCTAGTGTGATTACTGTTCTTGAACCAATTCAAGGCCTTGCTGCTTTTAAGAAAAGCTATGAGTTGTTAAAAGGGAAAATTAGAATGGCTTCTGTGTTGGTTTTGGGGTATTTGGTGATTTTTGGTGTGATTAGTAGTACTTTTGGTTCAATTGTGGTGGATGGTGGTGCTAATAAGGATCATGAAGGGTACAGTGTTTTTGTTAGGATTGTTGTTGGAGGGATCTTGATTGGTGTTCTTGTGGTTGTGATTTTGGTGGGGCTTTTGGTGCAAAGTTTGTTTTATTATGTGTGTAAGAGTTATCATAATGAGAGGATTGATAAGAGTGCTTTGTATAATCATCTTGGTGGGTATTTGGGTGAGTATTATGAACCTCTTAAAGGGAACATGCAAATTGATGATAGCTTCGAGGTAGAGATGAAAGGTGGAGAAACTGCTTGAAGCTTTTTTTGATGAGTTTTGGTGGTGATTGTGTTGAGATAAAAGTAAAATTAATAAATCTTAGCACTTCATTTTCCCTTCTTTATGTTTAGTTATATGTGTTTTTGTAATGAAATGCAATGCAATCGAATCGATGATTACTTTCCGTGTATATAACTTAAATGAGATTTTGTATGGTTTATTGTCCTTTCATTCTTGAGTTTGTTCATTTGGTTATGTACAAGTATAACTATTACTCCTTTGTGCTTAACAGGATCAGGTGAAGTCTTCACCCTTGGATGTGTTTCATGTTCTTCAAAAATATTGACTTGTATTTGTTGAATTTCTTCAAAAATAATAATGTATTTTTGAAGAATCGAATCAAATGAGGTATGATAATATTTTCGAAGAATTCGAGTAAATATAGATTTTAAATGTGTTACAATACTCTTAATTTGCTTTGAATGTATTTCTTACTTTGTTGCATATGAATCAGAATTAACAAGAATTGGTAATGTGACACGTCTATAAAGTCCATAATGCATGTTCTCTCAATTATGACATCTGGTAGAGTGCTGATCTAATTTTGTGACATCTAATTGTGAATACTACACAAGTTTTGGATTGTATTTTACTAATTTCCAATTTATTTCTAATTGCTGGCTAAGATAAGGTTTGGCTTTTTAAACTCACAGATCCAAATGCAAAGACAAAATAACAAATGCTATTGTGGGTGACAATATATATTTCTGATTCTTTGGTTCATGCCCATAACTTTCGTATATATGTAGGGTGGAAAGTTTACTTAATATGTATAAAAAATTATCAAAACCCCTATAAACTATATTTTTATAAAATAGACTTAAAATTCTGGTTTTGCTTTTATATTTATAATATCGGTAACCATACATATATACTGGTACTGTATCGAGAAACCAGCGATTGCTAAAACAGTTAAATTTATGGTTACTGTGATGTTTTTTTGGTACTGTTTCCTTTTTTAGTCAGAAGTTAAACTTTTTATAGTTAATTTCTACCTAGTATATGTCTACAATTATATCGTAGGCAGATCTAGAACAAATTCTCTAGGTCCAATTAATTAATTAAACTCATTGCTTTTGAGTTTAACTAAATGTAGATATGTTAAAAATAAATTAAGATATGAGTAGTACGTACCTCCTTAAAGACTAAGTCAATCAATACTTTTAGCTTAATTTTTAATTCTCTTATAATAGTGTGTGTAATTATTTATTGATGCATGCTATCACGTTGTTAAAGTTGATTTCTAAGACCCCTTCATAGTAAAAGGAACAATAAATACTAACTGCGTCTACCAATTGTTATTTTATGCAATACTATAGCACTGGTCCTCACTCCTCCGTACCTCGTAATAAAAATAATTTTTAACAGTAATAAAATATGCAAATTAATAAATAGTGTTAATGTTCTTATTGATATTAGTTGATTGTCATTAGATTTAATATTACTATAGGCTATAGGGACATTTACAAAGAATATTAAAATGTAATTGTCTCTAAAAAATATTTAATAATAACTAAATTATTGTCGTTAAAGGTCATTTTTAATGTAGCAATATCATTTTCCTTTCCCAACTAGCTGTCTATTTTATTTTATTTTTGATAATTATAATGTTCGAGTCAATTTGCATGCACTTTAGCTAATTTTACAGAATACTTATCACCTCGCATCAGCAATAAGTATTAGATAATTTTTGTCCACCCATATGTTTGTATGCTAAAGTAACCAAACATACAGATTCTCTTTGTTCTATTATCTCTCTCTCTCATTAAAAATAATATCTTACCTCCTCCATTTCAAAAGTTATCACAATAATGTTCGATCGACAGTGACCTACATTCATTTTAAACGTGTCATTCAAGACTATATCGAGGCCATTTATTTATTTACTTATTTATTTACAGTAGTATTTTCAACATGTTGTTTAACCGTCTGAATAGGGGTGTCAAATGGGTGGATTGAGTTGAAATTGAAGATATTAAAATGAATTGAAATAAAAATTGGGTTGGGTTCTGACCCGTCCAAGTTTACTTTGGGCTCAAATAGGCTTAAAAGTGGATTGGTTCTTAACCCGCCCAATTTGACCCGTTTAATCTTAACAATTTTAATATGTTGTTATTTAAGTTTTATAACCACAATTTGAATTTCAACTCAAGAAAATTTTAAAAAAAAGTTACAAATGAAATAGATAAATCCTAAAAGATATAAAATAAGATAGTAATTCATACCTTCAATATTGAACATACATTGCAAAAAAACGAGTTTAAATTGAATGCAAATAACGAGTTTTAGAACGGGTTTAAATTGAATTAAGATTAAATTGGATGCAATTGAGGATTATCTTAAAATGGATTAAGGCTTGAATGAGATGAGACTGAACCCGATTCAAATCATCTTGAGCCCAACTCTTAAGATTCTAAATGGATTGAACGGATTACTTATAGTTGAATTCATTTTTGACACCTCTACGTCTGAATATTATCTTACAATAACGAATTAATATATACTTACAATAATCTCTAAGGTTCAAATGCTAAATTCAACTACAAATCACCTATTGGGAACCTTGTTCATTAACTAAAGTATCTACCAAAAGAGCATTGCGACTACTTAGCTTATAAAATAAGATTCCCTTGATAATACTATAAATTAGACTTAATTAATTAAGCAATAAAAATTTGAACATAGGCATCCACAACTCCAAATAATACTAAAAAAATGTGGAGTCCACGATACATGTGTACAATACTTTATTACAGGAGAAACCTTTTTCATGGCCATATTTTTAAATATAAACAGTGACAATTTTCATTAAAAGATTATCTTCAAATTAAAAAAAGAAAAAATAAAGTAATTATTATTGTTGTAGTGAGTATCTTTCTTTGTTGTTGTTGATAAGAAAATTCACAATCACTATTCTAACTTCGCAACATATAAACCAATCGAAATGAACTTTCAATTATATAGTGCCAATTGGGCCTGACAAGACTAGCCAATTGGGCCTAATATACCAGCATCACCATTTTTTCCATTTAGTTGTCAATTGGGCTTCACAAAACAGGACAACCTTATGGATCATGTTCTTTCTTTGGGCTGACTTATTAATTTGATCGTCCCAGTTGCCACCCTTACCTATAGAGCAGTCAAAATGGGCTGGCCCAACTCAACCCTAACGGGCTAGAGAGTTAAATGGGTTGGGACGGGCTGATCATTTTAATTAAAGAGCCTATAAAATAGCAGCCCAACCCAGCCCTAAGCGGGCCACGGGTTGACCCTTCAACCAAAAAATGAACAATATTACTCTCTTAGAAAAAGTATCTAAGAGTATTGAACGTTGACATTTATGAACACGACATCAATACATATAAATTTTCATTTATGAATCACACACTTCGGTAAATACTTACAAAAATACATAATAGTCAACGTAAGATTTGGCGAAAAAATGTTGATCATTCCACCATTCCTCCCACAAAAAACTAGCTAGTTGAAAATATTTGATTTTTTATTTTTAAAAATATTTATTGATAAAAACTTTACAAATAAAACACTACTAAAAATATATATAAAAAATATTTTTAAATATTCATAGCCCACGGGCTGGCCTCTGAGGCTTGCGGGTTGGGCTTGCGAGGCTAGTGGGCCAAATGAGGCTAGGCTAAAAAGCTTCGTTCCTAAATGGGCCAAAAAAATTAGGCCCAACTCCACTTAATTCAAGAATTGGGTTGGGTCGGCCTAGCAGGCCAAACCCATTTTGACAGCTCTACTTACCTATAGAGACAATTCTTTGCTTCCCCCTTATTTAAAAAAAAATAAAAAAATACCACGTACTACTAAAACAATTAATGTATAATCAGTATATACTTCATGTATAATTAAGTTATATTCAACTTTTGTGTGTATCATAATATATACTTTTGATGACTTTTGACTATTCTTTATAGGGAAAATTGTATAAAATAGCAAATTATTAATTCAAATTAAATGTTATAATCAGAGTTTGATTTAATTGTACCCCGTAGCAAACTGTTGCCATTTCGCCTCTCTCCCTGAATTTCTTGCTCGCCTCTCATTTTTCGTTGGGCAGTCTCTCCTCGCCTCTCTCACTTTATACAAACACAAATGTATAAAATGTGTTTGTGTTTGTATAAAACGAGAGAAAATTGTATATATACATATCTTTTCGTTCCCCTCTCTCCCCTCTCCCAAATCTTGCTCGCTACTCTCTCAGATATCGCACGCCAGTCTCACTTTATACAACACACAAATGTATAAATTGTGTTTGTATAAAGTGAGAGAAAATTGTATATACAAATACAAATACATATATTTTCGTCCTATATATTTATGATTATGCAAATACAGATCTTCCTCTGCCCATTTTTCTTTTCTCTTTCTCTCTTTCTCGATTTATACAAACACAGATTATACAATTGTTTCTTTTATATATGTATACCGAAACAGATTATACAATTGCTTCTTTTGTATATGTATAGCAAAATATACTTATTAATAGTCATAGCAAAGCGCAATTATGCAAACTATAGTTATATCATACAAATATGATTTTTATGTTTGTTATATGTGAAAGTTACTCTTTTTTATATAGATAAAACATGATTATATTTATTGTAAATTAATTATTTTATTTGTATATATGTTTGAAATTATCCCTCTGTATTCCAAACCTGACATTAAATTTAATAAAGAAGAGGTCTCCTTTATGCCTATCAACTCTAATTTTATTTTTTAAATTTCAGGAAAATTTGCAATAACTATCTTTTGAGAATGCATTGGATATATTTATTTTTTGTGCAATAACACACAAATTAAATCATACAAAAGATGTAAATCACATTAAGTAAGTTCAATACGATCAGTTTTTACTAAGAAGATTGTCCGTGAAAAAAATTAATCTTAATCTCCCAGCTAGGAACCATTCACCCAATCAACTCAACCAACCCTTGTGTGTCTTATCAACTATACTTGTTTGACCAATTTCCTAAACCAAAATAATTAAGTTAATACCAAATCAACATGAAAAAGTTGTGTCGATGAAATTTATGACTCTTTTAATGATGGTCAAAGTGCTACTTTTTAGATTATACTTTGCATCGTCGGCGGGATTTCTTTTTGTTTCTTTGACATCTAGCCGTTACCTTCAAATATTATTTTGTCAAGATTATAACATTACCACTTGAATCAACTACGTAATAATTTATCAAAATTAATAATTATGGATAGACATTAGCTTATAACAACTTATGTCAAAATCAAAACTTAAATTTGGCCCAATCAACTCTTTATACCGCCTTTGGTGGTGGAATCAAAGTTTTTCTAACGAAATTAAAAATATAACGAATAAACACACACATATATAATAATTTTCAGAGAAAAATATCTCATATCAAATATTTATGCCAACCAAACAAATATAAGACATATGCCTTGTATATACACTGTTTAACACTTAACCATTACATTGTTTAGTTAAATATCTAATGCGAAAAAGTATTTTCTATTTGAGAACCCCATCTCTATCTCTCTCATTCTTACAGGATGGACTAGTTACAACTTACCAAATTTGGTCTTAATTTTTCTTAACAAATGCTAAACCACCCACCCAAAGAAAAAAATAAAATTAAGTAATATTAGCCATCATTTAGAGTACATCCTATTATATATTCTCAAAAGTCTAGCTGTTATATTCTTTCAAATTTGTTTTTCCACATATTCAACAATCTCTCAATATAAAAAAAAAATAATAAGAATTTTTTTCTTCAGCCAGACGTAATTTTAGACTTTAAATGCTTAAGTCAATTAGTTCATGATTTAAGACCTGATATTAAAAATATTCTGTTCCTTACTGGCTTTCATGTACTAATTAAAAAAATACATAATTATCATGACCTGCTAATAATACTTCGAAATTATGTTATGTTTCAGCTTTTCGGGGTATTTAACATAACGAATAATTATATCCTATATACCTATATTTATAATACTATCCGTTCTCCACTTATTATTTCGAATAACGCTTGCATCATCTGTATTACCTCCTAACATTTTTCAAATGAATGATATGTTCTTAAACTTACTTTAAAAAATTATAAATTAAAAAGATAACATACAAATTAGAAGAAATAGAAGAAGAACAAACTACCGAAATGAAATGGAGAGGGAACTAGGAATCCTATTTTGGAAAGAGTATTTCAAGAATAAGAAAACTATTATGAATAAATGATAAAATATTTGATCTAATCAAAAGCACATGTAAGCCAAAAAAATCATAACTTGGAAATGATCAATTTATAATTTTTCATTAATTTTAATTTATAAACACTTACGTATAAATAGTTAGGTGTATAAGCTAATTTAATCATTTTTTATACATATAGAGAAAGAGAAAAAATTGTAAATAATGTTATTAATGCTCATTTTGTAAAAATAAAATAAAAAATAGAGAGATTTTGCTATGTTCTAAAGCGTAGCAATATTTTGATTTCAAAACATATGTATTTATGCACATATAATATCTCATTTGAATTGAAAATTCCACAGATTCAATAATTGATTGTAATTATATGTGTATGTATGTCACTAAAACAAAAACAACTATTAATGGCAATAAACATTCACATTAATAAAGAGTTTTAAAGTTTTTACTGACATTAGTTAAGTGACATTAGATCCAATATCGCTAAAGGCTTTAGGGACATATAAAAAGAGTTTTAATTGCCGCTAAAATACTTATTTAGCGGCAATTGAACTATTGTCATTAATTAATTGCCGCTAAAGATCATTTTTATGTAATGTGTGGCCAATTATATGTGTTTTCAAAAGCAGAAGTTGGATATATGTATAAGTGTGACATACTATATGTGTGGGCAGTAACAACAATGAATTTAAGTTACATACTTTCTCATCCACTTTTAATTGTCATGTTGTGCTTTTCAAAAGTTAATTTGACTAATTTTCAAAGTTAAATTAGATTACATTAATTTGATATTTCAAACAAAAAATTTAGATATTCAAAAATTATACAAAAAGTACTATATATTGCAATTTTTTGCATATTAATTTGATGAAAAATACATCATAAAATGTTAGTCAAAGTTTTTATAGTTTGACACTAAAAAAGAAACCATGACAATTAAAAAATGGACTGTCATAATATATATATATATATATTACCCTGCAAGTACATAAATTTAAACTCAAATAATACAATATTTTATTTTGGAGTGCGAAAGGAAAGAGAGAGTCAGAGAGGCAGCTCAACAGCCAACGAGAAGCAAAGAGGTTACAATAACGTGTGAACATATCGTAGTCCTTAAACTAAACTTTGAATATAAATTCATTTATATTGTTGTGATTTTTTAATTAATATTAAATAAAATGATAACAATGATATACCTAATAAAATCTTACAAGTGAGGTCGAAAAAAAATAAATACACATTTTTTTTATTGAAGTAGAGATATTATTTTTGATAAATCCTCTATTTAAAATATTTTTTTATAAATCAATTATACGACTAAAACCCTTGATTAAAATAGTTCAACAATCTATGCATGTCTTGCGCAAGTTTAGATCTAATCTTTTTAATTAACAGTTTCTCTACTCTTCATAAAGTCAACTCCCAATTTGGTCCACAAAAACCTTCTATATAAGAAAGTATAATGTCATTTTCACCCTTCTACTTTTCTTTTATCTTACAATTGAACACCTATATTGTCATCTTAATTATGACACTAATCAAGAATAATCAAAGTCTTACTATGGTTGAAGATATATTATCTTAATTTTTAGACTAAGGTGAATAAAATCAAACATATGAGTTCTATATGGAAGTAAAGAATATATTTACTTCATCTATATTTTTGATATATTCATTTTTCAACTTACAAATACGTTGACTATTGCAATGAAAATATTATATTGAACAAATATATCCACAAATTTATATAATTTAGATTAAAAAATGAATATTATTTATCCATCTTGATGTCACACATTTGATAAATTCTATAAATATGAATTTTGCGTACGAATCATGAAATCATTATGAATAGCAATACATAAAGTCATGCAGAGCAAGTTAATTGCTTACAACATCCAATCTACCATTTCAATTAATATAAAATGATTATAATAATATATATTTAATTTCTATATATTTTCGGTATAAAAGAATTTTTACATCATCAGATCTTCTATAAATAATTCTAGTAAATACTCATAATAAGTTGAATTAATAGTTTGAAAACTAAGGTGCGTAACATGTTGCAAGTTATAACAACTTGATTAAATTTTACTAATAATTTATAAAATAAATAAAACTAAACTCTCATTCTATATAAGCTAAATACTAAGAATTTTTTTGATAAATAAACGTGCACATTACAAATTTTAGGGGGCCAAATTCATATTTATCCAAAATATAAGGGGTGGGTTTGCAAAAGAGCATTCATTATTCAACTATACATAGACTATTCAAACCAATCTATTTTGCTTTGATGTCAACAGTTACACAACTTGGATACTTGTTATCCCAATTAATTAAAATAGAGTTGTTTGACTTTGATTTGTTCTTTCTTTAGACTTCCACACATATCAGGAAATTACATATATAAAAAGCTTAGGATTTTGTCTACCCCACTTCACCTTTTCATCTTTCAATGTTGATATAATAATTCACAAAGAAAATATACCAAAAATTGTATCAATTATTCATGGATTTTCCTCTACATTTTAGATGTCCAATCTCCATGGAGCTCATGAAAGATCCTGTTACAATCTCTACTGGTGTTACATATGAGAGAAAAAATATAGAAAAATGGTTCTACACTTGTAAGAAAAAAACTTGTCCTACCACAATGCAAGTTTTACATAGTTTTGACATGACACCAAATCATACCCTCAAAAGACTCATTCTTGCTTGGCAAAATGGCAAATCTCAATCTCAATCTCATGATGAATTATCCATGAAGCATGATGAGCTCGTATCGTTGATCAACACGATAGAATCAAGCCCTTTTAAGGTGAGTTCCTTAAAGAAACTCAAGTCAATTGTTGAGTTAGGTGATCATGATGTAAAAGATGATTTCAAGAAATGTGGTGGAGTTGAGGTTCTTGTTAGGATCATTCAACAAATCTTAATCGAAAGCTCAGATTTCGTTACATTTAGAGCATGTGAAGAGGCTCTTAGTCTATTGATCAAGTTACCTATTGTGTTAGAAGAGGAGGAAACAATCAAGATATTGTTACAACCAGGGTGCATGAAGTCTATGGCTATAATACTTCAAAGAGGGAGTGAAGAAGCAAGATTTTGCACCGTTTCGATATTACAAAGGATTATGAAATCAGATTGTCAATGGAGTGTTGTGATTGAAGATCAAGGGATTGAGTTCTTTAAATCATTGATGGAAATTATGTCTGATGAAATTTGTAGCAAGGCAAGTTCTTGTGCATTACAAGTCTTGATAGACATACTAGAAAAATCGAAAAAATCAAGATTGAAAGCAATTGAGGCTGGAGCTATGTGTACATTGATTGAGATTCTTCCTGATTCAAGCAAATCAAAAAGTGAGAAAATAATGTATTTGATCAAAATGATGTGTGAATGTGCTGATGGAAGAATGGGATTTATTGAACATGATTTAGGTGTGGCAGCCATAACCAAAAAAATGTTGAATATTTCAAATATTGGCACAAAAATTGGTGTGAAAATACTTTCATTGATTTGCAATTCTCATCCCACAGATAAAGTTTTGGATGACTTGTTGATGTATGGATCAGTGAAAAAATTGGTGGCTTTGTTACATATTGGTGGATCTTCAACAACAAAGGAAAGAGTAATCAAGATTTTAAAATTGCATGGTGATAAATGGAAGAAAAATCCTTGTTTTCCTTATGAGCTAAAGAATTATTTGGGGTTGGAAAGTGATTCTTTGTAAAATTATGGGGTTCAAAAAGGAAGTAATGTGAAAGTTGAGATACTTGTAAAGAAAAAAATTTGATGAAATAGAAGAAAATGAATTTGTTAGGTTAATTATGTCCAAAGGGTGTTGAATTAACATTTGAATTATTTTTTTTGTAAATCTGTTGGGTATTGCCAATTTGTTTAACGGTAATTATCACCAATAGTCTTATTTTTTTATGTAATTTTGATATATTTTATATGGATGTCATGTCTTGGAAGAAACCAATGCTTATAGAAATTTTATTTTACTTCAAATTTTTTTTGTGTTTATTGGAAGATGAAAAATGAATATGTATATTCTCATACTTACAGTTTTAGGACGTGACGGTTGAGATGGATGAGATTTATCTTAATCAGAATTCTTAATTTTGAGACATGAAAATGAAAATATTCTTTATAAGGGGTTATAAATTTGAGTTAGCTAGATTAATGAGTACTTAATATTGATGATTAATTTTTATTTGAAAAAAAAAGGACATTCTAGTTAAGGAGCTATTTGTTTAGCGATAAGAATGAATTGGTTTAGATATATCTCAAATCTAATGTTAATCTTATTGTCTTAAGAAAAATGGAGCAGTACATACCCCCCCCCCCCCCACCCCTCCATCTTTCTATTTTTCAAGTATCTATCGTGTACTCTATAATTTATCAAGGGAAAAGGCTCAAATATGCCATCAAACTTTCAGAAAAGGCTCATTTATGCCATAATTTATCTCATTCATGCCATTATTTTTTAACGGTGGTTTTGCAAAACCATTTTTTACACGTGGCCAATTATAATTCGGCCACGTCATTATTTTTAGAATTTTGATTTTTTATTATAAAAATAATGACATGGCCGAATTATAAGACCACGTGTAAAAAATGGTTTTGCAAAAGAATAATGTTACGTGTAAAAAATGTTTTGCAAAAACAAATGAAGAGCCTTTTTTTTGTATAAGCCAAACACTTTTTGTCTTAATCTATATTTATATTGGACTAGACTCGGTAAAAAGAATAATGTTATTGTGCAACAAATGAAGATTTTGTATAAGCACTTTTTGTCTTAAATTAAAAATAAAAAAATAAAAAACATGGCGCGGGGAGGGGGGGGAGGTGATTTTAGCATTAATGCTTTTTTTTCCCCAAATGACAAACGGTATTTAATTCGTTTATTTATATTATTTTTTTTCCTTTACAGCATATTCATAGTCATTCTCGAGAGTTGTGATTAAACGAATGAGATTTCACTCTTAATAATAATTATCGGATTTATTTAACCAACGGTATTTAGTAGTAGAGTTGGTTGACCAAAAAAAAAGGAAAAAGAAAAGATACATTCAAGTTATTTTTAAGTCTAATAAAGTTTGTAATATCTGGTAAGACGTTAAGCCACATAATAACTCAAATTATTTTTGCCAAAGTAAATAGTACTATTTTATATGCAGCTTAGTCTCCGTTATATAAAGAAATACATTAAATTATTGTAGATAGTTGAATTTCCTCATTAAATGCTTCATCAGCCAAGCAAATTGCTGATCTCCATTACTTTAGAGGCTCACTTTATAAATTAAAACTTTATAATTTTTGCAATTGATGATTAATGCTTTGACATCGACTATTTTATTTCGTTGTGGTTTGCTTATGTATGAAATTTATAATTATTTCGAACAATGTAATTAGTATTTTGACATCAACTATATATTTTATTTCGTTTTGTAGACTTTTTAAATTTTATACATTATCAAAATTGTTCATTATGAAACTAAAAAAAATGCGGATGAGTGTAAAATTCAATCACAAGATCTTTACTTGTATGATATCATGATGTCAATGAAGTGAGTGAAGGATTATTTCATCTAAAAGTTTAATCAGCTAGAGAGAAATTTTATTTATTTAATTATATTCTCAATAATTTGATCGTAATCAAAATACATGTACGAGACGATATATAATTGAATATGAATTTTGAATTTTTGCATCGAATATAAGAATATCACATCAATTGATTTAGTTTCATCATTAATGGCACACCACGACACATTCACAGTTATTGTTTAAGTCTTAACAAATTTTTAAATTTATTATAAGAAATCGCCAATTAATTTTCGTTTACCATAATGAATCAGTGTTCATTATATAAAAAAGAAAAATAAAATTTCAAATTTCCTCATTAAATGCTTGGTCATCCATTACTAGCTATCACTTTGTTATTAATTAAACAAACATTTTGTAATTTTTATTAGTACTTAGATCTTAAAACTCTGCATGTAATGTTAATAGCCAAATGGCTCAGTACACGATCTTTTGATGGGAACCAAATTAATTCCATTAACGTAATAAAACTTTTAAATCTTATATGCAGCCAAAACTATGGCAATATAATCATAAATTATAAATATCAATTATCAATAATAGTGTTATGAGTTCGAATTTAATATATTTCTAAAATAATTTACTGTGGCCGTGCCATATATATGTTATTTCAACACATATTGGTACTAGTTAATATGATTAACATATAGTTTTTGCTCTTTTTTTCTCCTTCTCTATTTCAGTTTTTCCCCTCTATTCTATTTGATAGAGGCGAAGAATATCACTCTATCCATAATAAGAAGAAAAAAATAGCAAGGTAACTAATTATTTTTTTTTGAAAATATGCTCATGATAACTAATGCAAGTTATTCAATGCGGTCTCTAGATGTGGAGAAAATCTTATTGGGAGCGCCACTCTTGAATAAGCTTTGTAATGTGTAATTTAAATTTAGTCCGGACTCTAATACGAACTCCGAACACCAGAAACAAAATCAATTTATTTAACATAACAACGCCTTTTTTTGTCAAAAGAAATATTGTCAACTGTAACAGTATAATTAACTTTATATTTCAACAACAAATAACTAAGTTCAAACCAAAATTAAATTTAGTATAACATGCTAATCATTTTTGAATAATCCCAAATGTCAATGCAACTAGTTCCCATCAATTTATAATATTATGAAGTTATCCACCATCGAGCTACAAATATGATCTAATATGACGTATGCATTTGAAACTAAAGGCACAACTTTTTTATATATATATATATATATAAAATAACAATTAAAAAAAGAAATAACATCATCATTTAACCTTTCATATTCATCTTTATTTAGTTTATTTTTTTTTAATAAGAAAAAGTGAGAACTGAAGTTGTAGTCTATCGTTGCTTTCTATTATTGTTAGAGAATATTAGTGTTAAATAGATCCAAGGGGCAAGTAATATTCCCTTAGTCTCATTTGATCATATAAAAATAGAATTTAAGAAATATATTAATCTTACTGATTAACCTCCAAATCAAATTATAATACTCCTCTTATTGTTGCACCAAGACTTTCATTAAAAACAAGATTAATTTTTTTTTTTTTTTTTTCAAGTTTTGAAGGGTTGTGAATGACATGAAAAATATCATTTTTTTAAATTTAGAACAAAGAGAATAGTGAATAGATTGGTTTAACAACTTAATTAACATCATCATATTTTTTTACTATATATATTATATATAGAAAGGAAGTAGTTAATCATGAGCATGATATATACTAGTTACAAAGTAAACTCTTCGAAAATGACATTCCAAATAAAACAACAAAAACGATCTTTCCTATTTTATTCCCAACAAGTACTATCAAATGGCTCATCATTTTTGATACCATGTAGTGCAGTAGTTGGGCTACTCAACAAGATGTTGGGTTTGAATTTTGAGTATGAAAAAATAAGAATTGTTTCCAAATCTGACACGGTGCGAATTTAAAATAATCAAATTTTAATGTAACGAATATCGATGAAAAAAAATTATCATTTTGATAGCTATGCAGATAAACATATTTTTAGGAGTAAATTTTCTTTTAAAAAATAAGAAAGTGGAACAGAATCTTAGGTCAACCACTGAACAATTTGATAGGATATTTATATTGAAAATATTAATGAAAAATTGACTGTTACGAAAATTAAACAAGTGATTTTCTAAAAGTTTGTAACATTAGCATATACAGGATCCAACACAATCGTGATGCAGATTCGATCCGTTAATGCTAAGTGCTAACTACTACCTCAGCTTCATATTATATACTCTTCTGTCTCAATTTATGTGACACTTTTCTTTTTTCGACAGCCAAACAATTTAAGTTTGAATAGAAATTTCCGCGTGGAATCTTCAATTTTTTTAGAAATGAAGTTTATATATTTGTAAACTATGTAAAAAGTACTACAAGTCACAGTAATTGACAATTCAAAATAAATAATTAAAAGATATATGAAAAATTTATGATTTAAAATAGACTTATTTGAATCTCAAAATTTGAAAAATGTCACATAAATTAGGACGGAGGAAATAACATTTTTAGCTTAAACGCATTATTTACAAATTTTCCCTCCTCCCTTCCAATAAATGAAATATCTTGCCCTTTTTACAGTTTGAATAGAAGAAAATTCAAATCTCTTATGTGAAAAAATTATAATCTCTTATTTGTAAATTCAAAAATCTATTATAAAAAGACATAAAACTAAAAATATTGTTAAGGGTTAGAAAATCAAATCATCATTTCTCCCACTCGACCCAGAGGTGCTCTTCTACTAAATTGCACTTAATTTAATACTATACTCATTTAATATGTTCTTTTGATTATATAAAAATCTATTTATTTAATTAAGGATAAAATTGAAAATAAAAAATTAATATATCCTTAATTATGTAAAAATAAAATGAATTTCATTGATATTTTTGCAGTGGTTTTTGGTCAAAGGATGTAACTACACATAAATTTTAAAATAAGAAAAGGTTGCAGTTGCACTACTCTTGCCGACTTTTGGAAAATGAAGTAGTCTGCATTTATAGTTTAAAGGTGCAAGAAATTACAAACTTTTGTTATGTCAGAAAACAACAATACTTTAGAAATTTTTCACATGAACGAACATGACTGACTATAATTACCTCTGCCACAAGGCATTTCCAAGTTGCCTACAACTAGTATTCAAGAAAACACATTTCCACTTTTCTTGGTCTTTTAGAACATGCTAGGTGCTAACTTTTCTTGCCATCCTCACTCATGATCCTCATTTACACTTTGTTTGGACGGCCGTTATGCCTCTCGTTTCATAATGTATTAGAGTATATTATATTATTTTGATGGATATAATATTTAGATATATTGTATTGTTTCTTGTTGTTATATAGTGTCACACGAATCAGCAATTTGAAGGACAATCCAATTAGAAAAGTAGGGTATACAGTAGAGCTATTATAAAAAAAAAGGTAGGGTAAAGAATAAAATCTGATTATTGAATAATAAGCAAAGACAAAATAAAGAGAAATAAAATATAATAACACGCGATTATTACATAAAATGAGATTTTTCATCGTCTGTAACAACTAACAACCATCTAAACAAGCTCAGGGTTTTCTTTTGGGGGAGGGGGGTGGACCAGGTGGTTCAACAATATTTATTAATTTTCTCCATGATAAACCAGCAGAACTAGGTTAAATTTCAAAGCCAAACTGCAAATAAGGGGAAAATAGCATATGAAGTATAATTTCACATTTAGTGATCACACACCGTCTGGGCGATTGCTAGCTACGTACATACAAATGATGAAAGTATGATTGATCATACTCATAAATAATACTTAGTAAATAACAATAAAAGGAATGATCAAAATCTAATAAAGGCAGAAATTTGGATTGACTATCAATTCCGAAAGAACTTGATTATATCTCTTTTCCTTCATGAGTCTTATATGTTTCCACACCCCTTTGAGACCCCGAGAAACAGACATTTATTTTCTCAGGAACACATACAAGTTTTATGTAAAGGATTGTGGTAAACTCATTAACTACTTCATTTATGAATTTCATAGTAATAAAGATCCAACACAAATACAGATTTTGCAACTTCCTGTCACTCCACGAACTACATCTTGTTCGGAAAAAAATCCAGAGAAAAAGAAAGAATTTGAGCTGGCATTTTGAACATACTCAACTGCAATCAATCAAAATCAAGGATAATATCCCACATGTTGGAGCATAATTAAGTTATACTGCTTGTGTTTCAAGACAGGATGCACATTTGCTTGTAAATCAGAAAGTTAGGACCAGGACTAATCCACACAAGCTCTGGCATTGCAACAAGTTAAGATCCGATATATTATTTCTGAATACAGAAACTAAATGGCACAGTATTATTTAGTATTGTACAATCTAGCCTTTGTGCTTGCGTTTTGACATCTCAATTCAATGGGATGATGTGTAACTATTTGGCAAGTATTGTAATAGTAATGTATCTTTCCTTAGGCTTGATTTTTGATATTTCATAAAATAGAGTGACGTGCATTTATTTGGTGCAACACTAACCAATAAATGTGGTAAGTTATAATGATTATTGGCCCTTTATAATGATCTAGTGAAAAGAGGGCAACATGCTGTAGAGTATTGCAAGATCTTCAGAAGTCAATTTTAAAGCTTTGCAATTGCATATGGAGGCAAGTTTGTTCTTGGAGGCAGCTTTAGGTCTTCCCAATCTTCATCATCTATCTTGGAGAAGTAACGGTCAACATCATCATCTCTAATTAGTTCCAGTCTGGAGGGCTCCCACTGAAAACATGTGAAAAGACAAGCACAAAAATGAAACAAGCTTTCGATATTTAAGTTCAGGATTATTCATGCTCAAATGAATGTAACGCACCTTAGGATTTTTATCCTTGTCGATGAGTAAGGCTCTGCATCCCTGCAGTAAAAGTTAAGTATCAGTTTTGCAATGCAGTAAGATGGGTGGCTGAAAGATTAGCATATTCTACCTCGAAAAAATCCTTGCTAAATTCTCCCCTCAACACATGACAAACCATTCTATACTCTCGAACAAGGCAACTACCAACACCTTGCAGCCTCCCTTCTCTTATCTGGAACAGAAAAAATGAAACTAATATGAACAATCTGCAGATACTCAAGAACTACCCAATGAAAATATTTGGCCAAATCGAGGTGATAGGACTGTAGAAAGAGATTCAAGATGTGGTTGTGGAGAAAGAGATCATGATGTATTTAATTTAAAGAACTTGCAACACAGCAATACTAATCTACTATCAAATTTCAAAATCCAAAATAAATAATCTTAATCGCAACTGTAAAATCCAAATGATCTTTCCGAGGTAGCTGTTCAGAAAATAACATTGAGGCACAAGGGCTGGGAGGAGGGGTTTCTAGTAAGTTGTACAAATTAGCTAGTAGTAAAAGAAAGCAAGCAACAGTTTTCTTGATAATTTAGAACTTCTAATTCAATTGGGGAGAAGTGTGTGGTAAAAAGGGGTATCATTAACAATCTATTAGTGGAGGGAGCTCTTGACCTGATCATAGCCAAACAACTGTTCCGACCAACTTCTCCAGAAGCGTAATATAAAACAAAGAATTTTTCACATTGTTCATTCTTCCTCAATTTCATTTTCATCACAAAAATTTAATACCATGAATTGACACCTGATAACTGTTCAAAAGTATTTTAACTTAACAAAGCAAGAAGCATGCCGGTACTCAAGGAAATAATATTAAAGCAGGTCATTTGTATCTCCATTAAAACACGGCAAAAACTAAATGGTTCCATTTTGAAATTCTTTTAGTTCTTGAAATACAGATTGCTCCTGTCTTTCGTATGAATGACCATACGCAAACAAATATTAGGAAGTTCTGTAGAAAAATAGCTGAGTTTATTTCAGATTGGAATTGAATTTTCCAGATCATGTAGCCAGAAACACCTTTCACATCTATGAGGTGCTCAGTTGAACAGAAACAATAAAGAAGCAAAACTCAATTTCTTTCTTTTACGAAGGAAATTGTAAGACTTCATAACTTTTAAGGACTCCAGGAAAACAAGCATTATTTGGTACCAAGGCAAATGAAGTGGAGTTCATAACTTGTAGTTAAAGGAGTATTTGTTCTCTTAACCAGTTTTGCCCAACATATAAGATACAAAATTAATTCCAGACTTTAAAACTGGGTCTTCCAAAACATATAGCCAGCACTGATCCTAGGAACTATAGATTTGTATAGGTAACAACATAATGGTATCACCAAGTAGTGTTTGACTTACTGATCTCAATGAAATTTTAAGACTCGTGGGGGATGCTTTCTTCAGAGATTGGATGGTTGAAGAGATCCAGTCATCCTTCTTGTTCAAAGCCTCATTTTCCTGTTTCATACAATGATCACATCAAGTATTCTGATTACTTATTTTATCAACATTTTACAAAGTAATTTCACCACAGAACAAAAGAATGCATCAAATAACGATCCATCTCTTAAAACTTACAAGAGAAGATATGATTTCTTCGATTGTTCTTCGAGAGAAACAATGATCAATAATCTTCATCCTACATACATAAAATTGCAGAACTGAAACAGGTGCACATAGTCTTAAACTTCATGGCCATATAAAGGTAGAGTGAACATAGTCTTGCAACAACAGGAAGAAAAGTAACACAAAAGCAAAATAACTAATAAGAAAGAGCACAAATGATTTCTGTTATATACCATCAATACTATGCTCTTTAATAAGTTTAGAAACAAAAAAAATCCTCTTATAGGACCTGGAACTCTATTTAGAAGGTAAGCTTCCAATAATTAAGCACGAAAACAAACACCATAACAGGGATATTAAATGAACTCACTTGTGATAAGGACTTTCTGCTTTCAACTTTGGTATGTTAGAGAAGCGACTAACGATGGTAGAAATAACATCTGGATCACTCGTATTGACTTTAACTAGTGCTTGTTCTAAAAATGGCAACCTCTGTGAACACAAAGAAGAT
This sequence comes from Solanum commersonii, assembly GCA_029007595.1. NCBI lineage: Eukaryota > Viridiplantae > Streptophyta > Magnoliopsida > Solanales > Solanaceae > Solanum > Solanum commersonii. Next base: position 3,592,106 of record JAJTWQ010000058.1, read on the forward strand.
CCGAAAGCATTCAAGTTAAATAAGAGACGAGAGGAAATAAACAATTGGATAAGTGTTATGCCACCTGACTGGATATGTATATCAAGATCTCCAAACCGATTATCCGTGATGCCAATATTCATGTCAAACAAATACAAACTTCAGCACAAAAAGAACATCAGGAAAGGTTGTCTACCACCCAGAAATCTACAACCTAGCATATAAGGTGACCAGTGGCTAAAGGAAGATCCCACAAATTCATCTAAGAGCCATTGCACACAGGGTTGACAAATCCAGATACCAAACACACCTGATTAGCTTGGGCACTGTTTGGCAAGGTAATTTAGAAGACCCGAATTATTTTTCTCCAAATATTTTGAATTCATATTTTTCATTACCCAATCCCACTAAAAGAATTCAATTCACATACTGTACTCTCTGCATGATACATCTGTAAAGCTCTACTACTTACTAGTTGAGAAAAGAAACAACGAGAGACTAATCTACAGGCACCAACTTATTGAACCTGCTGATACCACACACAAACTAAGTAGAATAATTTGTAGTTTGCATCCTGGTCCACTGGAGGTCTAACATTGACCACAGACCTTCAAAAACCTTTCATATCCAGACTACATTTGGACCAAAGTGGATGCCCAAATGTGAGAAACATGGTCCAAATTGGCGGAAAATAGACTTCCTTTTCTGGATAGGTCGAGGAAATTAAAATTCCTTGAGAACAAATGAAAAAGACAATGAGAATTGAGACCTATATAACAAATGCCAGATAAGATTACCGTCACACCATAGCCTAATATCTTCCACAGTCAGTGAACTGGCAACTGAGTTATTACATGTCCAGCAATATCAATTTTGCCATTTTATAGACCATTCAGTTTGGACATCTTAGTAGCAGAAGACCTACTACATTTGTTATGGAAGCAAAAATGGCTAGAAAGTGCTGGATACCTCCGAAGGTACAAAATGAGTTACTAGACCACAAGCAAGCATTTCAGCACCATCCAACCTAGCACCGGTAAGACCAGCATATTCCCCTGCCAAAGATTATAAGAAAGTAGTTGAGGGAAAAAAAACATAGTTATTTAACTATTTGTACCTGAAAATTTCTCCATGGATCATAACAACACAGGAATTAGTCTTCCCCAACGAAAGACAATGGCAATAAAAATTAAATCACATTCTTCAAATATCCTTGTAGAAGAAGATGCCTTGCATGTATTCAAAGGCTATTTTACATTTCTAATGACAAATAATTCAGTAATGACCATGAAAACTAAGGACTAATATTGATGGCCTAAACAAATTCAGCAATCATTGTGAAACCAAGGCCAACATCAAGCAAATAGCACACAAAATATGAAGGGAAGAATTATAAGAGATATCTTAAAAAGCTTTGACCTAGATGTAATCATATTACGAGTTTGAGATAATTTTTGAAATGAGAAAAACTCGAAATCAAGAATGCAAACAGTGGAAATTAGATATAAAATGTAGAAATTTTTCAGAAACTTTAAGAGAAGATGCACCAAAGGAACACGATGGCTGCTGCTTTTCCACAGGGGCATGTATACAAAGCTTTTGTCCACCTTCTGAAGGAGGAGGAACCAATCTTCCTTTGTCGACTCTTTACACTTTTGGTTTTAAAGGTATTGGAAAGAAGCAGCATTAAAAGCAAAGTAGCTGGGGATGATTATAGTTCTCAATATAGACTCAAACTAGCCAAGCTTGAGCAACCAGGTAGTGATATAAATTCAAAGACTGACAAGTAGTAAATAACGCCATACTGAAACTTGAATAAACTTTATCCAGCAGTATTTCTTTTATTAATCTGAACATTGTTACAAGTGGAATTACCAAAGAATCCTGGAAGCCTCGAATAGAAGTAAGAGGCGCCTACATCAGGAAAGAGTCCCAAAGCTGTTTCAGGCATAGCACAAACCTACAGGAAAAATGAACATGAGAATATGCGGACATGGAGTTTCTGATACCAATTTATACATAGCAAACATCAACCAAGTTTGAAAGAGCATAAGTATTACTGCCAAGATAAAAATAAACTCTCAATCTAATTCCATATTTACCAACTAATACTCATGAAGAATTAGAGTCTGTAAGGTTTTCCTCTAATTTTCCTGAAACTGTTCCACATGAATGTCAGGTATTGTTTCATTCCACAAGAAATCCCCACAAAATATAAAGAGACACATTTCAAGCACATGTCAATTAATGTGGTAAAGGTCAAATATAAAAAGGAAAGCAAGATAGCGAGATTGAAGAACTGAATCTATTACTCAAGAAGATGCAATACCGACTTCTCTGTTGCAACTCGAAATCTACCATGTACAGAAGCACCAAGTCCACCTCCCATGACAATTCCATTAAGGATAGAAACCTTCAAGGGGCATTCCAAATAAGATTAATGAATTCCTCAGAGAATTGTACTACAAAACTAAAATTACACATAACCTAAGTTAACCTGGGGTTTACTATATGTTGCCATCAAATAATTAAGGGTGAATTCTTCACGGAAATAATCAGCACCCAGTTTCCAGTTACCTGAAAGCATAAATAACAAAAAAAAAAACAGAACAGATTGAATATGTGTTAACTTTTTCAATGTGTCACCATTCGACATGCTTATCCTAAATGTGATTTAAAACCGTTCCGTAATGGCTATACTTCCAGGTGCACTTCTTTCTCTGTCGGTTCTGCTTCTTCTACAATTAAAGGTTAAATTAGCAGTGTAAGACTGTAAGCTTTCGAAAGATGGTCAATTTAAGAGGGGAAAACTGTCAGTATATACTACAATATGACAAGACTTGTCGTACCACCTCGGAGAATAATCCATCATATCCCATAAATACTGGTGAGTGTTCGGCATTTAACTGGAGCACAATTATTAACTCCATTAGGTGTTAAGAGTTATTAGTTATTGTATCCTACATAGCTTCAGGCTTCTATATAAGGAACCACTTTGGTACATTGTTGAACATCAGTACAGAAGAAATTCCTTCTTATTCATAGGGTGCAAGAATCAGAGACAAGGAGAAAAAATATAGAAGTTTAGATCATCTTGGTATCAGAAAAGTTTTTTTCCATCAAAGTAAGTGAAATGTTCACATGGTGCCTCAATAGATGTGTTGATTAAGTCATCAAATTAGTCAACTGATTCACAAGTAGCTCCATATCCATGAGACGAACACATAAGTCAACACGAAAATCAGAACCAATGTCAGACACACTTTGAGCGCCACCGCAAACAATTACTCACTAGTGTGGCAGCCCACACATCAGATTTTATCCAGTCTGTTTCATGCCAACACCATGTTATCTGCCAAGACAGGTCTAGTCAATTGTTATGCCAATAATTTAGTCACAGCTATCTCATAAGTTCAATCAGCAGTATAAACATACAATGTCGCTGCACATGTCCATACTTTCAGTTGTGGTTTCTAGAGTTGTATATAACATTCCTAAAATTCAAGATGGCCAAGTATTTGCTATTATCTCTGTTGCACATTCCAACAACTATCACTTGTCTTACTCACTCTTTGTTTTTTACACCCTCTATCCTTGATTGAAGAGCCAGTAGGAAAAATCTTAACATATTACGGAAGAAAATTCACCTTCTTGGATCCAGTTAAAAATATCATGTATAAATACTGAAGATTGTCTTTACCAAGCTATGACAAATTGAGCAGACTACCCACCTTGGCGAACATTATGAACAACAGCTGTAACGTCACCACCAGCACAGAAAGCCCTTCCATTTCCCTGGAAATATTAAACAAGAAAAGGAGTAACATTCCATGAGTGATGTTAAGATATTTTATACTTGAACAAGGTCACTTGTAGAACTGTGCAACCGACCACCAAAACTTGTGAAAGAGAACTAAAACATAAACTCAATACAAGAAGCGAAACCAATACTTTTCCTTTCAGCTGTTCCACTAATTCAATTAAAGGCATCCAATAAGCTTCTTAAGCTGATTTTAGATCTTATTTCGCTCAAGCTCCAAAGGTTTACAGGCAAAACTAACTACTTAATTCTTTCTCTCGACTCTCTGATGTCAATCAGTGGTTTAAGTATGTGTCTATGTCAAGCGAAAATTAACGGCTAATTAGAGGTTAAAAATCTGCCTTCTCTCTAGACTTTATCTTTGGGGATTAGTAAAGGGTAACATTATTGATTTCCAGCCCTAAGAAAAATGTTGTGAGGTATTTCTCAAGATCTTTTTTCAAACAAAAACATACATGTGACCAACTTTCAGTAATCTAGATTATTACTACCAAGTAACATAATCCTAGCACATGGTGAAGAGAAGGTAGGTAGCATTGAATACTAGATTGGTCAGACATGGAAACTGTGAGGTATATAGAGAGGCACTTTGTCAGCTTTATCAGAGGGGCAATATAACCTGAGCCATGAGGATGAGCTTTCTTCACTGTGTCAAGGATGAGTCAGGGAATGGACTGAATTTCATTGAAACCTGCTAAGTTAGACACTTATATGGAGCAGGTCCCATTTATACCATATATAAAACAGCATACATCACTCTTTGGCTAGACCTCAAGTCTTATTAGTGCCCTCTAGGAGACTTTATAACTTTTGATTGGGTGTAGCCAGAATACCATTTTCTTTAATAAGGTTAACCTGAAAAATACCTTGTTCTTTTATAAGGTTAACCAGAATACTATTATCCTCCTTCCCCCAACCCAACCTCCTCTGACAAATATGATATTTTTATTTCCATTAACTCCCGACTCTATGAATCTTCCAGCACAAGTTACAATTACCAAGGACTAAGAGAAACACAATTGCAGATTGATGCATTACAAAATTCAATGAAGAAACAAGATATGAGAGTTCACAATTTGAACAACGCAGCTCAAAAATCAATGCAAACTGCCTGCCAGAAGGTATCAGTTGTTTGTAAAAAAAATTATATACAGGATAACCACAGTTAAGCTATCAAGGCAAGTTCAATATCACAGAAGATCCTCCACTAGTGAGCATACCTTCAATATTATCATCTTCACATTTGAATCTCCTTCACTGGCACGGAAAAGTTCCAACAGCCGAGATATCTGCACAAATAAATAAGTTTAAGAGGACACTTCTCACTTATAACATGTCTTCACACTTCAACCTATTTCATCAGGTGATCAGCAATTTACATCAATATAACACAAATATTGCATGATTTAGAAGACTAAATGCTCACCAAGTTAATATAATTAACCTCTTCTGGATGATTGCATGAGAAGATAGTATAAGCAAATCCATATCAAATTAGTCTTATTCGCTACCAACATAAAGGTGCAAAGCTAGCCATCAAAAAGTTCACATTCTCCAGTATTTAACAAAGTCATGACAGTACTTGATATCCAATATTTCCAAGGAAAAGGTACAAAGCTAGGCCTTTTACTTTCATCAAGGAGAGGTGCAAGTTATAAGACATAGAGCACAAGTCCTTGAACCTTTGTATCTACATACATTTTCCGTAATAAAATGCTATTTTTAGATCACAGGAGCGGTGAAATTAGCAACAATAAGAAGTACACATTTAAGAAAATAAAATTAGGGGACAAATTTATTCTCTGCCTTAAGGAAGATCAAAAATAGCAACAGTAAATTCTGTATCTAAAGAATTTGACCTTTTTGTTTTCTGATCCTTTCTTATATTATGACAGGTTGAGGCTGCGGAGAAGTCCTTGCAGAAGCGGACTCCTCCAGCTTCCTCAGACTCCACCGAAGCAACTCCAGACCGCAGGAACGACTCCGCCAACAAAGATGGCTCATTATGCATGTGCATAGATTCAGGCAGTTGAACAAAGTCACGATAAAGAACAAGTATCCACTTTCCAGAATAGATGATTTATTTGATCAGTTACAATCGGGAGATAGTAGTATATTTTCACAAAAAATGTAGTATCTAATAATGAAATTTTGGTTATAGTCAAATTTTTTTACATTTCTACTTTGATATACTGGAAAAGTGATCATGAAAAGAAACCAACTCAAATCTTGATTTTGTTTTCCTTACACCATTAATTAGGGTGCAAAAGGTGAACTTGGATGCCCTACTCCTAGCTAATGTTCATGGGATGTCCAAGCTGAAGCCAAAAATTTGAGCTTTCCTTGGAAGCACCAAGGGAAATTCACTGTTCCTCTTAGCTTAAAGTGCACCCAAAATGCCTCAACAACCTTCAACAGTAGCTAGTACTCTATATACTCCAAAGCATAAGCATATGATTACAACTACTCATGCATCATCAATTAAAAATCAATTTTGCAAAGGAATATCCAGTTCAACATAGACAACGTCAAAAACGAGTTATGAATTTCACAGACCCACATGGAGCTTTAAAAATGACTTAAAGGAAGGGGAGGAAACCAGATTATACATAAAGATGAACACATAGTTGGAATATATCTCCATTTAACAAAAAGAGTAAGGACATTCTGAGTAGAGCATTATCATATACATATACGGTACAGTGACATACAGAATGAAATATAACAAAGAGTTCACACTTCACACAAGTAAATTGATGTTCTTTTTTAAAATTTTCTATGATGGAGTGTTTGGACCAAATTGCGCACACCTCGACTATTCCAAGTAAACTGATGTTCATTCTACCAGTGAACTTATAATGACTTGTGGGAATCACTTAAAACTACTTACTTGAGTTCCATAATAGTCATCAAGAAACTATGTCAGGAAAGTAACATATTAACAAAGAAACTTGGTGCAAATCACACTTTATTAAAAAACTAAGACAACAAAAACTACAATAGCATTACGCTCAACCACAAATTAGTTCGGATTGGATTTAATGAAAAGACAATCATTAAAAGTAGATAAACAATAATCAACAACTCGAAATATTTTTTAAAAAGAAACACAAACAATAGACAATAAGATATTTGAGAACAGTGATACATGTTATGCGTCTATAAACGAGTCCATACAAAATATAACACTTGTTACAGGAATCCTTCCCCTAATCTCTACTATGGATAGTTACATTACAAAATTCAAGTACATAACAATATGCAAAGGCAGAAAATAATGAAAGGCATCCAAATTTTGGGGCTTTTTAAGGACAAGAAGAAAAATGAAAAAATATATTAGTAATATGATAAGTTGTCATACCATTGGAAAAGAAAGTGCATTCAACTGCTTAGGCCTATTTAATATGATTGTTCTAACACTAGCTCTCTCCTCCACCAAAACCTGAAAAACAAAAAATACTCATGAAGAAACAGCGAGCACCTAAAATAACTTAGTTCCTGCGAACAGGTTGCAATTTGGAGAGGGAAAAGGAAAAAATAGATTTGGCAAAATGAAAATCATCAAATAAATTGATTAGTATAACAAGTGGAAGAGTATAAGTTGAGTGATGAGAGAAGAATAGCAGTGTACCTGATCGGTTCCGCCATTGTTAGAAGAGCTTTGAGCCATGGTGGTTTTCAGCTTTTTGGGAATTTGAACACTCACTAGCAAATTTATTGCTGCGGCAACGGGGCTAATTTCGTCCTTCTATTATGGTAGTAATATATATGAGCCCGTTTGGATTGACTCGGATCCAGCTCCTTCTTTTCATTTTCTCCAAATTATTGTTTTGATTAATGACAAAGATTTAATTGACAAAGTAAATCACTAATCATAGTTTATAAATCAATAATCTTAAAAATATATTATCTTATTCATAATGCTAAAAAATTTTATAATTCAATAATCTTAGAAATATATTATCTTATTCGTAAATATATATGTATATAAAATCTCTTCCTACTTTATTTTTCCCTAGGATCTGTCTTTTTATTTTTTTTCCTAAATTAAACTTTTTATTGCATTCTTTAGAATTTTTCTCTTTTAATATTTACAGCATTTTAAACACATTTTACATATAGAAGTCTGATTAACGAAGCTCCTGCTCATGGTTCATTTGAGCTATTATTCTAATTATTTATTTTTATATGATCATGTTTTATCTCTTTTATGTATTTTTTAACAAAGGAAAAGTTTTACAGAAAAACAATATTAATTTAGTAATGATTAATAATTTATAACTAAGTCATCAATATCTTGACATTTCTATTCTTTTAAAAAAATTGATAATTAATATAATAAATCATTTGGTAGAGTGTATTAGTAATACTTGCATTAGTAATACTTGTATTAGTTATGCTTGCATTAGTTATACATAGAATATTTTTTATGCGTTGTTTGGTTAGGTGTATTAAAAAAAGTAAGTATTGTATAAAAATGTTTATTTACAAAAGCATCCTCCACAATTATGGTGAAAAATATGTAAACGTGGTTTTGAGGGGTAATTGAGTCTTTAACCATACTAATGCATGTATTAAATCCTTTGCATTACTAATACCTAGAAATTCATGGTATTAGTAATACACTCCTCAATACACAATACATGACATAAAAAAATGTACCAAACAAGATATTACTAATACACAAATCTGTGGACGACCTAAACCTTGAACAATTGCGATGGAGACTTAGCAGCAGCCATGTCTACACACATCTCTCCCCGGCCTTTGGTTGTGGGAGAGACAAACCCTAATCCTAATCAACAAACATCCTTTGCTACTCGATTAACCACAAATCAAGATGTCAAAAATTTGACAAAAAACTAGTTGAAACAGATTCAATATGTACATGGAGAGCCTACAATTCAATTCACAAAGGGAGAACGACAGGTTTTCGCATAAGAAAAAGGATTACATCAAGCTGTAATTATTAAGTTCTCATCCGATACACTAGAAGTGAAGGATTTGCGAACAGTTTTACCTAAACACTTGGGCATCAAAGGAAACTGTTTAGTTGGTTTACTTGCTCGTAGACATATTCTGCTAAGGATAGACCAATCTGAAGATTTTGTGGTTGCTCTATCAAAATCGGTAAGCCTTTTACCTTTTCGTAGAGAGCAATATCTTTATAGGGTATTTCCTTGGACAATAGATTTCAATTCTAGAGAAGAAACTTCAATGGCTGCGGTGTGAATTTTGTTGCCTCGATTATCACCAGATTTATTTGCCAAGAGATCCTTGTTGTCGATGGCATCAACAGTTGGAAGGCCAATAGCTATTGACAAGGCAACACAAGACAAGACAAGGCCTTAGCACTGCTAGGTTGAAGGTGATGCTCGATCTTATGGACAAGCTGCCTAAGAGAATGCGTCTCCAGTATTTGGATGAGCAAACCGGTAAGATTCAAGAGGATTTTCAGGAATTTGTTTATGACAATTTACCTTTATATTATAACCATTGTAAGCATCAAGGTCATGATGAAAACAATTGTCGATTGATTTTAAAAAAGAATCAAGATAAAAATCACAAAGATAATGAAATGGTTGGAGATGAACAATTCAATAGTGAGAAATTTCAAGGTGATTTGAGACAAATTTTAAATGAGAAGAGGGGGACTAGCAAACATAGATCAAAGGATTGATGATAATACTTGAGTTGCAGATGCAAATAATAATGAAATAGCAATGTGGAAGCCATTAAAAATAATGGAGATCGAGTAGTTGATACTTGTGTTCAAGATGATGCTTTGATTTTGAGTGCAAAGGATGATGTTACTAGTGATTTGATGGTTTCCGTGATTAATTTGGAGTCTGATATAGCTTTGAATCCTAAACTACCTATAGCTGGTGTTTTATCTGGGAAAAATCCTAGTTTGACTACGATTCAAGATTCTTACCAGGCTAATAAGGTGCAACAGTGTGAAGAGAATTTGGATCAAATTTTCGAATCTAGTGGTACATGCGATCATGACTTCATTTTGAAGGACAATGATAAGGAAGGCTGGACTGAAGTACCAAGCAAAACATTTTCTCCAGCCAAACTACAACAACTAGATTGCACTAACCCACCACGCACGGAGCAAACGATTAATTGTGAAGATAAAGTGTCAAGGAAGATTGTGTGCTCTAACACCTTTGATGCCCTAATGACTAATTCTGATCAAGAGCTCCATGCTTTGTCCAGTTCAATTCTTCAAGTTTCTAATCCAGAAACTACTTTGAATAAAGAAAACTCAATGATCATACCACATTCCAAAAGGAATGACAAGAGTTTGGTGAAGGAAACAAGTGATTCTAAATGGGCAGATTTAGATGAGGAAGAGGAGCATGCACCTACAAGGAGTAAGTTAAGTCCTCAATCACTCATATTTGTGCCTTCAAGTAAGGCAAATCCATCTATGGCAGTGACAATTGATAACTCCAAAAAGATCTTGACCATTAACACCAAGGTATTGGAAATAAGTCATGAGCCAGAAGCTGAAATTTCAAGACGTAGTCTAACTACAACTTATGATAGTGACTTGGGCAATGAAATGTTTGATGAAGATGATGAGGATGATATGTTAGACATATTATTTGATAAGGTAGCCAAGGATGGAGATCTCTCGCCTAGGCAACAAAGAAGTGGAAGCAACAAAAATAAAAAGAAGACATATGAAAGGCAACATAGTTGGGATGGTAAGGTAACTGAGGAATTTATTCCAAGGCACCTACCAATGCAACTAACAAAGCAAAATCATATGACAATTTCAACAACAACATGATCCAAAAAGAAGTGATGAACTATCAAGTTTTGTTGGACATAATTGATGAAGAAGACAAGAGGGAAATACTCCAGGTTACTTTACATGGGCAATCCATCTCTTTTAATTCTTACACATAAAATAAAGTTTGAGGTTGATAACCTAGCTTTATTCTTAGATTTTATATTTTTGCATTATTTAAGCATCCTCATTTGTAGTATCATCACAGAGTGTATTATAAACTCTATAATGATCATAAAATATCTAGTTTTCTTTAGCTCTTATTTTCTTCATGTTTGTTAATTAGTAGAGGGTTGTTACCTTATTAAGATTAGTAAGGTAAGGTCTAGCCCCCTTTGCTTGTACTCTTCTCTTTGAGATTTCTTTTCATTTTATTAATAAAACTAGCCCTAGGCACACCTTGCCTAGCGGACTTTCTTAAAAAAAAAAACAAAAAAAAACTAATACACAAAACTAATGCAAGCATTATTTTTATTAATACACTCTACCAAACAACCCCGAATTTCTCATAATCAAATGATATATAAACATGCCTAATTGAAAGTCTTAAATGGCTCTATATCATTTTATAACTATTTACCAATTGAATTAAAAAGAAAAAATCTTTAAACGAAGGGGCAAATGAAATCAGAGATTCCATTTTATCATCACCAGCTCAAACTTTACTAGTTTCTTCTCAAAACTCAACGCCCAACAAAAAGTGTTAGTCTGCTGGTAAGCGATCTGAAAAATTGGCAGAAAATGGGATCAGTGTTTGATGAAAAAGATTTCTTGGCATGCTGTGGGAGCACCAAATTCGCGAAGGAGATGGTAGCAGCTGGCCCCTTTTCTACTGACCAAGATGCCATCCATGCTGCCAGAAATATCTGGTTCAACAAGGTTCTATATATATACCAATTTCACCAGTGCCCAAATTTCGTTTCTTTGTTTTGACCCTTCAATTTTACAGATGTTAATTAATTGATCCTTGTCAGGTTGATGTAAATGGATGGCTTGAAGCTTTTGCTGCTCATCCACAAATTGGTCAAGCCCCTTCTCGGGATCACAAAAGCCCTACTTTTGCCCAGTACAATTCTCTCTCTGCCTATAAGTTTTTTAACCTTTTTTGTTGATGTTCCTGAATATTGTGTGGAAGTTTTATGTTTTTCTTCTTTCTGCTAGTTGATTTTGGACAATGAATTGCTTATGCCCAGTATTTATTTTTAAATTTTTTCTTTTAACAGTTTGATTAAATCTTGCTACTTGCTAGGCAAGAAGGTAAATTGTGGTCATGATCTTTGCTAAAGTTGGTATCTTTTTTTTTGGTTTTTAAAGTTCAAATGTTGGCTTGTTGGTGTTAGGTATGAAAAGACAAATCTCATAGTTGTTAATGCATGCCATTGTAGTATAGAGACATTCAAAGTATCTAAGATATAGGTAAGAAATTCAAGAATTCTAAATACGGACTTCAGTATTTTTAAAGTTGTGCTAGGTACACCTAGAATTTAAAATCTTAAAATTACATGGTGTTGCATGGATTATCACAAGAAAATTGAATAAATAATGCTAAGTGTGGCTTCTTGTGCCGCTATACAAGAATAGACAAGATAAAAAAAACTATCACATCTAACAAAAAATTCAAATAGCACTTGAAGATTTGTATCTCTGCGACTCTGTGCTGTATGTTTGCATTAGAGGCCCAACGTTCACAACCAGAAAGATTGGTAGATTTATGAGCTTTGAGAGAACTTTTTAGTGCTGTTGTTCTATTATGTGGCTTCCCCATCTCCACCCTCTCGCCCTCAGACCTACAACTTTTACGTATCTTCTCTCAGTTATATGCTAATGCTTTGTCAGACTGGAAGGTAAACTTTAATGTCTCCTCTTGCAGGTGGAGCAAGGGAGAGCAGTCAACAGCTCTGTCCACTGCTACTGAGTTGACGTTACAGGTATTTTGACCTAAAGATATATGCATTTCAGAAATCTATGAATCAAATGCAAAACAGTATTTTGGCCCTTTTTGTTTGTTGATTGGGCCAATAGATTAAATTGTTTGTACAACTAGGCCAACTTTTTACTTTGTGAATTCAACGTTGAGAGTTTGCTTGATAATGGATCTTGCAGGAACTGCTTGAGTGGAATGCTCGCTACAGGGAGAAGTTTGGATTTGTCTTCTTGATATGTGCTTCAGGGAGAAGTACCCCTGAGATACTTGCAGAGTTGAAGGTAAAGTCTTTCTGTTTGAACGTAGAACGATCGACTATTTTTTTAGTAACCTCAGTTATAATTGGACATGTTATAATCTTACATTTCGAGAACACATGCGTTTAGCTTTAAGGAACGTATCATTTGAGTTCCGAAAATTCCGTTGGAGTATGTAGAGGATCCTTCACTGTTAAAGAGGTGGAATTTCTGTTCCAGTCCCCCTGATGTCCAGAGTCAAGACAGACTTTAATTTTGAACTGTATCTTGTGAACCTTCTCTCTTAAGTCTGATATCTTGCATCCTTTCAACAATTTTTAGAAACCACCAAAGTTTGATCCCGTGTTGGCTCACAGTGCATTGAGATATAGAAAAAGACTACAATTGATGTGAGAATGCCAAATCTGTTATAAAAGGGTGATCTTTGGAAGTCAGTTGTGAGCTGTAGGAAAAGATAGTAGCAAATCTGGATAAATTTCTGCATCTTATTCTAGTAGGCTGAACTTATAAAGGTTATGCGTGTGAATGTGCACCAACACTTTTAGCATTAACTTAAAAACCCCTTTTCTGCTGCTCTCTTGGCCGCATAAACTTTTACCATGTGATAAACGTGTCCGTGTGAAGCTCCACCTAGCCTGTCCATTGAAATGGAAATTGCTCCTCATATCTCTGTTTGTTAGGATACTCTGACAGGAATCTTATGACAGTTCAGTTTTTTAGCAGACTATGGGTCCATTCGTGATCTTTTTGATAATATGTGTGAACAAATAATAACTATAGTCCAACCATTTCCTCAATTTCATTGTCGGATTTGTATTCATTGGAAGAAGCTACTACATTGTCCATTACCCCCAATGAATGAATGTTATTTTCCCATGAGGACATCTTTTGCCCCTCGCTCTACCTAACCGGGTAAGAGCTATATCCTCTGATGGCCATCAATCACTGTTCTTCACATTTTTATAGATCAGGAAGTAGCTCACATAGCCTGCTTTCCAAACAACAGACTATTTGTATTACTTTATCTACTGGGACAGTGGTGAAATAAACTTCTTTTCTGTTTTGTCACTTAAAGATTGACCCACATGCCATTTCAACTTTACCTCTTGTAGATACGATACCAGAACAGACCAATAATTGAGTTTGAGATTGCAGCCCAGGAGCAAATGAAAATAACTGAATTACGCCTTTCCAAGCTCTTCTCAGACAAAGCAGATACTGCTCTGGCAGTTAAACCCTTGTCTACAACTAATATTGCAACAAAAGCAGAAGGTGATTCCATCTTTTTATTTATCTTGAACATTTATTAGCTTTGATTGCCTTTCTGTATTTATGCAATTCATTGTTTTAATCTCAAAATTTAAGAAGTTGCTCCTCATTCTCCACTATACTGATTTTGCTTTACAGTAGTTGTATAAAAATCCTTTCAAGGTTTTCTAAATGAAGTATACGGTGATCCTAACTATTTCTAAAACTCAACAAATATTTGATACATCTGAAATTATAAGCTCTATCTGCAGTTCAGTACCATATCTTATATTTTCCATTGATCCTTACATTGTAGAAGATCGTGTGAACATTATTGGAGCACATTTGACTGCTGCTACTAGAGCTGCTGGGGCAAAACCAGCTCATATTCCAATTAGAACTCGCCCACCCATCACAACCCATGTTCTGGACACTAGCCGTGGATGTCCAGCGAATGGCATTGAAGTACGACTGGAGATGTGGAAAGACAACCAAGCAAGACCACAATTTGGCGAAACTTATATTGATGGCTGGATTTTACTAGGGTCTTCAGCAACGGACAAAGATGGCCGAAGTGGTCAGTTGATGAATATGGTTGAAGCTTTGGTCCCAGGTATATACCGGATAAGTTTCAACACCGGTAAGTATAATCCCGATGGATTTTTCCCCTATGTCTCTATTGTGTTTGAGATCAAAGAATCCCAGAAATGGGATCATTTTCATGTTCCTCTGCTGCTTTCACCATTCTCACTCTCGACCTATCGAGGTAGCTAGATTGGTCAAGTGGCTGGTGAGAGTTGAATATTTTCACAAGGAATAATACTGTACTATATTTGGTGGAATGAATCACTTACCCTTTAGCTTTGTCTTGAAATTCTATTTCTTCCATCAGTTTGTATTTCAAGTGTAAGCTTGACATAGTCACTTGCAAATACTAAGATTTCAAATCTTCCAAAAGGCTTTAAAGCTAACAAACAAAATTTAACCAAAGTATAACAGTGGGTAATTTTAACATGTAGTAAAAGGTACAAGGTATATTTGGACCTTTACTAGAAATATTTAGACATGTAGAATCCACCATGTCATTGTTCTTGGTTCCTAGAAATTCAACACAAGATAACAAGTTATTAATGCATTGTATACTTGAGTTGCTTCTGTGGGCTTGTTTCCTGATTTTAAACTCTGTAAGCCGGGTTTACATAATTTGTTGTTACTCCAATAAAAATAGAAAGAAGTATTGAAAACCTTGAACTTGGCGCAAATTATTAGTTTTCGAACTATTGATAATCTTAAAAATACTCCTCTACTTGACTTATTAAACGTAGATATACCCTCATTTGCTATATGACATAGCAAGTGGTCTCAAACTCTTGTAGCAGCATGAGACTCTAAATAAAATTTTCAGAGAAGTTTCATAAACACTCCTAAACTTGGCAAGAATTTAGGGGTGTATTTGACTCATGTTGCCAAATCAAGGGTGTATATAAGTTAAGTTATTCAAGTAAATAGTATTTTTAAGGTTGTCAATAGTTTGCGAATGAAATTAATAATTCACACCAAATTTAGAGGTGTTTTCAATACTTCTCTAGTAAAAACATAAAGTAAAGTTTGCCGAAAGAAATTATAATATTGTTCTTCTTTTCCACTCTATTTATGGTTCTTTTCTTCTTCTTTTCCAATTTTAAAACTCCTTGCGCCTAATTTCCATAAACCTCGAGGCAATACGTAACATTAACATGTATTTTTTTCTACTTCATATATGGTTCCTTTTTCTTTTTATCCTTCCCCTCGTTTCGTTTTGATCTCTGAAGTCATTTTCAATAAATTTTAGGGAAAAATATGAAAAATAAGGAAAATTACATTTTTTTTCTTTCAGAACCAAAAAAAGGAGAATGTTTCATTAATAAGTAAATTTAGTAAATAAATCCTCCCTACTTCCCCCTACCTTTTTTTTTTCCAACATTCTTTCCAAGAATAAGAGACACATAACACCTATAAATAAAGGTCTACGTACCTTCAACCCTCTCATTGCACCATTTACACAACATATATTTTCTCTTCCTAGTACAAATTTGATATGTCGAATCCTGGAAATAATATTACTAATATTACTTACGAAGGTGAAAATCATCAAGCTTCGGGTGCTAATAATTGGCTTGGCCCCTTAATTCCATACCTTAAAGGGATTACTATTGCTTTTGTCATATTTTTAGTGGGTTTTCTTATTGTTACTTGGATCCACGAGGACCGTAAAAAGAAAAATCCTGAAGCAAATAATAATAATAATAATAATAATAATAATAATAATAATAATGAGTCCGATGACAAATCGCAAGCCTAAAGAAAGAAGATGCATGCATGCACAACTCGACTACAAAAATTGCTCCTCAGTCTCAAATTATTTATTTTTTCTTAATTTATTAGTTAGATGATCTTTTAATTTTTTATATTTGTTTCTTATAGTAAGTTGTTTGGAGAGAGTGGTAGAAATTACTTTTAGCTAGAGTTTGCTTACTTTTCAAGTTTATTTTTGGATTTTAATGAATTTATGATTTATTACCCTTGTTTGGTATAATTTGCACGATTAATCCTTCTGTTTTACATACATAATATGTTGTTGGAACAACGGTTGAAGAGTGTCTATAAATTTATATTTTTTCAATCCTATTGATCAAACTACTATGAATTAGGAGTTATTTCTCGCATGATCATTCAATTAATAATAATTATTTTAGAAAGTCATTTTTTTTAATGGAAAATAATTAAAATAAAGAAGAAAGATGACTCTCCGAAACTTGATATCACTTTTTGAAAGCATGCTAAACACAAAATTCTAATTTGATAAAAGTATTTTTCCCCTTTTTTTAATTAATTAGTTAAATACAAACAAACTACTTTCCAAAATATTATTTTAAAAAGGATGTTAACTATAAAAAAAAACCACTTTATAAAAAAAAAAAGTAGATTTCAAAAGCTCAGCCAAAGACAAAGACCCGTTCAAATAGAGGCAAAAACTCAAAACAAATTTGGATTATTATATAAAGATTGTTGGGTGATTGACACTTGTTGTGGTTTGTCACCATTTGTATCGAGAAAAACAAGATCTTTTTTTAACGGATTAGGAAGAATAGTTTGTGACCATTGTCTAATTATTATAGTTACAAACAAACCTATAAATATTTTTAGTCCAAAATCAAAATTCAAAACTCTTAAAGTGTACATATTTTTATATAATTAATAAGTCTTTTGTGAAGTATTTTAGAAGACAAAAATGCAGGCTATCAAGGACAAGTTTAATGATATGAGCGCCATGCGCAAGGCCAAAGCTGAAGCTAAAGAGGAGGAAAAAGTAAGAATTATATTATACAAAAATTTCAAGGTTAAAAAATTAAACAGTTACAAGTAGCACAACATTGTGTTTTTGGTCATATTTTTGGAAAGTAAAAAAAAAAAGTAGTTTTTCCAAGGCAATACTTTAGAAACCTTGATTAATTAAAAATTATTATTATTATTATAATATTAGTAAAAGTATTATTGAAACTAGCAGGATGCAATTTTGATAATCAAGATACGATGAGGCTAATCCTTTTTTCCCTCCATTTCGTCAAGCTGCACATCTAGATGAGAGACATGTGTCTTATTTAAATTTTTAAGGTAGGATTATATTTCATTAACAAATATTATAACCATAGTTAATTCAACCAATTTTAGAAAACAACTTCCTAAATTGATAAGAACAAGATAATTTCTATAAATTTGATATTCATTGATTTCATTTTATATTTTTTTATTTAAAATATTAGAATTTTCTTTTATTACCAACAAACAAATTTTAAAACATACTTCTTTTTTTCCCTTCAAACACAGTACGTACCCACACTTTCTCCTCTTACTAAAGCGTGAGTAATTTTGATGTTTCACATTTGTAGTTCTAATAATTTCTCGTTTTTTTATTTATTTTTTATTTCCCCCCTTCTTTTTTTTTTTAAAGTTTTTGTCTACATTGATAATTATTCACATCTTTTATTTCGTTTTTTCTAACATATAAAATATTTCAAGAACATATTTTATTATCACAAAAAATTGTTTAATTGATTCTCACTTTAAATATTGTACAATTTAATGTTTAAGTAAAAAATATAAAATGAAATCAATGAACATCAAAATTTATAGAAAATATCTTGTTCTTACCACATTTAGGGGGTAGTTTTTCAAAATTGGTTGACTTAACTATGGTTATAATATTTGTTAATATAGAATAATCTTGACCTTAAAAATTTAAATAAAACATGTGTCTCTCATCTAGATGTGCACTTGACAAAATGGAGGGAAGGATAATGAAGGGGAGCCAAATTCTAATTTTTGTATCGGCTAATTTCTTATTTTGTTAGATATAGTTCAAAGGCTAATAAGTTAGTTAGGGGATATATGTACACATTGAGCCATATAATTTGTCAGCCGCGGAGACAAATTTTCACGGTTCAAAATATGAAAAAGTAATATATAAAGAAGTCAAAGGGAGTTCAATCTCTACCTATATTGCTTGGACTCTTCAAAAAATATCGTAGGATTAATTGTGTCTGAGCAATATAGACATCCATTATATATACAAAAAATAATAATTAATCATATATAAACAATGTAATTTTTCATGAAAGATGCCCTCATTTGGCCCTACCTCCTACTCATCTTGATCGAGTAGTTTTTTTGGCAAAAAATAAATAAATTATTAGTCAAACACAACATGCTATTTTTCAAAAAAAAAAAAAATTGACAAAAAAGAAGATTATAGAAATTTTCCCAAACTATCAATTAGTATAAAATAATTTGTAGCCAGGATTTGAAAAAATCACACATTCAACTATACACACTATAGTAGACTAAAGCTACTGATAAATTAACAAATTAAATTCTTCAATACTGTCGGTATGTATAACTTATATCGAAAATGATATATAGGCTGAGAAGGAGTTGGCAAAGGTAAGAGTAGAAGTAGCACATGAAGTAAGATTGGCAAGAGAGGCAGAAGCAGCCATGGATTTACATGTCAACAAAGCAGCACAGAAGATTGCAAATGAAGAGGAAAAGTATGTTCATGATCAACCTGCAGGAGGAACCCTAGACCCTTATGCTTCTAGCTTCACCAACACTCACCTCAATAATGCTGGAACAGCACCAACTAACCATCTACTTTAAATCTTTTTTTTTTACGGCGAAGCCAGGAATTTCACTAGGGGATTCAAAATATAAATAAATAAAACAAACATAAGAATAAATTAAGAAAAAATAACATCTAATATATATACTGATGAAGGAGATTTGGATAAATCCCTTGTGATGATTGCGTAGCTCAGCACATGTTTTTGTACTAGGTAGTTTGATGCCTCTAGTGAAGCAACTTTTGATGTTCTCCAATATTCTAAATAAAGTAATACAAAAGAATGAGGTTTTTTTTTTATGTGAGATCAAAACACAAATCATTTTATATGGCTATATCAAAATTGAGAACGATCGATGAAATAGTAATTAAATTGAATTATATTTAGTGATAATATTATACTAAGTTATTTGAATGGCAAATAAAGGTCGAATTATAGATTACAGTTTTAATTTGGTTACCGTGCTTCTAAAACGTAACGCTTTTATAATTGAGATTTTTATATTGCATTGTTAAACACCACAAGTTCAAATTGTGAATTAATTAAAATGTGATTACATTTTTGTTTGAAACTTTGTTGCTCGAGTCTCTAATTGTTAAATTCCATTAGCACTGCAAATGTAAAATACAAGTAAAATGTTCTGAAATTTAATGGATTATCCGATTTCCAAAACAAACTTCCTTAAAATGTACTTATTAAAATTCTTTTTTATGTTTAAAAACTAAATGTAAAAAAATTGCAGTTGTCTAGAGCAATGTTAAAGTGGCTATGTTTTGACTCTGCTTTTATATATACTAAGAGAAATAGAGAACCAAAAAGAGATGTAAGTTTTAGTTTTTATAATCACTTTTTGGTTGTTAATATACAGACTGGGACGGCTAATCTATTAGCGACAATTAATTAATGATAATAGCTTAATTGCCGTTAAATATGTTTATTTAGTGACAATTAACCTCTTTGCAAATGTTCCTAAAGTCTATAGCGATATAGGATCCAATATTGACTGTTAACTAATGCAGATAAAAGTTTTAGATCTCTTTGTTAATGTGCATGTTTATTGCTGCTAAAAGCTGATTTTATTATGGTATTCATATAATAATAATGGTTAATCCTTTATTTTTTTTTAAAATAAATAGAAAAATATTGGCAAGTGACTAAAAGAAAACAATGCTTGCACTATCAAAGTAATTCATAAGATAAAACTGGAGGATATAAAACACATTTTGGCAAATGAAGTTTCCAAGCAAGCTACATGTTACTTTGATAAAATAAATCTGGGACAAGTTTTACTAAAACCAATACGCAACTTGTACTTGTAATGTTTTGTCTAGACTTGACAATACTAGTATATCCTTTAATGATATTCTTAATTATGATTGTGTAATGACTGCATTTAATGTTCTTCCTAAAAAAAATTTAATGACAAGGGACACCCGCAACTGCTATTCTATGGGTGCACACAGGTAAAACTCCCGCTCTTAACAAAAACTCGCAAACCACACTCGCACTAGGCAAGCCCAGTGCGACGAACTCAACCCAAAAGGCAAATCCCTTGCTGGCAAGGGGTTTTGAACTTGAGACCTCCAACATGAAAATCCCAAGCCCTATAACCATTGTTTAGAAACTTGTACTTAATGATAATTGTACTTACTCCTTGCATGATTTGATGATCAAAGGAGATGACAATCAATAGTTTTAATTAGCATTCTATGTAAAGAAATTTTGATTGCAGGTTATTAGTCAGCTAGCTAATAAGAAAAATTCTTATATTCAACACACATTCGGAGAGAAAAATAAAATAACAGTTTTTTTCACAAAGCAAGAAAGTAGGAAGGGAGTATAAATATACTAAAATAAGATAGCATATTTAGCAGTTCTTGTACTGAAAAATGCAATATGATTACTCTAGTAACGATATTTTGATTGAATCGGTGTAAAAAGAAAAAATAGTAACGTTTTTATGTTCGAAGATAAGGAAGTCTAATATCCTACCTCTATTTCAGTGAAAATGTATCTCACCATGTATTTTTTTTCCAGTGAACTAGTTCGGTAGGACGAAAATGATTGGAAAAAATCATATTCTATTACACAAGTTTCCTATTTATTTGCGATGAAAAAACCTTTGTTTCTACTGGTAGCATCTTTTGAACCAAAAAATGGAGAAAAAAAATGGAGAACTACACAAGGCTAATTGACTATGAAGTTTAATTTTTCAACTCATTGGATCTTTTATCCAATCAGTTTGTATGATTAAGTTCTTCATATTTTTTCTAGTGTCAACCTAGAGACACTTTCAAATAAAAAGCCAAGCTGAATTATACAACAAGAAAGAACTGACTCTTTGCTCTGATTATATTATTTTATTAGCCTGGAAAAAAAAGTAAAGTAGAGAACTTTAAGATCATCAAATGATAAGTGTCTTCATGAAGTTAATTAACTAGTTTCCATACCAGGGATATATCCATGAAATTAAACCACTATAGTTTAATTAGTCTCTTACTAACCACAGGAATTTTTTATTTTTAAAAAAAAAATAGTATCTAACTATGATAAAGTTCACTGGTTCCATGAAATGTTTAATTTTCTTTATAAAAATATTTCTCCTTTATACATATTAATTTCATAATACCACTAGATTTGGAAGTATTTATATATGTTCGATTGAGAAATTAAAGGAGGTGGTATTGGTCAGCCATTTGAGATAAGGTTGAGAGAACCTAAATTTTTATTGATATAAGCAACAACTTATTTTAATCCCCACTTTAATAATAACCAAAAGCATAGATTAATTATTTATAAATATCTTATTATTTCATGGATGAACAAGTTGTTAAAAAGAAATAGTCACACCAGACTAATCACTTTGAAAAAAAAATTAACCCTCAAAAAACAAGAAAACATTTCTAATTAATGGAGTACTTAATTAGAAGTACCAAAAAAAAGCACACAACAACAAAGAAGGAATTGAAGAAGGATTTTTTTTTCCACAAAACTTAAAAATTTCAAAACATGAATCAAAGTAGCTAGAAAACCAAGCTTAATAATGTACAAATGATAATATTAATCCATTGAGAGATTTAATTTTTTCATCATAAAAAAAAGTAGAAAATTTCTTAATAAAACCTGACCTAATATTGTGGCCTGTTTGTTGAGTTTCCATTCCATCCTTCACCTCCACTTTCCAATTGTAGTTGACCACCATTTGGCATGTTTAATGGCAAATTAAGAAAAGGTAATCCAATATTAGATGGATCAGCGAAATTACCACTTTGTCCTTGTTGCTGCTGCATCTGAATTGATTCATTTTCTTCATCCAAAGGCAATCTCTCATAAGCAACATTAGTAAATGAAGAAGCAATAACAATAACCGGACCCGATGCAATTAGCGCACCCACAACGTTTCCACCAACAACTTGACCTTGACCACCAGCTAAATAAATCGTCAAGCTGGTGGCCCCAGGGGGAGCGGGTGGTGGTAAGAAAGATCCAGATAAAGATAGTATCTCAAATCTTCCATGTAACGTCACCACAGAACCAGCAGCCTGTGGCTGCCGTATGGTGACGTTATTCACCGTACCGCTCCCACTTAGTATACAAATTCCTCTTTGCCTTTTTCTCGCATAAGTCGCAACGGATTCGAAAACGTCATGTCCGCTACTCACTTCTAAAATATGCGCACGGAGCGCGTTAGCGCTCTCCCGTGTTATTATCACGGGAGGCTTAGGCTTGTTTTTGGACCCCGCGGGACGACCTCTTGGTCTACGTGCTACCCCGGGGCTATTATTGTTGTTGTTGTTCGTCATCATCGGAAAATTGATTATTGTTCCGCTTGATTTCATCATCTTGAGGATCGTGGAGATGATGAGGGAGAAAATGATGATGAGAAGCGGAACCTAAGTCCAAACCAGCCATAACGATAACAATAACAATAACAAAAGTAGTGAATAGAAAACTAAGCTATTATAAACTATGATATGATTAATAATAAGGGAAATTAATTAATCAACATGAGTAGAAAATATGTATATATATAATTCTTGAAGTGAAAATATATTTTATGGAAAAGGAAAAAAAAAACACAAAGAAATTTCAAACCCTAGGAACGAATAGAAAAGTAAAGAGAGAACTGAGTGGAGAATACAGAGAAGAAATGGAGATGAAAGAGAAAGTGACAAAGTATAGTACATATTAAGGCCTTAAAATATAGCAAATAGTTTAATGAATGGAATTGGGTGGGGGTGGGGGTAGGAATAACGATTAAATTAAATATTGTTGCTTTCTATAGGAATAAAATAATAAAGGAGGAAAAGGAAACAATAAAAGATAGGTTAATTAAGAGAATACATCTTTCATGTGAGAGAAATAAAACATGTCATGATGATATATATTTTTTGATTTTAACTTAGTGTCCGGTATTTTTATTAGAGTTCAAGTAAATTTAAATTTTCGTCGAGAAGTCCGCGTGTCCTAACAAAAGTTATAAGAGAACTCAAGTTCGAAATCACTGATTAAGGATGAAGGAATATTTATTACTCTATCGCAGCCTTTATTTGGTATGTCACAATGATATTTAATGATTCATTATCTAATGTATGATATTCAGAAACCTCTGACTATGAGTTTTAAAAAATACATAGAGTACTTAGTAGTGTCCTTTTAATTAAAAAAAAAAGAGTTCATTTTTGTATTTCAACCCTGTGAATGGTCGTGTTTATATTATATTATATAGGCAATCATTCTTCCTATTGAAACTACAAAATTAAGGTAATAGGAGGGAAAAGTTTTGGATTTTCCACTTAGATTGGTTAGGACGGTAACGAAATTAATCAAAACAAGAAAGCCTACGCCATATATCCTATGAAAATACTAGGTAATAACACAACGTATATAATATTGATTTATTTCTTTCTCTCTTTATATATATACTCTAGTTTTATCTTTTCTCTAGGTTACTAAGTGTGCTTCAACTATGTTTAGTCATTTAAGAAGTGAACTAGCTAGAGTAATTTCTAGAAATTATTTATTATTATTTGTTGGTGTAATAGTTCCTACAATACTTATTCATATAAAATTTTAGTCGAAAACCATTCCCCCCCTGAATTATAATTTTTTACTCCTTTCCTTCCGTCTTCTTTTAATTGTCATATTGCGCTTTTCGAAAATCAACTTGACTAATTTTTAAAGTTAAATTAGATAACATTAATTCGATATTTTAAACAAAAAATTTAAATATTCAAAAACTATACGAAAAAGTACTTCAAGTTGCGATTTTTTGCATATCAAACGATGAAAAAATGCATTGTAAAATGTTAGTCAAAGTTCTTATAGTTTGACTCTAAAAAAGGAAATCATGACAATTAAAAGTGAGTAATATTATAGTTTTGATTTGAGTATTTAGTAGAATATATATTGATAGTTTCTTATTTGAATACTGTAGTTTTGAGTTGAATATTTTGATTTTGAATTGAATATTGAAGTTTGTATTTAAACGTTGTGATTTTTTAATTTGAATATTGTAGTTTTGATTTGAGTATTTAGTAGAATGCTGATTTGTGTTTATATATTAAAATTTGAACACTTTTGATAAAATTTCTTATTTTTCAATCTTCTCATAGTTTGTTGGTAAAAATTTTTAGAAAAAAAACTTTTTGTAGGAAATAAGTTCCTCAAAAATGAGAAAAATAATTTCTTTAATGAGAGTAAGAAAAACAAAATCTATATAGATTTTGATCCTCCACCCTCTGACATACCCCATGACTCTCATGATCATTTTTTATTTTCACCTAGTTTTTCGATTTTGATCCTTATCATAGATTTTGTATATAATTTGTGACTTGCAATGATGGGCGATAGAATTCTTGAAGTGGTCGGAGGAACATTGGATGAGCTTTTTAGTTTTGAAGTTCGACTATCAGCATTTTAGGTTAATAAGCTCAAAATTGGATTTTCATTGTTCTATTAGGTCAAATATGTAATTTTTTACTTGGTTTAATAATTAGTGCGGATTTTGAGATGTTGGAGAGTTATTTTAGCCTTTAATTGAGTTTTGAAGTTGTAAGAAAATCAAGATTGGCCGAGGTAAATTTTTAGTCAAAGCGACCTCAAATTATTGATTTGATGATTTCAATATATTCAAATCTAGTTTTATTAAGTTAGTATCCATATTTGGTTCATTTTCGTAGTGATGGAGTTATTATCGTGATTCATATCTTTATAAGGTGCTTTCAATGCGATTTTGTTGCATTTAATACATTTCAACATGCCAGGGTCGATCAAATTTGGGGTGTGACACTGAAGCATTGACAAAATTAATTTGTATTACATCTCATCCCACTCATGAGATAGGATATATTTATCTGGTTCATTGATCATTATTCTAAGACATTTATCATATTTGTAGTTGATTTGCTTATCGATGAGGAGTGAGGAGGTACTATATAAAGATCTATCTTCACCATCACTATATTTTAGGGTAGATCGATGATGATATTGAGTACACGTGTTGACATTTAAGTTTAAATTATTGAATTTGAAGTGACTTGTCAGATTTCAGAATGAGTTGCTTAAATTCAATAGTACTGGATCCTAAGTCAACTTTGTATTTACTATCTTTATTTCTTCTAGAGATAAAAATTGTGCTTTAGCGCTAGACTTGTATTCAAATCTTAGATGTTCTTATATTTGTGTCATCAAACTTGGAGGTTATATATATTCCGCATTATGTTTCATATTTTGGATTTTGAATATCGAATCTAAGCTTTATAATGTTTTAATTGAATTTCACTTTTATTTGATTTAAACAATTTTTAATGAATGAATGAGGATAGCCTAAAGAGAATAATAGATGCACTATGACTTAAATAAGAAATTTGGATTAATATTTGCTTATTTACTTAGGCATATCTTACAAATGTTTTATGAAATACTAATATTTACTTATTTATTAAATTCAAAAGGCAAGGAACCATTTTTTCCTCTCTTCCTCAACACCCCCCCCCCCCTCCTCTTTTTTTTGAGGGATAAGAAATGTTAATCTTTAGCATTTTTTATATATTTATGATCTCTTTTAGTTTTGTATTTTAAACTTTCTATAATAATTGGTGATTTAGGCAATATATAAGGTTTCAACATAATAAAAATCGATATAGTATGGATTAGAAAATCGTTTATTTGTCAAACAACTCTGACTCAAAAAATCAATTTAATTTTAATTAAGAATAGACACGACTAACATACACATTTTATACTCTTATTATATGTTAGGGAAATCTCTCTCTGAACTAATAAAGTTAATCTTCTTTTATATGTTGGTTTTTAAAACAAATCATTTCTTTATTTAAATGGAAAACTTTCCTTCATTTTATAATCCAAAATAAATGCAATTAAGTAGGGTACTTATTTTGATTATTTTAAGCTTTGATTTGACACAACCGACAAATGAAATGATATTACATATAGTCATACACTAGATATTAATTTCTCCCACTTTTCATATTCAAGCTATCAAAATTTATCAAACTTTTCTATCAACTCAATCTAATACTAATCTATTTTATGATTTGGTGTTATATTTATATATATCAAATAAGATCTTACATGGGACTTGGGAGGTGTGTTCTTTTTAAAACGCTAAAATACATATATAGACAACTTTTTAAATTTATTTTGGATTTTCATTTCAACACTTTATCTTAATCTCATTTCATTTAAAATCTTAAGCCTCATTCTTTATATACCATTTAAATACAAAAAAAAAAATATTATTCAGTGTATACTATTTAGCGCATGTTGATTAAAAAATAGAGTTGAAGTTTTTTTCCCCACAATTTTATATCACTAGACTGTGTCTTGTGGCGCTTTATTAAAAATAAAAAACTTGTTGATAAGTACAAGCAAGAGGAGCTAGGCCCTACCTTACCAAATCCTAATGAAGTATCAAACTTGTACTAATTAACAAACATAAAGAAAATAAAAACTAAAGAGAACTAGATATTTTATAATCACGAAAGAGTTAAAAAGATTATAATAGAAATGAGATAGGATAGAGTGTCAAAAATGAAAACCAAAACAAGTCAAAGAGATTGTATATGTATTTGGCCTTAAAGAAAATAGAAAGAAAAAAAAGAGAGGGTGTATTAGAATAAAAAATGATGAATGAGAAGTGTTATAGAAGTGAGAACAAAGGAAGTCTTGTCTAGAAAATCTTATTATCTTTCTTTCACCTGTCCATTCATGAATCCTAAACCTAGGAAACTCTGCACCAAAAGCTTTACCAAACTTGCACAATAAATGAAAGAAGAAAAAAAAGACAATTCCCATCACAAATTGTTGTCACCAAAGCTGCTATCAAGTCCCATATTGTTTATTGTCTCTTATCTAGCCCTCCAACTCATCCACACTATATATCTACACCTACCTTTCCACCTAACCTTAAAAAAACTTATTCTTAGCATATCTACATATTTCTAATATTATTCAGAAAAAAAAAACTGTACATACTAAATGAGGGTTGGAAGTTGGAACTAGGAGTCTAGAGCTAAATCTTATTACCATTTATATGGAGAGTTTGGGTTTAGGAACGGAAATTTTTTATAGCTAAATAATAAATTTAGCAACGAATTATTAGCGACAAATTTCTAATAGCTAACGACGAATCAACAATGACATTTGTAACGAAATTCTTTTAGTATTGAGGTAATCTAATAACTTAAAAATACATGTATAGTGCAACTTAACGCACCATTTTGTACAATTTAAATTAGACATTTTATGTTAAGAAAATACAATAATCATAATGTCACAAAATAAGAAAATCCATGTATATTAATACTTCAAGCCACATAATATCTTTACATTTCATTAAACCATAAAATGTCATTAGACATTTCATCAACCCGCAAAAATTGGCAGAGATAAGTAGAATGATAGGTTAAAGTGTGAGAATTTACCTTGTTTAAAAATTATAAGATTAAAAAGTTACCAAGTTAGTACTTCACAAACAGCAATTTCACAAACTGATGCATAATTACAATTAGTCTTCTAATTATGGTTGATTAAATTTTTTGATCAAATTATAAGCAGCAACTTTTAGGGTTTAGGGTCACGTGAAGATGTTAATTGACCCGCAATAAACGCTACTCTTCTTTTTTTTTCTTTTTACTGTGGGCCCCACAATATCTGCGTGGCGCAACCCCCTCCTCCTTTCACGTGCACTTGCCTCCCCCCACGTGGCGTCTTTTTTTTTTGGTCACTTTTAATTTTTTGGTCTAATATAATCTAATCTCCACACGGTTCATTTTCAAAAAATAATAAAAGCTAAATCCAAAGTTAAACAATTAAAAAATAACACTTGATGATCTTTTTTTTTTTTCTGGTAATAAAGATCATTGTTTACATATGTTATTGGTGCAATACAACTTCAACTTTCACTTTTTGATCTAATTTATTCTATGTTTTCTATATTAACAATAATAAAATTAGATCTTATCTATTTAGCCTTTTCCTCTTTTTTTTTTAAGAGTAAATTATTCGATTTTTTTTATAGGTACCTCTCATATGGACATATGATTAGTATATTTCTTAAATTTGTTTTAAGAATATTTTTCTTGAACAAATTTTTATTGAAAATCATCTTTCTATCAGACTAAATCATATAACATAGAAATAAAATTTGTGTATGATCCGTCGTCTTCAAATTTCATATGTGAAATTTGGATAGTTGTTAATGTTGTAGGTACCTTTCATATGTAAAACGATAAATAGGAATGGAAAAAAGTAAGAAAAGAATAAACTTTGGACCCTTATTATTTTCCTTTTTTATTAGAGAAGCAATCTTGCCCCTTTATGGTGGATTGACATTCAAGCCACACACTTTTTTGAAGAGCAATTTTTTTTGTTGTTGTTTACTTGAGTGTTTTTTAATGTATTTTTTTAATTAGTAAATGTTTGAGATATATAATATGACTTATGTTAGGTTCATAAGATAATATTTCTTATGTCCTACTATCGGAGATATATATAACTATAAATTTAAAATAATATGTTACTGTATGTGTTATGTGCTGACTATTTGAAAGAAAATACAACAAGATCATTTATTGGTTCTGAATTACTTTAATTAATAATTTATTAATATCGTAATTAACATGCTAAATATAAATTAGGAACTAACTATAAAAGTATCTATTAGTTTCATAAAGTATATAATTATTGTTAGATAATTCAAAATAATAGTGAATAACTATTATTAAACGAAGAGAGTATAATTTAATAGAAATATAGTACAAAAGATTCAGCAAAAACCAGAAAAAGAAAGAGTTGTAAGTGAGTGGCAGAATTGGGTTAAATCTTGTAAATCTAATCCATCTTTCAGAAGATCTTTCCCAATCCTTTACTGGTAATTACTACTCCAGTATATTTCCTGTCCCCCATCATATTTCATTATCAACTCTCTTTCCACTTTTCTCAAAGTGTACCATGTCTTATATTTCAATGAGATAATGGTCAAACATATATGTTAAATAATATTTTTGTTTATGCATTTATTGATAGTGTATAAAGTTTTAGCTTATGTATAGAAAATAAAAGTATTGATTTCTACAAGTATAAAATTTTTGGCTCATAATTTAAGATGGAATTTGGATAACATATTAGTATCATTGTAGCATAACAAGTTTTTGGTTAAAATCATCTTTGAAGTATGATATAAACTTAAAGCACATCCTTGTGTTATATAAGTAAACAAAAAAAATACTCTTGAACTATCCAAAAAGTTGCAAGATTCATCATTCTGTCTATTTTTTTAAGAAACTCACGCCACCAACAAAAAATGTGTCAAGTCGAATGAATATATGTACACATGGTTAAGCTAGTCAAGTTAAGTGATTTTTTTAATTTTTAAAAATTGAGGGTTTAAATCATATTCATACAAAAATATATTTAAATTCTAAATATTCTTTGTAAGAATATGGTCAAATACTACTCCAACTTCAAAATTTTCGAATAAAGTAATAATTTTTTTATTTTCATAACTAAACGTCTACATAATTTCACTAAATTTCCAGCATTTCTGTACATTGTATAAAATGCAAATTGCATTGTATATATAGTACATACACCCTAAATATTTTATTAAAAAAAATCTCTAAATAGTTGGACATAATATTTTTAAAATGATTTTTTTTAACATAATTTTTCTAACCATCGGAACCTACTGTATAAATATTTCAAAACTTATGTATTGTTGCAAGTCAATTTACTTGATGATGCAAAAAACATATAAACTAACAACACACAATATTTAAATTCTAGAATGAAAGATTCATTTTCTATCCATATCTTTGTTCTTTTTAGGTAACTTTGATCTTCTCGTCCTGATCAAGACATGACCAAATTAATTTTTTTTTTATTGGTTCAATCAGTTTCTTAACAAAAATAGATTGAAGGATGATTCTTGTTATTTTTTGGATAGTATAAGAATATTTTTTGCTCACTTAAATAATATAAGGATGTACATTAGATTTGAGTCATAGTTGAGGGATGATTTTAGCCAATAACTCTAGCATAACTTTATATATAATTTATCTTAATTATGGAAATAGTGTTATTCTGACTTCTTTCGTTAATGCATTCGTATATATTAGATGAGATAAATATTTTAGATCGATTGACAAAAACATATTCACTAAACTGTTAAATGTACATTTATCTTTGATCTTAATATAACTATTATGACTTGTATATGTTAATTGTCATTTTGATTAGTTAAATAGTGAGATAATGAGATGTATCAATAAGTTTGGTAGATTGAATGGGGAAATAACAACAATATAATATTAAGAGTATTCCTACAAGAGGGTATAATAAGGATAAAATATACACAAATTATATTTTTACTTCGTGGAGATGAAAATGTTACATTGTTTCTGAATGACGCTTGGCTCAAACAACACATAATACGACAATTTAAAAAAAGACAATACAAAGGTAAAATAAAGACATAACAAATAATAGAGGAAGTGTAACAGATCACACAAATCAAAATATATGATAATTGAAGAACAAAAATAACATATATATTGACAATAATAAAAAATAAGAAATCACATGAATAATGCTTATACTACTTACCCAAGTCTCCTCACAAGGGAGTGAGACAACCCTCATCTACCTTCTATCATTCTATTCTAATTGTGATATACATGTCCTTATATGTAAAGTTATGTCCTCGGTAAGTTAGACTTGTTGCATGTCCTGTGTAATGACCCCTCACAAGTACTTTTTAATCCAGTTTGCCTCTACTCCATGTCAATTCACCCATATCAAGCCCTTTAACTTCCTTATCGATGAAACAATAAGTTAGTTGATGAAATTTATATTTCGATATAAAGAATAATGATACATCGTACCTTTTGAAAAGCTTATAAATTTTCATTGTGTCTAATCTTGCAAATGGTCATGAATTCAATACATGAAATAAGTTTAAACGATGCTCTAAAGAAGATTATTTTTTAAATTAAATTCGTTAATTGTTTAATTTATTGATTAGTAAAAATAACTTATATGAAAAACTACATGTGTTCCATGAAAAATTATGAAATAAATATAACAGTCCAAACGTGAATTTGAATTTCTGGTGAAATATTCATGATTTATTTATTATAATTCCAATAAGATTTTTAGATCATTTCCACATCAAGAGTCTTAACAATTAATTCTATAGTCTCTACTGTGTCAATATTTAATTAAGACTCAAAATCTTATTTGTTAGTAGAGAAGGAATGAAACTCATTTTGGATAAGGAAAAATGTGCATACATGTAGAGCTTTACCTAACCTACAAAAAAAAAAGAGAGAAGTTTTCTCATAATACTTGCCCACTCATATATTGATAGAATTCACGATTAATTAATTGGGATCAATGCAAAATATTATAGAATTAGAATCAGACTTGCTTGGCGATATCTACTCATGCTTCGAGAAATATTTTTCAAATTAAATTTTAGCAAGTTTATGTGTTTTAGCATGATTATATTTGTGCTAATATAAACATGTGTTGCCTATTATTGATGTGAGTAATATGTTTTCTTGAATGCTTTCAATGTGCATATTGTTTAAAGTAAATATATCCATAAAATCCCGTCCATATGAACGCTGACTCAATATTTTGAGATGTATTTTGATAAATAGTTGGTGATAAGATAAAAAATATAAAAATTCTAATAGTTCAAATAGAAAACTCACAAAAATAATATTAATTCAAGTGTTATTTTAATTTACATGTCACTTTTTTAAAGTAATAATACATTATATTCTAGTATTTAACTTTTGAAAATTCACTCCCTCGTGTCCTTTTTATTTGTCATTACATTCATATAAAAAAAAACTTGATAATTGTCACGACTCAGATCGTCGTGATTGACACCCACACTAGCCGTCCGGTGAGAGAACCATTACTACAACCCAACTAAGCAACTAAATCAAAATACTACGCATTTAAAGATACAGAAGCAGATTTAAATGACAATAAAAGCAGGTTTAAATGACAATAAAATTGGAGTCCCCATAAACTCTAAGGGTTCAACTAAAACAATGAAACATAACTAATGCGGAAATTCAACCCCTAGAACCTTTAAGTCATTGTACCAAAACTTTGATTAACAAACAAGTCTAAGAAAATGGGGCGCAACCTCGAAAACTAAACAAAATACCCTAAACAAATAGTCTGAGTCTGAAAAGAGTAGACTTAAACAAGAGAGATCCATGGCAGCCTGAAAGAATTGGCTCACCCTTGAATCCGGTCATGCTCAGTAGTCACCTAACTGAGGTCTGTCAGTAGTTGCCTGAAGATGCCATGTACTCAACAAAGAATGAGCAAGTGCAGTATCCGTACACAACCACAATGTACTGGTAGGATCACGCGGCTATTCCAGTAAACACAATATATACCAGCAATCACAACCAAGTAAACACATACATGTACAATATATATATATATATATATACACATATCGATTATCATTTCAGGAGCGATGCATAATTCCACATTCTCAATAACAAGTAGATATAACAAATCAATGGTCTTCTCATGGAATCCATACCCAAACTGTTAGTGTGTTGGAACATGACACCCGATCCTAATTAGTGTGCCAGACGTGACACTCGATCCAATTTTATGCGCCGAAATATGGCACCCAATCCATTCAACATAACCACAATCACAATCACACTCATATGTATATTCTCATAATCATACAATCAAGTGTTGAATCATGTCATACATTTGTTCATTCGCACTCATTTCATTAAGTTTGATCAACAAGGCTTCATTCACGTACATGCATGCATTACAATGAAACAATTACCAACATACATCACGCAAACAAAAAATCAACCATCACCTACCTCGAAACCAAGCTTGAATCCCCTAAGGCACTTGAATATTCCCTTTCCAGATTCTTTCCGCTTGTTCTAGGTCTACAAATAATTAATATACGCAAGAATCAACAATCAAAGGTCTAATTATTCAGATTATAACGAACCCAATAACCCAAGACCAAACCCATGATCCTAAGGTGCAAATATGGCTTTTTTTCACCATTAAATTCAATCCAAAACCCTCCCCCAATAATATTTAACCAAAGAATTTACGTTCTACGGATCGAAAAACTGATTAGGGGAGTAAAATCCTTACCTTTAGCACCAAAAGTCGTGGAAAATTGTCAAGAAATCACTTGGGGTCGTCTCCTAACTCTTAAGAATGAGGTTTGCAAAAAATAACGAAATTGAGATTTTTCCCTGACTTAATTCGCAAATGGCCCGCTACAGCGGCCCCCAACCCGTTATAGAGGCCCCGCCCAGGCGGCTTACACGGAGACAGAACCTCAGAATTTGAGTTCCAAACCCCCATTTCACAACACACCTTAAATCAGGACGTTCAAAAATTACATGTGCATGCTAAGATCAATTTCGGGAGTTCTACTCGCCCAAATTCGATTCCGTAAAGTTGTACGGGTTCCTTAACGTCTTAGCTATCTTTTCATGCAACCAACTTCATTATTGAATCTCTCATTCATTACCATATTTCCCTAGCCTCTCGTAACTCCGATTTTATCCAAATCTGGACTAGGCTATGAATTTTCAAGTTACTACAAAAACTTTTTCTGACCCAAATTCTTTTTTCATTGACTTTTCTATAATGACGGGAATATGTCGTTACAATAATGAATATTGAAATTCTCAGTGTGACTTACTGAAATGAACTATGGCTACTAATATTATGATTATGAGCAACCAATATGAGAGAAAATGATTATACAATTTAAACACTTCAAATTTGTTGTAAGTACTCCATCTGTCCCTATTTACTTGTCCACTTTAGAAATGACACATCTATTAAAACAACAATTATTAGCATAGTGAAATTATAATTTTACCCTTATTAATTATGATTCCAAAATCAATTTACTCATTAAAGCCATTATCCAAATTTCAAAAATGAGATAACTAATCAATGTTATGGGAAGTTCATCAGTTTATTTATTTATGACAACTTTTCACATTTTAGTGGGTTCACTGCGTAAGACCCACAAATGACTGAAAAGGTTAGCACTTCAATTTAATTAGTAAAAAAAATTACAGCCACTTCTTTGAATTCAAGTGAAAAAAATAGGAGGGAAACAACATACACTATTACAATTTTTTGTAACATTTAAAAAATTCCCACCAAAATATTTTGTTATAAAAAATGCTTCAATGAAATGAGAAATCAAACAACCAATGGATACATGACAAAATAAATCAAGTTTAATGAATGTAATAGATTTAAATATTTCGGTTGAGGTGGATGATTCTTCAAGTTTATTTCTATGCATTTTTTAGAGTAAAAAAATTATTCAATATTTTTACTCATAAACTAAGGAAATGCTCTTTTGGGTAACTTCAAGGATTATGTCACTTCCTAAGTATAATAAATATTGTCTTGTTTCAAAAATGATGAATTAAAACTTAAATTTTTTTCAAGAAGTTTAAATGAGGGTATAATAGAATATTTTTTTTTGTCCTTTCTTGATTTGTTAAAATGGACAAGTAAATAGGAACAAAAAGAGGAAATATGAACAAGTAAATAGGAACAGAAGGAGTATATAGTTTATCAAATTTTTTCATGGTGATTAATGCACAACCAACAATAATTGTATGAGGACACCATTTCCTTTTGACAAGTGTTTTTGTGGGGCCCTTTTCTTATTGTCACACTCTCTCACACTTTCATTTTCTGAAATTTTAGTCTTTTCTTTATTTGCCTTTTTTTTCTTTGCAAAACCCCATTTCTATTTTATCTTTGCACTCTTTTTTAATCAATGTTTCTATAGTTTTTTTTTAAGTCCTAACTCTTAGAGTAAAAATATAAATCCATACTACTATTTTCTTTGCTTTCACAAATTCATTTGATTGACTTTTTTTTTCCTATTAATTCTTGTAACACGCAATTTTTTTTTAATAAAAGTTTCGTTTCACATTTTAAGACACTAAACATAAAGAAAATTTAAAAAAGAAAATCTTGAATAAGAAACACAAAATTAATATTGGAAATAATTATTGGATACATGCCACAAAAGTAGAACTAAAATGTAAATAATTAAAATTAAATTATGAATTTAAGTGTAATAAATAATACCGATTGAATTTTAGTAGCTCAATTGGTTGATTACATAAATTTTACTTTGTTGGTGAGAATTCAATTTATTTATTTTCTAGTTTCACTATTTTCAATTTCTTCGAATTCATACAAGAAAAGTAAATTTAATTTTTTTTGACATATTACTTTAATTTTTTGTCAAATAATTGATATATATATATATATATACCCTGGTGAGTTCCAAAGTTTCATTCTATTAAAATAAAATTACACTAAGAGTTGAAAGCAAAAAATGAAAATGCAAATAAGAAAGAAAAAAAAGTAAAAGAAAGGATTAAAATTGGAAGAGAAAAAGAAAGGAACACTATGGGTCTCACAGTATGTGTGCCTCGCACAGAATAATTTTTTTCTGATTTATCTACTTAATTACTTCATAGAAAACTTCAAAGTCGTCACAGTCCTTTTCATCCTCCCAAGTAAGTGCTCTAATTAATGGGGTCCTAATGACTTAATGCAAATTTGTCGTCTTTTGGTAGTAATTAATTAAACAACTTTTATGATTAAATTAATTAAACAACTTTTCTTGGTTATCTAAACCAACCAATCAGACTCTGTCTACGGACGCTAAATATGCTAATTAGTCTTCTCTAATATTTGCTTAAATCCGCGGTCCCCACTATGTCTTTTTAGTTTCTTGATACCGTTTTAAAACTCGATTAATTTAGATTTGTATAACAAAAGTTTCATTTTGAAGGGGCTAAAGTGATTCTTTGCCAAGGCGATTTCATATCCAAAATCAAATACAAAATCTCTAATTAAGGATAAAGAATAAATGTTGACTATCTAAGACGATTCATATCTAGGAGTTAAATTTAAATTTTTATTAAAGATGAAGAAATATGTATCATTTCACCATAATATTTTAATGGTCCCCACCATGTTTTGTACCAAAACATTATTCTAATCTTATTTTAATCTTCAAAGATTTGTGTAAATACAAATTGGTTCCACCAAACTTTTTTATGCTGATTTCAAGCAAGTCCAAGGTTTTTTTTATTCTTTCAATATGATGACGATTCATAAACCAGCTGGCAGTCGACCTTGGGTTTGTGATTATTAAACAATTGCAAATTATTAAAGTATATTAATCAGGATTAGACTTCCAAACAATTACACAAATTATTTAAGCTTACTAATAAGGATTAGACTTCCATGTACTATATTCTCCACCAACAAATATAGTCACATATATAAAGAAAATTCTTTTGGTACAACATGGCACATCAACATATTAGATAATAAATAATTTTCGGTTTAAAAATTAATTAACAGATAATGATAATTAACATCATTTCACTATTTATATTTTATACAACTTTTAGAATTTTAAATTATTCAAATAATAGTTAACTATTCACATTTTGAAATTTTAATTAATTATATTTACTCTTATATAATACTACTACTATTGAGAAAATACCCGTCTTTAAAAAAAAAAAATAGGACAAAAGGAGTAACTTATTAAGGAAACAAAGACACACAAAATTAAAAAATTAAAAATACATTGAGTTTAAATAATATTGATGTTTATAATATTGTTTTAATTAAGAAGAATTGATATGATTGAAGTGCCTAGGTCTTGGCATGATTGTTCCAACAATCATTTGTTGATGAGCTATTATTAAACCTTTGATTAATACCTATAGAATCTTATGTTATTGTTAATGATCATTTTAAATTATTAACTCTACGACAAAAGTACATTTATTTATTTTTGTTAGCTTAGTTGCTATTGGTAAAAGAGCTATTTTCATATGGTATTTTCACCCAATGGGCTATGATTTAAAATATTTTTTTTGTTTAATAATCAATAAATTTTCTCTCTCTGTACATATTACTGTTTGCCATATAAAATATAAGTTTTAAAATAGAATAAGATAGAAAGTTATGTGTTTTTTTAGTACATGTTACGGAAGAGGAAAAAAATATTATTTCGAAGCTAAGATAAGATACTACTAAATATTATTTCTCTTATAATGCACGAGTATTACTATTTCTAGTCCTTTTATTTAAGTGAAAAAAACATGCTAAGTCACTATTTAACTATCATCATTTTATTTTACTGCTTCACAGAAAGTTAAAAGTACTATGTCATTATCTCCATATTTATATATACAAATTAAAATAACAAATGTTACTAGTTAATTTTCAAATTACTTAGACTCATTCTTCATGTGCAAGATGACTATCACTCCTTTTTATAATTAATATTTTTTAATGTAGAATATCAATTAGAATATATGGGGTCATTTGCACTTTTGTCTCTATTTAATGTTGGTTTTTAATTTTTGTTTCTTTAAGGTAAATATTTTTCTCATTCAACATAAATTTATATTTTCGTATCATAATATCTCACAAGTTATATCTTGTGCCTTTAAAGAGCTCTGCTAGGACTAAGTTTGATTTCTAAGAAAAATACTTTTAAAACTATCCTATTTGAAAGACAATAATTTTTCAATTAAATGATTAGAACATGAGTACATGACAATAGTAAAATAAATACTACTAGTTGTATTTTATGTAATGTAATTTATTTTCTCTTTGTTTAAAATTGTGGAAAAGGTAATTAATTAAGTTGGGCCGAGGTATACGTAGAGTGAGATGTCCAAGCCCAACCTTTATACTTGGGCTGGATTTTGGGCTTTCATTACCCCCTTATTATTTTGAGCAGCATCTCAGCCCATAACTACATTTTTTTTGTGAAAAAAAGTGGAATAAACAGATATAGACATCAAAAATAATTTATGTTTGCAATATTCTATGTAATTACTTTGGGAAGTATAGCTTCTTAAATTTTGACAAGGATAGTTACATTTTCACCAACAAGGGTTGTGGTGGAGTGGTAAGTACTCCTTCATCCTTAATCAAGAGGTCTCGGGTTCAAGTCCCCTTGGGTATGGAGTCGCCTTTGTTAGGGAGCACTTTACCCCCCAATGTGGGACTTCCTGGCACGAATTTGGATTTAGTCGGGCTCCAATGTGGGTACCGGATGGGAAACCAAAACAAAAAAAAGTTA
Source organism: Solanum commersonii (assembly GCA_029007595.1). Taxonomy (NCBI): domain Eukaryota; kingdom Viridiplantae; phylum Streptophyta; class Magnoliopsida; order Solanales; family Solanaceae; genus Solanum; species Solanum commersonii. The sequence goes on from JAJTWQ010000058.1 coordinate 3,631,006, forward strand.
CATTTTCCAAAAGATTGAGATGAAGAGGCACTTGTTTGGCCAACGTAGCTCAAAGATACTCATTAGAAGGTACAACTTTATTCACTTTGAGTTGTCAATCAATTTTGTTAGGAGATTCACAAGTTAATATACATATATATATTTATTTAATTTTCTAATACAAACACGAGATCTACGAATAAGCTAGTGGGTTCATCCGAACCCACAAACCCCCGCCTAGCTCTGCATTTGGATACAAGTTACTGGACTAAACGAGCACAATAGTATATGTACTCTTTTTTGGTGAATGGTACAAATATTCTTTCTTACATATTGCTGAAAATGTTTCGGCCAAATATAGGCCCAACTTTCCATAACTTAGAGCATACCAACATACAAGTCCAAGTATAGGCCTAATTATTGTTCAGAAATTAGTATAACTTAGGTAAATGATACAACTTCTAACTAATACATTATTAGGTAAAAATACAACTTGTACCTAATACGTAACTCATGATTAATTGGTTAGTATATAGGCCCAACTTTCCATAACTTAGAGCATACCAACATACAAGTCCAAGTATAGGCCTGATTATTGTTCAGAAATTAGTATAACTTAGGTAAATGATACAACTTCTAACTAATACATTATTAGGTAAAAATACAACTTGTACCTAATACGTAACTCATGATTAATTGGTTAGTATATATATCAGGCAATGGAAGCGCAAAAAAAAATAGGTAGCAGAAATAATGGCAGGGGAAAAATTACTTATGCTTATGAATGCAGGAAATGGAGAATGCAGTTATGCCAGTAGCTCTACTCTTCAGGTACGTGTGAATTATCTTTTATGGCTAGATTACACATATTCCGTCCAATCAAACTTGTTTGGAATTGAGGCGTAATTATTGTACTATCTAAGTAATCAATTCATGTTTTTTCTGATTTCCAGAGAAAGGTAATACAAGATGCAAAACCTGTTTTAGAAGATGCCATCAAGAAGATTGGTGACTTTCCCAAGTCGTCATGTTTTAATATGGCAGACTTGGGTTGCTCTTCTGGACCAAACACACTCTTCACACTATCAAATATCATAAAGATTGTACAAGTTTTATGCGACGAAAAGAGCTGCAAAATGCCAGAGTTTCAAGTTTATCTGAATGATCTCCCTGATAATGACTTCAACACTATTTTCAAATCGATTCCATCCTTCTATCGCGATCTCAAAGATGAAGCAAGTTGTTTCATATCAGGCGTTCCAGGTTCCTTTTATGAGCGGCGGCTATTTCCTAGCAAAAGCTTGCATTTGTTTCACTCATCTTATAGTATTCATTGGCTCTCTCAGGTATCAATGAATCATATATACCAATTCTTTCTAGTTCTGGTCTTCTGTCATATTTTACTGAAACAATATGTAGGCTCCTGAAAAGATTGAGAACAATAACAACATATACATAGCAAGGACAAGTCCTCCTCATGTAATTGAAGCATATATGAAGCAATTTGACAAGGATTTCTCAAGGTTTCTGCAATTACGCTCCGAGGAAATAGTAACTGGTGGACATATGGTTTTAACATTTATGGGAAGGAGCATTCCTGATCCCTATGGAAGTCACTGTGCCTCTCTGGATATTCTATCAAACTCACTCATTGATTTAATACATGAGGTCCACTTCGATCTACTAACATCTTGTTTTCTTAATGTACGTAAATCGTTAAGAGAGTTTAACTTTTGTATACTGATTGATCAATAATGCATGCAGGGACTTATTGAACAGGCAAAACTAGACTCCTTTAATCTTCCTTTTTACACACCATACAAGGATGAAGTTGAAAAAATTGTTCAAATGGAAGGTTCATTTGATGTTGATACCATAAAGTTTTTCAAAGTGAACTGGGATGAGAGGGACAACATTAATGATGATGATGATATTTGTTTCGATGCATATAGCAGTAGTAAACATATAGCAAGAAGTATGAGAGCTGTTTTTGAACAAATGCTTGTTAGCCATTTCCAATTTGGAGATTCCATTGTTGATTATTTGTTTGAGAGATTTGCCTACCATTTGACTTGTCATTTGTTGGTTCAAAAAGACAACTTCTTCAACATTGTCATATCTTTGAGAAAGAAATGACAACAAGATGTTGCACTTGCCAATAAAGTTAAGTACCACACTAAGTTGTTAATTAAAGATATTTATGTTTATGTTAATGTCAATTCTGTATACTTCTGAGAGGTAGGAAATATTCCAATATCTTTGGGGGAGTGAGAGTTTATCGAATAAATTTCATGAGATATTATGTTCTACATGTTTCTTTTTAACACTAATAACCTAAAAGTCATAAGTTGGTCACTCCTCAGTCCTCACTAATGATTTTGTGCAAGAAAAACTAACACTCGATGTGAAGATGTTCAATAATATTGGTGAGATTCCCAAGTGTTTTAATATGGCAAACTTGGGTTGCTCTTCCGGACCAAACACTCTTTTCACATATTTATTATATTAATTCAAAATTATTATTATTTGAAAGTTTAGTAATTCTTTTCCCACATATGTATCTATATTTCATATAAAAAATATAAAGGTCAATTAAATTCATTAATTATATGCTACAGTCTCCGTTACGGCTAATTTTAATGTAGATACTTGATTTAATTTGTGAGAGAAGAAAATATAGATATATTGTGTTAGAGATTTCAAAAGAATGAAAGGAAAAAGAGATAATTAAAACGCAAGATAGGATATAAGGCATATTCATCACCCGTTGATGAACCCAATTCTAGAAAAAAAAAAAAAACATGATAGACATTGGAGTTGAAACTGCAATTTTATTTGTAAAGGTGCATCCTATAATTATTATCATAAAACTTTTTGAGAGTTACAAGCTTGAATGATCACTCAACTATGGATAATTGGCCTATATAATTACTTGACTTTATTTCGTCTTTAACAAGTCACTTAACTTTATTGGTCAATAATTATTGTATCATACTCCCTCTGTCCCAATTTATATGACTCACTTTCCTTTTTAGTCAGTCCCAAAAAGAATGACACATTTCTATATTTAGTAATAATTTAACTATAAAATGTCTATTTTACCCTTAATGAAATGATTTCTGACCACACAAATTTCTATCATTCATTTTGGACCACAAGTTTTAAAAGTCTTCCTTTCTTTCTTAAATTCCGTGCCGAGTCAAACTACATCACATAAAATGGGACGGAGGGAGTAGTATCTTGCATATACACTTTATAACATTTAACATGGTGAAGTGATACAAATTTTTACTATGATTTGTTAATTCTCAAGTTAATATTTTAGTTAAGATAAAGTATTTACTATCGTTTATGGTAAGAAATGCCTTACCCCAAAGTAGAATTTCCAAACATGAATCCTGATAAGTCAGGCTTGTACTAAACACAACATGACTAATTAATTAAACACTTAATTATTGAAATTCCTCATGTGTGACTAACTTTAGCGGATCATTCCAGAGATCATTAACAACAACATATCTACTAAAATTTCTTAAGTGGGGTTTGAATTCCAAAGGTCATCAAATACCTCAAATTATGTACACCTAGATTTGTAATAAAGTGCATAGAACAAGAACCGATCCATGATTTCACGTTTGAACAAGTTCAATATTAGCATTATGAAGCAAACAAATTCCTCTTTTTACAAGTAACTAGCAGAAAATCTAAAATTATCTATCCTGATATAAGCCAGCAAAACATACAATAATTCTAGCTGAATTTTCTTCTTTATTTATTATCTAGTTACTAGTAATTATTATCTATTGGATCATTTAAAAAAAATAAAATTTCACGGTTACCTCTCCACTTTAGCATATAAAATAATAATTGTATTTTCATATTTTGTCTTTAATATTAACTGATCATTTTCTAATGCCATTAAAAATATAGACCAATATTGATATATAGGTATTGTGATAAACTACATATAATTATATATTATGAAATAAAAGTTGTTTTTTTCTTTAATCTAGACACTCGAGATCAAGTAAACAAAAAACATAAAACAGAAAAGGGCCAAAAATATTCCTGTACTATTCGAAAAGGTTTAAAATACTCTTCATCCACCTATTGAGCTAAAAATATCCCTCAGTCAACCTTTTTGGTGAAATTGATCTTGAAATCGCTTAATAAAAAAAGGGAAATAAGAAAAATAGGATATTAGGTTTAGGGGGAGAAGTTATAATTCAATCTTTTTTATTTCTGATGGATCTTTTAATTGGACTTGGGTTAAGAGATGTCAATATGGGTCGCGTGGGGTAGGAGAAAGTTTGGTGAGTTGGAATTTAACTTTATCCAATAGAAGGACGCCATGTAATAATTAATATTCCCTCTGTCTCAATTTATGTGACTTATTTTCCTTTTAAGTCAGTCCAAAAAAGAATGACACATTTCTATATTAAGTAACAATTTAACTATAAAATATCTATTTTACCCTTACTGAGATGATTTACAGCCACACAAATTTTCATCATTCATTTTGGACCACAAGTTTTAAAAGTTTTCATTTCTATCTTAAACTCCGTGCCGAGTCAAACCACCTCACATAAAATGGGACAGAGGGAGTTATAATTAAAATATATAAGATTGTTAATTTAAAGGGCAATAGTGGACCAAAAAAATTGACTGAGGATATTTTTAGCCTAATAGGTGGATGATTGATATTTTCAAACCTTTTCAAGTAGTACATGAATATTTTTAGCCCTTTTCCGAAAATAAAAACATGAACACAAAAACCAGAGAAGAAAGAAGTACAATATCTTTCACCCCAAATTCCATTAATTGAATCACTAAATCATAATGAAATTCAAAGCTGGGTTTGTATTGTTTGTTAAAATCCTCTCTCACACTGGCGCGCAGGATCCTAAACCTCAAACATAATATCTCATATACAAGTCAAACACAACAACTAAAAGGATTCAACTGAGTGTAATGATCCGTAAAGTCATTTTTAGAAATCTATACAAAATTACTATTTTACCCCTATCGATAGTTGTCCTGAGTCATTTATGATTAGTCGGTGAAGTTGGTTTGAAAATTTGAACTATTTGATAATTATAGTTACTTAATTGGCAGGTATTTATTAAATAATGTCTTTTAATTTAATTGGTGATTAATGGATCAAATTATAATTTGTTTTTACCCATATATTAAAATAGGTTATTAGGGTTTGTCATTTTTAGAACCTGATTTATTCAGAAAATAAAATAAAGTGGAGCAAAAAACTAACCTGCGTGCGTGTGGCGTAAACACAGACCAAAGATGGAGGAACTGCTTCACGTAAGGAAAATTCAACCAAAATTTTCAATTTCTCATATGCATATGCTTTCATTAATTGCTGCATATATATTTATATAACAATATTATATTAGATTTGAATTGGAAAGTTAAGGTTATTTATTGAAGGCTAATAAGAATGAGATTTGGCTGATTGTTGGCTACATATTTTTGAAATTTGGGGTCTGATTCGTGGGGAGGTTACATGCGAGGAGTTGGCTCCTTGGCTTATGCGGTTCCATCACTGGTTTCGTAACCAGTGGTTCCCGTATTTATTAATTCTTATTTTACTATCATATTATGATTCAAGTTTTAATATATTAAGGCATATAATTAAATAAGTAGGTGTATTGCATCATATGAATATCATTATATACATGCTATTTGGAGATATTGGAACTTGACCCTAGCCTTGAAATTTAGGAAATATGAGATTTGACCTATTGGTTGGCATCACGATTTAGAAACTTGTTATAGAGTTGTGTGAGTTTTTAGGTCAAGGCTAAACACATAGTAATGCGAGTGTTGTTACTTTCAAAATCTTATTGTGGTGATTTATTTGAATAGATTACATTGATTTGGAAGCCCAACGGAAGGGGAAGACTCAAGTCATGGGGTGAATTCTTGATTGATTGAGGCAAGTGGATTTCTAAACCCTTGTTAAGTGTATGGAATTCGTGTATATCCTTGTAATATGTGTTTGGGGGTAATGAGATGTCACGACCCGATTTATCAAGTCATGATGGCACCTACTATAACCCACCAGCAGGTAAGCCAACCCGTAACCCGGAACAACAAGTAATGGGTCTGAGGGTAGAAATTAAACAAAAGTAGGAAAATAACAATATAAACAAGGCGGAACCAACCCAAAACATATATACAAATAAAGATCCCTCTAGTAACACGGAAGTCACCAATCATGGAGCTACTACAAAATGAGTACAAGTCCCAAAACTAGACAACGAAACCGGACTGTCTCGAAAGGAAAGAGACAAGTCTATATATACAGATGGAGACCGAAATAGTACAAAACGCCGTGTGCTCACCCCGTCTCCGGATAAGTCTACTCCAAGCTCGATCAACGCCGGCTACTAGTGCTCGGACTGCATTACAAAATAGATGCGGGCGTAGCATGAGTACCAAAACAACAGTACCCGGTAGGCATCATAGGCCGACCGAGCAAGATAAGCAAAAGTAAACCGAAATGCAAATAAAGGGTCACATCAAGTGCAAAGAGTAGTAAATGGGGGTATGTACACGAGCGTACGGGCAACAAAGACAAGTAATCTAACTAACTCCGCCGGGCTCCCATAAACCCGACGGGTACGCTCGTGCACAATAAAAGAAACCACCGCACGGACCCCCATAAGCCCGAGATGCATCGGCGAGATAAAGTAAAATAATGGAACTAGAAGGTCTATCACAATATTACTAATTTTCGGACTTTTAAGCGAACCGTTCCCAATCATATTCCGGGATCTCATTACGTCTCGGACTTTAATCGGAATCTCTCCAACCTCCAAAACCTCAACCTACATATAAGAATAATCAAGACTAAGCGAAGCTTTAGTGAGGTGGGAATACACCACGTGCAAAAAGTGGACCACGGACTCGAACCAGGGTACTATAGCTAATGAGTCAACCTATACGGGGGTGGACCACGGACTCGAACCGGGTGCCTGTAGCCAAAGGTCGGGCACGGGTGGGCTGGACCACGGACTTTAAGGGTACTATAGCCAAAACCGGATCACGGGTAATTTGGACCACGGACTCGAACCTGCGCGTAGCTAAGCCCGGACATAAGTAAGTTTGGACCACGGACTCTAACCGGGGTGCGTAGCTAACGTAAAAGCGGGGCATTATGGATACAAGGTCATAAGTTGAGTTACCGACTATCGGACTCAAGTTACGCTATATCGATCTACAAGTGAGGCACCGTCCGAAACGGCGTCGGAAAAGTTCTACTGCCCAACGACATCCGAAATCTCGCAAGTCTATGGCAACACTAGTCTAAGCCTAGACTAAGGCCAACATACTTCAAATCAATATTATCATATACACCACAAGATATGGATATTCAATAATATCAAGAGACATGTTGTCATAATCCAACACTTTCCCGAAATAAGGTCTAAGGCAGGAACTATAGAAATTTAGCATGCTCAACACCCAACCCCTCCATACTCAAGCAAATCAATAAACAAATGCCTAAACATGCTCAATCTCACGAGAGAAAGCCATAGCCTACCTGAAAGACGACCACGCGTGCTCCAACTCACGGTACCAGATCTTTTCCCCTCCGAACGGTCTCCGAACGCTTCCCCACTAACAAAAGGTTAATCACCTCGTCATTACGAATATATTGACACTAAAATTGTATTTTTCGAGACGGACCCAAAATCGGGTCTAAAAACGGGATTGTGGGGCCCACAATTGGAATCTCAAAATCGAATCCGTGGAAACGTTCCAAATACCTTACTAAACTAATACCCCAAAATTTTAGCACAAATGAGATACCTAAAACACAAGTAAATCAGCCACAACAATTAAAATGGGCAGCCCATTAATCACCAATTTCTGGAAAAACGAGACCCTTTCAACCCAAACAGATTATACCACGACGATCCTTGCGAAAAACTCTACAAGTTAGCCTCAAGAATGACTCAAAACGGACCTAAGATGATCAAGATCTCACATTTCAAAATTCAACAACAATTCAATCCGAAAGTCATCCTAGCAGTGGCTAAATTTGATTCCTTACCTCAAACGAAGCCTCCCCTCGCGTTTCTGAGATCACCGCTAGATTTCCCACGAAATTCTCTTGAAGTTAGCCTCTTGAAGCACCTAATTTGGACTCAAAATGAAGGAGAAATCTTATGTTGAAGTTGAGGAAAAAACTTGGACGAACTTGTTCTTAAATCTGGAATTCCAGCCGCTGCCACGTGGCGTCACGTGGCTCTGCCACGTCACCGCCGCGTCAAAATTCTACAACCCTTCAAACTTAAATTTCGATGTTTCGGACTCGTTCGAAATCGAAAAAATACAAACCATATATGGAATCTAATTGGAAACGATATTTCGGACTCAACGGTGAAGGCGGAATTTCCATTTGGAGATTGCTTCGATGAAAAGTGGGTCCCACACCCAGTATCGTTTGAGCCAGATTCCACAAATGCCATCTAAAGCCTCGGGAAGCAAATGAAGGGTCGTTCTACACCAAAATCGATCTTTCGAAGCTAACCTAGCTGTCAGAATATTCATCTAAGCACGACTCCCAAGAAGGTTGACCAAAGTCAACTTTTCAAGTTATAAAAATCTCCAAAATAGGGAAACGGGCCTAAAACCCAAACGAACGACCAGGCGACCGAACGGTCAGTGCCAGCAAGTCATAAATGACTTGGGGTCGCTACAGAATGCTCTATACGAGGGAAAGAATTCTTTAATTTAAAAATGACTGAAGGGTCATTATAATATCCACTATTAAAAAGGACTTTCGTCCGCGAAAGAAAGGATCAAGAAGTACAGAAGGCTCAAACAAGCCGAAGCGCTGCTTTCGCATCTCTGCTCGGTCTCCCGGGTAGCCTCCTCGGCGGACGATGCCTCCAACGGACCTTAACAATGCGGGAATGGCTCTCGAGCGCAATCTCCTCACATCTCTCGGCTAGAATGGCAACTGGCTCCTCTACAAATGTCAAACGATCATCCAACTCGGCGCATCATACCGGAGCACATGGGACTCATCGGGGAACATATCGCCGCAAAGCATCGAAACATGAAACACTGGGTGGATGGCCGAAAATGCCTGGAGGTAGGGCCAACTCATAAGCAACCTCCCCAACTGTCCGGAGTATCTCAAAGGCCCAATGTACACTGGGGCTAAGCTTGCCCCGCCTCCCAAACCTCATCACGCCTTCATGGGCGACACACGAAGGAATACCCGATCACCAACGAGAGAATCTCAAAGGTCGACGCCTCGATCCGCATAACTCGGTGCCTACTCCGAGCCGTCCCGAGCCTATCCCGAATCACCCTCACCCGATCTAGGGCCTCCCGAAGCAAATCTGTACCACGCGGCCTAGGCTCGCCAGACTCGAACCAACCAAGCGGAGAGCGGCAACGCCTACCATATAAGGCCTCGAATGGGGCCATCTCGAATACTAGAGTGGTAGCTATTGTTGTACGCAAACTCCGCCAAAGGCAAGAATTGGTCCCACCGACCTCCAAAATCCATAACACGGGCCCGCAACATATCCTCAAGGACCCGAATAGTACGCTCGGTGGCCATCCGTCGTGTGGGTGAAAAGCTGTGCTAAGGTGGACACGGGTGCCCAACTCCTCCCGAAAAGCCCTCCAAAAGTTGGAAGTGAACTGTGAACCTCGGTGCTCGAAATGATAGAAACAGGCACGCCATGAAGACGGACCACCTCCCTAATGTAGATACGAGCCAACCTCTCGGCATTGAAAGTAGTATGAACGGGGAAGGAAGTGTGCTGATTTGGTCAATCGATCCACGATGACCCAAATGCTGTCAACACCTCTAGAAGTCCGAGGCAACCCCACAACGAAGTCCATAGTGATACGCTCCCACTTCCACTCCGGAATGGGTAATCTCTGGAGCTCGCCACCAGGCCTCAAATGCTCGGCCTTTACCTGCTGGCAGCACAAGCAACGGGAAACAAAGTCAGCAATATCTCTCCTCATGCCACTCCACCAGTAATCTTGCCTCAAATCACGATACATCTTTGTGCCAGGATGGATAGAGTATCTAGATTCATGGGCCTCGATGAACTCCCATAAAGGCCAAGACGCGTCTAGAATCTGAGATATCCAACCGAACCATGCTATTAGCTAAGGACTGAATGTCTAAAGCTAAGGGTCGCTCCTCAACAGATAAGAAGGCTAGACTACCCATAATCACTGCCTTCCGGCTCAAGGCGTCCGCTACTACATTCGCCTTGCCCGAATGATAGAGAATAGAGAGGTCGTAGTCCTTCAGGAGCTCAATCCAACGACGCTGCCTCGAATTAAGATCTCTCTGGCTCATGATGTGCCGAAGACTCCTATGATCGGTATAGATCTCACATCGAACTCCATACAAGTAGTGTCTCCAAATCTTAAGCGCGAAAACTACCGCCGCCAACTCCAAGTCATGGGTGGGGTAGTTGCGCTCATGAATCTTAAGCTGCCTCGATGCATAAGCAATAACCCGACCCTGCTGCATCAATACACAACCCAAACCAACACCAGATGCGTCACAATAAACTGTGAAGCCCTCGCCCTCAACTGGAAGAGTCAATATAGGAGCGGTGGTAAGCAACTCCTTAAGCCTCAGAAAGCTCCTCTCACACTCCTCCGACCACACAAACGGAACATCTGGCGAGCCAACCGAGTCAAAGGTGCTGCTATAGTAGAGAATCCCTCAACAAAGCGTAAGTAATAGCCTGCTAGTCCGATGAAGCTACGAATCTCGGCCACGAGAGGTGGGCCGTGCCAATCACGAATAGCATCAATCTTCGCCGGATCAACCCTAATACCCTCCTTGGACACCACGTGCCCTAAGAAGGCTACAGACTCAAGCCAAAACTCGCACTTTGAGAACTTGGCATAAAACCGCTGATTTCTCAAAGTCTGGAGCACTATCCTCAAATCTTTGCTCATGCTCACTCCAGCTCCGCGAGTATACCAGTATGTCATCAATGAAGACAATGACAAATAAATCAAGGTATGGCCTGAACACACGTGTCATCAAGTCCATGAACGCGGCAGGGGCATTAGTCAACCCAAAAGACATCACAAGGAACTCATAGTGGCCATAACGAGTCCTAAATGCGGTCTTAGGGATGTCCGCTGCCCTAATCCTCAGCTGATGGTACCCGGATCTCAAATCAATCTTAGAAAACACGGCGGCACCCTGAAGCTGATCAAATAAATCATCAATACGAGGCATGGGGTAACGGTTCTTCACCGTCACCTTGTTTAGCTGCCTGTAGTCAATACATAATCGCATAGTACCGTCCTTCTTCTTTACGAAGAGGACTGGGGCACCCCAAGGCGACACACTCGGACGAATAAACCCCTTACCTAAGAGATCCTCTAACTGAGCACTGAGCTCCCTGAGCTCTGCAGGAGCCATCCGGTAAGGCAGAATAGAAATAGGACGGGTGTCAGGCTCCAAATCTATGGCAAAATCAATATCACGATCTGGAGGTAGGCCAGGTAGGTCTGTAGGGAACACATTTGCAAACTCTCTAACCACAGGAACTGAGTCAACTGAATGACCCTCCCTACTCATATCTCGTACATAGGCTAAATAAGCTAAACACCCAGAAGCAACCAACCGCCTAGCTCGCAACTGGAGGAATGCCAGGCATCACCAAGGTAACAGTCTTGGCGTAACAATCCAAGATCGCATGGTAAGGGGATAACCAATCCATGCCCAGAATCACATCAAAATCAACCATATCTAGCAAAATAAGATCAACTCTAGTATCATAACCCTGGATAGTCACTAAGCAAGATCGCAATACCTGATCCACTACTAAGGACTCACCCACCGGGGTCGAAACACGCAACGGCTCAACCAATAGCTCGGGATCATACTCAATCGAGGAACACAATAAACGGAGATATATAGGAATAAGTAGAGCTGGATCAAATAAGGCGGATGCGGGCTGATGGCATAATAACAACGTACCTCGTGATCACATCGTCCGAGGTCTCGGCATATGCTCTAGCCGGAGCCGCATAAAAGTGGGCTGGACTCCCTACCCCGTGCATCGGCTCGCCCCCTAATCCGCCTCCTCGGGGACCACCCCGTATACCACAGTGACCACCTCTACGGTCCCGCCCCCGGCCTCGCCTCTAGCTGGAGTCAGCCGGCGCATGCCTAGCCGCCCTGTGGAGCGGGTAAGGCTAACTGCGATGGGGACACTCGCGGGCCCAATGATCTAACTCCCCACACTCATAACACCCCGGGACTGCCGACCGAGCAGTGGAGGTCGGCTACCCCGGCCGAAGAACCCATCTCGTGAACTATCTCGGCCCCGACTAGGACCGGCACTAAAACTAATATGGCGGTGCCGATCACCCTCCGATGCCTCGGAGAGAAGCTGGAAGGGGCTACTAGATCGACCCGACCGAAACCTCTCGCCGAGATCTATCATAAGACTCTCGGGGTCCGAAACGGCGCCTATCATGGCTATCCTCCCTGTCTAGCTCTCTTGCCGCGCCCCCTTGGGCCTCGCGACGGAGCTGCTCGCAAGTGCGGGCATGGTCCACTACATCCGGAAATGAGCGGCCGCCGAGACTAAAAAGGCGAGTCTCAATCCGCAAGCGTAGTCTCAAACCCCGAACAAAACAACGAACCCTCTCCTCCTCGCAGGTAATATCATGGCGGCATGCGGAGAGCTCGTGGAATCGGGACTCATACTCGATCTTGTCATGGAGCCCCTGCTCTAACCGAGTAAACCGATCTCTCGAGCCGATCTCGATGCTCCGGGAATAAATCGAGCCAAGAAAGCCTCCGAAAACTCGGTCCATGTGACCGGTGGAGACCCAGTGGCCCGGTCTCTAAGTATGTACGCCACCACCGCCCGGCGGGACCATCTAAGCGGGTACGCGGTGAAGTCTGCTCCTCTCGACTCCACTAAACCCAAAGTCCGTAGCCGCTCGCGCAGTAACTAGAAACTCGTGGGCATCCTCCCCACGCCCCCGAGAAAACCTCGGCGGTGATAGTCTAAGGAACACCCCGAGCATCTTCTCGCTCCCGTAGTGGCATGACGCCCTCCAAATCGTCGGCCGAACAACCGGTGCCGCTAGCCGCTGAACAACCGGTACATTTGGTGTAGGGCCGCCCTGCGATCTTTGGGAACGGCGGGAGCGGGGGGCCGCCGCATACCCCCAATGGCAGCTAGTATCTCGTACGAGCATCGCCCGGATATCCGGAGCCGCCACAGGCTCGGGCGGTGGCCGGGCTGGTCTCGGCCCATCGGGCCGCTTCGTGTCTTTGGAGCTGCGGTGGCTCTATCACCGGCTCGGGAAATTTGCTCTCGATCCTGCGCCGGTGGTGCTGTAGTTCGCAGCACCACCTCGAGGTCGGCCTCTACCCCTAGCTGGGGCGCTACCACGCGTGCGAGCCATCCCTATAAAAGAGTGATACAAGTAAGATTTTCAGAAACCGATATGACACACAATGCACGACAGTGATACAAAAGTGACACGTTTCTAAAGACATCCTGTAGCCTCCCGAAGATAAGTAACGGACGTCTCCGTACCGATCCGCATGACTCTACTAGACATTAGCTCGTACAAGTGAGACCGACGAACACGGGCTCGATACCAATTTGTCACGACCCGATTTATCAAGTCATGATGGCACCTACTATAACCCACCGGCGAGGTAAGCCAACCCGTAACCCGGAACAACAAGTAATGGGTCCGAGGGTAGAAATTAAACAAAAGTAGGAAAATAACAATATAAACGGGCGGAACCAACCCAAAACATATATACAAATAAAGATCCCTCCGGAACCGGGAAGTCACCAATCTGAGCTACTACAAAATGAGTACAAGTCCCAAAACTAGACAACGAAACCGGGACTGTCTCGAAAGGAAAGAGACAAGTCTATATATACGAGATGGAGACCGAAATAGTACAAAACGCCGTGTGCTCACCCCCGTCTCCGGATAAGTCTACTCCAAGCTCGATCAACGGCGGCTACTAGTGCTCGGACTGCATTACAAAATAGATGCGGAGCGTAGCATGAGTACCAAAACAACAGGTACCCGGCAGGCATCATAGGCCGACCGAGCAAGATAAGCAAAAGTAAGGCGAAATGCAAATAAAGGGTCACATCAAGTGCAAAGAGTAGTAAATGGGGGTATGTACACGAGCGTACGGGCAACAAAGACAAGTAATCTAACTAACTCCGTAGGGCTCCCATAAACCCGACGGGTACGCTCGTGCACAATAAAAGAAACCACACCGCACGGACCCCCATAAGCCCGGCAGATGCATCGACGAGATAAAGTAAAATAATGGAACTAGAAGGTCTATCACAATATTACTAATTTTCGGACTTTTAACCGAACCGTTCCCAATCATATTCCGGGATCTCATTACGTCTCGGACTTGAATCGGAATCTCTCCAACCTCCTAAAAAACTACCTCCATATAAGAATAATCAAGACTAAGTCAAGCTTTAGTGAGGAATTGGGAATACACCACGTGCAAGCTGGACCACGGACTCGAACCGGGTACTATAGCTAATGAGGCAACCTATATGGGTGGACCACGGACTCGAACCGGGTGCTGTAGCCAAAGGTCGGGCACGGGTGGGCTGGACCACGGACTTTGCTTAGGGTACTGTAGCCAAAACCAGATCACAGGTAATCTGGACCACGGACTCGAACCGGGTGCTGTAGCTAAGCCTGGACATAAGTAAGCTGGACCACGGACTCTAACCGGGTACTGTAGCTAACAGAAAAGCAGGGCATTATGGATACAAGGTCATAAGTTGAGTTACCGACTATCAGACTCAAGTCTGCTATATCAGTCTACAAGGAGCTGACCGTCCGAAACGGCGTCGGAAAAGTTCTACTGCCCAACGACATCCGAAATCTCGCAAGTCTATGGCAACACTAGTCTAAGCCTAGACTAAGGCCAAACATACTTCAAATCAATATTATCATATACACCACAAGATATGGATATTCAATAATATCAAGAGACATGTTGTCATAATCCAACACTTTCCCGAAATAAGGTCTAAGGCAGGAACTATAGAAATTTAGCATGCTCAACACCCAAACCCCTCCATACTCAAGCAAATCAATAAACAAATGCCTAAACATGCTCAATCTCACGAGAGAAAGCCATAGCCTACCTGAAAGACGACCACGCGTGCTCCAACTCACGGCACTGGATCTTTTCCCCTCCGAACGGTCTCCGAACGCTTCCCCACTAACAAAAGGTTAATCACCTCGTCATTACGAATATATTGACACTAAAATTGTATTTTTCGGAGACGGACCCAAAATCGGGTCTAAAACGGGATTGTGGGGCCCACAATTGGAATCTCAAAATCGAATCCGTGGAAACGTTCCAAATACCTTACTAAACTAATACCCCAAAATTTTAGCACAAACAGATACCTAAAACACAGTAAATCAACCACAACAATTAAAATGGGCAGCCCATTAATCACCAATTTCTGGAAAAACGAGACCCTTTCAACCCAAACAGATTATACCACGACGATCCTTGCGAAAAACTCTACAAGTTAGCCTCAAGAATGACTCAAAACGGACCTAAGATGATCAAGATCTCACATTTCAAAATTCAACAATAATTCAATCCGAAAGTCATCCTAGCAGTGGCTAAATTTGATTCCTTACCTCAAACGAAGCCTCCCCTCGCGTTTCTGAGATCACCGCTAGATTTCCCACGAAATTCTCTTGAAGTTAGCCTCTTGAAGCACCTAATTTGGACTCAAAATGAAGGAGAAATCTTATGTTGAAGTTGAGGAAAAACTTGGACGAACTTGTTCTTAAATCTGGAATTCCAGCCGCTGCCACGTGGCGTCACGTGGCTCTGCCACGTCACCGCCGCGTCAAAATTCTACAACCCTTCAAACTTAAATTTCGATGTTTCGGACTCGTTCGGAATCGGAAAAATACAAACCATATATGGAATCTAATTGGAAACGATATTTCGGACTCAATGGTGAAGGCGGAATTTCCATTTGGAGATTGCTTCGATGAAAAGTGGGTCCCACACCCAGTATCGTTTGAGCCAGATTCCAAGAATTTTCATCTGAGCACGACTCCCAAGAAGGTTGACCAAAGTCAACTTTTCAAGTTATAAAAATCTCCAAAAACAGGGAAACGGGCCTAAAACCCAAACGAACGACCAGGCGACCGAACAGTCAGTGCCAGCAAGTCATAAATGACTTGGGGTCGCTACAGGAATGCTCTATACGAGGGAAAGAATTCTTTAATTTAAAAATGACTTGAAGGGTCATTACATGAGATTTGGTGATGGGTTGAATTGTCCACATTGATTAATTCTAATGATGAAAAAGGGGTAACAAAAGACAATATGATTAACTGACTTGATTTATTATGTGTGATTGTGTTCTTTATTGAACCCATATACTTGTGATAACTGAGGTGATTACATATCATATTAATATTTGATTGAGAGACATATCCCTTTTATTGATATCATATCGTGCACATGCATTGACATGCAATTGACTGTGAGTAAAGATCTAACACGTGGAGATCGTCCGTGCTGGGATTGTTTGATTTATGATAGTGCATTGAGATCGTCCGCATAGACACGTGGAGATCGTCCGTGTCGGTACATAGACCTCGCGAGTCCCCCATGGGACATGAACTCTTAATGTATTTTCGAGGAGTATCATGTATATACGGTTGAGAGAGTACTTGGTATTTTGAGGCATATTATTTCATGGTGTCATATTGCATTGCAATATCCTATGACATCCTTCATTCTTGATGATTATGTGTTTTATTTGTGGTTGAAAAGTACTTGATATTTGATTACCTTTATTTGATGAACTTGATCTTGTGTGTTGCTGATATTTGTGAGTGCCTTTTTGTGGAAGTTGTGATTGATGAATATTGAGTTGTTGTTGAGGATATGTAATTTGTTAAAGTGATTGTTGTTGAGCTGGGTGCTATGTAACTGTGAACTGTTAGGTTGAGCTGGTTTTATGCAGGTTGTAGTTGTGGAGGTTCAGTTGGTGTGTAAGAAGTACCGGAATTCTATCCCCTTATCTTATGTTTAGAAGTTTACTTGCTGAGTACCGTATGGTTTGGTACTCACCCCTTACTACTACATTGTTTTGTAGGTTACTATCCCAGACTTTTGTGATATTTTCTCTTCTCCTTGTCTGAGGCTTCTTGTGGAGGTTTGTGAGTTAGCTGCTTTTCATTTCAGCGGACCTTCTTTCTCCTTAATTATGATCTTATTCTATTCTAGAAACAATGTCATTGGACTTGTATTTTCCTTCAATTTTGTTACAACACATTAGAGACTTGTACACGTGACAACCAGATTTTTGGGGTATTGTTGAGTTGATTATAAAAATTTCCGCATTTTATTGTAAGGGTTGAGTTTTAGGCTGACTTTTCTTGGTGGGATAAGACGAGTGCCATCACGTCCATTTTTGGGTCGTGACACTGAGTGTTCTTACATTTTGGAGTATGCAACCCCAAACCTGTTTGAAGGGTAATTGGATTTGGTGTAAATACATTGTTTGATTTGTTTGATGATCATGTAATTACTTGGTGAGCAGATAATTAGGTGTAATTGACATCTTCTTTTAATTTATTTTTTATTTATGTTATTTAAAATTCTTGTTTTATTTTTATTAATCTAAAATTTTCAAAAAGTTTATTTTTATTGCATATTATTTGCATTTCATTTCTTTCTAATTCTCAACCTTTACTTCATATGTTTCTATGCACTTTTTCATACAATCTATTTTTATGTCATTGTTATTTATTTCATTAGCATTATGTTTATTAATTAATATATTTTTAAAAGACAATATATATATTAAATATTTAATTTAATAACATCAATAAAATTTCTTGTTTGTCTAAATAAATTTTAAATAATTAACTTGTATTTAAAAAATTTGATATAATATTATGATGATAATTGTGCATCCAAAACATATATATGTAATTACAGTGTAGTAAACAAACATGCCAGTGTAATTACTAAAATGTGTAATTACTAGGTTGCTAATTACTATTCTAGTAATTACACCAATTCCAATTACAAGGTGGTTTTCCAAACAAACCCTATGTGAATTTGGGGTGAAAGATAGGTTGGGTTAATATTAAAAAAGGGTTACTGGGTGGTGGGTTTTTTTTTTTTCGTTACTTTAGATAAGTTGGATGGTAATATTGGATTTAAAAATTTAGATGGACCAATAAAATGAAGTCACTTTGTTCATTAAATGACTCATCAATTGTCATGCCTTTAAAAAAAGACTCAAATTTCAAATGGCAATTTTATTTTTAATACTAAAAAGAAAGTTACCAAAATTTAGATGAATACCCAAAAATCAAAACTGAATATTGTAGAAATACCAGAATTTAACATATAAACCCAGAAGAAAAAGATAGAGAAGTAACCATTTTTTGAACAACAACAACACTAAACAGCAGAAATCAGAGTTCAAGATTACAACGCTAAAGTCACATTCATCCATAATAATATTCTGAGCATGAAGAATACGTATAGAAACATGTTGAGCATCAAAGTTTTTGTTTGTCAGTGTGCAAATTCCCAAAGAAGCAACATGGCTCAAAGCTCTTGTAACAATGGCGGAACTGATCAGGTACAATCCTATTCTCCTCTCATCACACAACTTTTACACTCCACTTGTTATTCTGAGACTAAAATATTAAAAACACATCTAAATTTATTTTATTTTTTCAATTGTCTTTTTATATTTGTTTGTCAGGTTTTGGTGGAGGAGAGAACAAATGTTAGAACGTTTATATTAAATAGACCTAACCAATTGAATGCACTTTCTTATCAAATGGTATGACAACATATAATACTACTGCTTTCTTTATTTTTTGTATTTTTGATTGACTTCATCATTCTCTGTCTTATGCATATTGCTCTTATTTTGTTTGTTCAGTTATCTCAACTGTTGGAACTTCTTCATGCCAGTGAAACAAATTCGAAGGTGAAGATTATAATATTGAAGGTAGGAGGATCCTCATCTGTTCAAATTGGGAAATCTCATTTCTTCTATTGTGTTCTGTAATGCATCAATATGCTATCCGCCTGTCAAAAGTAGTGTGACGTCGAAAGTGATGAGTACAGCATCAATTTTGAGATAATATCTTAGATGATCATTCAAGATAGAAAATTACTCAACTTTCTTTATAACCTTAATTAAACTTACTCAACTAAGAATTTTTCCCTCAGAAAAGTCACTTAACTTTCTTTTATAACCTATTTAATTTATTTTTTTCATCAAACTTTGTTCACATGAAATTTTTATTTAAATCCTAGTAATTAAACAAAAATTTCATATCAACCAATTTTAATGAAAAGCCAATTAAATAGGTTGGGTTGGGTGACTTGATAGGTAAAATATTCATAATTGGGTTATTTTGATATTATGAAAGAAAGTTGAGTGACTTTCTACGAAATGATCATCTGAGATATTATCTCTATCAATTTGATATACTAGGATTATGTTACTTGGTAGAGTAGTATTAATCCAGATTGCTGAAAGTTGGTCACAGTGATGATTTTATATTCTAGGATTATGCACATTTCTACATGTTACTCCTTTTCTAGTTTCAATATTTCCAGGGAAATGGAAGGGCTTTCTGTGCTGGTGGTGATGTTACATCTATTGTTCATAATATTCGCCAGAAGGGTAGGTAGTCAACTATATATTATTGGTTATACCTTGGTAAACACAATCTTCAGTCTTTATAGATCATGATATTGCACATATTCGATCTGTTTTCTTGTGTCTTAATTATTTGATGCTTATGACTTACGAGTAAGTCTGAGACTTTGACCTTTGATAATGTTTGTGCCACACAACTATGCTCTATCCAGATGATGATCTCAAAATTTTCAACAATTTAGTAATTTTTTTTCTTATTTATGCTTTCAGGTAACTGGAAACTGGGCGCTGATTATGTCCGTGAAGAATATGTTGGGAAAACACGGACTAACACAAAAATATATATGGTCAAAATAATGGAAATAGAATGAGAAAATAATGACACCAAGAATTTTACGTGGAAACCCTTCTAAATAAGGGAAAAACCATGGGCCAAGAGGAGCAACTGATATCAATATAGTAAGGAATTTTACATCGTGTAGTCACGAATACAATACTCAAAGTGACTACTACACACTCAAAAGGAATAACACTCTTTTGATTTTCACCTTACTAAAATATCGCTCATACTCTATTTTTCTTCACAGACTATTTTTCTTGTATAGTCTATGGAATACCTCACTTTTCTCTCAAAATGGTTTTTTCTCTCTAACTTGGTGTGTTTCACAAATGAGCAAATGACTCTCTATTTATAGGAAAAATCTACTCCTAATTGTATCACCAATGATATCATGAAAATACCAAAGTTTCAAACTTTGCAACTATGTAGTTATCTTGGTAAGAATTAGTTGGTATGTAATTGTACCAACTTAAGACTTTAAAAAAAATGGGGGCTGGAACCCCACAAATCTCCCCCTCCAGTCCCATTCACTGGAAGGAGGTATCTTCATTTTCTTTAGAGAGAGCTCATACCCCCAAGTTCTTTGCATAACTCGAACTTGTCTTTCGGTATCGTCTTGGTCAGCATATCTGCAGGATTTTCACTTGTGTGGATCTTTTTGACGTGAAATGATTCACTCTCCACTTTCTCACGAATCCAATGATATCTGACGTCGATGTGTTTTGTTCTTGCATGGTACATGGAGTTCTTGCTCAAGTCTATTGCACTCTGACTGTCACAATAGACAACATACTCCATCTGTTGCAATTCAAGTTCTTGAAGGAATCGCTTTAGCTATATTATCTCCTTGCCAGCTTCAGTAGCTGCAATATACTCAGCTTCAGTTGTAGATAGTGTAACACATTTCTGCAACTTCGACTGCCATGATATAGCTCCCCCGAAAAAGTAAACAAATATCCAGTAGTGGATTTTCTGTTATCAAGGTCACCTGCCATATCAGCATCTGTATAGCCCTTCAAGATTGGATTTGATGCTCCAAAACACAAGCATTCATCTGAGCTTCCTCTAAGATACCTGAGTATCCACTTCACAGCTTTCCAATGCTCTTTTCCCGAATTGTCGAGAAATCTTCTAATAACACCAACTGCGTGAGCAATATCAGGTCTAGTGCATACCATTGCATACATTAGACTTCTGACGACGGAGGAATATGGAACTTTGGCCATGCTCTCTTTTTCCTCCCTAACTGTAGGACACATCTTCTTGCTCAACTTCATATGACCAGCAAGAGGTGTACTAACAGGCTTAGCATTTTTCATATTGAAGCGCTCTAGTACACGTTCAATGTACTTCTTCTGTGACAAATAAATCTTCCTTTCATCTCTAAGACGAGTAATTCTCATGCCCAAAATTTGCTTGACATGACCGAAGTCTTTCATAGCAAAAGACTTACGCAACTCTTTCTTCAACTCGTCAATCTTGGAAGTATTTTTGCCCACAATCAACATATCATCCACATACAACAAAAGGATGATAAAATCATTGTCAGAAAATTTTTGTACAAATACACAATGATCTGAATAAGTCTTCTTATAGCCTTGCTCCCCCATAACAGATTCAAACTTCTTATACCACTGTCTAGGAGCTTGCTTTAAGCCATAAAGACTCTTTTTGAGTTTGCACACAAAATTTTCTTTACCTTCTACTTTGAAGCCCTCAGGTTGTTCCATATAAATTTCTTCTTCTAGGTCACCGTGAAGGAAAGTCGTCTTCACATCCATCTGCTCAATCTCTAAATTAAGACTAGCAGCCAAACCCAGAACTGTGCGAATCGAGGACATTTTGACAACAAGAGAAAATATTTCGTCAAAGTCAATACCCTTCCTTTGACCAAATCCCTTAACAACCAATCTAGCTTTGTACCTGGGCTTTAAGTTGTGTTCTTCAACTTTAACTTTGAACACCCACTTGTTCTTCAAAGCTCTCATGCCCTTGGGCAATTTTACAAACTCATAAGTATGGTTCTCATGCAGAGACTTCATCTCATCTTGCATGACTTCAATCCATTGATCCTTGTGCTCATCTTCTATGGCCTCCTCATAACATTCAGGTTCTCCCCTATCAGTGAGTAATACATACTCATTGGGTGAATAACGAGAGGAAGGAACCTGTTGCCTTGTGGACCTCCTGAGCGGAATATTTGATTCGTCCACAACTTCATGAGCAGGTGGATCATCAATAACAATATCATTGTTATTATCAACATCAACATGTTGATTCGATACATGATTATGAGCGTTACCGTGATCATCAAACCCAACAGCATCATGCATACTTGTGTGAGGAACTTCTTCTAGATGAATTATAACATAAAAACTTGAAGATTCTAGCTTATCCGCTTTGTCAATATCTTCAATTATTTTGTCATACCCCGAGCTACCCCCGAGACGCGGACATGGGACCTAGGACCACAAGTGATCCCAAGCTAACCCTGCTGGCATGATCATGAGCATACTAAAGATAATAAATTGATACGGAAGCTAAATCATAAATAAACTGAAGTGATGGGAATACCCATATACTATAACTGAGATATATGAAAATTTATGAATTTAATACAAAGAAGTTATTAACTCAATACTAAGCTGAATCTAACTATGTCTGAAATAAGCCTCTAAACTGACTAGAAATGTTGGGACATGCCCCAACTAGATCTAGAAAAAAAATGAAACTAAAAACTAAAAGTGATAAAGGTAAACATGTCACTAGTCCTCGAAGAATGATGACTCACCACTGATGCTGCTGAACTGAAGATCGGGAATCGATCTAAACATGATCTGGATGCTGAGAACTTGAACCTACATCACGAGAAGATGTAGCGCACGTATGCGTCAGTACTTGAAAGGTACTGAGCATGTAGATAGTGAATGTTGAGCTAACTGAATGTAATGACCAATTTATAACATGCTAAGACTGAATACTGAATATACTGATAAATGGTCAATGCAATAGAATCTGACTGAACTGTGGGAGCTACTAATAATCGACATAAAACCACATGAGCTAAATATAGAGTACGATGTATACGCCCCATCGAGAGGACCCAATATACCCTGCCAGAGGTATAGAGCCATGCTGGCGTGATCACTAAATTGTTGTTGCCCACAGAAGGGACTTACACATACGTGGCTCGTAGTTCTGGGACTACATGGGTACGTTGAACCCTAGTCCAACTCGGTATTATGCTACTCCCAATGAATTAAGTGGTTAACTGGTTATGACTGAATTTCTGTAAATACTAGATAGCTCGAAACTGAACATGCAAACTGAGAATGCAACAATTAATCTGATAATGATGCATTCATAAACTGAGGCATGTAAAACTGAATACTGAAATATCTGACCTAGCATGTGTAATTCAAGAACTAAAGAAATATAGCTAGGGTTCTTAAATTCATACGATAAACTGAGCAATAACATGATAATTTGATTTGGAATATTTAAATAACTAATTAATGATGATCTGATGCAATTCTAGAAACCCTAGGTCTTTTCATAATAAGGGAAACAAGAAACTGACTGAATTCTAGGGACCTAATGGGCGAAAGGAACCCGCTAGTGAAATCCCACATACCTGGTGACGAATTCTATGGAGAAATCTTTCAATTTTGGGGCTGGAACTGATGGAACCTTGCTGCGTTCTTGAACTAGGGTTCTTGACTTCTCTTCTCCTCTCTTCCTTCTAATTCTTCTAAGTTTGATTAATGATTTTGACTAAGGTAAGTTCTAGTTATGTTTCTAGGTTTAAACTGACTAAAACCTCATGATTTAAGGTTTAAACAACGTATCTTAGGGGTTAAACAAATAGGAAAAGACCAAAAGACCCCTGAATTAATTGCTGTCGGAGTGATCTACGGATTGGACTGATGGGCCGTCATTCAATCGACGGTCCGTAGATTAGGTCCGTCAATCGAGTCTGCCTGACAGGGCTTCACTAAAATGAGCATAACTTTTTACTCGGAGGTCGGATTTTAGCAAACTCGGTGGCGTTGGAAAGATAATTTAATTATCTATCATATCATAGGTCATGGGACACACAATTATTTTTATGCTAAAATTTATAACCATCTCAAGTTGATCCATTAATAATTTTCAGCTAACTGGCTGCTGATCCTCATCTACAGTCAGACCTACGGACCATGGATCGATTGACGGTCTGTGCTGGTCGATCGTAGATCATGTCAAAGGCTGGGTAAAGAAGGTCTTGATCCACGAACACAGACTACAGACCGTGGTCTGCTCTACAGATCGTGGGTCTGTCCGTGAGTCGGGACTTAGCCAATTTTTCTGAGCTTGGCTGGGGAGGGGTTGCAGTGGTGAACCACGGACCACCAGCATGGGCCGTGGTATGACCTACGGTCCGTGGATGGCAACCGTGGGTTGCACCTGCAACTTCTCAAAATCTGCATTTGTGGTCTGTTTTGGATTCGGGGTGTTACATGTTTGATTCTCCATGAAAATAATATCACCACTTCTCACAAGTTTCTTTTCAATTGGATCATATAGCCTATAACCAAATTCATCAAGGCCATATCCAACAAAGATGCACTGCCTTGTCTTGGCATCTAACTTTGACCTCTCATCTTTCGGCACATGTACAAAAGCTTTGCAACCAAATACTCTCAAATACTCATAGGAAACATCATTTCCATACCAAACACTATTTGGTACATCAGTTTGCAAAGCCACAGCAGGAGATAGATTAATAACATCTGTAGCGGTCAATAAAGCCTCACCCCAAAATGAGCTCGGCAATTTTGCTTCAAAAAACAAACATCTAACTCTTTCCATCAAGGTCCTGTTCATCCTCTCAGCCAAACCATTTAGCTGAGGAGTCTTCTGGTGTCTAATGTCTTGATGCTTGCAGTATTCGTCAAATGGTCCACAATATTCACCACCATTATCAGTACGAATACATTTCAATTTCTTTCCAGTTTCTCTTTCAACTAAAGCCTGAAACTGCTTGAAGACACTTAACACTTGGTCTTTAGTCTTCAAGACATAGACCCAAAGTTTTCTCGAGCAGTCGTCAATAAAAGTGACAAAGTAGGATGCACTACCCAATGTCTTTGTCTTCATTGGACCGCATAAATCAGAGTGCACT
Source organism: Solanum commersonii (assembly GCA_029007595.1). NCBI lineage: Eukaryota > Viridiplantae > Streptophyta > Magnoliopsida > Solanales > Solanaceae > Solanum > Solanum commersonii. The sequence goes on from JAJTWQ010000058.1 coordinate 3,656,222, forward strand.
AATTCAAGCAACTCTGTCTTTCTTGAAAGGGGGTAGGACTTAAAAGAAACTTTATTTTGTTTACCAGCCAAGCAGTGCTCACACTTTTCTAATTTAGCATTTTTGAAATTTAACAATAATTTCTTCTTGGCTAGAACATTAAGTCTTTTCTCGCTGATGTGGCTAAGCCTCATGTGCCATAACGTTGAAGAGTTATCACTCTCAACTGCATTTACCATATCAACACAAGCAGAAGCCGTAGTCCAGTATAGACCACGACGTTTGTTACCACGAGCCACAACCAAGGAACCCTTAATGAGTTTCCATTTTCCATCACCGTTGGTACTAACATATCCTTCATCATCCAAAACACCAATAGAAATCAGGTGCAGACGAACATCAGGAGTATGTTTCACATTGTTCAAAACTAGTTTAGTTCCAACACTAGTTTTCAAACAAATTGTACCAATACCAACCACCTTAGAAATAGTCTCATTACCCATACTCAAGGTTCCAAAATCACCAGGAGTATAGGAAGAGAAAAAATCCTTCCTTGATGTCACGTGAGATGCGGCACCAGTGTCCACAACCCAGCTTGACTCATCACAAGCAATATTTATCATATCCGCATCAAGGACAATAACAAGATCTTCGGTGGTGACGGTGGCTAGGCAATTTTCATTGCCATCTTTTTTAGTTTCCTCTTTGTTTTTGTTCTCCCTCTTCAACTTCCTGTAGAAATTTTTTGTGTGCCCTTTTATGCCACAATGATAGCACTCAATATCCTTAAGTCTGCCTCTGGATTTGCTCCTATTTTGTTTTCTATTTTGAGAACCACGAATTTTGTTTCTCCCCCTGGAGCCAGTTATCAGGACATTCGACGAAGAAGAACCTTGAGATTTTTTTCTCATCTCTTCGTTCAAGACACTACTCTTGGCAGAATCCATTGAGATCACACCATCCGGAGCAGAATTTGACAATGAAGTTCTAAATGTTTCCCAAGAGTCTGGTAGGGAACCAAGTAGAAGCAAGCCTTGAATTTCTTCATCAAATTTAATGTCCATAGCAGATAACTGGTTCATGATCCCCTGAAAATTATTCAGATGGTCTGTCATCGGAGAACCATCATGATACTTTAAACTCAACATCTGCTTTATTAAGAACATTTTATTGTTGCCAGTTTTTCGAGCATACAAACTTTCAAGATGCTCCCATAGGGTTCGAGCATGTGTCTCCCCAGAAATATGGTTCAACACATTATCGTCAACCCATTGCCTAATGAATCCACAAACCTGTCTATGCAACAAATTCCACTCTTCATCTGTTTTATTATCAGGCTTTACAGTGGTAAAGACTGGTTGATAAAAATTCTTGACATAAAGCAGATCTTTCATTTTTCCCTTCCAAATGGCATAATTAACACCATTTAAAGTAACTATTCTACTTGTGTTGGCTTCCATTATTTATCCCCAAAAAATATATATATTACAAACCAAAGTAAATCTTTTCTGATGTGGAAGTTCAGACTGTGCTACAACCACAGAGCATACTCAGATAAAATATTGGCTCTGATACCAGTTTGTTGGGAAAACACGGACTAACACAAAAATATATATGGTCAAAATAATGGAAATAGAATGAGAAAATAATGACACCAAGAATTTTACGTGGAAACCCTTCTAAATAAGGGAAAAACCACGGGCCAAGAGGAGCAACTGATATCAATATAGTAAGGAATTTTACATCGTGTAGTCACGAATACAATACTCAAAGTGGCTACTACACACTCAAAAGGAATAACACTCTTTTGATTTCTACCTTGCTAAAATATCGTCCACACTCTATTTTTTCTTCACAGACTATTTTTCTTGTATAGTCTATGAAATACCTCACTTTGCTCTCAAAATGGTTTTTTCTCTCTAACTTGGTGTGTTTTACAAATGAGCAAAGGGCTCTCTATTTATAGGAGAAATCTACTCCTAATTGTGTCACCAATGACATCATGAAAATACCAAAGTTTCAAACTTTGCAACTATGTAGTTATCTTGGTAAGAATTAGTTGGTATGTAGCTGTACCAACTTAAGACTTTAACAAAAATGGGGGCTGGAACCCCACAGAATACACCCTTAACTATGTGATGGCAACGTATAGTAAACCACAGGTTAACTTAGGTTATGCGTAATTTTTTATTTTTGTAATAAGGAATATATTTGTTAATCTTATTTGGACTTGCTCTTGAAGGTTTCCATCCTTAATGGAATAGTGATGGGAGGTGGACTTGGTGTTTCTGTACATGGTAGATTTCGAGTTGCAACAAAGAAGACGGTATTGCATCTCCTTGAGTAATACATTCAATTCCTCAATCTAGCTATCTTGCTTTCCTTTTTAAATCTGATGGGTATCCACATATTCTCATGTTCATTTTTCCTGTAGGTTTGTGCTATGCCTGAAGCAGCTTTGGGAGTCTTTCCTGATGTAGGTACATCTTACTTTTATTCGAGGCTTCCAGGATTCTTCGGTAAATCCACTTGTAACACTGTTCAGATTTATAAAAGAATGTACTGCTACATATAATTTCTTATATTCTTTGGCAGGAGAATATGCTGGTCTTACTGGTGCTAGGTTCGATGGTGCTGAAATGTTTGCTTGTGGTCTAGCAACTCATTTTGTACCCTCGGAGGTATGATGCATTAATATCCGGAATGTTTGGAGTTGCTTCTATAATTGATTTGTATATCTTGATATAGATCTCCACTTAGGTTGCATAACATTTATCTAAACGTTTAATGCTTTCTGATCTTCCTTCTCTTCACAGAGATTGCCATTTTTAGAACAAGAATTAGTTAAAGTCAATACAAGTGATCCAGATGTCATTTCTGCCATCATTACTCACTTCTCTAACATACCGAAGTTGAAAGCAGAAAGTCCTTATAACAAGTGAGTTCATTCAATATCTCTGTTATGGTGTTTGTTGTCGTGCTGATTTTTGGAATTCTAAACAAAGTTCCAGGTCCTATAAGAGGATTTTTTTTTAACTTATTAAAGAGCATAGTATTGATGATGACATATCACAGAAATGATCTGTACTCTTTCTTATTAGTGATTTTGCCTTTGTTTTACTTTTCTTCCTGTTCTCGCAAGACTATATATGTTTGCTCTACTTCGTATATGGCCATTAGAAGTTTCAGTTCTACAATTTTATGTATGTAGGATGGAGATTATTGATCGCTGTTTCTCTTGAAGAACAGTCGAAGAAATCATATCTTCTCTTGTAAGTTTGAGAGATGGATGCATTCTTTTGTTTTCTGCGGTTATGTGATGTGAACTTGGAAACATGAATTATCAACAGGAAAATGAGGCTTTGAACAACAAGGATGACTGGATCTCTTCAACCATCCAATCGATGAAGAAAGCATCCCCGATAAGTCTTAAAATTACATTGAGATCAGTAAGTCAATTACTACTCGGTCCTAGAGCCTTGATTTGGCCAACATTTTCATTGGAGTTGTTGAGTATCTGTAGATTGTTCATATTAATTTCATTTTTTCTGTTTCAGATACGAGAAGGGATTGCAAGATGTTGGTAGTTGCCTTATTCGCGAGAGTATAGAATGGTTTGTCATGTATTTAGGGGAGAATTCAGCAATGATTTTTTCGAGGTAGAATCTGCTAATCTTTCAGCCACCCATTTTACTGCATTACAAAACTCATGACAACTTGAGTTCTACTGCAGGGATGCAGACAGAAATCCCAAGGTGCGTTACGATTCATTTGATCATGAATAATCCTGAATTTAGATATCAAAAGCTTGTTTCATTCTTTTTTCACATGTTTTCAGTGAGAGCCCTCTAAACTGGAACTAATTAGAGATGATGATGTTGATCGTTACTTCTCCAAGATAGACGATGAAGATTGGGAAGACTTAAAGCTGCCTCCAAGATCAAACTTGCTTCCATATGCAATTGCCAAGATTTAAAATTGACTTCTGAAGATGTCGCAATACTCTACACTAAATTTTTGATTTTGTGATCAATTTAGTTGAAACACAATCACACAGAAAATTCATCCACATCTCATAACACATTTCAACTTCCCGTAGGAATCAGTCCGTCCATCACACGGTGATGAGTATCTTCCCCGGATAGGAGTCATCCTATATTTTTGTCATTAACACCATAGTTGTTACCTGCCCTCGCCCTTTTATTCCAATTTGGCAATTTTCATCAACACCATACCTGACATTTCTCCGATCTCATTCTCTTCCTCAATCATCAATTAATATTTGTTGATAATTTTTGTATTTTGGGTTCGAATTCTTTAACAATTTCAAAGAAAATAATTTCAGATCTGTAGTAGTCTTGCAGGAAAAAGTGAAGGTTCACCGATTTTTTTAACTCAGTCTGATTTATTTTATTTTTTTATTAAATTTCCTTCAACTGCTTTAACTCTTTTGAATTTTTATGTTTTGACTGTCATTTGTTTATTGGGTATTTTTTCGACTAAGCTAACCACACGATATTGGTGATGACGGAATGATAGTAGAAAGGAAAAATGAAGGATTATATAGAAAGGGGACAGTGGCAAAAAAGAATTCAATCGGTGAGGAAATGTAGAGGATTAAGGTGGTTTGGAATTGGGGAAGAAACAGTGTGTTAGGGATTTTTCTATGTTCAAAATTTTGCTAGACTTTTTAAATGTTGGAATGTCATTTTGTGATTGGTCTGAAAGTAAATTTTCTTGGGTTCACGCGCTTCTTAGAGGTGTATCACACGTAGGATGTCATGTCATCAGAAAACTTTAATAGGTGAGTTTATGTTTTGAACAACTGAAGTGTTCAATAGATACAAATTCTAGTTGAGGTGTTCTAAAGAATTATGCAAACAATTTTAAGTGGTGGTCGATAACTTAAACTTTTTTTAAAAAAACTTGAGTGACCATTTGAGACATTCACTCAATTAAGCAAAGGGTGGCTAAGCTATTAGGTATTTACCAACCATTATAATTTACAAAATAATGATATTCACTTTAAGATAAATCCTACATCAAAATTGAAGAAAAAAGTGAAGAACTTTATAAGTTTGTTTGCAAGCCTAGAAGTCTGATAGTCCTGCTTAACCCACCCATCAAGGCGTTACCTCCCTCCTCTTAGGGACTCAACGTCCTCGCTAAATTTTGCCTCCATTATTGACCCACCCTATAAAATTCTGATTAGATTAAACATATTATTTATATTTTGGATCATATGGCATCTCTAGGTCCTTGGTATGATACTTTTCCTATCAGAACAACTTCCAAGTAATATGTTAGTAATATTTTTCTTCTATTGATAATTTGTTAATGCTATTTTGTAAGTTCGCTTAGTAATTGATAAAAATTTACTTTGCAAAATGATGCTACTAATAATATCATGACTAATTAACCTGTGTATTATTATGTTACATATGATGTATGGGTAAAAAGTCAATCAAGGGCGTTAATTTTGGATCATTCGTCTATAATAATGCTATCAACCTATTGAAACAAGTTTAATTATCCAATTAATATGATTCATGCTAGCATATTTCTAGAATAACCTTTACTACTAGCAAACAATTCCCAATTAGATAAATAGATTGATTTGATTTTCTTTTGAGTAAAAATCAAATCAAACTGCGTCACAAACACATGTAGTTATTTTTTAATATTTGATAAAAGTTCACTTTTCAAAAAAATGCTTATTCTAATAACATTAAATAACTAACATACATGTGTATGATCATGTTACCGCAGAAAGCCAAAAGAGCATTAATTTTTTATCATTCGTCTATAATATTTATTTATATTTCAGGTAAAAGTCAATAATATTTATAGTCTAGCTTATCTAATGCAATCAATCTATTGAAACACGTTTAATTATACAATTACATTACCTATGATTCATGCTAGCATTTCCCTAGTAACCTTTATATTTGCAAGCAACTCTCAATTCGATAAATAGGGTCTTAATTGCTTAAGTTGATAATTAATGGACAAAATACACTGTTCACATTTAAAATCCACAATTTTTCTTGCAATTTTAAAAGGGAAAATTAAGCGGTTAAGCAAACATATACTAGTTAATTAGTTAATATAGCTATAGTTTGCATTAATTACAATTCGAAACTTACTTTTAGCTATAATTACACTCCTCTCTCTCGCCTCTCTTCCTCTCTCGAATCTCGCCCGCCTCTCTCCTCTTTTTTAGTCATCTCTCCCTCACCTATCTCCTCTCCCTACTCAGTCCCTCTCTCGATTCTCTTTTGTCAATCTCTCTCTCACTTTATACAAACATAAATGAATTGTAATTAACAAACTATAGCTATGGAGCATAATTAAATTATTTTTGAGTGACTATATGCGAGAAGTAATAACTAGTAGCTTAAATATGCATTAATTGTCCATTTCCTATGGGATCGACCCCAATTCTTAGTTGGGTTTAAATATTGCAAACGATCGTCTACTCTTCATTTTATGAGGCTTATTTGACCGCTATTTTGTGCCTTTAAAATTGTTAAATGCCTTAGTTGATTTGATTATTTTTTTTGGGTAATAACCAAATCAAACCACACCACAAACATGAGATTAATTGGAATGGGGGACACTTCCAAAACTTAATTTGAACAATAGCCACTTAATTTCTTTTTAATTTAATTTTTAGGGTTAGGGTTAGAAAAAGTGAAAAATTGGGGTTGAGTTGTGGGGTCATGGGCCTTTTCATTATTTTAAGAACTTGGGGATAAAAATACAAGTATATAAAATATCATTTTCATCCCAATACAAGTATAGATTTGATTTTTAAAGTGGGTTTAAGACAATTGATTTTTGAAATGGTTGATTTTTGGTGGTTGACTATTAAGATTATTGAATTTTGAGATAATTAGTTTTTGGTGATTGAATATTAAGACAGTTGGTTTTTGAAGTGCCTTTCAAGACAATAATTGGTTGTTGAAGTAGTTGATTTTTGAAGTGCCTTTTAAGACAATTGGTTGTTGAAGTAGTTGATTTTTGAAGTGCCTTCTGAGACAATTGGTTGTTGAAGTAGTTGATTTTTGACGTGCTTTTTAAGACAATTGGTTGTTGAAGTAGTTGGTTTTGAAGTGATATTTAAGATAATTGGATTATGTAAATGTTATTTTTGTTTTGATGGATATTGTTGCCAGTTATCGATTGTATATTGTATATATAATGCATTGTCTTATCATACAAGAAAGACTTCATTTTATTAATAGATTGTACTACTACATGAGTAAAAGATATAAGATTGTATTACTGCATCCCTGTTACACATTTCCAAAAAGCAATCACTAACAACAAATCATACAATATTATTTTTAGGCATTTCTCTTTTTCTTCAGCCAATATCAACCTTTGTTTTAGTTAATCCTTATTTATTTCTGTGTCTTTTAGCAATCCTTTAAAGTGATCCCTCTGCTCTTCGGCTTCTTTCAATAAAGTCAATAGCAAATTCCTATTTTCTTCGGAGTTTCGAAGCCTTTCTAAAATTTAAATTTGGTAATGCCTTGAAAATTTGATGTCTCAAGTCCCGGATGCAGTTTTGATGGGATGCTCATTGATGAATTAATTTCAATCCACTTTTTAAAAAAAAGAGCATGCACCAATTGCACAATTAAATAATTATCGACCTGGGTTCGTATCTGTGTGTGACGTCCTCAACATAGTTGAATTACCACAACGACAAACGTAAAACTTTTTTCATTGGATGTTTGAGATGTTTGAGACATAATTAAAGAGATGTTTAAGTATTTTAAAATAGAATAAGATGGAGGAGTTCATGAATCCTTCTTTTTATACACAAAAAAATAAATATTACTGTTGAAAAAGTAGCATTTGTACTTTGTTACCATTGTAAAATTTGGATAATTGACTATTATCACCGTTGGTTAAAATATATAGATAATTAAGACAGTTGATACTTTTTCATGTGCTTGATTTATATTGTACCAACGATATCTACACTTCAACACTAATAAGATATATACAGGTTGATATGATGATCCAAAAATGGTCTATACTGTACTTACTAGAATATGACGCTTATATATACCGTAGCTAGTATAATTTAAAAGGGAGAATGATTAACTAATAATAAACTATATTAATGAAATTTATTCAATTAAATAAGTTTAAACAAGTCATGTGTTCACATACATTGGGGTGGAGATAAATAATGTATGAGAAAAAGTTATAGTTATACAATCAACATCTTCAAACTAATGTGTGAGAAAGCATAATTGGTTAATTCTCAATGGTATTACACCAATATTTAATGCCATTGTCCCCACTCATATTATTAAATGGTTAACTAAATCCCAACCCACTACCCAATCCCCACCCCAGACATAATTGCTTAATTCTCCCAGTCTTAACATTATATATGCTATATTATATTCTTATGCTCTTCCATCGTTGTGGTAAAAGAAGTACCAAAGACATTACACTAATTTTTGGTGATCTTCTCCGATTTAATTATTTTTTAAAGATAAATATAATTAAATTAATTGAATATTAAAAATACAATTTTAATATTCATTAATTACACAAAAAAAATTTATAAAGTCATCTCATATTAATATGATGACGAAATATATCTTGAAATATTGGCTAAAGTTCTTGTGATTTAACTCATAAAAAATGAAACATGAAAATTGTTTCTATATTTAATATAAATAACTACCACACAACCTATCCTGAAATTTTTGTGCCTACCCAAGTAAAACTTTGTCTAATTAAGTAAAACAAAAATAATAATTTTGAAGCGAAAAAATACAAACACACCAAAATAAAAATAAGAAAATTTTATATAATAAAGATGATAATTTAATAACTTATAAGTTTAAAGTGAAAGAAAGTTATTACCAATAATTGATACATCGTATTAATTATTTGTTGTATTTATAATTTTAGTTTTATTTTAATAATTATATCTTAACATACTTAGTTACAAATACTATTTACAAATAAATATCATTTAATAACTTACTATAAATAAATTATCATTTTTAGTACTTGTAAAAAAGATTTATAACTTGGATATACAAGTAAAAATAATAGTTATTTCATTCGTTTAATACAATTTTGTCATTGAATGAGACAATTAAACTTCACATTAATAATGTATATAGTCTAATGTTTATCTACTTAAAAAAATGTCTTGACCTATTCAACACTACACAATTTATTTTTTGTAACAATATTATATCAACATTAATAATATTTTATGATAATTATTTTTATGTTGGATAAATAACTAGCCATATAATTTTTATAACTCATATATTCAAATAATAATAAGAATTCCCGTTATGAATTTTTTTTGATGGGATTAAAATTTTTACATGTAAATAAAAAGAATTGAAAAATGTTCATGACATTTATACAAATTAAAAAAAAAAACTAAATATGATAATTTCAATTGTATCTTTTAGACCTTTCTTTCCAACACTTCTTTTTCTTGTTCTAAAAAAACTTGTTAGAGTAAGTTTATTGTACAACTTTTTTAAATAAAAAGTAAATATTTAATAATAAAATTCATTTTGACATGTCATTATTATTTATTATAATTTTAATTTGATTAAACATGTTTTTAAGAACATTTTACTTATTAGTCAATCTCCAAATAAAAGGAGTTTTTAGATAAATTTTCATCTCAAATACATTTTGAAGCCATCCATGTCAGCAAACTAGCTTCCTTGAGAATCTTTTGTTGATTCCACATGTCCATTAATTAATTAAATACTTTGTTTTATTTTATTTTATGTTTATTTAATCTTCGATTCTATCATTTTCCTATTCAAATCACTTTTACTTATTTTATTAGTGTCCTTTTATATAATTTGTTAAATCTGTAATAATTAATTATCTCATTAATTTTTTTAATTGAATGAAGAAAAGATTTCAAATAATATAAATTTAAAGGTAAGTATGGAAGGATCACTAAATCTATAGCTAGTAAAATTTATAGAAATTTTTTCCAAGTTATAAAAATCCTAAACAATTTCCATCTCAATTCATAGCAACATAATCCCCCAATATTTCCCTAAGTAATTAATTTCATAGGTAAATCCCCAAGAAAAAGTTCCTAGCTAAATCCGCAGCAAATAATCTCCCAATATATCCCCAAGTAATAAATTTCGTAGGTAAATCCCCAAAAATAAGTCCCTACCTAAATCCGCATCAAATAATTCCCAAATAAATTTCCAAATAATAAAATTCTACATAAATTTCCAAATAATAAAATTCTACATAAATTTCCACTAAAATATCTCCGTGTAAATCCGTAGGATAGATTACCTAGAGATTTTTCTATGAATAAAAAAGGATTTAAAAAAAAAAGATGTTATTCCATGTATCTGCGGATTTACCTAGAGATAGTGTACCCGCCGATATATTTCCCCAGGTGATGTCGCAAGTACAAATTTTGCGCAATATGGCGCCAAATTAACCTGCGGAAATTATTGGGAAAATACAATTCGCCAATAATATATCCTAATATTGAGGAATTTAAAATATTCGCAAGAAAATCCGCATCTATTTCCTGCGAAATTTATCCCTAAGTAAGATCCCCATGTAATTCACTGTTTTCTTGTAGTGTAAACTACTAAATTTTATCTAAAAACGAGTTATGAAGTGATTTTGGAAGATTTTTGCAAGCTTCTAAAATGACAAAAAAAAATTTCTTTAAAGCTATTTGAAAGAAAATGGTATAAAAATGGAAGCAATGACTAGAATGATGATGATTTCACCTGTGAAAGCTATAATATCGCCGGAAAAGTCGTTGGAATCGGCTAAATTAGCTGCAAAAATGAGAGCATTTTGGTTTCTTCTTGGAGAGCCTTTCTCCAGTGGAATTATTTTTAATAATAAAAAAAAAACAATTCCACATTTGTTAGATGAGTGGGGTCCAAAGTGCAGTATTTAAAAACTTGAGAGTAGGGTGTTGTATGTTTTGGAAGAATATTGAGTGATGTCATATATAGTGTCTAAAGTTCAAAAAATTGAAGACTTGCGTCTAAATGCTCAATTAAGTTTGGATACTGTCTATTTTGCCAACTCTCCCCACAAATATCCCTAGTTACTTCTTAGTAATTGATAAAAGTTCACTTCGCAAAATAATGTTACTCCCTTCGTCTCATTTTATGTGGCACTTTTTGGATTTTGAGATTTTAACAAGTCTATCTTTTACCGTAAATTTTTCATAGATCTTTTAATGATTTTGAATTATCAATTATTGTGACTTATAGTACTTTTTTAAGTAGTTTACAAATATATAAATTTTATTTCAAAAAAATTGAAGGTTTCATGCGCATATTTCCGGTCAAACTTAAACTGTTTGACTCTCGAAAAATGAAAAAGTCACATAAATTGGGACAAAAGAAGTAATAATAATATCAAATGACTAATTAACATGTGTAGTATTATGTTACATATACCATATGAAAGTTAAAAAGAGCATTAATTTTGGATCATTCGTCTATAGTATTTATATGTGAGGCAATGGGATTACAAAAGATAGGTAGAGGTTGTGGCAGAAACAATGGCAAGTGGCAAACTCGTGAATATGAATGCAGGAAATGGAGAATGCAGTTACGCTAGCAATTCCACTCTTCAGGTATGAATTCTCCCTTCTACTAATCAAACTCTGCTTGTTTGAGCTCTCTTACACATCTTGGAATTGAGGCGTAATCGTAATACGAACTCAGTAATCAATATTCAATTCATGTTTCCTAATTTCCAGAGAAAGGTAATACAAGAGGCAAAACCTGTTTTAGAAGATGCCATCAAGAAGATTGGTGACTTTCCCAAGTCATGTTTTAATATGGCAGACTTGGGTTGCTCTTCAGGACCAAACACACTTTTCACAGTATCAAATATCATAAAGATTGTACAAGTTTTATGCCACGAAAAGAGTTGCAAAATGCCAGAGTTTCAAGCTTATCTGAATGATCTCCCTGATAATGACTTCAACACTATTTTCAAATCAATTCCATCCTTCTATCGCGATCTCAAAGATGAAGCAAATTGTTTCATATCAGGAGTTCCAGGTTCCTTTTATGAACGGCTATTTCCTAGCAAAAGTTTGCACTTGGTTCACTCTTCTTATAGTATTCATTGGCTCTCTCAGGTATCATTAATGAATCATACCAACACTTTTTGTAGTTAATCATATATTACAAAGGGAAAATAAACTCTTTAATTATATGCAAGCCATATGTACGTAGTTCTGGTCTTTTGTGTCATATTTTACTATATACTGAAACAATATGTAGGCTCCTGAAAAGATTGAGAACAATAACAACATATACATAACAAGGACAAGTCCTCCTCCTGTAATTGAAGCATATATGAAGCAATTTGACAAGGATTTCTCAAGGTTTCTGCAATTACGCTCTGAGGAGATAGTAACTGGTGGACGCATGGTTTTAACATTTATGGGAAGGAGCACTCCTGATCCCTATGGAAGTCACTGTGCCTTTCTGGAACTTCTATCAAAGTCACTCGTGGATTTAATACATGAGGTCCACTTCTGCTAACATCTGCTTTAATTTCTTCCAGTAATTTGTTAGAGGGTTTCACATTAGTTTACTGACTGTGCAAAATGAAATATTGAGTCATTTAGAAGGTTACTATATTTATGTAACAAACTACAATAGTCATGACTTAGAGTGTTTAACTTTAGTATACTGATCGATAATGCAGGGACATATTGAACAGGCAAAATTAGACTCCTTTAATTTTCCTATATATACACCGTACAAGGATGAAGTTGAAAAGATTGTTCAAATGGAAGGTTCATTTGATGTTGATACCATAAAGTTTTTCAAAGTGAACTGGGATGAGAGGGACAACGATGATGATGATGATATTTGTTTCGATGCGTATAGCAGTGGTAAACATATAGCAAGAACCATGAGAGCTGCTACAGAACAAATGCTTGTTAGCCATTTTGAACTAGGAGATTGCGTTGTTGATTATTTGTTTGAGAGATATGCCTACCATGTGGCTTGTCATTTGTTGATTCAAAAAGATAAGTTCTTCAACATTGTCCTATCTCTAAGAAACAAATGACAAAGAGTGAATGAGACAACAAGATGGTGCACACTAGAATAGTAGTAAGCTGTTAAAGATATGTTTAATTTATGTTTATATCAATTCCAAAATATCTTTGAGGGAGTGATACTTTATTGTTAATTGAATAATTTCAGGAGATTGTATTTCCAATATCTCTGAGGGTGTGATAGCATATTGTTATTCAATAAATTTTAAGTGATTGTATTACAATATCTTTGAAGGAGTGAGAATTTATTGGTATTGAATAAATTTTAAGAGATTGTAATATATATTATTTTAAAATTACTATGAATCACAATAATTAACAACTTAAAATATTTATAAAATAATATTTTTTTTCAAAGAATTCTTAAAATTTTAATTGTGTCTCATAAATTGAAACTGAAAAAGTAACATATGTTGGGTATGTGCTGGCACGGGTGTCCATATCTAGTACTAGTTTATTGATGTATTGAAAGACTCCGGTCAATTTAGTATTAATATATATATATTTCCATACTTATTATGCAACATCTGTTTACTTTACTTGTTCATTAGTATTAATATATAAATCACAGAACTTTGTAATTCATGTTTTCTCCAATGTTGATGAATGAATCAGAAAATTATGTAACCTTTCTATATATTTATAGTAGTAGGAGATAGATAATTCAAGTGTAAATGAACTTTCAGGTGTCAGGATCGAGAGTGGGGTGTCAGGTTTTGGATAGAATGTCAAGATCGAATCTTGAGTCAGTCGTCGAGGTGATATTCATGTTCGAGTGTTATTTACTCTGGCTCAAATATGCTAAAAATTGGGTTGAGTCATGACCTGCTTAATCTTAATGATTTTAACATATTGTTATTTACCTTTTATAACCACAATTGAATTTCAACTCAGGAAAATATTTATTTTTTTAAAAAGCTACAAATAAATAGATAAATCCTAGAAGATATAAAATAGATAATAATTCATACCTTCAATATGAGAAGATACATTATTACATTATATCAATGCAAATAAAGAGTCTACGAGTTGAAATTGGAGATTAAATTGGGCTCAATATTGAAGATTCTTTTAAAATGGGTTACATATTGAATGAGTTAAGATTGATCCAATACAAATTATCTTGAGCCCAATCTATAAAATTCTGGGTAGATTAAACGGATTATTATATTTCAGATCATATGGCATCTCTAGGTCCTTGGTATGATACTTTTCCTATCAGAACAACTTCCAAGTAATATGTTAGTAATATTTTTCTCCTATTCATAATTTGTTAATGCTATTTTGTAAGTTCGCTTAGTAATTGATAAAAATTTACTTTGCAAAATGATGCTACTAATAATATCAAATGACTAATTAACATGTGTACTATTATGTTACATATGATGTATGCGTAAAAAGTCAATTAAGGGCGTTAATTTTGGATCATTCGTCTATAATAATGCTACCAACCTATTGAAACAAATTTAATTATCCAATTACTACGACGATTCATGCTAGCATATTTCTAGAAAAACCTTTACTACTAGCAATCAATTCCCAATTCGACAAATAGTGTTTCAATTGTTTAAGTTGATCTTTGAATTGACAAAATACAAGTTTATATTTAACACTAGCATTTACTTTTCTTGTAATTTTAAAAAGAGTGAATAACTAGTGACTTAAATATACTATACAGTGAATTTTATCGTTCATTTGGCCAGAATTTAGCCAAAAATGTAAAAAGTCTATAATAACCCTATTTCAAATTTTGCATTTATTCCCTCAATACTTTTTCCTCCAAAACAAAATTAACATTTTTCTATTTTCCAAATTCCTTAAACTACTAAACTACAAAGTCTTCGGCTGCTAGAGCTGTCAAAATGGGTTGGCCCAACCCAATTCAACCCAACCCTAACGGGATAGAGAGTTAAATGAGTTGGGACGGGCTGACCCTTTTAATTAAAAGGCCTATAAAAATAGAAGCACAACCCATCCCTAAGCAGGCCACGGGTTGGGACGGGTTGACCCTTCAACCAAAAAATGGACAACATTTCTCTATTAGAAAGCGTACAAACGTTCAGTCTGATGAACACGACATCAATACATACAAAAATCCATTCATGAATTACACATACTTTAGTGAATATTTACAAAACAAAAACATAATAGCCAAGATACAATATTCATAAGATTCATCCGAGCAAAAAACATTACATGGTCATTATTTTCATAAACAAAACAATAAAGGAGAAGTGAAAAATTAGGCATAAAAACAAAAGTAAAAGAGGTCAAAGATTCAAAGTTATATGGAGTAATGAACTTGGGATAATAAGAAAATTTAGCGGGCTAATGGCCTAAAATATAAAAGATATGTAAAGAAGTTAGTCTTGATTTTTTTAAAAAAAAAATTAAAGATGGGCAAGCCCTTTTTGTTGATGGACTACATTACATGAAGATCAGGCCCAACAGAGGACCCAATCCAACACCTAATCAGTCATTAGGAAACAAAATATAAAAAAAATAGAAACAAAAATGGAAAGGGGAAATGGAAACTGACTCGCCATAACAACCATTGTCGTCGATGTCTTTCCGGCCATCCTCCAGCAACTTGAAATCACAATAACAGTACAACGAGTTTGGGGTGTATTTCATCTCGAACGTTGTCTAGTCTCACCAACATCATGAAATCCTCCTAATCGGAGACATCTCCCGCTCAGTGTACTTCAATCGAAACTTTATGTCAGGTGATAGCCTCATTCCCTTTGAATCTTTGATCAACATATACCAAAAAAATGACCTTGTAACCTTCATCCATTAGCTTTGACAGGTTAAGCCCAACAAGGAGCTAATACCACTGTCGAAAGCTTCGTAACGAGGTTACTGCAGCCTTCTTAGGTATTTTCCTTCATCTGAAATTTGCTCTTTGTCGTTTTACCATTGTTCCTCCGAATAAACTCATTATTTTCGCAATCTTCAAAGTATTGTATGAATGCTATTGTTGCCTGTTTACGTATTTTCCTTGCTCAGTACTCTGCTCACTGTTATTGTACCTGTATATATATTTTCCTTATTCTGTAATCGACTCACTATTATTGTTGTCTGTTTATGTAATTTTCTCTTTCTGTAATCTGCTCACTATTGTTATACCATTGTCCCTCCGATTGTGATAAACTCGCACTATATCCGCCATCTTCAGAGTATTGTATGAATGTTGTATTTCTTTAAGCTTGAAATATCTGCTTTTTCATATGTTTTGATCACAATCATCTGTCTTGTGCATAATTTCCATTTTGAATCCTCTTTATCCTCAGATTAGGAATTTGGCTTTTATCCATATTTAGAATTGTCTTAGCTTCACTAGGTAACTCTTGGAAATTGTTATAATATATAAAATTTGTACCTGCAAAAGAAAACACAATGTTAGCCATAAAATCTGCCAGTTTGTTTCTCTATCTTAGTGTGTGTACTATGGCCACCTCCAAACCTTCCTTCAGAATCTGTATCCTTCTGACCTCCATAGTCACTTCCCAAGGTCTGTGCCAAGCCCCTTCAATCATTTTAATTGCAGCTAAAGAATCAATTTTTAGAATCAGTGGGAGTAAATTATGGATCCTACAATATTCCAGCCCTAGTCTTATAGCTACCACTTTAGCAATGAGATTGTTTGATATTCCAATCATATTTCCTTCAGCATACACAAGGTTACCTTGATCATCTCTAATACAAAAGACAGAAGAGCTTGGTCTTGGATTCCCTTTTGAAAAGCCATCTGTATTGCATTTGTATGTCTTTTGTCTAGGTAATTTCCAATAAACCACCTTACAACTAATTCTAGGAGTATACCCTGTCAAATATCTAACCAATTCAGGCCAATTATTAGGCAGGTGGTACATCTAAGGATACAACTGCTTAGCCAATAGAATTAAATTATTTGCTATCCCTCCTCTCATACTCAGATAAGACATAGAACCACCAAATTTCAAGGCATTTCTTCTCTTCCACACTTGCCAACAAATAAACAGTAGCACAGCCATTAAAACAGGTTTAAGTTTTGCAGAAACATCTGCATCCCACCATTTATACAAAGTATCTTTCAACTGTAAGAAAGGGCCCTACATACCTGCTGATCACAGTCTCCTGAATTAGTGAATGAACATCTAATAAATAAGTGTTCAATAGTCTCCTGAACTCCATTATCACAGCAACCACACACTACCCCATCACCCATCCTATTCCTGATAAGAACTTCTCCAATAGGAAGTCTTTGTTTCCATAGCCTCCAATTAAAGAACGATATCTTAAAAGGAACTCACGCACTCCAAATATACTTATATTTTAAACAGACTTCTTGCTTCTCCCTTAGAAAATATATCCCATGCAGAACCTACAGTGAATTTTCCAGAAGTCTTCAGCATCCACCATGGTTTATCCCATTGCTGTTCATCTTTTGAACTCCTCAGGAGTTGTATTACATGTCTACTAATATCATCCCCAATACCTGTTTGAAGCAAGTCATAGTTCCATTCCCCATTCAAAAAACACTGTTTTACTTCATCCAATTGCACATTTCAAGCACTGTCCAGAGGAACTATGTAATGTAGTGCACCTAAGTGTGATCAATTATCATACCAGATACTTGAATGGCCACACTTAGGTTCCCACTAAATATGTTGATCTATCAAATCTCTAGCTTCCAGCATATACTTCCAAGTTAAAGGTCTATTTTTCCATTCAACCACCTGAGGTCTCTCCTTTTTACAATATTTATTCCACATAAAGTTAGACCAAAGAGTTTTTCTTGTTCTAAAGACCCACCATAGTTTAGCAAATAAAGCTTTAGAAATATCAAACAAAGATCTAAGTCCCACACCACCTTCATGTTTGGGTCTACATTAAATCTGACCAAGCTACCCAATGCTTGTTATTTCCATCCTTCCTAAATTTACAAAAAAAAATTGCAAAAGCTGTATGCAAATCATGAATAACACACCTTGGAGGATTAATAGCAGACAAGAGATAAATAGGTATGTTGTTTAACACATTAGGAATTAACACAACCTTACCTCCAAATGACAACATTTTTCCTTTTCAAGCTTGCAACTTGTTGTGCACTTTTTTCATCAATTCTGCAAAGTGTACCTTCTTCTTCTTGGCATGACCAATTGGGCATCCCAAATACATTAGTGGAAACTTGCCTCTAATAAAGCCAGTTTTTGCTTCTATATCTGAGATCAAATCATGTGATGTATTATGAAAGACAAAAAAAGAACTCTTTTCTTTATTAATTATCTGCCCTGACTGCTTCTCATAATCTCTCAGAGTTGTCATCAATACATTTAATGAATTGCCATCTGCTGACGTAAAAATAATAGTATCATCTGCATAGGCAAGATGATTACTCTGATCACTCCATTTTGGTAATCCAAATCCCTTGTAGACCTCATTACAGAACAAATCATTTAAGCTTTGAGATAGAACTTCAGCAGTTAGTATGAACAAAGCAGGGGACAGAGGATCCCCTTGTTTCACTCCCCTAGATGAGTGAAAGAAACCATTAGCTTGCCCATTGATAAGTATAGAATACTAGTTGTTAGCAACCAGTCTCCAGACTTTATCAACAAAGTTATTATCAAAACCCATTTTTTCCAACACCTTTATAAGAAAACCCCATTCCACCCTATTATATGCTTTTGCCATATCCAACTTGATCACCACATTTGCTGGCTTACCCCTCTTTCTGATATCAACAATAATCTCCTGAGCAAGTAACACATTTTTAGTAATGCTTCTTCCTTTCACAAAGCCACACTGATTTTCTGAAATCAGGGATGGCAGAAGAACCCCGACTCTATCATTCATCACCCTTGAGATCACTTTATTAAGAAAATTACTCAAACTAATTGGCCTCATGTCTGAGAAAGATTGACAAATATCTTTCTTTGGAAGTAGGACCAAATTAGTATGTGTAATAGACTTAGGAAGGGTGACCCAATTAAAGAAAGCACCAACCATATTAACCACATCATCCCCAACTATATCCCAACATTGTTGGAAAAAAATGTCCAGTAAACCCATCAAGACCACTAGCGCTGTCTCCATTGAGATCAAACACTACTTTTTTAACTTTCACCATTGAAGAAAAATCATTTAATCTTCTGTTGTCTTCATCAGTAACCCTTTTCTGAATATGTCTCAATAGAGGGACTTCCTCCATATTATGAATGCCTGTGAATTGCTTCTGAAAATACTCCTGAGCAACAGCAAACACTAGCTCTTCACCTTCTACCCATTCTCCATCCTTATTCTGAATTCTGTTTATGCTCAATTTTCTCCTTCTGCCACTCACGATACTGTGAAAAAACCTTATGTTCTTCTTTACAAAAGAAGGAGTTTTTTTGTCGCCTCTTTCCCCTCCAGCTTTGCAATTTTCTTATAACTTTAAGAAAGAATTTTTATCTCTCGTTACTCCTGTTGGACGACAACATAGGTATTTCAAAGTTCTCGAACTTGTTCATTACGAGAGTATAGATTCGAGGCCGATAGGATCCCAGTTCACTGCCCCACAAACGGTAATCTCATGAACTGCCTTTCTTTATTATATTTTATCATTTTGTTCAGCATCTTAGTGCTAGTTTAGGAGTCCATGTTAGTCTTTTGTTATTCTGTATGGAAGTGACAAATGTTTATATATAGTTCAAGGCTTGTGTTTCATCATATATACCTTTCTATTTGAGTCTGTTGATTATTTTTTTAAAGTCTTGTTAATTAGAAACCTATTGTAAATCGTCCAGTTTCGGCTAAAAATATTTCTTGTTGGTTCTAAATATACTTGTCACTCACAAGTCTTGATTTTATTTCGTTTTAATGACTAGTTTGTGAGAACTTGGTTCACAAAAGTTTTAAGCGGCATGTTGGTTGGATTTTCTCATAATTAAGTTCACTGTTTTGGATCCTTTATTTCAGTTCCTATTTTAGTAACAAAGATGTGATAATTTATCAATGCTAAATGAAATATTTGTTACAGTAAAGCTTAAGTTGTATTTAATACTTATTGTTGGAGTTAAAAAAACATTTTGTTACTATCAAACTATGCCAAATTGCTAATATATGTGTAACCGTTATGTGACCTCTTTGTTTACCATAAATACATGTTGAATATTGATGGAATTCTAGTTTTTATTACATTGTATAATTTTTGCTGTTATTAAGAGATAAATCATTATTCTAACTCCTTCATTCTCCTTTTTCTTTGTTTGCATGAAAATCGGAGTCGAAGAGTCTCACTTTAAGACTCGATGCTATTGCAAGACTCGAAACGTGTGTTAAATCTTCACTTGTGTCTCTCGCTGCTCCCTAGAAACACATCCAGACAGAAATGAAGAGGGATGTGCCAAAACGGCAAATCCCGAAATGTTATTCCTTTACCAAAGTCAAAAAATGATTTTGGTTTATCCTATTTTCTTTATTGCTTGTTTATTAGTGTGACTGATATTTTATTTTAATTATGTGATTTGGCTGCTTATAACTTTTTTGTTTAGTTAACAATATTTTGCTATTATTATTCTATCACATAAGATAAACATCTAGATATAAATAATACAATTAGTTTTCTAACAATTCAAGCTTCATTTCATTTCAACAAGTAAAGTTTTATACAAACATAAGACCATTTCACGAGTTTCATCATGTTTCCAACTATACGCATTTTTCATAAAAAATATATTTTCAATTATTGAATCTAAAGTTTTTTTTTCTTCTAAAAGTCAGCTTTTATAAATAATTTTTACTTTCTTACACTTAGCCTAATTAATTAATTAAGTTCAGCCGGTTAATCATTTTTAATGGATCTTAAAGGATGCCTAATCCCTTCACTTTAGATTAGTTGAACCCTTACCTAGAATCTTATGTTTAGTAGACCTTAAAATGAAGTTTAACTTTAGACATGACTTTAATCAGTTTAGGTGCCCTAATACACCGTAATTAATTAGGTGGCGACTTCTTGACTTAGTTATTAACTTTGGAATCACCAAAATGTTGTACACTATTTTGACCTGGTTAAAATGGGGTATAACAGTGTGCATTTTGTTCGGAAGAGGTGGAAACTAAGCAGATGAGGCAGAGTCCAGCCCAGCAATCAATGGTGGCTAGCTGTTAGCCGGCAACATTCAAACAAGGTGACCTAGTTGCCGCCACAGGAGAAAAAAAATCCCAGATGCACGTCTTTAAAAATTGGGTAAGATCCACAGTAAATGTCTTGATTTTATATTGATATTTTAAAAATATTTATTGACAAAATCTTAACAAATACAACACTACTTAAAATATATATAATAAATATTTTTAAAATTCATAGCCCACGGGCTGGCCTCTGAGGCTGGGGTAAAAAGCCTCGTTCCATACATTTTGTCCTATGTTTCTACACTTCTTAGGGGTGTATTACACGTATGATGTCATGCCATCAGAAAACTTTAATAGGTGAGTACATGTTTTGAACAACTGAAGTGTTCAATAGATACAAATCCTAGTTGAAGTGTTCAAAAGAATTATGCAGACAATTTTAAGTGGTTGTCGATAACTTAAACTTTTTAAAAAAAACTTGAGTGACCATTTGAGACATTTACTCAATTAAGCAAAGGGTGGTTAAGTTGTTAGGTATTTACCATTATAAAAATTTACAAAATAATGATATTCACTTTAAGGTAAATCCTACATCATAATTGAAGAAAAAAGTAAAGAGCTTTATAAGTTTGTTTACTAGCCTAGTAGCCTGATAATCCTGCTTAACCCACCCATCAAGGCGTTACCTCCCTCCTTTTAGGGACTCAACGTCCTCGCTAAACTTTGCCTCCATTATTGACCCACCCTATAAAATTCTGGGTAGATTAAACGGATTATTTATATTTCGAATCATATGGCATCTGTAGGTCCTTGGTATGATACTTTTCCTATCAGAACAACTTCCAAAGTAATATGTTAGTAATATTTTTCCTCTATTGATAATTTGTTAATGCTATTTTGTAAGTTCGCTTAGTAATTGATAAAAATTTACTTTGCAAAATGATGCTACTAATAATATCAAATGACTAATTAACATGTGTATTATTATGTTACATATGATGTATGCGTAAAAAGTCAAGTAAGGACGTTAATTTTGGATCATTCGTCTATAATAATGCTACCAACCTATTGAAACTAGTTTAATTATCCAATTACTACGACGATTCATGCTAGCATATTTCTAGAAAAACCTTTACTACTAGCAATTAATTAACAATTCGACAAATAGTGTTTCAATTGCTTAAGTTGATCTTCGAATTGACAAAATACATGTTTATATTTAAAACTAACATTTACTTTTCTTGTAATTTTAAAAAGAGTGAATAACTAGTGACTTAAATATACTATAGGGTGAATTTTATCGTTCATTTGGCCAGAATTTAGACAAAAATATAAAAAGTCTATAATAACCCTATTTCAATTTTTGCATTTATTCCCTCAATACTTTTTCCTCCAAAACAAAATTAACATTTTTCTATTTTCCAAATTCCTTAAACTACTAAAATACAAAGTCTTCGGCTGCTAGAGCTGTCAAAATGGGTTGGCCCAACCCAACCTTAACGGGATAGAGAGTTAAATGAGTTGGGACAGGCTGACCCTTTTAATTAAAAAGCCTATAAAAATAAAAGCACAACCCATCCCTAAGCAGGCCACGGATTGGGATGGGTTAACCCTTCAACCAAAAAATGGACAACATTTCTCTATTAGAAAGCGTACAAACGTTCAGTCTGATGAACACGACATCAATACATACAAAAATTCATTCATGAATTACACATACTTCAGTGAATATTTACAAAACAAAAACATAATAGCCAAGATACAACATTCATAAGATTCATCCGAGCAAAAAACATTACACGATCATTATTTTCATAAACAAAACAATAAAGGAGAAGTGGAAAATTAGGCATAAAAACAAAAGTAATAGAGGTCAAAGATTCATAGTTATAATGGAGTAATGAACTTGGGCTAAGAAAATTTAGCGGGCTAATGGCCCTAAAATGTAAAAGATATGTAAAGAAGTTAGTCTTAATTTTATATTGATATTTTAAAAATATTTATTGACAAAATCTTAACAAATACAACACTACTTAAAATATATATAATAAATATTTTTAAAATTCATAGCCCACGGGCTGGCCTCTGAGGTTGGGGTAAAAAGCCTCGTTCCAAACATTTTGTCATATATTTCTACACTTCTTAGGAGTGTATTACACATATGATGTCATGCCATCAGAAAACTTTAATAGGTGAGTACATATTTTGAACAACTGAAGTGTTCAATAGATAACAAATCCTAGTTGAAGTGTTCAAAAGAATTATGCAGACAATTTTAAGTGGTTGTCGATAACTTAAACTTTTTTAAAAAAAACTTGAGTGATCATTTGAGACATTTACTCAATTAAGCAGAGGGTGGTTAAGCTATTAGGTATTTACCATTATAAAAATTTACAAAATAATGATATTCACTTTAAGGTAAATCCTACATCATAATTGAAGAAAAAATTAAAGAGCTTTATAAGTTTGTTTGCTAGCCTAGTAGCCTGATAGTCCTGCCTAACCCACCCATCAAGGCGTTACCTCCCTCCTCTTAGGGACTCAACGTCCTTGCTAAACTTTGCCTCCATTATTGACCCACCCTATAAAATTATGGGTAGATTAGACGGATTATTTATATTTGGAATCATAAGGCATCTCTAGGTCCTTGGTATGATACTTTTCCTATCAGAACAACTTCCAAGTAATATGTTAGTAATATTTTTCTTCTATTGATAATTTGTTAATGCTATTTTGTAAGTTCGCTTAGTAATTGATAAAAATTTACTTTGCAAAATGATGCTACTAATAATATCAAATAACTAATTAACATGTGTATTATTATGTTACATATGATGTATGCGTAAATAGTCAATTAAGGGCGTTAATTTTGGATCATTCGTCTATAATAATGCTACCAACCTGCTGAAACAAGTTTAATTATCCAATTATACGACGATTCATGCTAGCATATTTCTAGAAAAACCTTTACTACTAGCAATCAATTCCCAATTCGACAAATAGTGTTTCAATTGCTTAAGTTGATCTTTGAATTGACAAAATACATGTTTATATTTAAAACTAACATTTACTTTTCTTGTAATTTTAAAAACAGCGAATAACTAGTGACTTAAATATACTATAGGGTGAATTTTATCGTTCATTTGGACAGAATTTAGCCAAAAATGTAAAAAGTCTATAATAACCCTATTTCAATTTTTGCATTTATTCCCTCAATACTTTTTCCTCCAAAACAAAATTAACATTTTTCTATTTTCCAATTCATAAAACTACTAAAATACAAAGTCTTCGGCTGCTAGAGCTATCAAAATGGGTTGGCCCAACCCAATCCAACCCAACCCTAACGGGATAGAGAGTTAAATGAGTTGGGACGGGCTGACCCTTTTAATTAAAAGGCCTATAAAAATAGAAGCACAACTCGTCCCTAAGCAAGCCACTGGTTGGGGTTGGTTAACCCTTCAACCA
This sequence comes from Solanum commersonii, assembly GCA_029007595.1. Classification (NCBI taxonomy): domain Eukaryota; kingdom Viridiplantae; phylum Streptophyta; class Magnoliopsida; order Solanales; family Solanaceae; genus Solanum; species Solanum commersonii. Next base: position 3,680,859 of record JAJTWQ010000058.1, read on the forward strand.
AAAAATGGACAACATATCTCTATTAGAAAGCATACAAACGTTCAGTCTGATGAATACAACATCAATACATACAAAAATTCATTCATGAATTACACATACTTCAGTGAATATTTACAAACCAAAAACATAATAGCCAAGATACAACATTCATAAGATTCATCCGAACAAAAAACATTACACGATCATTATTTTCATAAACAAAACAATACAGGAGCAGTGGAAAATTAAGCATAAAAACAAAAGTAAAAAAGGTCAAAGATTCATAGTTATAATGGAGTAATGAACTTGGGCTAATAAGAAAATTTAGCGGGATAATGGCCCTAAAATGTAAAAGATATATATGTAAAGAAGTTAGTCTTGATTTTATATTGATATTTTAAAAATATTTATTGACAAAATCTTAACAAATACAACACTACTTAAAATATATATAATAAATATTTTTAAAATTTATAGCCCACGGGCTGGCCTCTGAGGCTGGGGTAAAAAGCCTCGTTCCATACATTTTGTCCTATATTTCTACACTTCTTAGGGGTGTATTACACGTATGATGTCATGCCATCAGAAAACTTTAATAGGTGAGTACATGTTTTGAACAACTGAAGTGTTCAGTAGATACAAATCCTAGTTGAAGTGTTCAAAAGAATTATGCAGACAATTTTAAGTGGTTGTCGATAACTTAAACTTTTTAAAAAAAAAACTTGAGTGACCATTTGAGACATTTACTCAATTAAGCAGAGGGTGGTTAAGCTATTAGGTATTTACCATTATAAAAATTTACAAAATAATGATATTCACTTTAAGGTAAATCCTACATCATAATTGAAGAAAAAAGTAAAGAGCTTTATAAGTTTGTTTGCTAGCCTAGTAGACTAATAGTCCTGCTTAACCCACCCATCAAGGCGTTACCTCCCTCCTCTTAGGGACTCAACGTCCTCGCTAAACTTTGCCTCCATTATTGACCCACCCTATAAAATTCTGGGTAGATTAAACGGATTATTTATATTTGGAATCATAAGGCATCTCTAGGTCCTTGGTATGATACTTTTCCTATCAGAACAACTTCCAAGTAATATGTTAGTAATATTTTTCTTCTATTGATAATTTGTTAATGCTATTTTGTAAGTTCGCTTAGTAATTGATAAAAATTTACTTTGCAAAATGATGCTACTAATAATAACAAATGACTAATTAACATGTGTATTATTATGTTACATATGATGTATGAGTAAAAAGTCAATTAAGGGCGTTAATTTTGGATCATTCGTCTATAATGCTATCAACCTATTGAAACAAGTTTAATTATCCAATTAATATGATTCATGCAAGCATATTGTCACGCCCCAAGCCTACATCCTGGGCGAGACTGGTGCTCGAGAACCATTGTTGGCCCCAAGCAAACCATTGGCCTGACTTACTTACTTAGCGGAAGACTTTAAGCATGAAGAAAAGAATTCAAATGCAAGATAACTCAACTGTCTCAAATTAAACTCATAATGTTTTAGAAATAAACATTTAACTTAGCCAAAGTGGCAACTCAAATCTGAACATAAGCCAATAACAAGATAATGACAATGAACTAACTAATTGTCTATCTATGAAGCCTCTAATAATTGAGATGGATGTCGGGACAAGATCCACGACATCCTAATGAACTATATACTGGAAAGCAATAAAAGGGATCCTCCAAAAGCAAGGACGCTCACCAACAAACACTGGAGCTCAACTAGAATCAACGATGCGTTGGATGTTGATCATGGTTACCTGTAAATGCATCATTAAAAGATGCAGGCCAATTGGCATCAGTACATTGAATGTACGAGTATGCGAGGGAATTCTAAAACAATACATAAGCTTGAAAGGAACTGAAGAACAAACCTGGTCTTAACTCAACTAAACTGAATTGAACTGAACTCATTTCAATATAAAGCAATAACATAAATGCAATATAAAGAAAAGCTTTGAAATCATGGATACCAACTCAGTGTATTTAGAAATCCAATAATACTTTGTGTGTATGCAAAGATACAATATAAACTCTGAAATGTATATAAACATACAAAATACTGCTTTGGGAGTTTCTCTAACCGACAACCATCACGTAAGAGCTATTGTGATGATACATCATTTTGCCTCACGCTGCCAGGGCCGTCCTATACCTTGCCGAGGGTATAGAACCTGACTACTAAGTAGATTCACTAGTCTATGCTAAAAAGCACTAAGGAATCATCTAAAAAGTATTGACCCTTTTCTACCCATGGTGGCTACATGATTTATGGGGGCTGGGAGTTGTTTGAATTCTCCCCTTAATCGGTGCTCAATACTACTCCCAAAATATATTACTAGCTCTTATGTTTAAAAAGATACATCTTTCTGTTGTTTGAGATAATTGCTCAAAACTTAGCTCAAAGGCTCCTCTTCAAAACTGAAGTTGGGGAGCTCTAGCTAGCGCGGCACGCTAGAGACCTAACTTCAGAGAACTTTGTGGGGCGCTCTGAGTGGCGCGGGGCGCCACCCTTTTTCCCAGGTGTTTGATGACTTTTCTTGCTCGTTTTTCAACTCTAAACCCTCTAAACTCAATTGGGTCCTTTCCCAAACACTTGGATTCGATTACATAATCAAAATATGCAAGAATCTACTCAAAACGACACCTAAATTCATGAATCAAAATCAAGCACTCCTCAACAACTCCAACAACCAAGAACCCAATAGAAACTTCAAACAAATCCATCAAGAACTCAATTTCTAAACCTTCAAGAATCTAAATTCACTGAAATAAATCATGATTGGCGCGTGGGTGAACTAACCCAACACTATGTGATCTCACATACCTCGTAGGGATCACCCCTTGATGAAATCCACAAGCAATTCTTCAAGAACTTGGTGATTCCTTGCTTCTCCTTCTCTTTTCTTCTCTTCTCTTCTTTTCTCTTCTATCAAAACCCTAACTTAGTTTTCAAAAACGTAAACTGAATACAATCAGTTTAGACCCCAATTTAATTACAAAAAATGAATTTAATTAATTGGGTAGTGAAAAGACCGCAATACTCTTCTAAAATCCGATTTTGACTTTCATTATCTAGACAGCCCAACTTCAAATGGGCATATCTCCCTCATACAAACTCTAAATTGCGCAAACTCGGCGGCGTTGGAAAGATAATTCAAAAATCTTTCCTATGGTATCTTGTAGCACACCTAAATCATCCAGAGCTAGGAGTTATGGTTGTTTGAAGTTGACCCAAAACTCATACTTAACTTCTTCTTTTTTAACCAATAATCACCCATGGGGCCATTTTATTTAATACAAACACAAAGGTTTACTCAACTTAACTTTGTCAAATTTCCAGATTTTTCATTCTTTCCAAAAGTGACTCTTTCTAATTTTAGCGCTTTCTAGTTGCGGTGTATTACACATATTTCTAGAAAAACCTTTACTACTAGCAAACAATTCCCAATTCGATAATAGTGTTTCAATTGCTTAAGTTGATCTTTGAATTGACAAAATACAAGTTTATATTTAAAACTAACATTTACTATTCTTGTAATTTTAAAAAGAGCGAATAATTAGTGACTTAAATACACTATAAGGTGAAATTTGTCGTTCATTTGGCCAGAACTTGACCAAAAATGTAAAAAGTCTATAATATTCTTATTTCAATTTTTGCATTTATTCCCTCCAAAACAAAATTAACATTTTTCTATTTTGCAAATTCCTTAAACTACTAAAATACAAAGTCTTTGGCTGCCAAGGGAAATGATAAGTGTTTTTGTGTATGTATTGTTCATTCAATTTAATTTTAAAATAAATATTTTTTAGTTAATTAAAAAAAATTGTACGCTTTAGTTAAAAAATATTTTTGTAATTTCATTTTTATACATTAATATTTTTTTTATTACTATACCATACAAATTATTTTCTACATATACATATCCTACACTCCCTCCTCTAACCCTCCTCCGAACTCAGTTATGTTTATAATGTATCATTGCATACCTTTGAAAAATTATTATTTTTTCGCTTAAAATTAAAAAAATAAAATTGAAGAAGACAAGTAAGTTTCTCATTAATAATAACTACAAATGATTATTCTATCTACTTAAGATTATACTCAATTATTTTGTAATACAAATTTAGTAAAAATGTAGTAATTAAGGTAGATTTAAAAGATTATAATTGAAATTTTCTTTAAATAAAATAGATTAGTTCATATAATGTTTGTTGTTCAAGAGAGAAAAAATAATGTAATTTTGAAAGTTAGATATTTATTTTAAAAAATGATGATAAGACATTTATAACTATGCCATGAATAACACATTAATTTTTTATATTATAAGCATTCCAAACAAGAATTAACACACATAGAAATTGGTAAAATTATTTCACTAATTTTAACCATGAATAAAAAATACAGTTACTCCAATAATACTAATTAAGAGGATGTTTCAAAATAAATAAATAAAAGATCACTCAATAACTAATTATCATTATAATACTTTAAAATAGATGTATTTTATATAGGATACTATATTAAATTACAATATGTTTAATGTATGTAAATAAAGTATAACATAATTAGGATATACATTTTTAAAAACTTATTTTTATTTAATAGAATTTTCTATCCAAGGATACAGTTAAAAATCATGTTAAAAATAGATATAAGTAGATTATTTTCTAATTAAAAATTATACTAATTACTCCAAATGACTAACATACATGCGTGTGATCATGTTACCGCAGAAAGCCAAAAGAGCATTAATTTTGGATCATTCGTCTATAATATTTATATTTCATGTAAAAGTCAGTAATATTTATAGTCTAGCTTATCCTAATGCTATCAATCTATTGAAACGCGTTTAATTATCCAATTACATTACTATGATTCATGCTAGCATTTCCCTAGTAAACTTTATATTTGCAAGCAACACTCAATTCGATAAATAGAGTCTTAATTGCTTAAGTTGATCTTTTAATGGACAAAATACACTGTTCACATTTAAAATCCACCATTTTTTTCTTGCGGGAAAATTAAGCGGTTAAGTAAACATATACGAGTTAATTAGCTAACATAGCTATAGTTTGCATTAATTACAATGCGGAACTTACTTCTAACTATAATTACACTCCTCTGTCCTGCCTCTCGCCTCTCTTCCTCTCTCTCAAATCTCGCTCGCTTCTCTCCTCTTTTTCAATCATCTCTCCCTCGCCTCTCTCTTCTGCCAATCTCTCTCTCTCTCACTTTATACAAACACAAATGTATAGTTTGTGTTTGTGTTTGTGTTTGTGTTTGTATAGAAAGCGAGATAGACTGGATATACAAATACAAATATATAGTTTTCCTCCCTATACACTCATAATTATGCAAATACAAATCTTCCCCTGCCCAATTCTCTTCTGCTCTCTCTCTCTCTCTCTCGCTTTATACAAACACAAATTATACAAATATAATGTATAATTTGTGTTTATATAACGCGAGAGAGAGGTTGGATATACAAATATAAATGTTTTAACTCGATTCAATTGTATACAAATTCAAATTGTTTGCAGAAATACAACTACAATCATTGATACATATACATTGTAGTTACTTATATACAATTATTTAACCGATATACATATACAATTCACCTCTCTCCACTTCCTGCCCTCTCTCACTCGCCTCTCTCCTCCCTCTCCCAATCTCGCTCGCCACTCTCCTCCCTATAACATGTAGTTGTGAATTGTAATTAACAAACTATAGTTATAGAGCATAATTAAGCTATTTTTGAGTGGCTATATGCAAAAACTAATAACTAATAACTTAAATACACATTAATTGTCAATTTCCTGTGAGATCGGCCCAAATTCTTAGTTGGGTTAAAATATTGCAAACGATCGTCTACTCTTCATTTTATGAGGTTATTTGACCGCTATTTTGTGCCTTTAAAATTTTTAAATGCCTTAGTTGATTTGATTTTTTTTTTGGGAAACAACCAAATCAAACCACACCACAAACGTCCCTAGTTACTTCTTAGTAATTGATAAAAGTTTACTTCGCAAAAAAGTTACTCCCTCCGTTCCATTTTAGGTGGCACTTTTTGAATTTTAAGATTCAAACAAGTCTATCTTTGATCGTAAATTTTTCATAAATCTTTTAAAGATTGGAATTATCAATTATTGTGACTTATAATACCTTTTACGTTGTTTACAAATATATAAATTTCATTTCAAAAAAATTGACGATTCCATGCGCAAATTCCCGGTCAAACTTAAATTGTTTGACTCTTGATAAACGAAAAATTCAACATAATTTATAAATTGAGACAGAGGAAGTAATAATAATATCTAATGACTAATTAACATGTGTAGTATTATGTTACATATACCATATGATGTATATCGTAGAAAGTAAAAACGAGTATTTATATATGAGGCAATGGGATTACAAAAGATAGGTAGAGGGTGTGGCATAAATAATGGCAAGTGGCAAACTTGTGCATATTGATGCAGGAAATGGAGAATGCAGTTATGCCAGCAATTCCACTCTTCAGGTATGAATTCTCTCTTCTACTAATCAAACTCTGATTGTTTGAGCTGGCTTACACATTTCGCCCAATGAAACTTGCTTGGAATTGAGACGTAATTGTAATACGAAATAAGTAATCAATTCGATTCATGTTTCCTAATTTCCAGAGAAGGATAATAGAAGAGGCAAAACCTGTTTTAGAAGATGCCATCAAGAAGATGTTCAACAATATTATTGGTGAGTTTCCCAAGCAGACTTGGGTTGCTCTTCAGGAACAAACACACTTTTCACAGTGTCAAATATCATAAAGATTGTACAAGTTTTATGCGATGAAAAGAGTTGCAAAATGCCAGAGTTTCAAGCTTATCTGAATGATCTCCCTGATAATGACTTCAACACTATTTTCAAATCGATTCCATCCTTCTATCGCGATCTCAAAGATGAAGCAAATTGTTTCATAGCAGGCGTTCCAGGTTCCTTTTATGAGCGGCTATTTCCTAGCAAAAGCTTGCACTTGGTTCACTCATCTTATAGTCTACATTGGCTCTCTCAGGTAACAATCTTGTATTACAAAGGGAAATAATCTTTTCGCGCAAAGAATAAACTCTTCAATTATAATATCCATTACACATGACTGAAACATGTAGGCTCCTGAAAAGATTGAGAACAACAACAGCATATACATAACAAGGACAAGGATTTCTCAAGGTTTTTGCAATCACGCTCCCAGGAAATAGTAACTGGTGGACACATGGTTTTAACATTTGTCGGAAAGAGCATTCATGATCCCTATGGAAGTCACTGTGCCTTACTGGAACTTCTATCAAAGTCACTCATTGATTTAATACATGAGGTCCACTATTTCACTTCTGCTAACATCTTGCTTTCTTAATGTAATTCGTTAGAGAGTTTAACTTTTGTATACTGATCGATAATGCAGGGACTTATTGAACAGGCAAAACTAGACTCCTTTAATTTCCCTTTATATGCACCTTACAAGGAAGAAGTTGAAAAGATTGTTCAAATGGAAGGTTCGTTTGATGTTGATACCATAAAGTTTTTCCAAGTGGACTGGGATGAGAGGGACAACGATGATGATGTTTGTTTCGATGCGTATAGCCGTGGTAAACATATAGCAAGAAGTATGAGAGCTGTTATAGAACAAATGCTTGTTAGCCATTTCGAACTAGGAGATTCCATTGTTGATTATTTATTTGAGAGATATGTCTACCATTTGGCTTGTCATTTGTTGGTTCAAGAAGGCAAGTTCCTCAACACTGTCATATCTTTAAGAAAGAAATGACAACAAGATGTTGCACTTGCCAATACAGTTAAGTACCACACTTGAGTAGTAATAAGCTGTTAAAGATATTTATGTTAATGTCAATTCCAAAATATGTTTGAGGGAGTGATAACTTATTGTTATTGAATAATTTCAGGAGATTGTATTTCCAATATCTCTGAGGGTGTGATAGCTTATTGTTATTGAATAAACTTCAAGAGATTGTATTACTGAGGAGATTAAATTTCTTAACGATACACAGTTGGTTCTGTGGATACAGATTGTTTATTTTCTGTCTGTCAATTTCATCTTTTTCTGTTTCTGTTTTACTAACCTGAATACAGGAAATAACAAATCTAACTTAAAGTTAAGCCATTTTTGCCTTTAACTTCAACCAATTTTACTTCTTTGTTTGAATTTCAATCATAAATTTCAGTCATGCTTGGGTAACTTCATTCAGCCATTTTTATTAGATTGAAATCATTGATGTTTGAAGTCCATGCACGTATGACTAAAGTTCAAGCAAAAATAACTTAGATCAGACACGAAAAAGTAGAGCACTACAATGACCAAATATTGGCAACAATGACAATATTAATATCATCATTGACCATTGTGTAAGTGTTCATGGTTCAATACCAACATTAAAACACTCTCTATACTATTCTGATGAATTTTACCCAACTTCCACAATCGCGGCTAACTCCAAATCATGAACAAACCATTTATTCCTAACACGATTACATTCTCGGATTGAAACACAATCCTACAGAAAATTCATCCACATTTCAAATTCCAAGTAAATTTACAAATTCAATTACATTCGTTATTTGTTTAAAAGCATCGACCAAAATCATACAATTTCTATCTTCTTACGTCATTTCTAAATAGAGAAAAAAAGAGCTTCAACTTAATTACCTTTTCATATACAACACTATCTTGTGAGTTGTGATTTTTTTTATTAGTAGTTTTCCCGGTGGACAATAACTTTCTAGTTTTGATGAGATCCAACGAATCTAGTTCATAATTCGGCAACAATGATTTTTTAAGTTATACAGTAAGACATTGAAATTTTTTGTGGGATTCTACGAATGCGTTCAATTCGAGTTAGGAATCCACGAGTGTGTTCAATTTCAATTAGGATTCTTAAAGGCTACTTAATCATAAATCCTAGTTCATGACTATATATTCATTGAAGCATCCCGAATATTCCGCATATTCATGGAATATTTATAAAGAAATCAAATTCAAATCATCCTAGTTAGAGAAATACGTCACTAACACCCTCGAATCATGGAAATCTTATGAGAGAAGAATCAAGATAAACGGAGTTGTACCCGCAATGTTTATAAATAAAATTCTGTTTCTTCATATATTATTTTGTGATTGTAATTTATTTCCCCTCACTTTAAAATTTGTTGCAAACATGTACCACACACATAAAATGACGACTTCTTTTTTAAACTTAGGTGAACATTTGTGGAATTTACTAGATTAAGAAAAGGGCGGTAAAGCTATTAATTACCAACCATTACAATTTACAAACTTTAAAGTAAATCCCACATCATAATTGAAGGAAAAACTGAAGAACTTTATAAGTTTGTTTGCTAGCCTATAGAAGCCAGATAGTCCTCCTTAACTCACCCACCAAAGCGTTACATCCCTCTTAAGAAGTTGTGGTTACTGAGCCTTTTCCTATATATGCCATTATATATGTATTTGCCCATGAATTTGGAACGACTTATTTTTAAAAAGAATAATTTTAAACTTTTCCAAAAAGATTATATTGCACAAACAAACAGTCGGGTAAAATATTTTATTTCCCTGTTTAAACTAATAAAATATTAAGAGGAACAAATTCCTCCTCCAATTTTATATATCAAGATATGAAAATTATAATTTGATTATAGAAATTTAATGTGTATCATATTTTTTTGGACATAGTTAAATTAATTTAGCAATACTTTAATTATATCTTTTCTTTATTAATAATAAGTATTCATAATTGTTAAAGTTCTAAAGTAACATAATTGGATCATTTTCTTGAAAAAAAATATTCATGATTAGCAAACATCAAAGGAACACTAATAACATAATTTAGTATGTAAAATACTTACAAATTGGCTAAGATGACAAATATAAAATTATTTTGACATCTTAATGATTTTTTAAAGTATATTTATATATTGTTTCTTTAGTTACTAATAGAAATTAGAATGGACTTCTTTTAAGTTTTTATTAATTTTTTATGTGAAAATGATTTTTGTTAGTTAAATATGATGATCTAGGCTAGTCTTAGTTAAACCAAAGAAGCACCATGACTCAAACCTCTTCTAACAATGGTGGAATTGATGAGGTGCAATCCTTTTCTTTTTTTCTTTTTCTCCAAATTGCAACCTTTTAATAGGAAATAATTAATAAATAAGTATGGTCTTTTTTATTTTTGTTTGACAGATTTTGGTGGAGGAGGAAGCAAATGTTAGAACATTTATATTAAATAGGCCTAAGCAATTGAATGCACTTACTTTTCAAATGGTATGGCAACATATAATTTTTACTCCTTCCTTTAATAATCCTAAGTTTTTATTTTTGATTGACTTTGTAATTTTCTGTCTTATGCATATTCCTAAGTATAGAAAGATTTTTGTATAAAGTGTTATATGTTTGCAGTGGAGATGGACTCCTTTACGTCTATTCAAATATCTTAAATTTTTGTTTATTCAGATATATCGGTTGTTGGAACTTTTCCATGCCAGTGAAGGTAATTCAAAGGTGAAGATGATAATATTGAAGGTAGGAGGATCCTCATCTGTGTTATGTAATGCATCAATATGTGATTTGATTTCTCTTAAGTGAAAGTGAAGTGCAACTTAGATATCAATATATATATATATATATATATATATATATATATATATATATATATATATATATATATATATATATACTAGGATTTTTTTTCTCTTTCCCAAGCTTTGGGTTGCACATTTCAACATGTTACTCTTTTCCTTGTTTCAATATTTCCAGGGAAATGGAAGGGCTTTCTGTGCTGGTGGTGATGTTACATTTCTTGCTCATAATGTTCACCAGGGTAGGTAGTCAGCTAAATTGGTTATAGCTTGTAAACATATTAATCTTTAGTATTTATAGATGATATTTTTAACTGTATCCATGAAGTTGAAAAATTGCTTCCATCCATGTTTAAGTTTAGACATCCAAAAATATGTGACACACCTCTAAATGCTTATCTGAAGAAGCTCCCATAAGTTTCAAAGTCATTTCACAGTTCAAATATACACCATATATAGGTTCTATGGTGCGGTGGTTTGACCGGCTATGTTTTATGGGATATAGTGTTAAATATACACCAAAGGTTCTATGTTGTGGTGGTTTGACTGGCTATGTTGTATGGGGCAGAGTGATGGCCATGTAGGATGGATGTGTCTATTGATTTATACAAGTTTATGTGTCTACTTGTGCACGCCCAAAGTTGGAGGACATAGACGTCGGTTGAAGCCAGGTTAAAGGGAATATATATGTATTATGCCGAGTCGCATTATGCCTTTGGAGTACTTCAACTCAAGATATTGCATAGGTTCTCTCTCAATGAACCAACAACATAGACCGTAGGAAGAAAACATCTGATTTCATCTTGCAGTGTTCCATAACTTGATCCATATCACGGGAACGTAACAACTTGGTATCATAGACAGGAGTTGTGAGAGATCTAGTCCAATAACAATTGTTCTAATAAAGCCATAATGCTCGCTTGGATGCACATATTCGATCTGTTTTCTTGTGTCTTATTTGATGGTTATGACTTATAAGTAAGTCTGAGACTATGACCTTTGATAATGTCTATGCCTCTCAAGTATGCTCTATCCAGATGATTTTCCCAAAATTTTCAACAATTTAGTAATTTAAGTGCATATAGCTTAAGGATAAAAAAAAACTGGTCAGTTACAATTTTTTTCTTATTTATGCTTTCAGGTAACTGGAAACTGTCCGCTGATTTTATCCGTGAACTATTCACCCTTAACAATATGATGGCAACCTATAGTAAACCCCAGGTTAACTTAAGTTATGTACAATTTTTATTTTTGTGACACAATTCTCTGAGGAATATATTCGTTAATCTTATTTTGGACTTCCCCTTAAAGGTTTTCATCCTTAATGGAATAGTGATGGGAGGTGGACTTGTTGTTTCTGTACATGGTAGATTTCGAGTTGCAACAGAGAAGACGGTATTGCATCTCCTTGAGTAATACATTCAATTCTTCAATCTTCAAGAGCTTTAGTTGGTTGAGAATATATTTTTCCGTTGGCAGTAATACTTGGTTGGTGTTTGCTATGTATCAGAAACTTCATGTCCATATATTCTTCTGTAGGTTTGTGCTATGCCTGAAACAGCTTTGGGAATCGTTCCTGGTGCATCTCACTTTTATTCGAGGCTTCCAGGATTCTTCGGTAATTCCACTGTTCGGATTTACAGAAAAATGTACTGCTAGATATATATAGTTTCCTTATCTACTTTGGCAGGGGAATATGCTGGTCTTACTGGTGCTAGGTTCGATGGTGCTGAAATGCTTGATGTTGGTCTAGCAACTCATTTTGTACCCTCGAAGGTATGATGCCTTTAAAATATCCAGAACGTTTCGAATTGCTTCTATAACAAATTAAGTAGTTCAATGTCAGACTCTTCGATTTTCCTTCTGTTCACAGAAATTGCCATTTTTAAAACAAGAATTAGCTAAAGTCAATACTAGTGATGCAGACGTTATTTCTGTCATCATTAGTCGCTTCTCTACCATACCAAATTTGAAAGCAGAAAGTCCTTGTCACAAGTGAGTTCATTCAATATCTGTGCTCTTTCTTATTAGTATATAAATATCAACAGTACACCTGTTTCAAGTTCTGCAATTTTATGTATGTAGGATGAAGATTACACCTGTTTCAAGTTCTGCAATTTTCTGTATGTAGGATGGAGATTATTGATCTCTGTTTCTCTCAAAGAACAATCGAAGAAATCATATCTTCTCTTGTAAGTTTGAGAGATGGATGCATTCTTTTGTTTTCTGCAGTGAAATTACTTTGTAAAATAAGTTACTATCAGCATAGTTGATGTGAACTTGGAAACATGAATTATCAACAGGAAAATGAGGCTTTGAACAACAAGGATGACTGGATCTCTTCAACCATCCAATCGCTGAAGAAAGCATCCCCGATAAGTCTTAAAGTTTACTTGAGATCAGTAAGTTAATCACTGCTCCATGATTTGGCCAACATTTTCATTGGAGAGTGGTTGAATGTTCATATTAGTTTCATTTTTTTCGTTCCAGATAAGAGAAGGGAGGCATCAAGATGTTGGTAGTTGCCTTATTCAAGAGTATAGGATGCTTTGTCATGCGTTGAAGGGAGACTTTAGCAAGGATTTTGTCGAGGTAGAATATGTTAATCTTTCAGCCATCCATTTTACTGCATTACAAAGCTCATGACAACTTGACTTTTTTACTGCAGGGATGCAAAGCCATACTCATTGACAAGGATAGAAATCCTAAGGTGTGTTGCGTTCATTTCATCATGGATAATCCTGAACTTAGATATCGAAACCTTGTGCTAATCTCTTCACATATTTTCAGTGGGAGCCCTCAAGACTGGAACTAATTAGAGATGATGACGTTGATTGTTACTTCTCCAAGATAGACGATGAAGATTGGGAAGACTTAAAGCTGCCTCCATATGCAATTGCCAAGCTTTAAAGTTGCATTACTCTACAGACTACAGCTCGTTGCCCTCTGATTACTACACTACTAAATAATACTAAGTACTTTGCTATGAGTTTCTGTATTCAGAGAGATTATGTTTATCGCGATGTTAATTTATTGCAATGTGAGAACTTGTGAGTTGTGATTAGTCTTGCATCCTGTGTTGAAACACAAGCAGCATATCTTAATTACAATCTTGCCTTTTTGGAAATCTACCAGTATAGATGTTGTGATCAACATCAGCTTGTGTGTGAAAATTTTCTGAGGTTATTATGACTTGAGAGCTTCCTTCTTTTCCAATCAAGATCCGACTATATAGATCTTGTTCATGGATTAACGAAAATATGTAAAAGCTCTACATTGTCATACTCAGATCATGGATTAACAAAAATGTGGTCTCATGTGTGAGTGTTCCATACAAGTGCAGAAATGGAGGTCGGATCATTTATGATCTAAATTCTAAGATTTGGGTACAGATATGGTTGCAACCTGCAGGGGTTCAGCTAAAAGTAATTCAAATAGCTAAAATTTGAGTTATAAAATATGCCTAAATATGAGACATTGAATGGAAAACTTACAAGGTATTCCGAGAAGAAAATATTGATCAAGAGGAGAATATCAAACGGAGATAAAAAGGAAAAGGACCGACTAGAAATTTCAATATACAAGATATTGCATTTTCTTTAATTTCACTTTACCTTTGTTTTTACTTGTCCAGAATTTCTTCGTCATTTTGATCAAAGTACCCAAAATTGAATGATCTGGTGCGGATCCCTTTCTCATACCCACATCGTGTCGACACTAGTGTGTTATTAAAAGTGAAGAGTTCGAGCAACAGGAAGTGAAAGCCTGAGTGATTGCTTTTTTTTATAAAAAAAAACTCCGTTAGATCATATATTACGAAGGAAAATCTTGTACAATAATTTTTATCAATTTGATTAATATATCATTAATATTAATTTTTTTCTCAATATTTGCTTAATTTCATTCCAATGCTAATACATCAATAATAAGATGTAGGTAGAGTTTGATGATCATTTATTTTGATTATCTAGAAGAATAAAAAAATACCCGTAAAAATCCAACCAACCGTCAAAATTGACCAAATCGAAATCAGAAAAATATATTTTATAAATTTAGAGAAAGAGGTGTTTATATCTATAAAAAGAGATCTATTCAAATTAAAAATCAAATCAAATTAAATTAAATAAATAAATCTATTCTTTTTTGGGATTAATTTTATTTGATGTTTTTTAAAATCAATAATATTTGATTTGATCCGTTTAAATAATTAAAGAATCTCCTAAATTGATTGACTTTAGTTTTAACCAAAAATCAATTGACACCAAAGTATGAACACTCTGATTGGCATTTGTGTGTATTCTCACGTGTATATTATTAATTAAGTTAATCATAAAAAATATATTATTTCTTTTAATTAGCACATTTGCCTTAATTGAAATAGCTTCTAAGTTTTAAAATCGTTTTTTAAAGAAATAATGGCAAGCGGGGGGCGGAGGCAGCATGAGGGGTTCATCCGAATCCCCTCGGCGAAAAATATTATTATTTATACATGGTTAAAATTATTGTTTAGGTATGTATAATAGATGTCGAACCCCTTCCACTAGTTCGTGTGTTTACTTTTCAGATTTTGAACCTCTTATTAAAATTTCTGGCTCCACCACTGATGACAAGGCTCAAACTTGTGCATGTGAATGCAGGGAACGGAGAATGCAGTTGTGCCAGGAAACTCCACTCTTCAGATCTGAATTCTCTGTTACTAATAATTGCTAGTCAAACTCCACATGTTTGAGCTTGCTTAATATTAAAAAATTAAGTATGATTTTTTATTGGAATTTCTCAATAAAAAATATTTATCTGTTATTTCTATAGATATTTTGAATCAATTCAATTAATGTTTCCTAATTTCCAAAGATATATATTTCTTTTGAAATTGACTAAAAATTAAGATAAGACAAATAAATTGAAGCGAAAGAAATGATATGTTATAACGTACAAAGACAACAAGAGCACTAATTATGGATCATTCCTCAATAGTATTTATATATAAGAAGACATACAATGGGATATAAAAAAGGCAGCTAGGAGTGTGGCAGAAATAATGGCAAGGGGCAAGCTTCTGCATATGAATGCAGGCAATGGAGAATGCAGTTATGCCAGCTGCTCCACTCTTCAGGTACGTATGAATTCTCTTTTATACTAATCAAACTCCGCGTGTTTGAGCTTGCTTACACATTCTGTCCAATCAAACTTGCTTGAAATTGACGCGTAATTAGTGTTGTTGTTGTTGTTATATGAACTAAGTAATCAATACTCAAATCATGTTTCTAATTTCCAGAGAAAGGTTATAGAAAAGGCAAAACCTGTATTAGAAGATGCCATCAAGAAGATGTTCAATAATATTACTGGTGACTTTCCCAAGTCGTCATGTTTTAATATGGCAGACTTGGGTTGCTCTTCAGGACCAAACACACTTTTCACAGTATCAAATATCATAAAGATTGTACAACGTTTATGCCACGAAAAGAGTTGCAAAATGCCAGAGTTTCAAGCTTATCTGAATGATCTCCCTGATAATGACTTCAACACTATTTTCAAATCGATTCCATCCTTCTATCGGAATCTCAAAGAAGCAGTAGATGGAGCAAATTGTTTTGTATCAGGCGTTCCAGGTACCTTTTATGAGCGGCTATTTCCTAGCAAAAGGTTGCACTTGGTTCACTCATCTTATAGTCTTCATTGGCTCTCTCAGGTATCAATGAATCATACTATCTCTAGTTAGTTGTCTTGTTAAATCATATATATATTACAAAGAGGAATCTTTTTGTGCTAAGATACACTAAACATGTAGGCTCCTGAAAAGATTGAGAACAACAACAACATTTACATAACAAGGACAAGTCCTCCTCAAGTATTTGAAGCCTACATGAAGCAATTTGACAAGGATTTCTCAAGGTTTTTGCAAGTACGCTCTGAGGAAATAGTAACTGGTGGACACATGGTTTTAACAGTTCTCGGAAGGAGCATTCCTGATCCCTATGGAAGTCACTCTGCTCATCTGGATCTTCTATCAAAGTCATTCATTGATTTAATACATGAGGTCCACTACTTCGCCTCTGCTAACTTCTTTCTTTCTTCTAGTAATTCGTTAGAGTTTAACTTTCGTACACTTACAATGCAAAAAGAATTTCTTACAGTATTGGTCGTTTAGAAGGTTATTATAAGTAACAAACTATATTAGTCCTGAATCTTGGTTATACTTACAATTTTCGCAAAAAATCTAACAAATTATATCGGTCATGAATTGGTAACCTAAAAAATAGAGGAAATGATTTACTACAACAAGAGGTAGTGTGGTGCGCTAAGCTTCCATTATGTGTGTTGAAGAGTTTATGTTGTCTTGATATATAGGGAATAGTCCAATCTTTTCCAGCCCGGTGCAATATGAAATAAAAGCCCTTTAGAATTCTTGGAGTACGAATGAGATAAAAAAAAAAAACTCTGTCGAAGCTCTGCAGGGAAGCACGACAAGCTATTATAGAGACTTAAATTGCACTAATAGTGTAAAATGACTTACAGTGTATTAAACTAAATCCTTTGTTAAATCTATGTTCATGTTTTCTTGATATGGCCTGCAGGGACTTATTGAACAGGCAAAACTAGACTCCTTTAATTTTCCTTTTTATGCACCATGCAAGGATGAAGTTGAAAAAATTGTTCAAATGGAAGGCTCATTTGATGTTGATACCACAAAGTTTTTCAAAGTGAACTGGGATGAGAGTGACAACGCTGATGATATTTGTTTCGATGCATATAGCAGTGGTAACATATAGCAAGAACCATGAGAGCTGTTTTAGAACAAATGCTTGTTAGCCATTTCCAATTCGGAGATCCCGTTGTTGATTATTTGTTTGAAAGATATGCCTACCATCTGGCTTGTCATTTGTTGGTTCAAAAGGGTAAGTTCTCCAACATTGTCATATCTTTAAGAAAGAAATGACAGAGAAAGAACAACAAGATGTTGCACTTAACAATATAGTTAAGTACCACACTCCTTGTAGACATTATTCCAATATCTTTGAGGGAGTGATAAATTATTGTTATTGAATAATTTCAGGAAATTGTATTTCAATATCTTTGAAGGAGTGATACTTTATTTTTATTCAATAAATTGCAGTTTATTCAATGGGTTGTTCCACTTTGATTTGATCTTCAGGACTAAACACCCTTTTCACAGTAATCGAATGTCACAAAGATTGTACAAAGATTCAAGCTTTTCTCAATGATCTCCCTGGTAATGACTTCAACGCTATTTTTCAAATCGATTCCATTGTTCTATCAGAAGCACTAAGATATTGGAATACAATTTCCTGTTATCTTGTTAATCGTATATTACAAAGTTCATAACTTGAAAAAGCAGAAGAGATTGAAGACGAGAGAAGATGGAGAAACAAATCGAATCAAACTACATATAAAGATTGTTCCTCAGCTAATATCAAACCTATGAAGAACAATTATTTACAACTATTACGAAAAAAATTGTTTTAACTCTAATTTCTCTCCAAGTAAGTTAGATCAGACATCAAAAGCCAGAGAGCACTACAAAGGCCAAATATTCGCGACAATGACAGTAATATCATCATACTTTCCACCATTACGTACAACACCATCTTTAAAACACTCTCTCGTAAAAGGCGTGTAGACCTCTGTGTTCTTGGCATTGTCTAATGCATACTGCGCAATCTTCCATGCCAATGTCTCAGGCACGTCTGATTCCCATGACTCCACCCCTGAATTCACAATTGCTTCTAACTCGAAATCATGTACATTATCAAACAATCCATCTGTTCCCAACACGATCACATCCCCTGCTATCACTGGAACACTGATTTTCTCAGCTACACTCGGATCATCAGAAGTACTCCCATTCCCCAATTGAAAAGGACAATTGAACCTTGATTGCTGAACTTTCGATTTATACACAATTATCCCCTCTCTTATTACTACAAACCCACTATCTCCAACGTTAACAGCGTGCAATGTGTCATCGGAAAGAGACAGAATACAAGCAGTAGAAGAACCCTTCGCCTTTGTATTCGAAAAAGCTTCATTAAGAACTTTCATCAAATCAATAGTAGTAATACTACTCTGCTTCTGAATTGCCAATTCAGCGTTTTTCATCAATTCCCTTGAATACACACCTGAATCGATACCCTTTTTCGCCCACCCGCCAACACCATCAGCAACACCGATCACCTGTTTGTTAAGACAAATAAAGCTTGCGTCTTCACCTAATGGTTTTTCTGCGTTCAATTTCGGAATGTAAGAAGACCCAGCAACCATGATCGTCATTCCGGTGACCCCAACGTCTCTACTATCAACCTCTTCAGAGATGAATGTCTGAATGGGCTTAATATCTTCATCCATATAGTCGTATGCCGGTGTCAATTCCTCCGGGCATAGCAAGATTTGGAGTTGTTCGTCATCCTCGCCGGTGATGACGTCAAATTCCGATTCATCCGTGAGTCGGCGTCTCTTCGGAGGAACAATATCGATCGCCATTTGAAGCAACGATGAGAAAACCCTAGAGAAGAAAGATTAAGGGTTTAACATGGAGTCTGTGGGTATTATATAAAAAGAAGATTTATTTGAAAACCGAATTCATGTAGAAGCAGAAACCGAGTCTAAGTAGAAATAGGAAAACTTTTCTTTTAATTTTGTTTTCTGTATTTTTAGACCCAAATATTTGGTAACTTTTTACTAGGTAATAATTTTTTTATTGAGAATCATATTGGTTGCCGGAATAACAGATAATCAATATGTTTATGCTTAAACACATAAATTTGTTGAAATATAATTAAAGAATAATAGATAATCAATACGTTTATGCTAGAATACATAAACTTGCTGAAATATAATTAAAAAATTACCTCTTGCAGCATGAGCGAACACCTTGAAGTGAATTCATATTCATAAGTTAGACAGATCTTCAATCGAAGCCACAAGTTAGACAAAAGACAACGGTTTTGTGGTCTTCTATCGTAATCCCAAGTTTACATCTAAACTCTCTCAATACTTTGATGGATTTCTAGGGTTAGAAGAATTCCTACTTATCCCAAATAGGATTTTGAGTTCTAATTAAATATAAACACTTAATTACTAGACTTCCTACTATGGAAATAATTGTATTTTTACCATAATAAATTACAAATCATTTATTGGTATAGGATCTATTAGAATTTTTATTAAAACTGAATAAACAATATATTCTATCATAAATACTATATCTAAATTTATGATTAATAGCATATATCCCAAACACTTTGTCACCCTTCTTTTTCATACATGAAAGAAAATATTATTTTATATAGGTGTAAGATTTCTTTCGCAAACAAATATCAATAAAAGTGAATAATTTTACATGATTAAAAGTATGATGACAATATTTTCTTCACTTTGTCTACTAATTGTCATCCACTTTAATATCATATTAAAATAAGCTTATACGTAAAATTAAAAATCTAATGCATGGTATCCTTAGGTGAGAAACGCCTCAAGTCTTCCAAGTGACTTTCTAGGGTCTGGCATACATGTTAAGAAATTTATTAATCTTTTCAAATTGTTTGTCTACATTTGACTTAGCAATATAATTTTAAAAAAATAAAGGAAATCATTAAATTTTATGATCTTGAACTACATAGAATAAAAAAATTAATTTTTAATCTTATTATTTAAAACATGACATTATACTACATTAACTAAAAGGAATCAGTTGGCTACATTGACCTAAATTGATTTCTTCTTTTTAGATTGTCAATGTACGGCCTTTGCTTACCTGTGCTTTTTCTGACATCCAATGGAGAATCTGTTAACAATTGTTGATTTGGTGGCGAAATCTCTAATGTTAAACTTCTGTTTTTTTCTTCTTGTATGATGCCAGAGATTGATCAATTTTATCTCTGCTGTCTTTGGGGCAGAAACAGAGACCTCTCAAAGTTACCAACATAAATTAAATAAATAAAATAAAAATATTTAATTGGATGGGAGAAAAACACTAATAACTTTTAAGACGATAAAATAAACGGGAGCAAACTCAGCAGCATTTCAAACACAAATTTGAATACTTCCATCTGTAGTTTTGCATTGCCATTACAAAACTGCAACAGGTTGCAGTCTAGACTTGTTCCTCATATCTTTGATTAAGAAAAACTAAATTTCTTCCACAATTTGAAGTTCAAAAACAATATGAAAAATACAAACTCAAATAAAAATGCAAGGTAAGTTCCAAAATTGCATAACAGAGACGACAAATTCAACTGCGCAGGTGTCCAAACTAAGCTTGAGTTGAACTGGCATTCCAACAAAGGTTCTCTTTATGTATTCTAATCGCCACCCAAAATTTTGTGGTCATCCTGCAGGACGGGAAAATGCCATCTGGAAAACAGAAGGTAATAATTGTTATCTTGCACACCTTAGTCACTGATCTTCCAAGTATGAGAAAGGAACCGAATAACGCACCAACAGAAGTTTTGAACACTCAAAAGTATACAAGTATCTATGAACACAAAACAAAACAGTTTTTGAAATGGCGAACACGGTATAGAGAAAGCATACTCTAAGACCTGTAATTGAAAATGTCAGGGGACGAACTTAAAAGGGGGTGTAAGATATACCTTGGTGACTACCGCCTGTCAGTTTTGCCACTTGATCTCTTTCCAGAGAAGAGATGTTTTGGCTTCAGAGTAGGAATGACTCTATCGGACTCTCCCCGACGAGCATCCTTGTTCCTCTTATTAGCAGATTTCTTGAACAACTTTATAGCCTGTTCCTTCTGGGGTTTGTCCTTGAAGCCCTCCCCTGGAACAAATTCACTTCGAGGTCGTGACATTGACCTTGATCTTGCCATGGAAAGAGATCTAGACCTACGTTGCTTCTTGCTGGGAGTAATCTCGTCAACATCCATTGCTTCATTACCATTGTCATCTCCACGTTCAACTGATCTCTCTCGCTTACGACCCCTTGACTTACTTCGGGCTCGATTGATTGCTAGAGTTGGATCCAATCCCAAAGCAGATAACTGTCTTCCCATTCTTTTTGAAGTAAACTCCTTGTCTTTATCAAACTTTCTTGGTACAGTGGGTCGACTCTCTGCGGTGCTCTTCTTCATTCTATGCTGTTGAATGAGCAAACTTTTCTTTTTCCGGATTTCAGCTAATGCTGCTTGTTCTTCAGGGGTCAGCTCTGCACCGTCCATCTCAAAATCATCATCTCCTTCTTCCTCCTGACGAAGACCTTCTTCTCTCTCCAATTCTTCAAGCCTTTGTAAGATATCAGGGTCAACAAAGTCATAGACATTGTGCCCATCTAAAATTTCAGGCATTATATCTTCCTTCCACTCTTCATTTGCTAATAGATAGTGCTTCCTCAAGCTTGCAGAATAAACACCAGCACCTCCATTCTCATTCTCCAAATCTCTCTCGAGCTTCCTTTTCTGTTTCTCAGCATCTGCCTCAGCCTGCTTCGCTCTGGCTTCCAACACTGCCTCAGGTATGCATGCCGGCCTCTCTTTCTGGTCACGTTGTTTTGGCATAGCAACATGGAAGCGGTTCAAGCAGTCATTTAACTTTTTCGATTTCATTTTCAATTCCACCCTTTGATTCAGTAACCTCTCACAAGCTGCATTCTTCACTGAAATTACGCCATCTTCAGTCAAAGTGCTCATAGTTAACAGCACACCTGCTTCATCTGTTGCCTCGCCACCTTGACCAATCACTGTCTTCATAGCTTCGTCTTTCATCTCCGCGACTAACTTCTTATCTTCCTCAGAAATGCCTTCTAATGGCTGCAAGTCTGTTTTGTTGCATACAATCATCAACGGCTTGTTCAAAAAGAGTGATTTGATGCTGTGAAAAAGAGCGGCCTGTTGCGCAATGCTATAGCCACAAGAACCAGAAATATCAAGGAAAAATAACACAGCAGCCCTCAGATGTGCTAGAGCTGTAATACTGCACATTTCTATGATATTACGATCCTCGAATGGCCTATCCAAGATCCCTGGAGTGTCGATCACTTGATACCTCAGATATTTGTAGTCAGTATGACCGACAAACAAGGACTTTGTAGTGAAGGCATACGGTTGAACATCCACATCTGCTCTTGTAATCTTGTTGATGAATGAACTCTTGCCAACATTTGGATACCCACAAATCAAGATGGTTCGAGTATTGGGATCAATTGAGGGAAGTCTTGCCATGTGCTGCCTAATCTGTTCCAAATAAGCTAAACTTGGGCCAATGCGCTTTATAACAGTGCACATACGCCCAAGAGCTGCAACTTTCAGGGACTTGCAGCGATAGAGTGAGTCCCCATATTTCAACAATTTGACATAATCCTTTGCTACTTTAGAAATCAAATTTCTAGCAGTATTAATTTGGCCAAGGGCAAGCTTGTAATGGTCTTTGTTGTAGAGCACATGAAGAAGGTCCCCATAGAAAGGATGGATATCATCAAGCCTGGGGAACTCATCAATAATGGTGGAGAGTTTGTCATAGAAATTCTGCTGCGTATATTTCACTTTGCGCATGTAAAATTGACGTATGCGAGAGATAGCATATCCTTTGTGCACAACAGTAGGAGTTTGACGCTGGGTGCGAGACAGAATGATATCGACAAAGTCCTTCCCATTGGGAACCACCGTAATCTTCTTAAAATTGTACTGCACCATCTTTTATAATCTGGACTTGCAATATAGAATTGAGACTGCACAGTAAAATGAAAAAACTGCATTAGTAGATGCACAAAAACAAAAAGAACCCATCAACCAACTGATCTCTCTCAAACAAATAACACTTAGCAATTCAAATTACAAAAATATCTTCCATTGACAAGCTTATTAAATGTGCCTTCAAATCCTTATACTATGAAAATATACACAATCAAGAAAGATATTTTTTTAAGTCTCAGTCAAAAAAATTTACAGCTACACTAGTCCATTATGTTAAATGCCTTTAGTACCTTGATACACTATTATGACACACATTTCAGATGGGAATACCATATTACAACATACAAGTCCCTATCCTAAAACCTGCCCAGATAGAACCACCATAAATTCATTGCAAATTACAATAAAGTAGCTATTTGTTAGATGGTTTTTCATATATGAATTCAAACTTTAAAGAAAAAGGACCTCTTTTTTTTATTAAAAAAAAAAATTATTCACAAAAGAGCATCAAGTAGACGCACAGTTACAACGAAAGGAAAAGGCATTAACAAAAGAACAAAAGGAATCCCTTTTCAGCGTCAATCTAAGACAAGGAAGCTAACAAAATCCAACCAAAGAAAAAGGAACTCTTGAATAAACCGAGATTTATCATTCACATCCATGAGATTGAAATGAAAATAACACCTTTCAAGTTACAAGCAGACAACTGAAATAGTAAAAGGTAATTTACTTCCTATCCAAACAAGGTTCTCTAAAAGCAATATAGTCTTTAAATTTCTAAAAAGTTAAATAAATCAGTCAAAATACAATAGCAAGTTCCCAGAAACAAAAACAAAAATCACAACATAAGCATGAATCGTCCAATCGAGTATCAAAATTTCAAGATAAATTCATCATAGCAAAACAGAAAAAAATGAGCTCAACTCTTCCATCGTTTATCAACGACAAAAGGAAATGATAAAAAAATCTATAGTATTATCTTAAACTAATTGAACAGAGAAAACATAACCTAAACAAATGTAAAGGCTACGAAGAACTCAAAATTAAAGATGCAGAGAGTAGAAATTACGTGTATCGAT
This sequence comes from Solanum commersonii, assembly GCA_029007595.1. Taxonomy (NCBI): domain Eukaryota; kingdom Viridiplantae; phylum Streptophyta; class Magnoliopsida; order Solanales; family Solanaceae; genus Solanum; species Solanum commersonii. The sequence continues at coordinate 3,705,236 of JAJTWQ010000058.1, forward strand.
GGCTGCAAGAGAAGTCGATGGCCTTTGAAGGGTTTTTGGACAAACCAAAACCCTAGGCTTGAAAGGGTTTACGCTTGAGGACGAAGCATATTATATATGGACTTGGGACAAGCCGCAAAATCTCGGGTCGGCCCATTCTAAAGTTTCGTAACGGGATGGGTTTATTTTGAAAAATTTCGGGACGGCCCATTATAGTTTTTTGAGAAACAAAAATCAGAAATAGCAATGATCATAGATATAATAGGGCTATATAAATATAGTTTTGGTAATTATATTTCATAGATATAATTTATAATTCTATTTGCTATGAAGGTTGTGATTTGTATATATTTCTCTTGCGAATATACAAACATGACAAATATATACAAATTTTGTATTTATATATATTGGAATTAGGGGTATACAAAATCGAATCAAACTGCAAACCGAGTCAAACCGAAAAAACCTGACTAGTGGTTTGGTTTGACTTGGTTTGGTATTGGGAAAAAAACCCAATTATATTTGGGTTGGTTTGGTTCAACTAAAAGAAACCAACCTGAGACCAAACCAACCCGACATTATATATATAATTTTAAAATTTTATTTTATACATAAAAATATTTACTTTGATATAATTTTTAAATATTTCTTATACTTTTTCATAGTTTTTATCTTTTAATATATTATTTCATGTTAGAAAGTTAAAATTCTTAATGGTCCAATAAAGATTATAGTCCATAGATGTTGGTAATTATAATAAAGCTCAAATCAAAATTAAATTAATACTAATGCAAAAAGAAAATCAATTCAACACGAAGAATGACAATAATATTAAATAATTGTTCTTTAGTTTTACATAGGTTTAGGCAATTAAAATACATAATCTAATTTTAATTTCCTTTAATATTTAGTCATGTAACTAATATTTATTAAACTTATTTTAGCATGATTTAGTGCTCTTAAATTATGATCATTTTCATTATGACTTATTAATTTGCAATATTTGTTTTACCAATTTCATTATTATTTTTTTGTTGGATATTTTAGTGTCATTAATCATACCATATTTTGTGTTATTTTCTTAAGAAACACCTTAGATAGTTGTATTTTGGTAGGACTAAAGAAATATTTGAAGTACAAGTTAATTATATGTTTGTATGAATACTTTATAACCTAAAAACCCAAAAAAACCCGCAAATCCGAAAAACCCAAAAAAATCTGAGGTTGAAAAACCCGAGTTTTATTGGTTTGATTTGGTTTATAAATTCAAAAACCCGACACAAATGGTTTGGTTTGATATTTGAAAAACCCGAACCAACCCGACCATGTACACCCCTAATTGGAATTTCCCAGGACTCTGTTTGTATATTTCGCTTGTCAATATACAAACAGGGTAATTTATCGTGAGCTTTTCATATATCATAATCAAATAGCTAGGATAAGCATATACAAATTCTGGATTTATAAAATCAGGAACCGAATTATATAAATTCTGAATTTATACAATTAAGAAACTGAATAGTAAAATTTCGTGAAACTGTAGCGACGGATTAAAAATAATCATAATTATAGCTCTATTACATAATATACTCTAGATGTTTGTCATTTCGGCATAATTTGCTTAAAATGGAATATACTTCCTCGACAAGAATAAGTTCGATTTTTATAGCCCTTTATAAATTTGTTATTAATTTTTATGTCTTTTATGAGATCTTTATTTTTCAATTGAAAAATCTTCTATTTTGTACATAGAAGATAATTTTCTTGATTCGTCTCTCCCTAGACGTATTTGCAATCCTAGGATTATGCCTATTATAGAGGATCAACTTTTTGCTTATTTAAATGCTTAGTTTTAACGTGTATAATTACTAGAATTTGCATTTCATGTGCCAAGAAAGATTTGAAACAAATTTGATGAACCGAATTAGAAAAACCAAAAATAGCCAATTCATTTCCTTTTAGAGTGAATAGATTAAAAAAAAAGAAGCTAAACATAATTATCATTGTTTTGCAAATTTTATACCCATAGAGAATATGACATGCTACTGTCTTCTCTTTTTTTAATATACTTTACCTGATTTAGTTGGTATTGCAGACTTTGTACAATTGATTGGACTACATAAATATTCCTGCAATATAGATCATTGAAAGGATCTCAGAGTCCCACCTAATTACGAAAGTCAAGATTTTTTAGAAAAACAAATTCATATTCAAAGAGTGTAAATGGATAAGCTTACACTAATCTATCAGTTTGGGCTTTAAATTCGAAATTTCCATTGATATTTGGAATGGAAAAAGTCTATTCATAAAATAAAAAAAATAAAAAAAAGGGGTTCTCTATTGATTCAAGCTCCAAAAGTTTCACCAAAGAGTTGCAAGTGACAACACACATGGATTTTTATGAGTTAAGTCTATCTTTTATTATATTATCTAGCTAATTATACCCCGTCGTTACTTAAACTTAACAAAGTTTACCCCTCAATTGGATGATTTTGTCCGAATTGACCAAAATCACATGATTTCCGTTAAATAACCAGGTCTTCTCTTTTAACTTAACCTGACTTGACACACTTACAATTGGACTAATTTTAATTTGATTTATGGAGGACCACATAAATCTCCACAATATTGACCTTGTAACAAGACAATTATGTAGTTCTAGATAATACTCTGTCCATCTTAGTTTATGTGATGATATTTGACTAGCACAACGTTCAAAAATGAAAGAAATTCTTTTGAAATTTGTGATCTAAAAATGTCTTTTATTGCAACTTCTATGAGTAATACCATTTTCAACTTACAAAGGAACAGGGATGTCCTAGCACCAATATAGCTAATGGATATTTCCGTTCTAATGCTCTACCTGAGAGCTATCAATATTTGGTAGCTTTCCTCCTATAAAATGGAACACTATTGAATCAAATTGCAAAGACAATATTGAGAAAAAGATTATCTTTTTCCAGATGAAATGGAGCTAATTTTTATGTCACTTTCTGATTATGCGAAACGCTTGTTTCTTCCATATTTTGCAACCTGGTGCACTGGAAAATATGCTAAAAACATAGCAACTGATTTACCATCAGATTCTTGACAAAGGGACTATGGAAGTGATCTGCAAAATTCTGTACATAAACCTCAATGATTGAAAAAGAAAGTGAGCAAGTATTACACACCTGTTTTGCAGCATTTATGTGAAGCAGACAATGCTCAACAAGTTGTTGCATCTTCCACAGATTGGTGGTATCTGAAGCACTTGGTACTATTCTTACTAAGGTTGGGAGGAAGTAGAGAGTTGTTTCCACATGAACAATATAACTTTAGCTGTCAGATATTAGTTTGTAATTGGGATTGCTTTGGGAAGATGGTGATGAAATCTCACCTCCGGCTCTTTCTTTGGAAGTTGGAACGGTAGTCAGTTTCAACTGTATAAGCTCCTGTTGAGTATGACACCGTATGAGGATGTCATCAAGCTACAACAGGTACCATGGTGCAATGCGATGCTTATAGAACACTCTGTGCATCATAAACAGCAGGTTAACAGCCATATGTGATCCATATGAGAGAAGTAAATAAGAGATGAGAACATGACAATTAATTCAGGAGAGACAAAAGGAACAACCTCAAGTAATTTAGGCAGGAGGCAAATAAACAGGTAAGGCAAATCACTCAATCTCAAGTCTAACAATATTCAAATAAGAAATTCTCAAACCCCTTTACTACAAAGATGGTGGTAAAGAGAAACATAAGAAAGATTATCCGTGCAAAGATAAGAGAGGATGACTTACATGTCTACAAATTACTCAGAATAAGTGAACCTGAACAGAATTCACAAAATATAGAGACTGTGTCCGTATAGATGCTTTCATCAAAATAAACAGAATGAATAAGCAAGTACAGAAATATCCTCTATCATGCCTAAACTGAATTCAGTTTCTATTGTAAAGGTTTTCCCACACCTCAATAATGTTAAAATACGAACAGAAATACTTCCAAAAAGGTGAAAATGAAATTTCTACCAAAACAACAAAACAAATTTACAAAAATGCAAAAGAGAACGCTTTACAGGAAACCTGCATGCCTGCTTGTTAACATGTGCTAATAGTTCTACCAGAAATCACCACAAGAACATGAACCGTCTACAAAATGATGAAAGCGATTCCGGTCCCTAACAATGATTTTGCGTCCTGTGATTTTTGAAATGAGCTTTGTGACAGCATGGCAATCTGGACAAACACGTAGATTCTTGACAATCTTGATTGTAGTTCCTGCCTGAGTACTAATTAGTCCATAAGCAATGGCTAGCCTTTCACTATGAACCACAAGTGCTTGCTGCTTCTCAACTTCCCCAAGATTATGCAAGACTATTTCAGTCTGCGGCAAGTACCCATGAGCCTCGAGCCACTTGTTCATCTCCTCCAGCATTATGTAAATTTCTTTGCTTTTGGGATGCTTCATATCACCCGCAAGGAACTCGTGCACTTTATTGTTTACCTCAATGGAACTACAGCCAGGTTCCTTGTCAACCCCGCTTCTTTTCATCAATGCCCTCACCTTTGCCACCCCATCCCAATCACCAGCAGCAGCATATATGTTGGATAGCAGAACATAAGTACCTGAAGTAGCAAGATCCTGTTCGACTAGGAACTCCATAATTTTCTCTGCAAGCCTTACGTCCCCATGAATCCTACAAGCAGTCAGTAGAGTTCCCCATAAAATAGGATCGGAATCAATCTTCATACTTTTGACAAATTCATAAGCTTTTTCTAGCTGTCCAGCTCGTCCAAGAAGATTCACCATGCAACCATAGTGCTCAATCTTTGGCTCAAATAAATACTTCTCCATTAACTGAAAATAAGTCCACCCTTCAGACACCAATCCGGCATTAGCACAAGCACTTAAAATGCCAATAAACGTTATATCAGTAGGTTGGAGACCCAACTTACACATCTCATTGAACAGCTGCAAAGCTTCAAAGCTAAATCCATGCATCGCATATCCTACAATCATCGAATTCCATGTTATGACATCCTTATCTCTCATCTGATCAAACACCATTCTTGCATCCTCTAAACTCCCAGACTTGCTATACATGTCAATAAAAGCAGTACCTACATGTTTATTTACTTGGATTCTGTTACTTTTCACATAAGCATGAATCCAACGACCTGATTCCAGTACTCCCATTTGCGCACATGCAGAAAGAGCAGCCACCACGGTTACTTCATTAGGTTTCACTTTTGACAGTAACATCTGCCTAAAAAGAACCAAAGTTTCACTAGGTCTACCATGTTGGCAATACCCATCAATCATGGCATTCCAACAAACAACATCCCTGTCTTCCATCCCATCAAACAACTCTCTTGCTTCTTGGACATGCCCATTCTTTGCATATCCAGTAATCATTGTTGTTAAAGACACCAAGGACCTTTCAGGCATAGTGTCAAAGAGTTTGCGAGCTGACACAATGTCACTGCCTCTTGCATAGACATCTACAAGAGCAGTTCGAACGTATGTGTCAGATTCATATCCGAGTTTCAGGGCTTGACAATGAAGGGCTTTTCCTGATTCAAGTGGGCAAGTTTTAAGCATCGAAGAAAATGTAAATGCATTAGGCTCAATGTTTTGTGTTAGCATTTGGATATATAAGACATACGCTTGTTCATAGAGATCATTGATCACATGATTATGGATAATGGCTGTGTAAGAGAACACAGTTGGACTATGAGTGCGCTTAAAAACAGTAACAGAATGTTGGAGGTGTCCAAGGGAAGAGTATGATTGTTGGAGCCTAAAATTCAAGACTGGGTCACTCTCCAAACCATTGCGAATAAGAAATGCATGAATCTGTAGAAGCTGTCTGATGTTTTTTGACTTGTCTATCAAGAATTTAAGTCTGTCTGGTGACGGGCTATGGCTGTACTTGGTGTTAGTACTAGTAGTGTATAGTGGTGGACTGGAGAAAAAGGAAGTTCCAGACATGATTTCAGCCACGGCCAAAGCTTTGGTTGGGAACTCTTTCAAGACTGTAATATGTCCGAGATCCCAAGAGCAATCAAAATGTAACTAGGAGAACACAAAAGGCATCTGATCAAGCACCTGCTTCATCATCAACAATAAGCACATAGTTATAAGGAAGACTTCAGACAGGTCGATATAGAAATTAAGTGCCTTCAAATATTGCTGGATACACAACTTCAAACTACTGCCTACAGTTTTACGAATCAATGTCAATGCTTTATAACCCCCAAAGGAGCCGGTTGGCATTTGGCAATAAGCTTGCGCTTGTTTAGAGAGATCATCCTAAATGATTAAAGTGTGTCGTTCACGATACATAAAATATTCAGCCACTAAGGAATTTCTTCCAAGTAATATTAATAGAAGCAAAGGAAAACTTTTTTGATAACCGTGGTACCCAGACCAGCTTTCGTAATTCCATGGAACAACTATCAGATAACTCTGTCCACTAAAACAATAACAAATGAGAAGAAATCACTTAGTATTTTATGTCTATGTTGCGAAATTGAACAGACCTCACGGTGCTCAATCCACAGCATTGACCATTAAGCACACCCTGGTAATCTCTGTGTGTATTCCGATAAGACTTGTTAATGTAGGTAACTTTTCCTTTTTAAGGCTGATAGTATCAGTTACCTATACAATTTTAATGGAACCTTTAATTCTGCAGAGAGATCCTAGGTTGCAAATTGAAGAGAGCAATCAAAGTACCTGCACCTTTTAACCTCGCAAAAGAAATTGCCTTGTTCATAAAATGGAAGAATTTCAAGTGTGGAGTCTCTTGGCTACTTGAAAGAGACGATTAACAGCCTAACAGCTACTATCAACGACGTCGTAGTAGTAATATATTCTCTTCCCCTTTCGAAATATCTTCCCAACAACTCCTTATGGATATTGAAATGCACTACTAATCTTTAAAATTATCTTTTTCTTTTTTTAAATAAACAAAAAAAAAAAGTATATTTTTTTTTTATAGGGATAAGGATCTGTAAAATACCTCAATTTTGATCGAATTTGATGTTGCGATACTAAACTTTCATGAGAACCTATTACCTCCCTAGACTATTTAATATCGTATTTTAAGCATATATATTTGTCCACGTGGACATAAAAAATAATGCAAAATTATAAATAGTAATGTGTCCACGTGGACACATATATACTTTTAAAATACACCATTAAATAGTTCAGGGGGTAAAAAATACAATATTAAATAGTCTAGGGAGGTAATAGGTCATCATGAAAGGTTAGTATCGCAACAGCAAATTCGACCAAAGTTGGGGTATTTTTCAGACCCTTATCCCTTTTTTATAAGAGACAAATATTGAAAACACTCCAAATTCCGTGCGAATTAGTAGTTTCATACTCGAATTATTGACAACCTTAAAAACACTCATTTACTTGACTAATTGAACTTAAATACATCTTCGGGCATGCAACATGAGTGAAATACATCTCTAAATTCTCGTCAAGTTTAGAGATGTTTTCAACACTTCTCTCAACTTTTTATTAAGAGTTTCATACTTCTACAAGAGTTTAAAATCACTTGTTATGTCATGTTGATATACCACTTGTTATGTCATGTTACATATCAGAGGTGAATCTAAGGGCCTGTTTGAATTGGCTTTTGGCTTATGACTTATAAGCCAAAAGCCATAAATTATGATTTCTAACTTATGACTTATTTTTGTTATTTTGGCTTTAAAATAAATGCTTATAAGCATTTTTTAACTTTACCCAAACACTTCACAACTGCTTAAAAGCTATTTTGGCTTAAAAGCACCTAAAATAAGTCAATCCAAATGAGCACTAAGTTCAGTTAATCAAATATATGTGTATTTTTAAGGCTATCAATAGTAATTTGCGTCAAGTTCAAAGGTATTTTCAATATTTTTATCTTTTTTTAAAGATGCATTATGGATAACTAGTAAAAATTTATCTTACCAAAATATGTGGAAGTATAGTCATATATGGGTGTGTTTGGTACAAAGGAAAACGTTTTTCCAGTTTTCTATCTGATAGTAATATTTTTCACTTGCATATGGAATACAAAAGAGAGAACAACTTTTTACAGTTTCCATCATCTCCTTCATAAACAAAGTACTACTGAAAGCTACCATGACACTACAAACAATTAACCAAACACCCTCGCAGCTGACTTCTTAACTACACCTCCAAGAAGAACTAAATCCTTCTTTACATGATTATCGCATTAACATATGAAACATTTGAGCGAAAAGAAACTAGAAAGATGTACAGAAGAGAGTTTAGCCAATACAGATTGTAGCATGAGCGCCGCTAGCGTTGAAAACATTTGGGAAATCAATCAAACTGGAAATGTTGGAGGAACCATTGTTCAGACTTCACAAGCATCACATATGACTAACTGGACAAGTATATATATCAACCTACAGAACCCCAAATCACATTAACAGACAAACATGAAATAAATAGAGAAGGGACAAACCAAAGATGCCTCCTCATTTTCAAATCAATTTACAAAGCTACCAGAATTGACCCAAAAAAATAATAATTTAGTTGCCAAGTTCAATTCTCCTGGCTTCTGCATTCAGAAAGCATCGTCGTCTCTTCTGAAAAATTGAACTTGCTGGTTGCACCAAAGATGTCAGCAAGTTGCAATACTATCCTTTGACATGTGTCACTAGTTGGCAGGAAAGCATCTGGAAGGGAAGGGATGCATTCAGGGAGAAATTCTGTCTTGTTGAAGGTTGGAGCATACAGCGCCAGCACTGTCCGACAGAATATGAATCTGCAATATTCAGAGTGTTTTACCTTCGAAGTTTTTGCGAGGAAAAGAGCAACAGAAAAGTAGACCGGTATAACTTAAAAACATATTTACTTATTAAAAGGACTACTTAAGTTTCATTAGATTGGTTAGAAATTTGCTAAAATATAAAAGATTTACTCTATATTCTTGCACCATTACTTGTGTGCAGTCCCCTTATATTTTGATAAGATTTTGTCCAAATTATACCCCCAGCATGCTTGAAGGGTTTGAAAACAACTATCACAAACGAGGGCATTTTTGGTCTTGTTTGCTATTTTATCTCATACACCGCTAATAGCCTAATACAGGAATTATTATCCCATATTGAATCTGGTACAATAATTTAGGAAGTCCCCATAACAACATACCCTGTGGGATGGGTCTAGGGAGGGTAAAGTATACCCAGACCTTACCCCTACCTCGTGGAGGACTGGAGGTAGAGGTGGTTGTTTCCAAAAGATCCTCGGTTCAAGTAACACATCAAAGCAGTATGAAAAAGAACACAGAAGTAAAGAAGACATCAAATAATAGAGAAAACATTACATAGCATTCAAGGATAAGGAATAGTAATGACAGCAAAATATTACGATGCTTGAAGCAAATAATAGAGAAAGCATTGCATTGCTAATAGTACTGATAGGAACAGAGGAAAAGGTACGGTGCACCAAACTACCACCAAACCAATACGTGGAAGCTACTTTTCGTATTATAAGAACCAAGGTTGAGATTCCTGTACAAGTTTTACGAAGATTCCCTATACAGGATATGAGATATTGAGAATAATAACCAAACAGGGGATAAAACAATGCAAGAAATTCTACCATGATTATATTTCCTAATACCTCAAACCAAACAACCCTTAAAGGATTCAGCTGACTTGTCATTTTAATTTCCTCAAAAATGACAAATTGGAGATTAAAGGGGTGACAGCCTTGAGTTATTAAAGGGGAAATATTATCATTCTACCAGAAACTCTACAATGAAACAGAGGAATGGAGACCTAAGTTCCATTTTGTTGGATGTCCCTGCATCAGTGAGACAGAGAAACAATGATTACAGAGGTCTTTTGAAGACGAAAAGGCTTGGACAGGAGTTAAATTATGTGCCTCGGATATTATAGAATTCCTGTATTAGGAAGTAGAAGAAAGCTAACTTTATGTTCCCTTTAAATTGTACAGATGGTTTTAAGCACAGCCTTTGTGCTACACATTTATGATTTTGTTACCATTCTCAAGAAATTTCCTCAAAAAAGAATTCATGCTTAACCTCCACATCCACCCTCACGCCCATAAGCCTTGAGAAAATACAAATAGAGAACAATTTAACTGACATACCGAACCAACATCACATCCACCCTCACACCCATAAGCCTTGAGAAAATACAAATAGATACCAATTTAACCGACACTCCAAACCAACATCTAGGAATAAAAAAATGTACGAGTGAATCAGCAATTTATACCAGCGAAGTATCAGATTTTGCCAGGTGCTCAATGTCAAATCAACTACTTCCATATTCAGCCACTCGAGGGCCTACTTCAAGACTTGACACTAGATGACCAAGATGAGTACTGAAGAAAATGTTGGCGAACAGTAGCAGCCTACCTTAAAATGAGCCGCCGTAAAAATGGATCTCCAAGAGTTTGAGCCCAAACAGGATTAAGATTATCTGATGCTGCTAATAACAAACCCCACTCATTTAATGATGAAGAAAGTAGTTTGTCAGCCTTATCATACATATCCTGAAAGCAAGAATCCATGTGTGAGCAAACCAAGGACATACAAAACAGGTAAGATGCAGTTGGGGATAAGCTAGCACACCATGTCAATGTCAGAACCCGTGAAACCAAGCATCAAAATGAAAGCCTGTAAAGGAATTGTAAGAAAACTCGTGAATGAGCTTCCACTCGGCTGTCGTGAAGAGTCCACGGTATGTATAGGCAGTGACATTGCAGGAGAGAGTAGCATGGCAACTGATTCTCCCTTCTCTGATCCACTTAATGCCTGTTGATATCCATGCATCAAATAATTTATCCATATCAGAGAAATAAATCAAAAAGCAGAAGGTTCATTACCTAAATAATTTAACAAGTGATTAAAAATAAATTTAAAACGTAACTATTAGGCATGTGAGTTAACTTCAGAGTTATCTATTTAACAAGCAGACACAAGGATATCAAGAAAAAAAGAGGTAACTTCCGCTAAGCACAACGAATTATGAGCTGATGAAGTAATTTTGTAAAAGAAAGCAGGCTGGAGAAAAGGAAAGTACAACCGAAATATTGTCTCCTACCTTAAAAACGACACTAGGAGAAACTCTAATATATCACCAGAGACCTAGACTGATACTATAATGTCATCAAAGTTAATACTTAATAGACTATTTCAAGCATAGATTCTTCTGAGGGAGTCTAGAACACCATTCAGCTGTAGATTTTGGTTGAATAAAATGCATCAAGGATAAAATAATATACTGCTGGAAAATTAAGTACAAAGTGCGACTAAGAAGAAGATCAAGGAATCATAGTTTGAAGCCCATGATGTTGAGGGCCACGATGAAAATCAAAAAACTAAAACTTAGAAATGTTTTTGATAAGGTAAATAATTTTATTAATGGAAGGGAAATTCCTGTATACAAATAGTGTGAAAAATATATAAGAAAAATATTATTGAATTGTGTATCTAAATAGTTACATTGAGACCCTATTTATAGACACTACATTGGAATCCTTTTCCAACTAGGATTCCTATTCTTATTCCTATTCCTATTCCTATTCTAAGTAGGAAATACTTATTTCTATTCTAACACTCCCCCTCAAGCTGGTGCATACAAATCATATGTACCTAAGCTTGTTACAGATGTAATTAATACAAGGACATATGAGGGACTTGGTGAAGATATCTGCAAGCTGATCATTTGACTTCACAAATTTCGTAACAATATCTCCCGAGAGTATCTTTTCTCTGACAAAGTGACAGTCAATCTCAATGTGCTTAGTCCTTTCATGAAACACTGGATTTGATGCGATATGAAGAGCCGCTTGATTATCACACACAAGTTCCATCTTATCAACTTTGCCAAATTTTAGTTCTCCCAGCAACTGTTTGATCCAAACTAGCTCACAAGTTGCAGTCGCCATTGCTCGATATTCTGATTCTGGACTAGATCGAGCAACCACATTTTGTTTCTTACTCTTCCACGACACCAAATTACCTCCTACTAAAACACAATATCCGGATGTCCAACGTCTGTCAGAGGGTGATCCTGCCCAATCAGCGTCTGTATATCCAATGATATGCTCATGGCCTTGATCCTCAAAGAGTAGTCCTTTAGGGAGCCGACTTTATATATCGCGAGAATACGAACAACCGCTTCCTAATGACTATCCTGTGAGATAATTCAACTTTCCAACAAGTCGTCTATACCTTACAGGATTACTAAGTGGCTCCCCTGTCCTGGAAGGAGTTTAACATTCGGATCCATAGGAGTGTCAATAGGTCTACATCCCATCATTCCTGTCTCCTCAAGAATGTCTAAGGCATACTTGCGTTGAGAAATAACAATACCTGATCTAGACTAAGCAACCTCACTACCTAGAAAATACTTCAATCTGCCAAGGTCTTTAGTCTGGAAGTGCTTAAAGAGATGTTGCTTCAAATCGGTGATACCATCTTGATCATTACCGGTGATAACAATATCATCAACGTAAACAACCAAATAGATACATCAACTTGGTGCAGAATGCCGATAAAACACAGAGTGACCTGCGCAATGGACATACAAGGCTACTAGACTCCCCCTGAGCAACAAAACCAGATGGTTGCTCCAAATAGACTTCTTCCTCAAGATCACCATGCAGAAATGCATTCTTAATGTCCAACTGATGAAGAGGCCAATGACGAACGGCAACAATAGATAGAAAAAGATGAACAGATGCAATTTTAGCCACAGGAGCGAAAGTGTCACTATAATCTAGCCCAAATATCTAAGTATACCCTTTGGCAACAAGGCAAGCCTTAAGTCGATCAACCTGACCGTCTGGACCAATTTTGACTGTATAAACCCAACGACAACCAACAGTAGATTTACTGCGGGGAAGGGAGACAAGCTCCCAAGTACCACTCTTATGTAAAAAGCAGACATCTCATCAACCATAGCCTGCCTCCATCCAGAATGAGAAAGTGCTTCACCTGTAGTCTTAGGAATGGAAATAGAGGACAAAGACGACACAAATGCATAATGGGGTGATGATAGACGATGATAACTTAAGAAGGTATAATGTGGGTTAGTATTTCGAGTGGATCGTATACCTTTTTGAAGTGCAAGCGGTTGGCTAGGAGGAGGCAAGTCCGCAGTAGGAGCAAGGTTCGGTGCATGACATGAATCATCTGGGACTAGGGTTGGACGTGGACGGCGATGATAAGTTAGTAGTGGTGGCACTACAACTGGAGATGTAGAAGTAACCGTAGATTCCTCAAAGGTTGGCACAGGTAAAACCTGAGGTATGGGTAAGACCATAGATACATAAGGATGATCAGAAGATGTATAGTATGGCTGAGACTCAAAAAATGTAACATCAGCGGACATAAGGTATCGATGAAGATCATGTGAATAACAACGATACCCTTTTTAAACTCGAGAGTAACCAAGAAAGACACATTTGAGGGCATGAAGAGCTAATTTATCTTTTCCTGGGGCTAAGTTATGAACAAAGCATGTGCTCCCAAAGACATGCGGAGGGATAGGATAGAGATGTGACTGAGGAAACAGTATGGAATATGGAATCTGATTTTGAATAGAAGAAGAGGGCATTTTATTTATCACATAACAAGACATAAGAACTGCATCTCCCCAAAAACGCAGCGGAACATTGGATTCAAGGAGAAGAGTACAAGCGGTCTCAATAAGATGCCGATTTTTTATTTCAGCTACACCGTTTTGTTGAGGGGTGTATGGACAAGTAGTCTGGTGAATAATGCCTTGGTGAGTCATAAACTCCTGAAATTGGGAGGATAAGTATTCTAAGGCATTATCACTACGAAAAGTACGAATAGAAACACCAAACTGATTTTGTATTTCAACAAAGAAACTTTTGAAAATAGAAAATAACTCGGAACGATCTTTCATTAAGAAAACCCAAGTACATTTTGAATAATCATCAATGAAACTAACAAAATAACGAAATCCTAAGGTTGAACTGACTCTACTAGGACCCCAAATATCAGAATGAACTAATAAAAAAATAGACTCTGAACGACCCTCAGTACACGAGAAAACGTAGCACGAGTGTGTTTCCCAAGTTGACACGACTCACAATCTAATGTGGATAAACTAGACAAACTAAGCACCATCTTTTGCAGTTTGGATAGACTCGGATGTCCCAAACGTTTGTGAATTAGATCTGGGGAATCTGTAATAGAGCATGCTGCTAAGGAATTTGAAGAGGTAAGACAGTAAAGGCCTTGTGATTCATGTCCTGTTGCAATCATCTGTCCCGTACTACGGTCCTGCATGAGAAAAAAATCATCGAAAAAAGTTATGCTACAATGTAGGGCTTTCGTCAAACGACTAACAGATGCTAGATTAAAAGGAGAACCAGGGACATAAAGAACAGAGTCTAGGGTGACGAAAGATAGGGGTTTGGCTTTTCCAACCCCTTTTGGTTTTGTTTGGAACCCATTGGCTAAAGTAATAGACAGAGACATCAGGTTGTGCAACCGAAACTACTTGTGGAGACATTTGCTTATTTGCACGATACTGAAGGAGCTCATCATATTTTGTCTGAGCAATATGAGCATTGTTGGATGGTTGATTAGGTTGAACACCATATGCTACTGGTGGAGATGTCTGTTTACTTGCGCGATTTCGAAGGAACTCATTATATTCCTTTAGAACAATAGAATCATAATTGGGTGGTGGACCATGCAAACTATAACATATATCACGAGTGTGTACAGGCTTATGACAATGACTACACTTGGATCGAGGTTTCCCAAAATGCCCTCCCCCTCGCTGATTCTCCATAGATTGATATGTACGCTTTTCAAAGGTTTGAGATGCGAGAATAGAGGAGTCAACAGTGGGTGATGAAACTACCTTGTGACTGGGAGGTGCCGCAAGACGAAGGAGACGAGAGAATAATTCATCGATTGTAGGAACTGTAGGGCTAGCTAAAATCTGATCACGTACAGAATCATGATCAGGAGGAAGTCCAGCAAGAGTAAGAACTAGAAACAATGTTTGTCTGTGTTCTTGTTGTTTTTCCACATTCGTAGTAACTGGCATCAATGTGTCAAATTCCTCCATGACTACCTGTACCTGTCCCAAGTAAGTAGACATATCGGATTCTTGTTTCTTTAAGTTGGTCAATCGAGATATCACATCATAGAATCGAGATATATCATTAGTGTGTAAAGCACGAGCCTTTTCCCAAACTGTATAACACGTCTGGAATGGGCAAAACAAGGGCATCAACTTGGAATCAATAGAACGTCATAGGAGACTACATAATTGAGCATCTACTTTCTCCCATTGTGCTTTGGCTTTTGCATCTTCCTCACTAGTCTTTGCCTTTACATCTACCACATAAGTCTTGTTCGTTAAGTGATCTTGGACACCTTGACCCTTGCACCACAGCTCAACCGAGGAAGCCCAAGATAAATAGTTTGAACTTCCCAATAAAAGTTTTGAAGTGATTATAGGGCTAGAACTTCCAATCCCCATATTTTTAGAACCAAAAACATCACACCCAAAAGACATTATGCTAAATTTGTCTCGGAAACAACGAAAAACAAACTTGATTATTGAGATTTGATTGTCAGAAAATTCAAATCTCGAAGAAAAGTCGCCGAAAAAGACCTGGAAATAGCTGAAACCCAGATTTCGGCGATCGGATCTGGTCAAAAACAGTATGGACCTGGTCGGAATGGCTGGACGACCCCAACTGTTAAAAAAATCTCAAAAAATATGATCAGAAAAGCCCTCACGCGCCAGCGCGTGAGCCAGATCTCGCCGGAAACTACCACCTCCAATCGGCGCGTGAGAGCGCGTGGGGTGTTGTTTTCCGGTGGTTTTGGCTGGGGTTTGGTCGCGGGGGCTTTCCGAACCTTGTGGTGGTGTTGGTTTTCGCACAACACCCACAAAAAGAAAAAAGAATAACAAAATCAGACCAAACAGTCACCGGAAATTGACATAGACATACGGTGACTTGTTTGTTCTCACCAATGCTCTGATACCATGTGAAAAATATTATTGAATTGTGTACCTAAATAGTTACATTGAGACCCTATTTATAGACAGTACATTGGAATCCTTTTCCAACTAGGATTCCTATTCTTATTCCTATTCTAAGTAGGAAATACTTATTTCTATTCTAACAAATAGTATACCAGAAAGTAGAGCTGTTCTGACAGTAGAGTTTGAGGAGGTGGCAAAAAAGGAGGAAGTGGCATGGAGGCAAAGATCCAGGGCTATATGGCTGAAAGAGGGGGATAAAAATACAAAAATTTTCCACAGAACAACTAACTGCCACAAGAGATACAACAGCATTGATAGTCTTCTGATCAATAGAGCTAATGTATCAGAACCAGCAATGATCAGGGAGGAGATCATAGATTTCTACCAAAACCTCTACAAAGAGAATGAACACTGGAGACCTCAGTTCAGCCCCACAGATCAAGCTACTTTGAATGAAGAAGATAATGTAATGTTGCAAAGTCAGTTTGGAGATCAAGAGATCAAAGAATGTGTGTTTGCTTGTGCAGGAGATAAGGCTCCTAGCCCAGATGGTTTCACTATGGCATTTTTCATACAGTGTTGGGAGGAGGTGAAGACGGATGTGATAGCAACTATTCAGAACTTCCATAGTCAAGGCTACTTTGAAAAAAGCTTTAATGCTACTTTCATAGCTTTGATTCCAAAAAGAATGGGTGCAACAGAATTGAAGGATTTCAGGCCCATTAGCCTAATTAGCAGTGTCTATAAGATCATATCCAAGCTACTAACAGAAAGACTTAAGAAAGTGATGTCCAAGCTGGTGGATAATCATCAAATGGCTTTCATTAAGGGTAGGTAGATCATGGATGCCATACTTATTGCTAATGAATGTGTGGATGTGAGGAATTTAAATAAAGTCCCTCGGGTCCTATGTAAGCTGGACATAGAAAAGGCATATGATCACCTCAATTGGAACTTTCTGTGGAATAAACTTGTGAGGATGGGTTTTGGAAATAGGTGGATAAACTGGTTAAAATATTGTGTGAGTACAGTAAAATTCTCAGTATTAATTAATGGTACTCCCTCTGGCTTTTTCCATTCTGAAAGAGGACTACGGCAGGGGGACCCCATTTCCCCTTTTCTGTTTATACTCGCTATGGGTGGATTGAGCGATATGTTGAAAACAACACAGTCAAATAACAGGATCAAGGGGTTTGGGATGAATGACAGTCATTTTGGGCTTAAATATCTCCCATCTGCAATATGCTGATGACACCTTAGTGTTCTGTGGGCAGAGAAAGAGCAACTGAAGTATCTAAGGGTCATCTTTGTTTTGTTTGAAGCTGTTTCTGGATTGCACATAAACTGGGACAAAAGTTTTATCTGCCCAGTGAATGAAGTTCCAGACATCAACAGTCTGGCTGATATTCTAGGAGGTAAAGTGGGAGAACTGCCTACCACCTACCTAGGGATGCCTCTTGGGGCAATGAGTAAGTCAAGGAACATATGGAATGCAGTGGTGGAAATGTGTGAGAAAAAGTTGGTAAATTGGAGAAGTCAATACCTATCTTTGGGTGGAAGACTGACCCTAATTAATAGTGTGCTTGATGTTATGCCAACTTATATGATGTCTTTATTCCCTTTGCTAGGGAATGTCTTAGAGAAGCTAGACTCCATCCGGAGGAATTTTTTATGGCAAGGAAATGGAGAGGGGGAAAAGAAGTATCACTTGGTGAAATGGGAAGTTGTGACCAACAGTAAAAAGGAAGGGGGAATGGGCATAAAGAACCTCAAAGTACAGAATCAAAGTCTCTTATTGAAGTGGCTATGGAGGTTTGTCTCGGGGGAACAAGGTTTATGGAAAGATGCTATAGTTTCCAGATACACAATGGAAGGCTTATGAATCACTAAGCAAGTTAGAAGCCCTTATGGGGTAGGTCTATGGAGAACAATCAGGAATCAGTGGCCTAAAATGTGGGGAAACTCAAGAATTGTAATAGGAAATGGAAGGAGGACATCATTATGGAATGATGTGTGGGTTGGTCAATATCCCTTAAAACAGTTGTACCCGGTGATCTATAATTTGAACCAACAAAAGGAGGCAACAGTAGCAGATGTCAGGGACAACCAAGGATGGAACCTCTCTTTCAGGAGAATGTTGAATGACTGGGAGATTGGCAGCCTAACAGATTTCTACAATACTCTGGAGCAGGCCATCAACTTTCAACCTAATGAAGATAATCTACACTGGTTGAGGGCCAATAATGGGAAATTCACAGTAAAATCAGCTTACAGACACCTTGATAGGCCAGCTGCAATGCTCTTACCATGGCCTTGGAAGATGATATGGACAGTTAAAGTACCTCACAAGGTGGCTTGTTTCACCTGGTTAGTAGCCAGACAAGCAGTACTAACTCAGGACAATCTAATGAAAAGGGGAAGATAATTATGTTCCAGATGTTTTTTTTTGTGAAAGAGAAATAGAGACAACAAACCATCTCTTCATCCATTGTAGAGTGACAGAGAAACTGTGGCACGTGTTTTTTAACTTAAAGGGTATCAGTTGGTCCATGCCAAGGCATACCTCCGAAGCTCTAACATGCTGGAATAGAGAAGGAAATATGTCCGGCAAAGAGAGATGGAAGATTGTCCTGGTTTGCATCTGGTGGACAATATGGAGGGAAAGGAACCAAAGATGTTTTGAAAACAAGAGCATCCCTTTCCAAAGTCTGAAGTTGAATTGTCTTATAACCTTTTTTTTTGGTGTAACTATGTACTCCCCAAAAAGGTGGAGGATATTGCTCAGTTTCTAGATAGTTTAGGAGGGATATAGGTGGTAGATTTCTTTTGTTTTGCTTATTGTAAACTCCAGATGTAACTACTACTAGAATACACTTTTGGTGTATTTTGTCTATAAAATGTTAACTTTCTCAAAAAAAAAAAAAAAAAAGTCATCCAATCATCTAACTACAAACAAGGGCCTCATGGGTACACCAATAAAGAAACTAGAGACAAGAGGCTACTCCTCACAAACAAAATCATTCTCAACCCTTCAAACACTCTCCTATTCTTCTCCCTCCAAACTACCCACATAATTTCTAATCCCAGGACTGGGGTTTTCTCCTCCTCCTCCTGAAATCCCAGTTATACATTGGCTTCTTTACTGTTCTCGGCATGGCCCACTGTACTCTGAACCAGCCAGTTCAGGATCTCCCACCACGGACATTCTAGACTGCATTCCTGGATTTTATCATATTTCTAAGAGCATAAGTAGCTCAATTCTCTAAATAAAAGCTATGGTATTTATTTCCTGTATCATGACTCCTTTGCAACCAAAGCTTTCTAAATATTTTATCATCATTTGCTTCTGCCTGCCAAACCGATACTGACAAATCCATGTAATACTTCCTTTAATGAGAAATCTGATGTTTCAACTTCGGAACTCAGTGATAATGGATCCTTTTAACCATTTAAATATGAAGCATGCTGCAACAATGCTGAGCACACATCCCACACATAAAGCCTCAGAACTCAGTGATAATGGATCCTTTTATCCATTTAAATATGAAGTATGCTGCAACAATGCCGAGCACACATCCCACACATAAAGCCTTGTGAACCTTATGTAGCACATTAACAAATAACAAATGCCAATCTTGTTTCAGACGTCACAGGCTCCCTATTGGAAATGTGAACCCAAATTGAGGCCCCTCTTCTATGCAGGTGATGCGTATCTGAACACCAAAAATACTACCTAACTACCTCAAGGTACCTTAAGATTTGCTTCTTAAATAACCCAACATCCATACAGTAAGTGCAATTGTAACAAGCAAACTATTGATGGCCAACACAAAGTAGTAAAAAGGAAGATTAAGAGAGAATCCGAGTTTGATGGGGGAATTCTTTTAGCTGCTGTTGAAATAGAGTAAAAGAATTACTGAATTAGGTTAGAGAGTTTTGGCTCGCTCAGAATTCTCTAGCAACATGCACATACCGGAAGAGACCAGGAAATTTGATTCCCTAGAACAGTTTGTAAAATTCGAATGTGGAGCTTAACTCTGACATTTCAGCAGTTTTAAATTTCAATAAATGTAAGTCCAACCAAGCCCTATTAGGTTATTAGTATTTGAGATAGTTTAAGCTCTGCAATGCAGATATATTCCTATGCCGGTCTCCATATTAGAACATACAATCATCAGTACAAGCATTTCCACCACTCTCTCCATTTTTAGTTAATCATCCTTGAGCACAAAATTTATTGGCTCAACACAATAATAATCTCAGATAAACTATGCACCAATTGTCATCATATTAGCAAGGTCCAGGATGCATACCGTGAATGATTTACTGATATCACTGTCAATGACCAAAAAGAGTGGTCTTCTAGTGAATGGCAACAAGTCACATGGATAAATCCCATTCAGACCTACAATTAAAAAAATAATCAGGATTCAGAATTATATACAGCCAAAATATGACACTTGGTTTCAATTTCAAAGGATAAGGTTTAAAACCAAAATAAAATAAAATTGTGTGATGCTCAGAATAGATGATGACCAGCATATATGCTAAGTGTAAACGCAAAATACCAGCCAGATGACGGAAATGAAGTGTAACAATTTGCTTCCATATTTAGATAAAAAGAACTGATGCAGCCAACAACCTCTGAGTCACTGTCCATGTCTTGTATAAATATCAATAAAGAACGCTAATTCTTTAGTAAGGTACAGATCCACCCCACAAATTCCCTACTCAACAACAAAAAAAAAACAGTGTAATACATGAGTGGAGTCTGGGGAAATTCCCTACTCAAGAGCCCAAATTTACCCACTTTGCTCCCTCGGTGACTCAATCCCCAATATTATGGTTGAAGGTAGAAGCTCTTTACCAATAGACTACCCTTCATCACAAATGACTTCAATATTTAAGATGATAACAGGTATGAGCAGAAAAACACCTCCCCACATTGGCTTCATTGTCAAATCAAGTTGATATTCCTTGAGTTGATTTTACATACATAAAATCAAGATTTTTGACTTAAATTTTTCTATGTTCTTAAAGCATTTCATGAGTTTCTCCCAGGTCTTCTATCTAGTTTTTGTTAATGAGAGAAAACAATGAACTTCTGCAAAGAAACATGTTGTCCATATGAAAACAAGAATTGATTTTAGAGTGACCTATGCACAACGTAACAAGACCTATGTGCTATTCCACCAGCAGATACTTCTGCAACTAGAGAATGAATACAGTATGTTTTGTGCCCCAAACAGGTCATTTTTAGATCTACATTATGGAGAAAGTGTTCAATACCTCCACTGGAACGAGAACCAATGTATAAGCAACTACTCTGCTCACTTAAGCAATTCCCCTTGGCAGAAGTGGGATTTGCGATTTCAAATTCAAAGTTCAGTGAAGATGTAGAGGAGGCTTCTGAGTCGCCAACACGAGACATAAAGCTCCTCCCTGCACCATGGGATGGAGAAGAAAAAGAGTTCTGAGAGCTTCCTGTCACAAATTTAAATTGTTAACAGGATCAGTGTAAGCTATAAATTAGAGGTTTGAAGGAATAATTATGTCAACATATAAGAGCTTTACACCGTCTACTACCTGCAGCAGACAAATATAGTAAAAGAACTCCATCATGAGATAGCTCCTCACAGTTTGTGGCCAAGACCTGCCAATAATTGGCAAGGTTAACTTTCAATGGAGAATAGTATAGAGGTACATGCATGAGGAATACACAGATAAATCCAGGAGCTAAAAATCCTTCTCCATATCCACGGAGACCATTGGCTATAGTGCTGTTTATGCAATGTTCAATCACCAGCTCTAGATAGAAGGATGCCAACATTTGCAGTATCATTATAGAAGATATTAAAAGGATATTTAAAAACTTCCACCTAGCACAAAAAAAATTAATTGCAATAAAGCTCTGAGTAATATTAATAGAGCACATGCTGCCAGGAAAATCAAACTATTTTTCCTCAAAAATAAGCAGTTACCTTTCCCATTTCACATTTGTGCTAAAACAAGTTTCGAGATTTCACATTTACCAAGTTAATTAAACTATACTTATAAGGTATTGAAATGTCCGATGAGAGCACAAGAACTACAATTTGCTTTTTCAACAAAAATATTTTTTTGCAAATAGTTGTGTTAGAATATGAATAGGTTTATACAATCCTATTAAAATAGGAATAGGTTTATACAATTCTATTAGAATAGGAATAGTAATAGAAATAGAAATAGGAATACTAAATAGTATCCTACTTGGTAAAGGATTGTATTCTAGGATCTATAAATAGGGTCTCAATGTAATAATGTAAACAACAATAATTCAATAATATTCTTTTCCTATATTTCTCACATGGTATCAGAGCCTCTACGATCTTGGTAAACAATTAAAGAGCTTCCGTTGCCGGCGGGCGGCTATTATCCATATATGTTGCCCGTCCGACCAACGATTATGTTAGCAAAAGTTGGGTCACTGTGTATCT
The DNA here is from genome assembly GCA_029007595.1 of Solanum commersonii. Classification (NCBI taxonomy): domain Eukaryota; kingdom Viridiplantae; phylum Streptophyta; class Magnoliopsida; order Solanales; family Solanaceae; genus Solanum; species Solanum commersonii. Next base: position 3,727,731 of record JAJTWQ010000058.1, read on the forward strand.
TTCCGATGACTATTTTCTCATATCTAATTTGTGTAGCACCGTGCCATCATTCCGGTGACTACTTTCTTATATCTAATTTGTGTAGCATCATGCCATCATTCCGGTGACTACTTTTTCATATTTAATTTGTGTAGCACCATGCCATCCTTATGGTAACTACCTTTATTTTGCATATCTTATTTGTGTAGCACCGTGCATCTCTCTGGACTACTTTTCATATTTAATTTGTGTAAGTACCGTGGATTTTTTCGAACTATTTTCTCATATCTGAGTTGCATAGCATCATGTGTCTTTTCAGTGACTCCTCAGATTTGATTTGCATAGTTCCATTCGTCTTTCCGGTGACTCCTCAAATCTAATTTGCGTAGGGTTGTGCCATCATTCCAACCCTACCCGTATAATTTTTCTTTTTTAGCAGGGTCGTGCCATCATTCCGACCCTACCCATATTATTTCTCTTTTTCAATGGGGTCGTTTCATCAATTTGATCTATCCTATATAATTACTTTTTCTAGTTGGGTCTTGACATTATTCCGACCCTACCCATATAATTTTATTTCTTAGATTGTGACCACTTTTAGCCATCAAATCTAATACTCCGGCATATGAGCATGTTCCGGCCAATTTTTCGATGACTTGTTTAATATTGATTCGTCTATTGATTCCAACATGATCCACATACTTTATACTAGATTTTGAGCACTTACAACAACCGCTGCATTGTGAAGAAGTCTATATGGAGCAACCACCTAATTTTGTTGCTCAGGGGGAGTTTAGTGGCCTTGTATGTTTATTACGTAAGTCACTCTATGGTCTGAAACAGTCTTTGCAAGCTTGGTTTGGGAAGTTCCAATACTATAATTTTATCCCTCCGTGTTTTATCAACATCATGCATCAAATTCAATATTTCATGAGAAGACCAAGCACATTGAGATCGATTGTCAATTTTGTGAAGTCGAGTGATCAACTTGCAAATATCTCATGAAGCCCCTCATCGGTCCTCGTGTTAATTACATTTGTAACAAACTAGGTACATGAATTGTATGCACTAGCTTGAGGGGGAGTGTTAGACTATGAATAGGTTTATACAATTCTATTAAAGTAGGAATAGTAATAGAAATAGGAATACTAAATAGTATCCTACCTTGGTAAAAGATTGTATTCTAGGGTCTATAAATAGGGTCTCAATATAATAATGTAAACAACAATAATTCAATAATATTATTTTCCTATATTTCTCACAAGTTGGAAAATGCAACTACTTACCGCTAAATAATTTGTAACAGACGGACGATATAGGATGGACTTGCGAGGATTAGGAGGTAGAGTAGGATCAGATATATCTTGTGAATAATTAACACGACTAGGCCCTGGAGCTCCATTCTGGCCAATACCAGTTCCAACCCCACTTGGAGGAACCCCGCCTGTCTGATAAAATGACCCACTAGGTTCCCATTCCAGACATTGTAGCATTCGGAAAGTATCAAGAGTTAATTCTGAATACTTAACCTGATCACCGCATAGAAAGAAAAGATGAGTGAATATTAATGTAGTTAATCAATATGGATGCAAACATTAAGCTCACTAGTAAACTGCACAATAAACCCAGACACTTCCAATTAGAACAAAAGGTAGGCATGCAAAGGCTCACCTCATTGGGATGGTAGCTGCAGAGCAGTGCATCTCGTAATCTTAGCTTTCTCTTTGCTTCAACAACTTGTGGCAGGCAATCTGGATGAAGGTCCAATATAACACTATATCTCAATGGCCTGATATGCATAAAAGCTGGGTAAGCTTTTCGAAACTTAACTATTTCCTGAACCACCAGCTTCCATTCTTTAAAATCAGTTTCCTGGAAACAATTCCATCTAAAAGTCATTCATCCATGCATAAAATATTTGTTCTTTCCCCTATCACAACATGTAGTGAGCAAGGGACCAAGCTAAGCATGTGGAAACAGGTCATAGCATACAAAGGGCATTCATATCATTCAGCCCACCAAACGATAACTCCATCAATGGAAATGGACATTTGGGAAATTGTCACTTCTGTGTTTGGTAACAAACTTTACCTGAATAAAAGGCTGTTCACCAACTTAATGGTTCAGTAGAATATTGGAATTTGAATACTCTTACCACTTCAAAGAATCCCGGTTACTCCTTTAAAAAAAAAAACAAATCACATGATAAAAGCTGATGGTTTCATCTAAATCCCATAACAGCAGCCACTTCCCATGGCAGGAAAACAGATCATACATTTTAGACCCTGAACACGCCACATATTTTTGTTGAAGGCACAAAGTAAAAACAAATAGAATTTTTTTTTATATACATGTGTGAACAGAGGTCCAAATTATAAAGATAATTGACCATTTGACTCTGACATGCTACACATGGTGCCTTCCTCCAGTTCTCCTAGCAATTTTTCATACAATTATGGCAAACCAAAATATTACATGTAGTGGAATGGTACGTATGAGCTTGTGTACAAAACAATTAAGAATCATGGTCACTGACCTGGAACGCCCTCTTGCATTCATCAAGCAACATTTTCAGCTGATTTACCAATTGAAAAACCATATCATGCCGATTCAAAACCAAACAAACTGTCATAAACCTTGCAAGAAACCGAAGTTGCTTGTTGGAAAGATTAACATCCTGAAACATCCCATCTTTAAAGTACTCCCTAGTCAACACTGCCTCATAAAAGATATACGACTCAGATAAATAGCTGGCCTCACTTGTCCTCATGTACTGGCCAAAATAAAGCTGACCAATTCTAGATGCAATATCCCCAATCTCCCATCTCTTGAGACCAGCTTCCACCAACTTCTGTCGATTCTCTTGTTGAAACTTCCATAATTGTGTGTATACCTTGAAAACCTTGTAGAAGTATGTATCATACCTTATATTACACAACCACCCAAATTAAAGACTGTCAAGAGACAATACATTCTTTATACAAATCAAAGTAGAAACATTAAAACTGCAGAGGATAGAAACACGAAAATCGTCTACAGATTACAGTGTCCTTGTTGCTATAACGTAAAATGTTTTCCATGATTAATTATTTCCTAGTACTTGGTTGCACAAAAATATCATTTTTTTAGACGAGTCATTGAAGTATTGAAAATATTTTCCTTAAGAACAATATGTTACATGAAATAGTGGAAAACAGCCTATACTCTTTAAGTGAAATTCCATTGCACTTGTGCTCCATATGCTCTCGCTCCTAATCAACCTGTAACCATTATTTTCCTCTTTACTAAATCTAATTATCACTAAACATCATCACTATTCTGTGTCACATTTATATGTCCAACCAAACACCAAAATCGAAAATTACCAAGTACAATGTTTTCCAATAAAAAATCATTCTTTAAATTATTCCAAATAGGGATCTAATCATCTTGATGCTAATACACTAAACTGATAGAAATTACTCCTAACCTGTTCATTTAGCATCATTATTTACTGATAGTCATGGTTGATAACTAAAAGGGGTATTTCATCCTCCCCATTGAAATCCCTAAAATTATATAATTCATTTAAGCATGTCACAGTATACAGCAATCATTATCATCATCAATAAACAAAAACGCCCATATGGGTTCTTCAAGATCATCAAAATTATGGGGAAATTGAAAAAATTGAAAAATTGGGGTCAAGTGTTAGACCTGTTACGTTGGTAGTAAGGCAAATCTCGAATTTTTGAGAACTTCTTGTCAGCTTTGGCAACAAGGGTCCAATAAACTTCGCTGACTGGTATATTATTGCTGCTGCTGTTACTGTTTTGCTGAGACATTCTTCCAATTTTCCTAATACTTCCCTCTTTAGATACTCAATTGAATCCAAGAGTAAAATGCAAGGGATTCAAAATTTGCTGCCATTGATTCTTTGGTAGAATAAAAAGTCTTCAATTTTTGTTCAACTTTTTAGTATCAGTTTGGGAGTGGGATTTCTTAGGGCATGTTTTGAGTTTTATGTTATAAATGGCATTTTGGGACATTTTATTTGTAATTCTCTCATTATTTTCAAAAAAAATTATCTTTTCTGAAATTTCTAAGTATGACAAATTCAAATAATTATAATAATTAAATTTTATTTAAATATATTAGTATTGTTACAGAAAATATTTATGAGCTCACTAAAATTAATTATTGTGTCAAATAAAGACTAACTTAGACATAATTTGATGAAGCAAGTTTAAAATCGATTTTGATGTTTAAATCAAAATAATTATTGAAGTATATTGTAACAAATTAAATTCGAAAAATAAAATGAGCGATAGTTAATGATAAAATCTATAACATTTTTGTGTTATATCTTGATGCTCCTTTATTACCAGACAAACAAATTAAAGGATGGGGCATAACAATTTGATTGTCACCTCAATTATAGGATACATGAAAAAATTTATGGGGGGAGAGGCCCAAGTATGACTTGGTGTGTGAGGGATTATTTTTGAATTAAAAAATGTGTAGATTCCACCTTTTTTATTCAATTTTGTTGTTTCTCTCTCCGGTCTTATTTAATTTTATGAATAAAAAAACTATGTGGGTCCTATTCTTTTATTTTACATTATTATTTCTCTTTCCCATACATTTTACTCCGCATCCGTTTACTTGTCCATTTCTTTTCTTTTCCCCTTTTTTAAAAAAGTTCTTCTTTAATTCTTCTTTCCTATAATATTTCAGATCAATTTTCACTTATTAATTTTATTTATTCATTTTTTTTATATCATTCGTACATTTATCTTTTTTATATTTGATAATTATCACGTTGATTATTTTTAAAAAAATATATTTGAGAATACGAGAAAAAATATATATAATATATTTTCCCTATTTGTGGCATTATGGTTGATAGTTTTTTTATATAACTGTTTATAATGAGTTATATTAAATAAATAATAATAGTACAAAATAAAATTCGTTTTAATAATTTTATTTCATAAAAATAAAATTCATTTTATTGTAAAATGTTTCAAATCAAGCTAAAAAAAATAAAGAAGATTGAAAAACCTATTTTTATTAATTTGGTACGGTTTATCAGTATAAAAATTGATGAAATAATTCAATTTGATAAAGTGAAAAATTGATCAATCATGCTTATATAACTGTGCCAAATGAGGGATATTAATAGTTTAGTCGAATTACTATCTAGACTTTTATTTTGTAAACGAAGGTTTTATTCTTCATTTTTTAATTTTCTCCACCATTTTTTCTTCTCATATTTTTATGTAATTTAAAAAATTAAAAAATGATATACTTGTTAATTATCAAATACGAAAAAAGATAAATGTACGAATGATATAAAAAAAAATTAATAAATAAAATTAATAAGTGAAAATTGATCTGAAATATTATAGGAAAGAAGAATTAAAGAAGAACTTTTTTAAAAAAGGGAAAAGAAAAGAAATGTACAAGTAAACGGATGTGGAGTAAAATGTATGGGAAAGAGAAATAGCAATGTAAAATAAAAGAATAGGACCCACATAATTTTTTTATTCATAAAATTAAATAAGACAGGAGAGAGAAACAACAATATTGAATAGAAAAGGTGGGATCTACACATTTTTTAATTCAAAAATAATCCCTCACAGACCAAGTCATACTTGAGCCTCTCCCACCATAAAAATTTTCATAAATGACTACCTTCAAAGAGGCGGACAATGTATCCTAGAAAAAATTTAGTATAACTTACCTAAATCCCATAGTATAAGACCCTAAATTACATTTTATCCCTACTCTTTTCTATTTTACAAAAATCCCTTAAAAATCAGACATCCGGATACATTATATATGATACATCATAAGCTTGTTTGTTGCGCTTAATATGGAATATTACTGTAAAATTGATTTTCTTTCCCACAAATCACGCATAACTGATTTTCTTCCCACAAATTGGGCAGAACTGATTTTCTTTTCCCACAAATCACGCAGACGGATTGATATCATTCCATTCCAATCTGTAACAACTTCACAAAATTCAAAAATCAAATTTTCATCTTCTCTATCAATTTGAAATCTTGAATCTCAAATCCTCCATTGTAGATGATTGGACAAACGATTCACGATTTCAAATCATCAATTCGAAATCATCGAGTAATTTGAATTCAATGTATCGCGCAAAACTAATTGGACAACCTTGGCTGCTGCTAACATTGCTAACAAGATCCCTCTGTCAACTAGTAAGTTTCTATTCCCTCTTTTCATCTTTCGTTATTAAATTTTAATTTGATTTCAGAAAAGTTATTCATTTCTTGTTTAGAGAAAATTGAAGAATTTTAGAAGAAAACATTGATGAAATCAAGAAACAAAAATGGGAAACAATCACCATTGATTGATATAACAAATGATTCCCCCATTGTTGGTCTTGCTATGGAAATTTAGAGACCCTATCTTCAGAAATATCCAAAAAATGATTATTTGTCAAGCTTAATACTTGGTGACTCCTAAATCTTGCGAGGATTTATTGAGGGGACAAGTTAGGACTTTGTTGCAAAAGGTTGAAGAAGACGTTTTATGTTGTTGTTTTGATGTGAACATGTAAGTCATGATACATTAGTGGTAAACGATGCATGTGTATAGTAATTTTGTATCTATAGATTATGATGTGGTCATTATTTTGTATATGGATGTGATTTGTATAAAACTGTTTCAACATAATATATTGTATATGATACATGTAATAAATGGATTAACAATTGAGATGAATCAAATACGTTTTGAATATCGAGTGTGTATCACAAATATGTATAAATGCATCAGACTATTATTGTGTATATTGTACATATAAATAGTGTAACAATCAAGATATGTAAATTACTTGTTTTGATCAAGAAATTTCGTGGATGATACATTAATATAATATATATATCAATCTTGGATTTTTGTGGATGATACATTACTGTGTGATAGTTATTACGTATCAGATACATGTAGTTTTAAAATTTAAACTTTTACCAAACCAAATTTCGCTTACTATTTTTAAAATTCTTTTGCAAAAACAATTTTTCAAAAAATAAAACAAAAAAGGAAGGAAATATTCACTTTCTTTTTACGCCAAAAAAATATTTAAACTATGAGAGAAAATTTTCGAAACAAAAAAGGCACCTTAATATCAAATGAAGGCGTTATTTATATATGGAACCATTAGCTAAATTTTAAAATAATATTAAATTCTCTTTATCATAAAATTGGCAATTTGTATTCTTTTATTATAATATATTGTTTATTTAAAGAATTAACAACTCCCAATTCACATAAAAATAGATGTGTTGACTATCATATATAATCTAGTCTCATCACTGTTTTCAAACAAGAGGTTTCTAAGCAATTATGTCTTGGTTATTCGTTCCTTCACATTTCTTTGTATTCCGTTTTTAGTCTTAATCAAATTTTAGTTTGAAGTATATAATTAGTTATATATGTGAAGATTATACGATAAATAAGATTATTTTTCAAATAATGGATATGTATCATATACCTATTGTTGGATCTAATACACAGTGCTCCAGTTATAGAACATTACTATTTATAAATCAAGATTATTATTGGGTAATATGTACATATACATCGCATTCTAAGTTGGGTAAGACTGAACAAATATTAAAGAGTGCAAATACATAACACAAAACTGATTTATTGTTGTCTATATAGCCTTTCAAATTTGAATAAGATTGATAATACATTAAAGAACTTGATACATGCAAATGATACATTATGTAGTGTTTATGTACCAACAACATTTATATTGAATATGCTAAAACTAATCGAATATTCAACAACATTAGGGTTATATATCAACACCTTAAATATGAATATGATACATTGCATAAAACAAAGGCTACTGTGACAGTGATGTATCAGATCATCGACACTAACAAAGGGTAATTTAAGAATCAAAATAAATGAGATACATTGAAAATCTGTATCTTTTACAGTGATAGTAGTGTAATGGTAGATCCAACTTTTTCCCCTCTTTTTTGGGCATTTTTTCAACAGTAGATTTAAAGCTCGAGCATGTGTCCTTCTTCGATTTCTCCGCTCACAAGTTTATCACGAATATAATTTGCTATTGCGTACGGATACATATTCTTCTAAATTTGGATAATCGTAGAAGATACATAGCAACACTTGATACATAATAAAATGATACATTTGGTAGAGACTACTTATTTCCATTTCATAATGTAGTTTCACCAGCAAATGAGGATCCCCTGGAATCAAATTGTTTGCAAGGAGCAATGTGTATACATCATCTCTTTCACCTTTCCCTTATGCATTTTGTGAAGGTGGAAAGGGAGGAGATCTGGTAGTTCTTTGAAAAAAATGTGGAGAGAAGACTTACTTGGGTTCTTCAAAAAAAATTATGGAGCAATCTTACTGAAAGGAAAGAGAACAAATCTGAAAATTAAAAAATGAAGGAAGTAAAGATTGAGGGACTAAAAATAGGAAGAGATTGAGTGAGTAAAAATAGGAAGAGATTGAGGGAGTGAAATAAGGAGTAAAAATGGGAAGAGAAATGTATCCGGGAACAATGGGGTTTGGAAGGAAAAAGAGGGATTTTGGAAATATTTTAAAATGGTAGGGAATAATAGAAATTATGGAAAATAAAGGTGTGTATATAGGTAATTTATGCAAAATTTTATGGTGGGAGAGGCCCAAGTATGACTTGGTGTGTGAGTGATTATTTTTTAATTAAAAAATGTGTAGACCCCACCTTTTCTATTCAATATTGTTGTTTCTCTCTCCTGTCTTATTTCTTTTCTTTTCCCCTTTTTTAAAAACGTTCTTCTTTAATTCTTCTTTCCTATAATATTTCAGATCAATTTTCACTTATTAATTTTATTTATTCATTTTTTTATATCATTCGTACATTTATCTTTTTTTGTATTTGATAATTAACAAGTATATCATTTTTTAATCTTTTAAATTACATAAAAATATGAGAAGAAAAAATGGTGGAGAAAATTAAAAAATGAAGAATAAAACCTTCGTTTACAAAATAAAAGTCTAGATAGTAACTCGACTAAACTAGTAATATCCCTCATTTGGCACATGTATATAAGCATGATTGATCAATTTTTCACTTTATCAAATTGAATTATTTCATCAATTTTTATACTAATAAACTGTACCAAATTAATAAAAATAGGTTTTTCAATTTTCTTTATTTTTTTAGCTTGATTTGAAACATTTTACAATAAAATGAATTTTATTTTTATGAAATAAAATTATTAAAACGAATTTTATTTTGTACTATTAGTATTTATTTAATATAACTCATTGTAAATAGTTATATAAAAAACTATCAACCATAATGCCACAAATAGGGAAAATATATTATATATATTTTTTCTCGGATTCTCGAATATATCTTTTTTTAAATAATCAACGTGATAATTATCAAATATAAAAAAGATAAATGTACGAATGATATAAAAAAAATGAATAAATAAAATTAATAAGTGAAAATTGATCTGAAATATTATAGGAAAGAAGAATTAAAGAAGAACTTTTTTAAAAAAGGGGAAAAGAAAAGAAATAGACAAGTAAACGGATGTGGAGTAAAATGTATGGGAAAGAGAAATAATAATGTAAAATAAAAGAATAGGACCCACATAGTTTTTTTATTCATAAAATTAAATAAGACCGGAGAGAGAAACAACAATATTGAATAGAAAAGGTGGGATCTACACATTTTTTAATTCAAAAATAATCCCTCACACACCAAGTCATACTTGGGCCTCTCCCACCATAAAATTTTTCGTCATTTATAAGGCTTACTAAGGAGTTCTCTTGCCATGTTTAATTTATCAACAAAACAGAACAAAAATCTTGTTTATTTGCTTCTTTTCAGAAATTTATCTTTTGTTCTTTCGTATTTGAGGATCAAAACAGTTTTAATTGTTTAGAAAATTGAAAAAAGAATGCATATTAATGCATTATTCTATATGCTAGCTTATATATATATATATATTTATTTATTTATTTATTTATTTTAATCTCAAATCACTAAGGGTAGATATTAAGACTAAACAAAATAATCTGACTCTGAATATACATAGCTTAATTTAGGACAACATTATTCTCCGAAAAAGAAAGGGACCTTTCATCTATCATCTCACAATTAAGCATACGGTGCCAAAAGTATACTTTGTGACAGCATTTAGTCCGATAAACTTTTAGGGCACTTATGAGTTAGCTTCATTAAAGATTGATCACGTACCTTAGAGGTTTTGGAAGGTCAAATATAGATGAGCCCAAAGATAGAGATGTACCTATGTGGAAGGAGGGGGTGGAGTCGCTGGACCGTATTAACTTCGAAAAATATAATTATTATTATAATTTTTAAAAAATTGCTAGGCACCTTAAAATATAGTTGCCAGCTGAGGGCACTAGTCAAATATGTTGCTCAGTATTTTCACATCAAGTAAATGTCGTCGAGCAATGTCATTTAGTTCGTATGCATGTTCAATAAAGAAAAATTGAGAAGTGATGTCGCGTGACACTACTTTGATTAACGTGTGTCTGCACCCCGTGACTAGTGGTGTGCCCATCGCCTTCGGAGTCTTGATTTGCCTCTCCACAAAAATACTCTTATTAATTAACAGTGAGATATCATTTGTTTTGAATCGAATTCACATGCTTTTTTTTCTTCAAAAGGTTTCATATCATTAAAAATATTTTCACAACACATACATATTTCCTTTTTTCTTTTCACAATACGAGAGTTCACACTGGCACTTCCAATAGATCAGATATACAATTTTTTTGTTATTTTGTGTGAGTGTGGGGAGGGGGGGGGGGAGTCTTTATTTTTTTTTGACCAAACAAACAAGTTAAGAGACATATTGTCTCAAATGCGTCTTGCACGTTGTTGCTCCTTGGCCCATCAATATATAATATTTTATCTTATACTTAAATCATATTATACGTATGTAGGTTAAGTTAAAGTAATTTTAAAATCTTAATCACAACTTACGTTAAAAAAAAAAGCAAATTAATTATGGTGTCAATTGTTTGGCTGAATGATGCATGAAACGTGCAAGAATATTGATCTAGGACGTACGATTTAATTAACTTTGAAGTTCAATTAACAAATATTAGATAAACTTTCTAGATGGAGGATTAGGTGTACCAACAAATCATTGTACAAAAAATATGAATTACGTATATACTAGTTGCATGACTGTCATGTCATGAACCTAATTAAGCAAATAATTCTTATATTTATGATTATTGCCTTTTGTATTTTAGAGTCAACCTCCGAAAAGATGAATAAGTAGAATTAAGGTGCAGATTTTTCATACATTCACTTAACTAAAATAGTTATTATTTCAGAGAATTACTTTTTTTGTAGTGACCATTTGAGAAATCACTTCTAACGCTATGGTAAAGTTCTATATTTTGCAATTAATTCCAACTTTATATAAAGATAAAAATAGAAAACACAAAGACTTCTCATGTCATATCAATTTTCTTGTGACAACATATATATATGTCTTTAGAATATAAACTCTACGATTAATAACATAGTACTAGTAAATAAGGGTTATAGTGAAGTTACGTTATATGACCTTCAAATTGATAAACCCAAATCGAGAGAAGACAAAATATTAGTAATGCAATAATATGATTACGTACTAGCGCACTAAAAATATGACTTGTACATCTTGTGCACGAGTAATTCTTCAATAATATTAGTAATTCTTCACTAAAATATAATTATTGGTATATATATATTTCTTATCAACTGTATAAGTATTGGCTCACTAAAATTTTAATGGATAAAAAGAAAACGTCTTGTGTTAGGATAAAAACTCTATTTGTACAATTTATAAATAACATATAGATTTGTAATGTATGACTATATACACCAAAATGTAACTTGTATATATACCTAGAACACATAAGATTATTTTTTTCTATATGACATTGGTGCTTTGTCTAATTTATGTGTATTTCGATCGTTCTAAGGTAACATACATGAATTTTATCAGAGGTTTTCTAATTTATCCTCATGTGTTTTATATTGAAGATATAGTCCAGAGTGAATACACGACGAACGATTTTAAAGTGTACTCCTTATTTATTATATAAAATGTATTATCAAGATTTATGATTCACTATTGAATTTATTTCAATTTCAAAAGCTTGAAAGTGAAAAAGGTAAAAGAGAAAGAAGGGACTTGGCAAGAAACAAACCGTACATAGCTACAAATGCAAACTATTCCCCTTAATATTCTCATTGTCTTCAAGAATCTTTATTTCCATCATTATCTTCGTTGAAAACTATAGTAGAATATTTTCTTATTCGTTTTACGGTTACTTTTTATTCATTTTTTATTTGGTAACCCCGTGACTTTATATGTAGATCACAATTTGCCAAGCTAGCAAAACTAAAGTAAGTAATTATTATCCGCATCTAATATTTATATCAGTTTAACTTTAACGAGTATAGTATATTTTTGTTAAGAATTTTATCACGTAATTATGATATATAAACTAATACTATATATTATTATTACTTAATGTTAATATTTCTTATCATATTAATTTATTACTATTTCATTACAATTAATTAATACAATTTTATTTAAATACAATGAGTAAGTCTCAATTTGCTTTTCTAATTTCCTTTTGGAACTATAGTAGATACTATTTTTTTCCTTTTGCCTAGGAAAGCAACATCTATAATATTTTTATATATAAATATTACAACTTTTGTAAGCTACAAGTTAGGTTTCTTTTAATATTCATTGGTCAACTAAAACTCTTGGAAGGTGTAACAAACTTAGATTTAGAAATATAAACCAAGATTTAACAATCAATTTATTACAACTCAGGTTATATTTAGTTGCTTTTTCCTAAATTACCCAAGATCCAAAAATAGATCAAACTATAATACATACATCTAATGTCTCTCTATGTCATACAATACATGTGCATTATAAGTGTTGTACCTTGTGCTTTAAGCTATATGTGTATGTACTCTATTAAGATTTCTAAATTGTTTCCTCCTTTTTAGTTCTTTTCTTTTATGGCCGGGAGGGGTATGAATAGGAGAAAATGAAAATACTATTGATGAAATTTAATTCACGAACCTTCGAGATATATATTGGAATTGCAATAAGTAGAAAGCTGAATTTCATTTTATGAGACAAGACTTTAGTTTTTTCACAAGAAGCTGAGCCTAGAGTTATCGATCAGAATTGGAGCATTTTGTATGTTTTGTAATAGACATAATACATAAATATGTCATTTAACTTCGCTTCAACTAATATCTATACCCTCTAACTTTGGGTGTGTAAAAGTAGACATACACGTCCTACGTGACATAATACATTTAGGACACTACATAAGACACAAAATTGTCATGTAGGATGCCACGTAGAATTAATGTGTCTATTTGTTTAATTTTATACAAGTTCAAATGCCTACTTGTACACACTCAAAGTTGAAAGACGTAGATGCCAGCTGAAGGCAAATTAAATGACATATTTATATATTATAACTTTATAATATTAGGGTAACTTTCTTTAGTGGACAAAACAATAGTGAATTGATTTTCTTGATTTGGAGGTATATGCCCTGCACATATCTTATCCTAATTTGAGAACCCCAACTAACTTGTATCTTATTGTTCAACAAACAATCATCTCTTATTTTAAAAAATAAAAGTCTGTACTAAAAGCAAGAAAATCAAAGAAACAAGATGAGCTTAGGGAACTTAAAAAGGAATTACCAAAAGTTGAAAGAATCCGAATTCTGAATTGACACCTCAACTTCACCTACTTTGCTTCCCTTTCCATCTAAGCGCCCTTAGTTTACACTCCTTCCCAACAACAACAAAACAGCATAACAAGGCAAAAACACTTGATGGGGTTCTTTCTTTTGCTCTCTTTGTTTGAGAAAAATGGAACCTTTCTTGATTCTAAGTGCTACTAGTTAGGCTTATAGTGCAAAGTTTTTTTGTTTTTTTTTTAACATGGGATCTATTGGAAATACTAATCCATGGGCACCTTATGATAGTTATAAAGATTGTTCACAAGGGATTTGTAGTGTTTATTGTCCACAATGGTGTTACTTTCTTTTACCTCCTCCTCCTCCTGATGATGAAGATGCATCAGATGATTCAGCCACAGCTTTCTCCCCTTTCATCATAGCGATCATCGGTATCTTGGCAAGTGCTTTTCTTCTTGTTAGTTACTATACCATCATTACTAAGTATTGTAGGAGGAGGAGGAGCAGAAATGGTGCAACAGAGTTGGAAGCTAATCGAAACGAGATGCCTCAAGATCAGTGGCAACTTGCTACTGTTGCTGGATTGGATGAGTCTACCATCAAGGCTATCACAGTGTGTAAGTTCAAGAAAGGTGAAGGATTGGTTGAAGACACTGAATGTGCTGTTTGTTTGAGTGAGTTTCAAGAAGATGAGAATCTTAGGCTTTTGCCTAAATGTAGCCATGCTTTTCATCTCCCCTGTATTGACACTTGGTTGAAATCTCATCCAAATTGCCCTCTTTGTAGAGCTAATGTAGTATCTCCTCCTGCTCCTAGTACTACTAGTAGTCGTCCGTCATTGCCTCCTCCTATTCCTTCTCCAATGACCATACATGCTCTTCAATTTCAAAGACAAAATGACTTGATCTTGGTGGTGGATCATGATCACGAAGGAGTACTTCATCGCGATGAGGTTGTAGTTACCATTGTTTGTGATGATGATGTTTCAACGAAGAACACCTCAGGGGAGAATTCTGAATTCAGTGGAAATAACAGAATTGGAAATGAATTCAGAAGATCAACCTCTTTAAGTGCATTTTCAAGACAACATCTTTTTGTGTGCAATCCTGGTTCAATGAACAGATCTGTCTCCACAGGAAGATTCATATTTTCTTGAAACATAATTTAAGTCTTGGCTGAAACTCTGTAAATTCTTGAAGTATACCAACACTTGATGAAATTTAATGAAGTCTGATTTTTCTTCAGTTCTGGAGTGACTATCTGATAAAATGTAGAGTAGTAACTTATACTAGTATTTACAATTTTTTGTTATTAGAACTATGTCAAATATATTTGTTCAAGCTAGATCTTTCATATTGTGACTAGTAAGAACAAATTTGTCACCAAGAGTAATCAAAATCATGCCCCCGCCCCTGCCCACCCACTATAGTGTTCTAGCTAGAAATGTTCTTATATTATTTGGATCGTTTGGTTCGCAGATTAAATTATTCAGAATTATAGTTGCGTGATTTTAATTTCTAAACTAATTTATTTCACCCAAAAGATGGGATAAAATAGTAGTACCAAGTTGGAAGGGATATAGTACCAAATGATCCCTTGTGGTTTAGACCATATAATTAACAAGCATCACCCCTCATAATTCATACTAATTACCAATGCTTATTTATGTGCAATATCAAACCGGACAACACCAACACGATCTCGATCTCTCTTCTTCTTTTTTCAAGTATATGATTACTAGTTCAATGTAGCGTTTTCTTTATAGATATCAAAACTTCTTAATTAAGGTTAAGATTACCTAATCAAGATTATTTAGAGGGATAAGTGCAGTTGGTAAGCTAATCTACTAACCTCCCTTACCCCATTTCGATGCAAGAAAGCCTGATAAATGACAAGTTTTAATCATCTCATGAGATGAAATCGCATGACCAAATTTTACTCTCTTTTTTTTGGGGGTTTAATTATTTGATATCTATAGTACAATTTTCTATCCCAACTAATTTAAATTCAAGTCCTTAAAGGCTCATGAAGAGGAAAGTGCTTCCTAATTCCATTTCGAGTGCATGCTTGACCGTGAAGCTTTTAGTTAAGGGGATAGGCATTATAGTATCACTAGATAATGGATACATGTGTATCCAATCTCAAGGTTTTACATATCACACACAAAATTTTCTAGGACGTTCTTTTCATTGAGTGACAACTGACAAACACATTTGCATATTGAAGACGTGAGTCAATTATATATTTATTCAATTATATAACGTGTGTTTTATGAATTAGAAGCTTGACGATTTTTATTATACGTGTATCTATATTTAAGCATATCCTTCTTTCGATTTTTTTTAGGGATCTTTACGTTGGAAAATTAAAGAGGGTTGATTACTTAATTAAAGAGACCGTGATAGGTATGTTCCCAAATCTCATCTTGGGAGGTTTTCCTTATGAGTTATGATACATGAAAAAGTGTTGTATCAAATTAATCTAGGAAGTAAGCATTTCAATATGCCATAAAAGGCTACGAGTAGGAGAGGTGTCAAAACTAACAAATTCGAAAACAAATAAATTATATTTATGTAATCAAATTTATTATTAGACTAGTGAATTCATCCGTGCTTCGCGCGGTCATGTAAAACAAAAATAATTTACTAAATATTATTTACATAGAAGAGGTATTATATATATATATATATATATATATATATATATATATATATATATATATAGAGAGAGAGAGAGAGAGAGAGAGAGAGAGAGAGAGAGAGAGATGTCTTCTTATGTATATTTAATATATTTGAATTTTAGTTGAAATTTTTAAATACTTTTTCAGAATTTCTTCATACATAAAAAGAATATAAAATAAAATAATTATATTATACCTTCCTATAAATGAATAGATGTATAATTTGGTTCCATAGGCATAAAATATAAATTTTTTTTACATGTAATATCTTCTTTAGATGAAAGAACATTCATATGATTTATAACGATTTAAAATAAATAACATAAATACACTATTTTTGAAAGTGAAAAAAAAACCGATAGAAGAAGAAATAAATAAATATAGTTTTAAAGAATAGGTGCTATGTATTGGATTTGGTAATTATAATTAATATACTTTTACTGTAAATAAGTAATAGTTACAATTAAATAATGAGTAATATTTTAATCCTGGAACTTCTACTAACTTTAATGTAGAATGATAAATTTTATAAGATGAAAAAAATATAATTAGCGTTCTTGTTCTTAAAAAGTTAAGTCAATTAATTTTTGTTATTTTAATTTCAAAACATTATGAGCATGTAAGCCAAAGTGAACTCAAACAATGATGACTCAAAATGCCCTCTTCTTGTATTTATTCTATATTTAAGTTATTTATCCCGATACAATATATATTTGACTAAATATACATACATCATCTTCTTATATTGAATTTTAGAGATAAATCTAGCACTAATTTATAATACTAATTAGAACTAAAAGAAATTATAAATTTACAACAATAAGAAGTTCATACAAAAATTAAACTTAAAAGTCATCATAAAGATACACAAGAAAGAAATAATACAATACATATATCATTGTGACTTTAATCATTAAAATAAAAAATCGAAGGAAAAACAAAATCAATACATATTGTCTAAAATCTTGTCATATTCACTTCACAAGTCTATCAATATTCAAGAGGTTTCTTCTTCTTTTCCAAGTCAAACAAAAGCAGAGAGACATCACTCTTGTTGATATCCACTTCACAAATCTATCATTATTCAAATGCTTTCTTCGTAAAAAATTAAATTTAAGAGACATCATATATATATATATATATATATAAAGAAAGTAAAAAGGAATAGTACAATACACATATCATTAAAAATAGAAGGAAAAAGAAATCAATACATAATTATCTAAGTTGTTGTCAATATCCACTTCACAAGCCTATCAATATTCAAGAGTTTTGTTCTTGTTCTTCTTCTTCTTCGTTTTCAAGCCAAATAAAAGCATGAATATAATACTATAGTAAAAATGAAGGATAACTTTAGATAAAATCTCATGAAATAAAAAATATGAATTTATATAGAAATAATAGAAGAATATTATAAAGTATTTTAACTTTCATATTTAATATCTAAGGTTTATGAATATGAAAAGTTGTAAATTATGAGAGTTATAACTATATGCATATTATATCTAATAAAGAAGATATATTATGGTGGGAGAGGGTTATGAATATGAAAAGTTGAAAATTATGAGAGTTATGAATATATGCACATTATATCTAATAAAGAAGATATATCATAGTGAGAGATGAAAAGTTGAGTAATTGAATATAAAGACTTTATGAGTTATTAAAATAAAATAAATAATTAAATGAAGAAAAATGGTAAAAACAAAAAGGAGGAAAAAGATAAATGTAAATGGAGGCCATAGTCACATCACCTTGTCTATGTTCCTCTTTTATATAAATATATAGATTTTAAAGTAAAATTATTGTTTTGAATGATGTAAATTCATAAGGCCACTGAAACTAAAGTATTCTTTTTTATTTTATAAATAAAAATTGAACCAAAATAATCGCAAATAATTTTTTTTATATAAATATATTTTATATGTTAAATTTAAATAGACACATTAAGAATATTCATTCCAATTTTGAGGGACTATTTAGGAATTTAGCGGATTTAGAATAGATATATTTGTTACATTAGTAAGTACAGAGACCGACTTTGTAAAATCGTGTAAGTAGATATACCAATTTGTACATTAAACAAATTACGCGTCTTTTCCCAACATTTTCCAAACTATATATATATATATATATAACACCAGCTACAGCTCCTTTAGTGTTCTCCATTCTTGATTTTTCCAAGAAAACGCAATTTGTTCCTCGGAGATGGTTTTACACAATAAGCTTTCTACTTGTTGTATATCTCATGAGTTCTATAAAGTTGCTACGAACAACCCCAACAAAATTGCAGTCATTCAAGCTTGTGGGGGTCTCAAAATCGCCAAAGAATTTCGACTTTCTTGCAGTGAAAATGGCGACCAAGATACCCGGGAGGAGTTTCAAGAGTTCGTTTCTTCCAAAAGAAAGTCGGTTAGTCCCCCGGTATACGAAGGTGATCAGTGCTTCACGTTTTCCGAGATATTGTCCGCAGTTGATTCTCTTAGTTCACGGCTCCGATGCATTCTTGATGGTGGTGATGACCCCAATCTTGTGAAACCCTCTTCAGGTAACTGAAATTTGTGATTTTAAGTGGGGTATTATGAATTAACGGTACGATGAAGAAAATATTGTGTTAATGTGTGTCTAAGTTACTGATATTTGTGATATTAACTACGGTTTTACTGAATTAAGATTAAGTTTTCTTTCCTTATTTATGGAGTAAACCAAGATTCTTCTTTCTGTAGTAATTTGTGAACATATGTATCTTGATCTAGTTCGGAGAATGATTCTTGCTTAATTGTTACCTTTCCTACACTCGAGGGCTCGACGTACTGGTGAATGTGAATATATTGTGCGTATTGTATCAGTGGTTTCTTGAATTTTTATATGTTGTGCGTGTTGTAGCAGTGGTTTCTTGAATTTTTTTTTATCTTGTACCTGTTGTAGCAGTGGTTTCTTGAATTTTTTATATCTTGTGCATGCTGGTTTCTTGATTTTTTTATATCTTATGCATGTTGCAGCGGTAGTTTCTTGAATGTTTTTTTGGCTTTCTAATTTTGCTTTAGATAACTTTTACCTTCTTAATTTTTTTTTTTGTTGCTTTTAGAATAAGGTCTGTGCTATCTGAAATTGAGCAACTTTGCCAAAAGGTTAATGGATGGTCCTATCTTACCTGCCATTTGGAAAAAAGTCTCTTTTTGCCTTTGGCCCTTGACGGAGCTCCCACCCGAGTCTAATGATAGACAGTACTCAAAAGTTGGAACATTGTTCTCTAAGATTCTGGACCAAAATAATAATGGAGGGAAAGTTGAGCAAAATCAGATGGCACAAGGGCAAATTCAGATAGTTTCCCTTAATCTGTGTTTACAATGATTCCTAAATGAATGTGAAAATGTTATATCCATTTCCTTGAAATTTTTTGGTTTTATAGAATCCTTCCGGATGTTGTTGATTGCTTTGTGAGTAAACTAATTAGGCATTGCAACTTTTCATGGCTAGAAGTTAATATGCATCGAACTGCAAATGACTGCAGTTCCAAGGACCAGTTAATTGTGGGGTCTTCTGATCGAGGTTTAGAGCAGTATACACAGCTGCTCCATAAAACATATATCCCAAAAGTAGTTGGAATATATATGGAGCCTTCAGTTGTGTACATTGTTTCTGTTCTATCGGTTTTGAGGTGCGGAGAAGCATTTATGCCGTTAGATCCATCATGGCCAAACGAAAGGATATTATCGGTAATATCTTCTTCAAAAGCTGATCTTATTGTGGGCTATGAATCTTCAGTTGACAGAACTTGCCACCAGCTTGATAAATTACGATGGCTCATTCATAAAGGCAGTTATCCCCTTTTTTATATGTCAATAGAGGATGTCATCCGAAAAAAATCTGACTCATTGTTAGCATGGCCTTGTGAAAGTGAAAGGTTGAGATCATTCTGCTACTTGATGTACACATCTGGATCCACTGGAATACCCAAGGGGGTATGTGGTACTGAAGTAGGTGAGTTGTACATCCTTGAGAATGTTTAACCATTTCTCATCAATTTATATTGTCACCGTACAAACTATGCTTTATCGTTCAGTTTTACTTAGGAATTAGTTCAATTTATTTTATCATACACTTGCAGGTCTTCTGAACCGCTTCTTGTGGATGCAAGGATCATTTCCCTTTCAAAAAGAAGAAATCCTTCTTTTCAAAACATCCATAAGCTTCATTGACCATTTGCAAGAATTTTTAGGAGCTATACTTGCTAATTGTACATTGATCATACCTCCTTTCAATCAGCTGAAGGACAATATATTTTGTGTAGTCAATCTCTTACAGGTATATGTGAACAGTTTATTTACCCTTTGAATTTCTTGTTACTTGGCAGTGCATTTCAAAGGGTGTGATTTTTTTTCTCATTTGGTTGCCAACAACAGTAGGTCCTTTCCTATCCATTAACCAATTGCTTATTCTAACGATTTCAAACATAAAGCAAGTATTTTCACTCAGGTGCTGCCGGGTGGAAGGGTCTTGACTCTTGATAGTATTGGGTGCTTGTTGATCTAGTAGAATCTATATCTGAGTAAATGAATTACGGCCTTCAACTTCCATGTCACTGCTTCAGTGATCAATTAACTTCCTCTACAATTTTTTTAGACTTCTATATCTAGTATTTGCATGAGTTCCTCCATTTATTTTTACCATAGCTTCTGTATTGGCTGGTGTAAATTCTGCAATAAGCTGAAATACTACTGGACAAAATCCATCACTCTCTCTCTCTCACACACACACACACACACACACACACACACTTAAGACGGGGGAGGGGTGCTTGTACAACTCTTATTTTCTTTCAATTTTCGGTATTATATAATCTAGATTACTGTTATTGGTAATAATTGCATGAAGTCCAAGTGGGTAATGTTCACTTTGTGAATCCATGATTAGAAAATTTTCAAATATTGCAAGAAAAAAGATTCGTGACTATTCTTCGTTGTTTTCTGCACACCGATAGTGTGTTTTACTGAAAAAAAATTAAGCTACCTTCATTGGATGGATTTCTGGTTGTTCTATAACAGGCTCTGGTCTTGGTTGGGAATCTTTACTCTTCTCTTTTGCATTTACTCTGCCTGCCTTGGATCTTGAATCTCTTCTCTGGCTGGTCACTGATTTATCTTTTGCAAACTGAAAATTGAGCCACCTTTCTTTCTTTCTGATGCAGAGGACAATTTTGCCATATTCTCATTAGGGAAAAGGGTCAGATTTGTCTTTATATTATTTAAAATTGAGCAACTTTTCCCTCAGTTATACTTTGGGTTTAATTTTACCCCTCCCCCGGTGAAAAGTTTGGTTTTTTCCTGGACCCCTAATGTCGCTCCAACTTTAATCTAATTGAAAACATAGTCGGGAGGGGTAAATTTGTACCTTTTTCTCGAAGTATCTTGACACCTGGTGTCCACCCATTTCATGCTAGAGCTCCCTTAATGTCAAGGGGAAATACAACACGATTTTCTAGCAAGGGTGTGAATGGACCCAAGGTATGACGGAGGATGAAAATTTCGGATAGAGTAGGGGGGAAATTTGGACCTTTTCCATTTTCTTTGTTCTTTCCCATACTATGAGAGCATTGCATCTTTAAAAAATGCCATTATTTTTTCCATCATTTATCTTCAGGAATATTCTATTAGCAGGCTTGTGGCAGTTCCATCTCTTATACGGGCGATTCTTCCTGCTCTGCATAACATGCATTATCCTACAGCTCAGATCTCCTTAAAACTTCTAGTGCTAAGTGGTGAAATTTTTGATATTTCTCTGTGGAAGATGCTGGTCAAGTTGCTACCCCAGACTTCTGTTCTTAATATATATGGAAGCACAGAGGTAGATTTCTGTCTGTGTGATTTATTTTTGGGTTAATTATATCCTTACAACTTATAATATTGAATAACTTGGAAGGAAAAAAGACTCCATGTCCGTCGTTGTGAGTTACTATTTGGTCACTTGTGTTCTGGTAGTTATAATAATTCACTTGAAAAGAGAAACTTTGAGTAATGCTTGCTCATATCAAACAAGATGCTGATTTTCTTCACCCTTTTATTTGTACCAACTTTTGTACTCAATAAAACCACTTTAGTCTGGAGTTGAAAGATGGGAAACTTATGTTCGTTATTGAATTTTAGTGCTTGTGTAATCCGTGCATATTAACCTTTAAGCTGGATGATCTGAGTTTAATGCTGGCTCTCTACTTTTTGGTATACATCTTGTATATGAGAGATTTTCCATATTGATTGAATTTTTTTTTACCTCTCATAAAGAATATCTGTGATTTGAGCTAGTACTCTCCTTTTGCTCATGCGGTTAACTAAGTTGAATTGAAATGATATAGCCACTTTGGTTTTGTCCCCCTTTGTTGAATTGCCCCTCTACAATCTCACCATCAGCTACTGCAACCACTTCCCCGAACCTCCTCTGGATCATGGGGGTGGAATCTTAGCAGGGGGGGGTGGATGCAGCATGCTATAAAAGGAGGTTACAGAGGATGGTTTTGGGAACACATAGGAAGAGCCTGGAGACCCTGAAAACAATTTCCAGCTTTATTTAGTTTTACTCCAACCATAGATATGTGTATGTGCAGTTGGCTCGTTTACAGCTGATTGAAGTTTACACATAACAATTGCAGTAATTGTAGTGCCTGAAAACAATTTCCAGCTTTATTTAGTTTCACTCCAACCATAGATATGTGTATGTGCAGTTGGCTCGTTTACAGCTGATTGAAGTTTACACATAACAATTGCAGTAATTGTAGTGCCTGAAAACAGTAACCCCCCCCCCCCCCTCCCCCGCAAAAAAAGAAAAAGAAAAGAGAGAAACAGAGAAAGGTGAGAATTAGTGAAAGAATTCATTTGCTAGGTTAGTTATGCTGGAGTTTGGTTTTCTTCATTTTTAGTTGCAGCTGGCTGGTGCTGCTATGAACAACTTATTGATCACTACACATAACTTATACATTATAGTTAGTATTGCATGAAGGTGATCCTTTCAAACTTAGATGCCATGCTTTTAGTGTGATTATAGACACATTCTGTATAGTGTACGAGGTTATGTTTATGGAGCAACTTTATTTGTGAGTTTGAGATATGATTTTTGCCAAGCCTATCCACTCATTTAATTTATGGGTAATGTTTGGAACACCTTTGAGGATCCCCCTGTATGAGTGTTTTGGGAAAAGAATAGGCTGCACAACTTGCAATTTTTTTAAGGAAATTAGTTTGGCATGGTCAAGTAGAGTTGGGTGCAACAACTCTCCAGCTGGTAACATTAGCACAATAAAGTCCAAAAGTAACAGGAAGCATTAATTGGATGAGAAACTTCTGTATATTGTAGGACATTTTATGATGAGAGTGAATTAAAGAAGCACTTCATTCTCTAGAACTTAGCATTGTTTGTCTCTCCGTAAATTCCAACAACTAACTATGTCTGAAGTAGACAATTATTTAGAATCAATAAAATTCAAGTTAGTGGAAAGATATTGAGTTTCTATTCTTGAGAGATACAACTGCTTGGTCAGTTCTTTCTAGACGAAGACGACCATCAGAGAAAGGAAGGTCAAAGTAACACTCTTTGTGGCAAGTACAAAAATAGGGAATCAGAAGAAATTCATTGTGGTTTGCTAGAGGGAGAAAGATACCAAAAAGGCTCAACAGGAATGGAACTAGAGTAGGGGGAAAGAGGTTAGGCTCAATCGGCTAATGAGTGGACTTGCAAGGGTTATAAATGACTTGATCATTCAACCCCAAACCTTCATGGGATGCCCCTGTGAAAACCCTTACACAACCCATGAGGGACAAGTATAGCATTTTCTAACAGTTTTTGCTCAAGCTTGATTGGGAGTTTATATTGATTACAAGTGTATAAAATGTTCGTATTTTGTTGATTCTACGCACAATTACGGTAATTAAATCTGATCAAATTTACTAATTTAAGTAATCTTTGAATAATCCCAACAATTGCCAAAGCTTGTACTACTAAATTTGATTAGAGACTTTTATATCTGAGTATGGATTATTATGAGACTTGGAGAACTTCTAGTTTTGGAATTCTTAAATTGCCTTAAAATGACAGATTATTAAGTAGTACTTCTCTAAAAAAGGAGGATATATTATTTAGGTAGTTTTGGGATGAAATGGACTTGAATAGATCAAAATGATACAATGATCACTCTAGCTGATTTCAACTATTGAAGATTGACCCATGTTTGATTGACTGATTAGCTGATTGTTATTTTACACTTTCTTCATTCAATAACCAAGTATCATCTGCATCTCGTTTTCTAATTTATGGTGGGCTTGGGAGAGCATTATATTTCATGATTTCATTTCTATTCATGTTATAGTGTGCATTTCTTTCTTTAACTATTGCATTCATCTCATTTGTCGGTCTGGACCTGAGTGCATATTTTTGTTCACAAGAGATAATTTAGAAACCAATCAACAGCTGCATACAATTCTTGGTTAGAAGGCTCCTCGATTTAGTTCTAGCACTTGAAAGCGGAAGGGATCATCTTCTTGAACATCTACATACTATGTGCTCATGACTTTTGAGAAATTACAGTATTAGTTGAAGAGAGGAGGTGTATGCATGAACTTCCTCATTCATAAACTTCTTTTCACTCTTATAAATACCCATTATGTGTCTTTCATTTTGAAAGCACAAAGCAACTGTGACTCAAATGTATTCTCCCTATCATTAAAGATCATGATTTAGTTGTTTATCCAGATATTATCACTTAATATTGTCCTCATATTTTGTAGGTCTCTCCTTTTTTTTTCTTTTCTTTTTTTGTATATAGACTAAATGACCTTATTATTATCAATGAAATCTCTTACTTGATCGAAAAAAGAAAAAAAATTGTCCTTCCCTTCCTGGTATCTGCTTGTATAGATAGGCACATAATCAGAAAGAGTTGATGCACAAAGCACATACATTTTCCTTTATGTTCTCTTACTGGACACACCAGTTTCTCAAGGAGTGGGTGATTGTGATGCAACCACTTTTTGAAGGAGGATATGGCAGCTATATGTAACTCAAAGCTTCATTTCTTATTTCATTGGTATCTAAGTTCAATCCTGGTATCTGCTTGTATAAATAGGCACATAATCAGAAAGAGTTGATGCACAAATCACATACATTTTCCTTTATGTTACTATATGGCATAACTTCTGTTCTCTTACTGGACACCAGTTCCTCAACAAGTGGGTGGTTGTGATGCAACCACTTCTTGAAGGAGGAATCTAAATTCAATCTTGGGTCATGACTTCCACAGTGATGGTTATTTGGGAAGAGCTTGTAACGACATAGCAAGCTTGATTTTCCTTATTGATAAAAGGAGAACATACCAAGCTTTAATTTTATCAATTTAAAAAGCAATAGTAACAACCTTGATACAAATTTAAGATTGCTGTTAAGAAAAAAAGGTAGCTTACGTCACCTATCACTTGAATTCACTATCTTCTCTGTAGTCTTATTAATATTTTTGATGAATGAAATAGGTTTCCGGTGACTGCACATATTTCGACTGCAAGTGGTTGCCCACAATGTTGGAGCAAGATGCTCTGGGCAGTATTCCAATAGGCATTCCCATTGACAACTGTGAAGTGGTTCTTATTGGAGAAAATTCTCCTGATGAGGGAGAGATATGTGTCGGTGGAAGTTGTGTTGCTTCTGGATACTTTAGTCATCCTTCTATTTTGCCATTGGATAACGTGAAATTACATCAAGAAATAATTGATGGCAAGAACAATGAAAATGAAGTTTACTTTAGAACCGGGGATTTCGGTAGAAAGCTTTCAGATGGAAACCTGGTTTATATTGGGAGAAGAGACCGCACTGTAAAGATCTGCGGGCACCGTATTGCCTTAGAGGAGGTTGAAAGCGTTCTGAGGGAACACCAAGAAGTAGCTGATTCTGCTGTGGTTTCTCGTTGCGTTCAAGGAGATAATTTATTTCTTGAAGCATATTTACTGCTCAAGAAAAAGGAAAACAATCTCGAGGTCTTCAGGTCCACAATTAGATGCTGGATGGCCAGCAAACTTCCCCCAACTATGATTCCTACTCGTTTCTACTTTGTTGAATCTTTTCCTATGTCTTCTTCAGGGAAAGTGGATTACAAGATGTTGGCCACTTTTGCAGCGTCTGAGGCAGGTAACCATATTGCGATTGAAGAAACTCAAGATATCAATCTCATTAATGTTATACAAAAGGTATTTTACTAGACTTCAGTTTGATTAAGGGTTGTGATTCTGTTATGAAATGGGATTAGCAGCAATCTTTACTTCGATTTTCATTCAGTACAAAGTTTTCCCATGAATGTGATTTTTTTGGTTAAATATAATAAGATGTATTTAAGCTTTGCCCTAATTTGGATCATGCATTCTGTGAAACCACACACTATATGATGGAAAATCACGTGTAGACTTTAGAGTTCATAGCTGCATATATAAGTGGGTAAAAGTTGTTAGGTTGTCTTTGGTATACTATATGCTTCCCTTTTCATGGGAGTTTATTCCCTTTTTGAGCAATTTATTAGCCGGTGTTCGAAGAAAAAAATTGTGCCACATAAACTGAGATCCTAGGGAGTATTATGTAGTTTGGCTTAATATTGGGCATGAGCCGTGGAAGAACTGACCAGTGAAACAACTATTCAGTTAATCAAGATATTTTTCTACTAAAAGGTGGTTAGCTTGATAAAAGAGTGTATCCAAAGAGTAATTGAAAAGATATTACACATCAGTGTCTTCTGTCACTTTTGGGCAGTAATGACATTTCAGTCAGTATAGCTAATGCTCTGTTTAGAGAACTACCTTTTGTATAAGCTTCTCTACCTTTTGTATACAACCTGTCGCGTAGGGGTTTCTTAGCATGTTAACTGGATGACCTTTTTTGTTATTGATTTATACTCTTACAACATGGCAGCTGGCTTGCAACATGGGTTGCTGGGATATAATTTGTTATCTAGCTAAGACTAGCTTTCACTCTCTCGATAGCATCATGTTGCGATGCGTACCACGTTTTTTAAAATTCCTTTATTTATATTTTAAAACACCTTCATTCGTTGGTATCTGTTAAGCATAAATATGGCAAGTGTCCTTAAATTGTAATATGTAAAGGATTCTGAATGCCCAATTTCATAACTGGAAGAATACCAAAATAGAAATAAAAATAAAGAAGTACCTGAGGGAATGTCAAGTTAGATATTCACAGAAAACCTGTTCTTTTATCCATTGTCTACATCACACCGAGAATGTGTCAAAATATATACAAGATGTGCAAAGGGACTAACCACACATCTCTCTAGCTCCTAACTGTCTATGCTTCCTTTACCACCAAAACAATGGATGTAACAAAAAAGGCGTCTTTTACGTCTCTTTCTAAAAGGAAAAAGATGTATTTTACTCCTTCTCTTATGCTTTCCGAATATACTTCTTTTGTTTTCATGGGGGAAATGAGCTGTAAATCCTCTTTTGCTAATTTGAAGTCTTTCCTGCTGTTTGCTTAATATATGGTGAAGCTGGAGAGATCTAATGGCTGATTTATACGCTGGGAAAAGGGTGGTAGAAGAGGGAATTTATCTTATCCAATAAAAAAGGGTGGCAGAGGGTTCATATATGCCTTGAGATGCTCTAGACTCAAACTGGGACACTTCAGTGAACGTGTCATGCATGTGCCATGCCTGGTAGACTCCAAAATGCCTAGCCTTCTGTTTACTCTTGAAGCATGCCCCAAATCTACTTCTGGAGTGTGCTTTGATGATGTTGTGTAACTCAGCTGTATACAAATAATGAGACTAAACGATGGGAAAGGACGAGTGGATAGTAGACCTTAAATAGTACTGTGAGTTGACTGTTACTCTTGAACATTACATGTGGTCCCGTAAGTTGACCAGTAACAGACTCATTATCATTATTAAGGTTAGTTGTTGAATAGTGAATGATTTTATGCATACGTGCTGTCATATTGTCGTGAGTCACTTGTTCTCTAGTCAGTATTATGTGTCCTTACGGTGATGTTTTTTTTTTTTACATTTTCTTTTACTTTGATTGGACAGGCTTTTTCTGATGCTCTGATGGTTGTTGACAAGATCTCCCTTGATGATGACTTCTTTGAGATGGGTGGCAATTCTCTATTAGCAGCTCATGTCTCCTATAAACTAGGAATTAATATGAAGGACTTGTATGCTTTTCCAACTCCATTGAAACTTCAGAAGGCCATTGAACATAAAAAAGTGTCCTCTAGCCATGAACTTAGAGCTGATGCTTTAGTGGGAGTGAACTCGCAAGAGCAAGAAAAAAGCAAGCTTCCTTCTAATAAATCTTGGATGCCTGGTGTAGATAACAGTACCGTTTTGAGTTTGACCAGTGATTATCCCGTTAAACGTTTGAAAACGGATTCAGATTTGTATATTGATCCTAACGATGCTAATGGAATAGATATGAATAATTCAACTTCGTCACAGGTTTCATGTTCTTACAGTCGGTGCAACAAAATAAGGCATGATGCTGGTTGTGAGGGTTACAATTGCCACTCGGTGCTGTCTTGGGAAGTTCCACGTGATAAAAGAGGTTTCATGCGAGAACAGTGGATGGTCTACATGGAGTCTTGCGTTGATGCATCACCACTAGTTGTATTTAAAGAAAGAAGTGTGTATCTGCTTATCGGAGCTCACTCCCACAAATTCTATTGCATTGATGCAACAAGGTAATGCCTCATGTTTATGTGATTGAGAAAATAAGAAAATTTGATATAAGTGTGTGAAGGACAAATCTCTTACACTTAAGTCCTACATCCACTTGGTTTAGCTGAGGATGGGATTTGCTGTCCAATTAGTCTACATATACTATTAGACAATTTTTGGTCTATGCTTTGACCCAAAAATAGCCCTCTTTGAATTGGAATATCAGAATATGGACTCATAGACTAAACTTGTAGGTTTCATTGTGGAAAGTTCTTTGCTGTACTAGTGAGATCACCACAATTGTTCAGTAGTATGGCACTGGTGCATACAAATCGTATGTAATTAACTCGTTACATACATCCTCTATGCCAATAATTGTGACACTCCTTTTTTGCCACCAAATGTTTGACATCATCTCATATTTATGCAACTTTTACAGCTTAAAAATCAAATTCTTCTGACTGTACTACTTCCCTGCAAAATGTGTTCAGTGGTCTTGTTTTGTGGGAGATCAAATTACAAGGGCGTGTTGAGAGTTCTGCAGCAATTCTAGATGACTTTTCTCAGGTTATAGATAACTTTTTTCTGTCAAAGTTTTCTAGTTTGTAAGGTTCACATCAGCTGAAAGGGATTTCACCTGCAGGTTATTGTCGGATGCTATGATGGAAACATTTATTTTCTGAATTTTTCAAATGGTATCCCTTGTTGGAATTTTCAAACACACGGAGAGGTATGATTAGATTTACTGTGTCAGTAAGTTATAGTATCTTGATTACCTTTTCTATTGAACTTCTTGATAGCTATAGAAAAATACCATAAAATTAGAGTATTAAATCTAAGGTTAATGAAGGATCGACAGGAATCCATATTCCTAATGTATTTCTTTCCCTTGAAATATTTCATGTCCAGGAAGTGTGAAGGGATCAAGGTTTACTACTATATTTAGAGGATTGCTTGCATTATTAGAGGTTTGACGTCAATTTATGAGTGGTGTTCCCAAAATAAAAGATAAATTAGTGAAAACAACCTTTAAATGCTTTAAATGGTTAACAATTAAGGCCCCCAGAGCTTGTTCAACTGGCAAAAATCGTGGAACTTATGACTTAGGGTCACTAGTTTGAGTCCTATGTCATGTGAACTAAAATTGGTATTTAAGTGAACAACCATTGAAACCTATCGTTGAGTCCCACATTGGTGGGATGTGGATTTCCTGGTATCCATATATGGTCTTGTACAATCCTCATCTCTAGAGCTAGCATTTGGGGTTGAGTTATAGACCCTCAAAGCCAAACTCATCCCAATTCATTGTTTACCCGATGTTGGGCCCCCATCATATATTGTCCATGCTCCAGATGACTAGCCGTGGGTGCACGAGGCAATGTTGAGTCCCACATTGGTGGATGTGGATTCCCCGGTCTCCATATTTTGTCTTGGACAATACTCGCCTCTAGAGCTAGCTCTCAGGGTAGAGTTAGGCCAAAGATCCATTTTTAAAACCTATGTGCCAAAGATGCACTTTTTCCTTTAAAATATGTTGGGACTTTTTGTTATTACAAGAGGTGGCTCTTGATCATCCAGTGGTGATTGTAGATCAATTGAAGATTAATTAAAATCGGTAGTTGATTGTAGTCATGATAGTCTGCTGGAAATTGGCTTTCTTTCCTGCTTACTAGAGTTTTCCATGTTCTGTTGTTTGACATTTATTTTTGTGGTCAACCTCCGAAATTTCAAGGTCAAATCACAGCCAGTCATTGACAAGAAGAGGCACTTGGTCTGGTAATTTCTTTTCTTCATCTACTGTTGTTTCATGCAGGAAATTTACGTAACTGGTTCATTTAACTTATCAATTTTCTCTATATCTGAAACTTGTCTCTTTCTTCTCTGGTTTTGGCATGTCAGTGCATATTTGTCCATTGTTTCAACTTTTGGAACGGGGCTTGGGAGGGAAAACCATTAAATACAGGAAAATGATGCGCATGCGCATTAGGTTATATTGACTTCTTGATGTCCTTAAATTTTCTGGAGATTTCATTTAACTAGTAAAATTATCCGCACTTCGCGCGGAAATTTAATATCACATAATTTATAAAATAATACTTACAATCTATCAGTCATTAAAACTAAAACACTATTTTATCTTACATACAAGATTACGTAGGAACGCACATTAATAATGTAAAGGAAAATAATAATTATAACATCTTATCATTTTTCCTTCAATCAATCATCTCTAATTTGATTTTATAATTTATGCTTTTGCCGCCAGGAAGTATTACTATTTGATATTTTTGGAAAATTAGATGAACATCAACGTGAGATATTAAATTTTCTAATAAATAAATAATATTTATATGTACTAACAAATACTTTTAACAATAACTTTGCAGAAACATAAACAACAAAGTTAAAAACATGTACTAAAAAACAACAATTAATATCATAAACATAAATTAATGATTGTAAAAAAAATATACCAGGATCTATAACAGTAGAATGAAACAAAAAGGAAAAAATTGAGCCCACTGAATGCACAGTGTCTCCTTAAGGAAATTATTCCCCTCTAGTACCCGAGGTTTAATGGAATAGATCCTCTCAGGATGGAACAATTTTATTCACAAGTATACTGATATAAAAACAATGGTGTCAGTGAGTCATTCAACAAGAGCAAAGTACTTGAATATTTAATTGTGAAGAAGAAGAAGAAGAAGAAGTTCAGAATTTTCGTTGTTTTAAAATGAGAGGAAATCCCTCTATTTATAGACAACAAATGATAGTGTGTGAACGAATGCTTATAGTGCCTTGTCGGAAATGTCACAACTCTTCGAAAAGTTACAACTCTTCGGAAATGTCACTACTCTTTGAAAAGTTACAACTCTTCGGAAATGTCACAACTCTTTGAAAAGTTACAACTCTTCAGAAAGGTCAGAACCTTTCATAAAAGTCGCAATTTTTCATAAAAGTCGTAACTCGTCATAAAAGTCGCAATTTTTCGTAAAAGTCACATCTTTTCATGAAAGGGGATGACTATTTTTGGGTAACTCTTCATAAAAGTCGCAACTCTTCATAAAAGTCATAACTTTTCATGAAAGGGGAAGACTATTTTTGGAAATAAATAAATTTAAAAGGAAATTCTAGCTTGTGGTGGCGCCACGTAGGTGGGCCTAGGGTTTTCTTTTATATAAATATATGATATGATATGATTCTATCTATCATGAAATGCCTCATCTGATATGTGTTCTTACAATGTTGTAATGATCTCATCTTCCAATTTCATCTTGTTGCATTAGCAACTGAGTGCGACTGTCTATCACAGGAAAGCTGGGGGAATAGAACCAGCTGGGTTCCGTTGTTTCTGATGTCAGCCCATGTTTGCACTGTTCAATGATCTAAGCACCAATTAACTTCCTAGAATTACTGAGTGCCCCTGGTGCTTTAAGATAAGTGTTTAAACTGTCAAAGACTACTAGAACTATGGAGGGCACATGTTGAGGCTAAGTTGTGCCGACTCTTCACTTTGGATGTTGCACCCGTGTCGAATTCTCCAAAAATACACTACTTTTGGAGAATCCGACACGCACCCGTTGACATTTTTAAAGAGTCCGAGCAATATAGTACATATTGAGGTAATGTTTTTGAATAGTCCAGTACCTGTTGACATCCTAGAATACTAAGAGCTCCATTAGTCTTGAAAACCTAAAGTGGAAGTGAAGAAATTTGGTGCAATTCATTTTCTGATGCAGTGTCGAAGATGGTCCAGCGAAGCTGTACAGTCTGCTATAGCTTATCTTTGCTGCTGTTTTTTTTCTTTCTTTGTTAATAATTATCGTTTACCAATTTTTCCTTTTTCCTTTTCTAAACGCTTAAGTATTGCTATTATCTCATTTTTTGGTTTTTTAAAATCACCCTTCTTCGGGTAATGACATTGTGATGAAATTTGACTTTCAATATTATTCTAGTTAATAACAAGTTTTTAGAGGTCATTTGTTTCATGGACAAACTGTGTGCCGATAACACCAGATTTATAATATGGTCAATAACAATCACTGATTATTTAGTGCATATGCATTTATCGTCTAACATTTAGTTCATCATATTACAAACTCACAACATGTCTACGTCTTCAAATGGGTAGAAATTTGTTTTCCAATAAGGGACAAGGTCCAACTGGATAGACCATTTTGCATAGTCAGGGAAAATTTGACCATTTTTCCTTGTGAAAAATGCCCACATGTCAGTAAATAAAGGCATATTTGGACCAATATTGTAATGACGTGGTATATTTGGCCCCACTTATTGACGGATGGCAAATTTGGACCATTTCACAAAGTTTTATGGCGCATATTTGGACCTTTTCCGTTCTAATTATAAAATACTCTTGGAGTATACACCACTCATTTGTTACCGGAATAACTATTGTTGGATAAAAATCTACCAAGGATGTCATAATAACTAGCACGCAATTTTTTTTCCTTGCTTTCTTAAGAAAAATGTTGTGGCACCAAAATAAAAAAATTGCTTTAATGATTATTACATATGTACACATTTTCAATCTAGAAATGTTAGAAATTTTTCTTATACAATGCTATAATGATTTCACTGGATACCTTTACACTAAAAAAGATAGCTTACCTTTAGGGTGTTCTTTTCTATGTTTTGGTAATATGTGTATTCTTATTTCATCTTGTTTTACTATATAAAATAATCCATTATATTGCCATTATGCTGTTACTATTTATGCGTGATATGTAGGGGTGGCAATTGTGCGGGTTGGGTTTGATTTTGCCACCTCTAGTGATTTGGAAATGGTGACAGAAAGCTTGATTAATAATGCGGACTATTATATAGTGATTATTTTTCTTTAATGGATGTTATGAGCCAACCCTTTAGTGTATTTCAAGGATTTGCATGAAACACTATAGCCACGTAATCCCTATCCGGTAGGAGCCCATGCAACATGGTTGCAAACAAGCTCCTATATGGATGAGACTATGAAGCCTTACATGTTGATACTGACGCTCTTATTCCTTTAGAGAAGTCTTTATTTCTCTATTAATTTCCCACTCAAAATTCAAATATTATAGAAGAGAATAAATAGATATACGTGTGCTCTAGTGGTTTTTGTTGATGGAGTTCCCAAGTTTCTTGACATCTTGGTACAATTAGCATTGTTTACTGCAGCTATGTTACTCATTCTATTGTCTCCATATAATTGACTGCAGGTGTGGGTCGCATGACCATAATCTCTATGCCCTTGATTATGAGAATCACTGCTGTGCTTACAAAATTCAATGTGGTGGTAGCATATTTGGTGCACCTGCACTTGATGAGGTGGTTTTGAATGGCCATCTTTGTGGATAGACTTACTTTTTTTTTGGAAATAATTGGCATTTTTGAAAATGCTTGTGGCTGTACATTTCTTGAAGGGATAATTAGCATTAGCAAAACCTTCCTTGAGATCCACGAGAATGATTTTCCCTTTTGCCCCTCATCTTATGGCTTCCATGTCAATAAAATTGATTTTATCAGATATCTGATCGGAGATTACAATATATTGCCTGTTATTTTATGCTTTTGTTGGAACAATTATCCTTGCCAATTGTACAACATCTCAGCTCCAGTCACAGATTTACTGCCTTCATTAAGCAACCATGCTCTTCTTATGTACTTAATTTTTTTTCTTTCAAAAATCTTTTTAGGTGCATGAAAAACTCTATGTGGCATCCACTAGTGGCAGAGTAACAGCACTATTTGTCGGGGTAAGGAGTTGTATTTATATATCTTTGAAATACACTTTTCTATTTTTCTTTTGGAATATAATAATGATGGACCCAGTGGAAGAAAAGTTATTTGGGACCCTCCTCATGTCGCAACTCGTACCTCATGAAACAATTTGTATATTTTGTAGATATATAGGCAAATGTTTTTTGTTTCCTTATAAAAAAATAAAATAATAGGCAAATGTGTTTTTTGACATTAGTTTTATTTCCTGTTGGTGGTTAGAGAGTTTTACGTATCTTCTACTAGTGATAGTAACTTTTTTCTTTGTGTCCAGAAATCTCATACTGTCTTCTTAGTTCCATACACTTGGTCATATGGCCTTATATGTTACTGAGTACTAAGTAGTTACTTGTTTTTGTCATTAAAAAGCAAGAAAGTATATAACATCTAAAAGCAGATAATTTATGCTAGTATTAAGCTGTAGAAAAAAATTGAATATTTTACGGGCTGCATTTTTGGCCTCTGATCTATATGGTACACTCTGGTCTCATTTTAAGATGTGAGTTAAGACCTTACCAGAAGTACTGTCACCATTATGTGAGGCACTTTGTTTTGTGGCTCTTGGCAGAGTCTGGGCTAACGTGATTTATTATTATATCACTTGAAGCTATCAATATGGAGATATATGTTTCTCTTTGCTTTATAATTAATTCTTCAGTAGAAAAGGGAATATATTAATTTCATTCCAGTCAAACACGCGTAAAGGAAGGGAAGGGCCATCCTGTGCTTGCGCGATTCTCCCCGCAAAAGGTATATTGTTAAGAATCTGATGATATTGTAGAAAATTCCTTAATAATATGTAATTAGGATAGAAGTACATGTAGTTATAAAGAATATGTAAAAGGTAGAATCATGATAGCATGTGAATAGGATGAAGCTTTTACATTTAATCAAATTTATTACTTCTTCATTTTTCAACACACGAGTCCTCGTTTGTTTCTTTATCAGATCAAGCCCCCATTTCCAGTTTCTCCACGTTTGTTTGGTTGACCAACTTTGTTCAGAGTCTCAACCAGGGAAGCTATTGTTTCAAAATTTTGAGAACTCGTTTTGGAAAATGTTTTTCAATTACCAGAAGGGCAGTATCTGTTCCAAAAATTTGAAAAATTTGTTTGGAGAAGTTCTTCAATCTTTTGCAAAAACTGTTTTTCAACCAAACACCAAGAGAGAAAAGCTATCTAAATGTCTAAGGTTTGTTTTAGACCACAAACTTCTAAAGTCTTCCTTTCTTTCTCAAGTTTTGTCCCAAGTCAAACGTTGTCACATTAATTGGGATGGAGGGAGTATTTTATTTTAACAATAGTTTGCTCATCTAATGTAACCTTCATATCTCTCACCAAATTCACAAAATGAAACTACCATGACTCCTTCCACTCTGGTATCATCTTCCTATCCAGAGACTCCTTCTCTTCGGTTCTATAAAAAATGACCTCAATCACATCCCTGCCTACTTACCTAGTTAATGTTTCTTCTAATGATATAGGTCTACGAACTATCCCAATGACTCATTGTCTGCTTTAGCATAATAATCTCCTAGACCAATTGAGCTCTTTCCTGATGATCCTACTCTTTCCATTGCTTTTCAACAAGTAATCGATGCACTCGCAAATGCTTATTATACTTATAATTTCTTGAGTTATTACCATATGTCACCATCATATTATACTTGCGGATTTGTCCATTTATCTCAATACAAACTGTAACAAAAGAGGTAACTCAGTTTGTTTGCCATCGGGCTGTGGTTGATGAGATGATTACTCTACATAGTAATGGTACCTAAGAGATAACTTCTTCACCATGTGGTGAAACTAAAGTTGGATGTCATTAGATGTTTACTGTTAAAGTATCACCAGACGGGAAGATTGGTCATCTTAGAGCTTGTCTGATTGCTTAAACATATATCAGATATGTATGCCTTGAATATGATGGTACCTTTATCAATTCCCTTGTTTCTCTATGGCATACTAGGTCAATACATTATAGGATTTTTCACAGAAATATCTCTAACCTAATACCCTTCTTGCCGTCTTTGGTAAGATTTTCTTTTGCCAACTCCTCCATCAGGGAGAGGGAAGGGATGATATGCGTTGCTCCATGGTATCAATAGCATAAGCTTACTTTTGTTTGATGTGTCCAGGCAATACCTTCTTATACTATGTAATATTGTCAATATTTTCTTCTTTGCAAGCCTGTTAAACAATTTCGCTCTGCAGGCTCTGCCATTTGGTCAACTATGGATACAAGAGTTTGGAGTTCCTATATTTGGGTCACTTTCAGTCAATCCTCCATCTGGAAATGGTACTTGTTTTGTGTGTCATCATCAAATTTATTTCTAGCTTGTTATATTTTTGTCTGTGTCTAGATATTTAGCAGAATGAGTTGATTAAAATTCAGTTCTACGGCAAGTCCTCTGTTAGATTGTTCGGTAAAGATTAAAATTTACTGCAACTTCCTTTGATTATCCTTGGTTGTTTGTGATGGTTTTTGATTTAAATTGCAACTTGTGGGCTCTTTAGCATATCAACAGTGAGGAGATCTTAGTGTCATGCTTTTTAAAATGTTGTTGACGTTGATAACCTTTGTCAGAGATATACAACATGCGATATCTATAACAACATTCAAAGGAATTTATTAATGCATTAGGCTACTTTACCTGTGCATTAACATATTGGTTGGATCTTCAGATATTTGTTCCATTCTATCAGAGCAATCGTTGATAACCTTATTCTGACACTCTTAAGCTTGGATTTTCCCCATGTTAACCATATTTGGATTACACGTGCGGAGAGGTGTTGATATACTGAATTCCATATTCACATGTGAGGGCTTCCAGAGGGCAACACTTGGCTGATCCATTTTCTCACCCATAGTCTGACTTTTAGCCTGCATATCAACCCTACATTGGATTATCTGTGGTAGAGGGTATTAGAGATATACAAAACATAGGTGTATAAAGGCATCCAGAGCAGTGTATCAAGGTCTAAGGTTACAATGATTGTCTTAAAGTTTTAATTGGACATTCTGATTTTCTTTTTCCTTATGATTTTATTTTGATGATGTTATGGATCATTGTCCAAATTGTAGATGATTGGTAGTATGTACTGTTATGGTGTGTGTTTCAGATTCAATTACATTTTAACTTAGCTTGTCGTGTTGCAGTTATATGTTGCATGGTGGATGGAAGTGTTGTTGCGCTGGATACTGAGGGATCTGTCGTTTGGAAGGTAGAACAACATTAATTTTATTGAACTCGATGTTTTCCACCTTGTTAATTGCATATAAAGGAGGGTTTGTTTCAGTGGTAAAACTGAACTTGTTAAAAGCTGCACGAATGAGGCAAATCCAAATATAGAACAGCTCTTCCACATGACCAAAACACAACTGGATGAATATTCACATTTAGATTCCAAAGATAACTCTGCAGAATCATTTTCACCGAATATCTTTTGTACCTTTGTAAACTAACTTTTGTAGTAAAAATTTAAGCTTTCCTTGGCGAAAGAATATAACAACACTTATGAACTCTTGTAGCTTCTTGGGTCCATCCGTTCATCTATTTTCTATGTAGAAAAGCTTGAGTATGATGTTATTATCACATTAGGAGGATACACTTGAGCTAGCTCAACATTATGTATCCCATAACCACTTGCCCTCTTCTCCTCCTTGCTTTTCAGGTCTGTACCTATTCTCAAGCTCCTCTTTCAGATAATCTGCATCTCACCTAGCTTCTTTTTCCAGTATCACCCTTAATCATATCAAGTCATGCCTTTCAATTCAGCCCATGAGTCAATAAATAATTGTTGCATACTGTCCAAGGGAACCAGAAGATGTCCAACACCTTTTCCTTCATTGCAAAGTCGCTGTCAACTTCACGTCCAGGTTTTCAACATTTTGAGCATTAAGTTGTGCATGCCAAGAACTTTTTTGGATTCCTGCTTGCTTGACATAGGAAAGAAGTTCCAACACCTTCCCTTCCTATCTGGAACACCATTTCTGCCACTTTATGCTGGATCTTTTGGAAAGAAAGAATGTTCGGACTTCATCAAAAAAGAACTTTTGTTTCAAGAATTAAATTGTACTTAAGCTAGCCTAAATGTATATTCTTGCTTAGTTTTTGGTGCAACATGGCAGTGGTGAATTTGTTAGAGCCTAAAGCTAAGTTATGTTGGACTTTATCTGTTCATTACTTTCTATATGATGCACATTTTTTAATATGTACTCTTTCAAATGTCAGCTGGATTACATCAACAGATCTTACCTTATCAGAAAGAAAATAAAAATTGATTCCTTCCCTATGAAACTCTCTCATTTTGAAGGTTAATTTTCCTCAAACAACCTTACCGCTTACACGATCTGAAACACAATGCTTTAGAGCTGAGATAAGATCATTTTTTCATTTCCATGGTTGGAATATCAGCATTTGTAAATAGGATGATGTGTATGTAAAAACAATTGGCGTAAAACAATCTTCTGGAGTATGAATACATAGTCTGATTGATTGAATAAATATGATCTTTAATACCAAATGAAATTGGGCATATGATCTTTAGTTGATGCACATCTGTCCATTTCCAGTGAGATGTCTTTATTTTTTTTCAATTTTCATTATTTATTTATTAATGTATTAAAATTTTGTGGAATAGGTGAGTACAACTGGCCCAATATTTGCTGGGCCCGGCATATCTCGTGCGCTACCTTTACAGGTGATTATTTCTCCCTAAAATTTCTTCTACAATTATAAATCAGATACATCCAACCAAACTTCTATGTTAAAGATAACCATCCACAAGGAAGCTTATAGCCCTATACACATGCTGGGATCACTCTGCCTACCCTTTTGATCTTGTGTAGTAGGTGAGATGTACCAAACTTTTTTGGTGAGGAGAACAAGCATGAAAGTCACAATGTTGTAGATTTTAAGGGCTTACACGATATCCCTTTCCTTTAAATACCAGAAGTCACATTTAAATTTCCCTTGATGTCCTTCATACTTGCTGCCCAGTGGTCTGCCTCAAATAAGTAGTAGGATGTCTACCATTAATTGAAGGCCTTAGTTTATGAACCATAATCCAATTGCATAACGACTCTGCCAACCTTCTTAACCTACTTTTGATATTTCCATTGATTAGTACTTTCAGTTTTTGTCCACTTCTATTTTTCTGTGGTGAAAAGACCTTACTACTGCTTGCTCAATCATTAGCACTCACCCTAAAGTTTCACTGTCCAAATGAATATCAGTCTAATTAGGCGGTTAGGCCTCTCAAGTGTATTTCTTCTATCCTAAGTATTCCTTTCTTTTCATTTGCAAACCTTACTTAATTTTCAGTAAGTAGCTTCTCAAAATCTGAATGTTCGCGTGTAATGAATATTCTCCTTTTTTAAATCTCTCAGGTGCTTGTTTGCTCAAGAGACGGCAGTGTCTACTCCTTTGATTTGGTAAAAATCTTGAACTTCTGTTATTCTTGTGCAGCATATGATTATGACATTATTCACTAACTGTAGAGAGCATCCTATGCTAACGGCACATTCTCCTTACCAATGTGTACAATATCCGGAAGAAGTTCTTTCTCAGTCTTTTAAGGTGCTTGAAGACCAAATTTTGGCTGTTGTCTAACTGTCAAAAAAAGTTTCTTAATCTCTATCTTTTCCTCATTAGGCTCATCTTTCTCCAAAATCACCTGCACATCAGCCATTCTCGAGTTTTATTCTTGTTACAAAAATATATGTATTCTACTTTCAACCTTAAGCTTCAATTTTGGATACTTTTGGGTTGTTGAATTCATACATCAAAAGTGGCTTTTTAATTTACCTGATTGATATTAATTAAGATGCACTATTCCAAAATGAAAGAAGGTATTCGTTTGCCTAGGAAATAAACACGTCAAACTTCCAAGTATTTTATGCAGCGAGAAAACTCGTAGAAGACGAAACCTCCTTTTCCTTCTGTGAAACCAAGCATTAAATGGAAGAGGAACAGGAGAGCACTGCTAGCGTTAGACATTGCATATTGGCTGCTTTCTTTTAGAACTTCAAACCTTTTTTTTTTTTTTCGAGGAAGGTAACAATTGTATTTCTATTAAACACAATTTTTTTTCTTAATTCAGAGTTAGTTCTTTAAACCTCTTGTAGTGAATTTTTAATGGCCTAAACCATCGGTGGCCCCCTAAAGTTGGCAGCAATTTTCACCTAGACACTTTAACTAGGCTTTGTTCATTTTAGACACCTCATGTCAGACTCTATTGTATCATTTTGACACTTTTTTCACTAGTACATGTTGACTCCAAGTGCGTGTTAACCAAGTGCGTCCACATGGATTATATGCCCAATTATATCATGCCAACTCATTAAAAGTCTATCATATTAAAGAGAAAAAATAAGAATCAAAATATATGATAAAGTAACCAATGAATAAATGACATGTGGTCTTTTTATCAAAAAAATTAAATAAAATAGTTTGAAAAATTTAAAGAAAAATGCAACACCCTCACAGCTTCCCAAAGTCATCTTCTCCATTGTATTACTCCATTTTTATTTTATTTTTAGCCTTATTTATTCTGCCATAAACCCACACCCACACAATCTACTCTATCATATTCCTCCATTTTCATTGTCTTTTCCGTCACACCCACATCCACACAGTCATCTTCTCTGTTTTATTCCTCTTTTTTCATGATTTTTTTGGCCATATTCACCCGAATTTTAACCGTTTTCTTCACTGCACCTTCCCTCACATTTCTTCATTTGATTTCGGGTTAAGAGGTGCAAATGTATAGCAACAATAGTTCGTATTTTGAGATTGAGTCTCCTTTTCTTTAATTTTGAGATATTTGTAATTTAATTAGGGCTTAAGTTTAGTGAGATTAACATTTACATAATGAAAATTAGGATCTTTTTGGCTCCTATTTTTGTTAACTTGAAATTTGAGATGTTGACAGTTATATGTGGGCAATTGAGACTATGGATACGTTTAATTTGAAGAATTGTTTTTACCTTTTTCTTTAGGATTATTGTGGGTGAACTTTACATGAATTGGGTGTTGTTGATATGGGTTCGATTTCTTGTTTCTTTTTGGATCTACCTGAGCTTGTAGTGGGAAATTTAAATTGAAATTGTTATAACAAAAGATTTAACCTCCATTGAAGTACTTTAAGCTTTGAGAAATAATGAGACGGGATAGTGGCTGTAAAATGGGAAAGAAGAAGAGAAAAAATAAAATAAAATAGGCTAAATAAGCCCCTCACGCGTCAATAGCGACTGTATAACACTCACTTTGCCATGTCAGCAGAAAATGTCAAAATGACACAACGTGAGCCTGACATGAGGTGTCTAAAATGAACAAAGCCTAGTTAAAGTGTCTTAAGTGAAAATTGCTGCCAACTTTAGGGGGTCACCGATGGGTTAGGCCTTTTTTAATCTATGGTCTTTATTAAAACCTATAAAATTGACAAAGTGTGTAATCTGCATTTCTGCCTGTAGTTATATAATTGTGTCATGCACGCCAAATTGCAATTTTTTTCTGTCTTTTCTTCTTTGCCCCCCTGTCCAACACGAGAATTGTGTCTGTGTCTACACTACATAATTATCATGCTCCAACATTAATACTCTTCTTCTTTTCAAAATATGTTTGTTAATCCTAGTGGTACCTTGAAATTCTGCTAAACTAGACTTAGAAAGGATCTTGCTTGTATCAAGAAATCTTTCTATTTTGAAGTTTGAACTTTCAAGATAAAGAACCTATTTTATTTTTCAAAATTCAGTTATATATTTAATTCAACACTACCCCTCAAATTGGTATAAGTAATCATGTCCAAAATGCTGACAAGATTCTCTTAGTTGGGCTGAAACAGTCCCTTCATGAGAGTATTTGTTATTTGTTGTAACGTAGGAACAAACGACATACAAAACCATCCAGATTCTACCTTCTCTTTATGAAATTCTCTCAATATCAATATGCTTAGCTTTGTCATGTTGAACCAGAGTGTCTGTGATAATACTAATGACCATCTTATTGTCTTATTACAATTTCATAGGCTAGCCATATTATGTCACAAGCACTTTCAGCCATCTATTGTGTATTACTGTGAGATCTCTTTGCTTTTCCATGTTACTACATTGTCCCATACAAATGTTCAGTACCCTTATGTTGAACTCCTGTGACCTGTCAATATTGATCCTGCCCAGTCTGCAGACTGCATCTGTGTACATTACTCTTTTTTTTTTAAAAAAAAATCCTTAACTGAGATGTTTATGTGTTCACTGGTTCTCTATTTTTGTCCCTGTTAAATTGTATGATCATCTCATCTAAGTAAACCACATGTTTGGTTTGTTTGATGAGTTACTAAATCAAACAGGGATATAGGAAAATAGAGCAGAATAATCCCTCAGGGTAACAGTGGTATAAATGGAAGTAGAAATTGTCCTCGGAGTAAAAGCAAACTGAAGGTAAACAAATCAAGGCTTAATTACTAGCCTCCTGTTTTGTTCTAGATCTTCCTGATCATGGGTTGGTAATGCATATCATTCAAGTTGTACCATGCGGAAGATGATGTGAGCTATTATTAGAGATGCCAGGCTGACATTGACCTTTAGACCCGACCAATAAGACCGGTAGCCAATAACTCAGAAAGAAAGGTTCCCCATGTTATAGATTGAGATATGGTCTAATATTATTGGCACTTCATTGTATGAAATCTTTGATCATACTGATGAGGTTTCATGTTCTGCTAGGAAAAAGGTGATTTATTCTGGAAGCATGATGTTGGACATCCAATTACTTCATCTGCCTACGTTGATGAACACTTGCTATTGTCATGTAAAGATTCTTCCCTGTCTCAAAGGTATATGTATTGTAGATTGATCCTGCAATGAATTATTCTGTGGATTATAATAAGTCAATAAGAAACTTAATCCCTGTGTGTATATGTCATTACTACCAGGTTAGTCTGTGTTTGTTCCAGTTCTGGAAGTGTACATGTTCTTCAAGTCTGCTTGAATTTTGACGGAGAAATTCAACCATGTGATATGGTGCGGGAATTTGCTAGGTTTGAACTTGGAGGAGACGTCTTTTCCTCTCCTGTGATGATTGGTGGGAAAATATTTGTTGGTTGCAGGGATGA
Organism: Solanum commersonii; assembly: GCA_029007595.1. Classification (NCBI taxonomy): domain Eukaryota; kingdom Viridiplantae; phylum Streptophyta; class Magnoliopsida; order Solanales; family Solanaceae; genus Solanum; species Solanum commersonii. The sequence continues at coordinate 3,771,751 of JAJTWQ010000058.1, forward strand.
GTACATGCACTGTATTAGACTCCAAGAAGAAATACCAATATGAGCCTATAACATCTTATCATTAACATGCTCAATCTATGGGAGTATAGAACTCCTTAAGATTGAAGCATCAATTATTGGCAAAGAAGTTTCCTGCGAATTATCTGGGCCTTGCACGACAGAAGAATCAAGAGCATCCTTCTGATACTGGAAATGCTATGGTGAATTTTGAGAAAAGATCGGATGCAGCGTGGTTTTTGGTGCACTGTGAGATTTTTGTCAAACACTGCATAGAGAAAGGCTCAATTTCTCACTTTGCAAAGGAATGCTTATTTTTCCTTATATCACCAAGATTGGAACTGGTTATAACGACAACAATATACCCGATGTAATCTCACAAGTGGGGTTCGGGGGCCATGATGTGTATGCAACCTTATTCCTACCTTGTGAAGGCGGAACTGAGGAGATACTTGATGCAATATCACGAGAGATTGTTTGGAAGGACTAAATAGTGAATCAAGTCTCTTTCAACTGATGTGCTCTCCCATCCAGCTTCAAGATGACAAAAGGAAGCTCCAGTTAAAGCCTGATGATTGTTTCTTTGCTGAATAACAATCAAGTTTCTTTCCAACTGTATGGTATACACTTTGTTTGGATAGTTGTTATATATTGTTTCATAAATGTATGGTATTATATTAGATTGTGTTGTATTGTAGTGATTTGATGAATATAATGTGTAGACAGATTGTATTGTTTTATCACCGTTACATAATGTAGCACCAGCAATTTGAAGAACAGACCTATAGGCTACAGGAAAAGTAGGATACTATAAAAAGGCAGGATAAATGATAAAATAATATTATTATCCTTTGTTTAATAAATATTCATACACTTCTAATATTTTCTTGAATAAACATTTTCATATGCATAGCTATAAAAATATCCTTTTAATTAATTCAATCAAATATTCATTTTCATGGAAAAACAAAAATAATTAATTTAAAAAATTTGAGTTTAAAATAGTATATAATAAAATCATCATACAAAAACAAAAAAAAAAGAGAGAACAGATGTACCGACATTAGAAAAAATTAGAACTAACGTGATAGGTATATGTAATAATTAATGAGACAAAAAAATATTAACTTAATTTGTTCAGCTAGTTGAAGAACCCAAACTTAAATCTTAAGAAAATGAAAACATTTTATTTCTTGTCATTAGAAAAGCTATATATTAATTATATAAATTTAAATATCATTTTCGAGTCTTTTTAATATAAAAATATATATTTTCTTATATAGTGACATAAGAATACTTCCCATATTATCACGGTTCTATTTTAATATCTCAAGTTACAATTAAATTAAATTAAATTTTTCAACAAAAGTCTTCTTATAACTACTAAAAAAATACTACTATGTGTAGGGCCTGGGCATATTTCGGCTCAAACCGAAAAAACCGATCGAACTGAAATTTTTTTAATTTCGGTTTCAATTTTTCGGTTTGATCGGTCGATTTCGATTTTCAGTTTTAAAATTTCAGTTATTCGATTCGGTTTTCGGTTTTTAACAAAATTAATTCGATTTAACCGAAAAGCCGAATTTTAATACATTAACACTATACTACACTTATAGGCTACGGCCCAACCTATCCAATGTCAATAGCCCATTAAAATTTGGCCCAATTTGGCATTTGGGAGTGACCCTCTGTAGCTCCTACACTTATGAATTACCCAATTCTCAATTCCGAATCCCTAAATTGAAACTCCCATGACTGAAAATTGATTTCCCTAAATACTACACTCTCACAACTCACATTTCGTCGAGACAACAATGACTCTCATCGACCCATCTCACGACACTCGTCGGATAGTCCATCACCTCCGTTCGTCCTCCGTTCTCGTCACTTGCCAAGTGTAGACATAGTGACTGTCTGACTGAGACTCCGCCTCCATCCTCGCTCTGGTCTTTCTATGTGTTGGTTGTTGTGTTGTTAATGGCTTGATGCCTCTTGTTGCCTGTGTAGTGTGTACTGTCTTCGGTTGCTTGTTTGGCAGTTCAACAACAGAGAACGGTCGGCACTTCATATGGGGATTGGACGTTAGCAAATGGCAAGTTTGCTGAATGTTGAATTGCTGATACAAGTTATAACACTAAGCAGAATTTTCCTTGCACATACATGTGTGAAAATTGATGATAGAAGTTGAATAAGAGGTAGTGTAATCTCATAAACCGAAAACCGAAATTGCAAAAACCGAACCAAACCAAATTTATTTCAGTTTGGTTTGGATTGACATTTTCATCAAACCGAAAAACCAAACCGACCGAATACATTATATTCGATATGTAAACAACTTCTTGTTGCGCTTAAAAGGGAACAAATCACGTAAAAGCTATTTTTACTTATTTTAATTTTCTTGATTAACGCCTAACTGATTCTTATCGGTCCATATCCCAATAGGTAACAGATTCACAAATATCAAATTTACATCTTCTTCATTGAACAATCATTAATGTCGAAAAAGTGATAATTTCAAAAAACTCGAAAAAGTTGTTGATACAAGATGAATATATTGATTTTGTTGAGGCATTCAGGAATTTGGGTGAACGAGGTGAGTTATGAAGGTTACAAAAATGATGGAATCTCAAATTCGCCATTGATACAACAAACGAGATGGATGGATAGATACATTGATGCTACATTCGACGATCTATCAAGCCCCATTAATCGATGTTCAAAAGAACACGAGAAAATCTATCAATAATGGTTCAATTTTTCTGATTCTGGTAAAAAAAATTAAGTGTTTTTGTTCAAATAAGAAGGGATCATTGACAGGTGCTCATCATGAATTATCCTGGTCAGATTGGAATTGGATATTCAATAGTGCTCGACTGTCACACTTCCCACATTGTTGTAAAGTTTGCTGAGATCCTGACCAACATTGATAGGTGCTCAGGTAAGGAATTGGAGAAGGAGGCGAAGTTCTTGAAGAATGGTGATGCTGGTATGGTTAAGATGATTCCCACCAAGCTTATGGTTGTTGAGCCCTTTGCTGAGTACTCAACATTGGGTCGTTTTGCCGTGAGAGACATGAGGCAAACTTTTGTTGTCGGTGTTGGCAAGAAGGACCCAACTGGTGCCAAGGTCACACAAGGCTGCCCAGATGAAGGGAAAGGGAATAGTTGAGTGTAATGTTGGTGTTTCCAATGCTATTTATCGTCATCAAATGTGGTAGATGTGAATATTTGCATGGAGAATAGGGAAGGAAAATTGGAGTCATGTTTATGAAATGCATTACTTGTTGGTATCTTTCAGCTTCTTTTTCTTCATTCTGTTATTTGTATTTATCTTCGGAAGAAGGATTGGATAATAAGGATTGTAATTCAGTGCAAATGTTATTTTGGTACACTGTTTGCAATTTATTTATTTATTTATAGATAAATTGGGACTTTAACGTCATGACAATGATTTGTTTCATGGTTCAAATAAATTTTATCAATATTTACAAATGTATGTATAATGTATTTGTTGTGTATACTCAATCAGATTACTGACTTTGTATATTTTTCTATTAATTTATGTATTTAATTATATATTTGTATCATGATGGTATTTAGATGATGCTAAATCAAGCACAGATGACAAGATTTGTTTCATGATTCAGATAAATTTTATCAATATTTTATACATATATGTATAATGTGTTTATTATGTATACTGAATCAGATTACGTACTAACTTTGTATATTTTTCTATTAATTATTTTGTGTTGTGATGATATTTTTAGCAATCAAAGTTGTATATAAATTGTATAAGGTTCATTCTCATTCTCATTATATAAGAAACACTTTGTATAAGATTTTTTGTTTATGCATATGATTTGACATTTTGGCTAGAAACTCAATTTTGGTCCTTCATTCGACAAGAACTAAATCATCTTGTTGCGGTGGAGTGAAGCGACCTTTTGATTTTAGAGAATCATCTTTATCGTTAACATAGTTTGCCTTTGCCTTTTCAGTACCGTATCTCCATAATAATGCTTCATATCTTGTGCGAAGATAATCAACTCGAAAACCATTTGATGGGATGTTGACTTCGTCACTAAAGAACACAGAAAAGGCATCTACAAAAAGTAAATCATCATGAGAAACATGCCAAGTCAATCATATGAGACATAATTGTAACTACAAAGTATCTTAATGTTTAGTTGATACATAATAATAAAAAAGAGTAATTGATACTCAATATCAATTGATGATCTATACAATCTGACAAATATTTGATCTGATACTAAATGCCCACTAATTGAACATGATACAAAAATTACTCAACACTTAAACATGATACAAAAAAATTGAGTACATTTAAATTAGTAACTTGCAATGTATTTAATGTGTGTACCTGATACTGTAAGCATCTAAAGTTTCAATCCTGAAATACAGTAAACAGGAAAAGAAAAATAGCAAGCAAACAATAATATTTGTATTTGAATTAATGCGAAGGTTACAATCTTTATAAAATCTCTTAAAAAGATATGTAATCCCCTGATTCTTCTCTCCACAGATGTTCTTGATTTGGCGGAATACTTGCGGCTCAATACTTGGAGCGAAGACTTCTTTGTATGCGGAAGACTTGCAGATCACCAATGAAGAGCAACTATGTATTTTTGTGTGTATGCATGTGTGTATCCCTTCTGGTTTTATGAAGACCTCTTTATATAGGCTTGAGCTAGGGCTTTAGGGGTATTTTGGTCCAAGCAATTTTGACCATTGGGCCTGAAGAACATGAGTTGAGCTCATCTTGTCAATTTAATGGACTGGCCCACATGTTATTTGGACTTGATTTATGTCATATCATTTTGACTTATATATTAATTCAACTTTATTAACGAGTAATTTGACTTGGTCAACGTATCATGAATTTAAGATTTAATCCAAATTTAGCATGGATTTATCAATAAAACTTCACTGTCTACTAATTCCCCCTGCTTCAAGGCTTGTTGGGGTGCTCGATTTATCGAACTTGTAAAGACAAGCCTTGAAGTATTTGTGAAACAAATGTTTTTTTTTCTTTTCGTAGTTGATCTTTCAAGAAACATTTGAAGCTTCATGAGAAATGACTATGCCGATATGTTGATGTCAACATTTACTGGAGTCTTCATGACAACATTCTCTAATTTGTAAGAGATCATTTGACTTTCGGTTGTTTATCAACTCATTTTCGACTTGAAGTGTTTCGAGCTCATGAAGACTTATTGCATGACATTTCTTCATAGTTTGGTAATTTTATTTGGGTCATCAACTACAAAACGACCGCCAATTCGATGAGCAAGGATTGTGTCTACAAGCTTGACTTGGTGATACAGAGCTTGTGATTTCGACGCAAATTTTAGGCGTTGCTTTCTTTGGGGTTGAATGACCTGCCGGTGTTTTTTTTTCCAACTTTGCTCAATCACTTGAATAAAACGCAAGGAATTCAAATTCTCATTATGCGAGTCTATTCTCCTTCGGGGTATTTTTTTTTTTTTACTCCCCATGTAGTTTCCGAGAAAACCTTACCATAATTTGGTTTCTATGAGATTTCCATAACTCGACTTCTTTAGAAAATTTTCATAATTTGATTCTTATGAAAACTTGCCATAATTTGGTTTCTATGGAATTTCCATAATTTGATTCCGATGGAAAATTTCCATAATTTAATTCCTATGAAAACTTACCATAATTTCCATAATTAGTAGGAACTAAACTTTCCATCATTATAATTTTCCATAATTTGTAGGAATCAAATTGATGTCTTCATATTTTGAAATCTACATTTACCCGGTGATTGTATATCGCATTGCCACATCATCGAGTTCAATTGAGACCTTCTCTCTCAAGAAAATTCTTTTTCAACTCTGATTTTCGTCACCCTTTTTTTTCAGCTCAGCGCGACTTTGGTAGAAAATTCATATCTCATTGTAGGGATATTGAAATTGTGATCCGTTTGATTTTCCAGAAAATAGACTCATAGAGCTACAACATATCCAAAAATCACGATCAGAAAACTCTCGAATTTACTCAGGTGATTTTTTTGAATTCAGCCTAAAATTCTGATAAACTGAACGCATCAGCTTTGTGCAACTTCGCGGAAAAATTCATATCTTGACGTAGGAATAACGAAATCACAAGCGGTTTGCGGTGTTGGAAAGTAAATTCATAGGGATACATCATATACGAAAACCACAGTTATATTGCATCTGTGTTGATTCAGTTTTCTATTTGAAATCAGCCTTTCACCAACCGCAAAATTTTTTGAGGTTACCACCTTTACTTTGGACATGTTCATATGAATCTGAACTTATTCTTTTGTTTAATTTTTTTTTTCCAGATATTTGATAGAGAAATACGACTTCGATCCTGCAACATGATGCACTTCCGCGACAGAGATTCGCCGCATCCTCTTCTTGAAATAGTGGGCGACGACCAACAAAATCCAAATGCCAAAGTTCTACTTTTGGAGGTTCAACCTCCTACTATCGGCATCTTCTCCCTTGTTAGCGAGGCATATGATGAATCTCTTCTCCTTAAAGAATGGTAAAAAATGGATACCAAAGACGTTATGAGAAACTTCTCGCGCAAGGCTACTAGCATGAAAGTTCCTTTACTGCAATCCGCGATTCATCATGACGCAGCATCTTCCAAATCTTCTCATTCTGATGGAAGTTTCAACAATTGGCTTGTTCCCTCTTCTAACTTTGGCAATGTTTGCTACACACCTGACTACTGGGAATGGGTAGAGGACGTGCTGCCCCGCCACAAGGAGATTTTGGAGCTTATCAAGGTCTATGACGCTGTATATACTTTTTTGTTCATGTACGACTATGACAACAATGTACTCCATGCTTTTTGTGAACTTTGGCGCCCATCTACCAATACGCTTTCTACTTTCATTGGAGAGATGCCCATATCACTTTGGGACTTACAAGCCATTGGAGGTCTCCCCGTACAAGGGCACTTTTATGACGAAGTCGTTCCCTCGGCGAAAGAATTGACACAGACGGATACTCAAAAAGAATTGCTTCTTCCCCAAAGTTGTCGATATTTGTTTTCGGCCTTCTACATATTAGCGAAAGATGATCTCCAAGAGGTGTCCGTCCATGATTGGGTGAAGTTTTGGTTTAGAGGACCTACTAAATATGCCGAGCCTCCACAAAAAGGTGTCAAAGGTACGAGCCACAAAGCTAAGATTAAACCACAATCCTTCTGGACATATTGATTCGAACTTCTTACCGCGGACTGACGAGGAGAATGCCCCCTTTGTTTAGTTAGATGTGGAAGAATCACTTAGAGATGAGACTAACTTGGCAGCCTTCTTTGCTTGTTGGCTTTGCAAATTTGTGCTTCTGAATAAGAAAGTCAACCATGTGCGCGCTAGTGTTTTTAAAGTTGTGAACTTGATGGCTCATGGAGAGAAATTCTCCTTAACGGTCCCAGTTCTTGCAAGCATATATCGCGGCCTGAAAGAAATCTCTACTTTTTCAAACTTGAGTGTGGCAAATATAATTTTCCCCATACACTATGTATATGGTTGGCTTGGGGAATACTTTGGGACTCATCATCGTGCCAATCGTTCACATCGATCGATACCTGTTTGCAAAATTTCTGGCGAAAAGATGGCCAAGTGTTTTGATTTTACTGACGCCTAAAAGTTATTTCAACAGGATGATGCCCATCGCCTCCATCATTTAGCAATGCTGCAAGGGAGGGATTTGCACCTTACTGATAATGGCATGCTTTCAAATTCGTGGAACGAATATATCATAAGCCTTCGTTCAGGCTATGTAACCCTTAGGCATGATTCAAATTTCATCGTGGAGTCCTACAGCCCTATCAGATTTAGTCGACTATTCAGTTTTTGTCAAAATGTTCCCGGAGATCTTATGGAGCGTCCTTACGATGGTACACTATTAACATTGGTGCAACTTTGGAATTCCTCTTTTCGACTTAATACTTTTTCTAAAGTCATGATTCCAACGTGCCTATTAGAGGGTGCTCCTTTAATGACCCGCAAGTAAGTAGACGGGTGGCCATCCCAAAGGCTGAATACTTCCCAAGGAAACCTTCGCATCATTTTGAAGAAGACGAAGTAAGACTTTACATCCATTTCATCTAAAAGGGCTTCTGATCAATCAAAGGAAAAGTCACATCCTTCTTCCAAATCTCAAGTGAAGTCAAATGATATTCTGCAAGTCGCTAAGACCTCATCCAAGTCTAAAACCTCGAAAGATAGGGATGTGCCTGTGAAATCAAAATTGAGGTGCCTCACATTAGCCTCAAAGGCGACTTCACCTGCTTCCAAAGTTGGCTATGGTTCTTGTGGAACAAATGAACTTCATGTATCATCAGACAATAGTAATGACCAAACGTCAAACCTTGAGATGCCTTGTGATGAAATTTCTCATTTGTATGCTTTACCAGATGGTGTTGGACGACCCAATGCATCTCCCAGTCCAATGGATCGTCACTGGAATCGTCCAAAAAGAAAGGCACAAAATATAGATGATGTTTGTTATGGCATTGATATTTTAGATACAATTGTCATTGATGATAATGACTTTGTTGATGAGGATTCGAACTCGGCCTCGTTGTTTGAATTGGCAAAACAAGTAAGGCCCCCTCTTTTTTTTCCCAAAGTTTTGAATCTGATCATCTTTTGTTCTAACTTTTTTTTTTTAGTTGGACCTTCAAGAACTATATGGTGGCGACCTTAACAATGGCGCGGTTGCAGATTTCACAGTAGATCTTAATGATCTTGATGCGGCTGCAAAAGACTTTCATTCTTCCATTAATGATGATTAGCCTTCATTGGAAGTAGTTCTACCAAGAAAGTCACCTTCTAATGACGTGATGCCTTCATTGGAAGTAGTTCCGCCAAGAAAGTCACCAAGTAGGCCATTGCGACCTGGTGCTCCTACTTTAGATCCACAAGAAACCATTTACCGCACCAAATCAAACTTTGTTTCTGAGATGTGGGGAGCATGTGTGGATGGATTACACAATTTTCCTTAGGTTCTTCCGATGGCTTTGCTAAGTGGAGTCAAGTATTGCTTCAACTATTGAGGAGATTAGAAAGGTAAACATTATTGATATTTCTTCTTTAGAGGATCATGTCGAGAATTTCTTCAAGTCGTACGCAGAGTATGATACTTTACGATCATCAAAGATGACTAAAGAATCACACGAAAAGACCCTCTCTAATGCACAACGCCGTCTCAATGGTGCAAAGCTGGCACATGAAAAGTTGGATGGATCCACGGATAAACTCCAAGCAACTCTAGCAGATGTGGAGAAAGACTTAAAAGCCTTGACTTCCAAGAAAAAGAAGGTCACCGCGCTCATTAACAAATATCAAGAGAAGCTTCTCAAAAGTCAAGAAATGTCACCATTACGGAGGGCGAGATTTATACCATTGAGGCAAATAATGTGATGTCTAACGATGAAATTGAGAGACTAGCCAAGCTAGAAGGGGCAGTTGAGAAAAGTTGCCAAGAAATCATAAGCTTCAAATTTTTTCCGTAGTTTGATTTTTTTTTCATTTGCTTTGGATTTTCTAAGTCGCTCATTATGGTGTAGTGGTTCTTTTTTTGAAGCAATAAAATAGTGACTTATATTTCAATAAAAAATTTCTCCTCTTGAATTTTGATTGTTTCTTTCCACGAGCCCCCTTTCCTTATTTTAAAAAAAGATTCCATAAGCTAGTGTTTATATGAGGATAGTAACAAAACGTTAACATTTCAGCTTTCTACAGCTTTGCGCACATGAGGAAGAAAATTCATAACGTGGAGTAGGAGCACCGGAATAATGAGCTTCTTTTTTTGTTGGAAATACAACTTCGAGATCTTCAATATATATAAAAATCACGTCCATAGGATTGACGGATTAATACAGATTTGTCTCCAAAGTCAGCTCGAAATCCACATGCTTGAATTTTCAGCTTTCTTCAGCTTTGCGCACATGTGGAAGAAAATTCATAACGTGGAGTAGGAGCGCCGGAATAATGAGCTTCTTTTTTTTATTGGAAAGATGACTTCGAGATCTTGAATCCATATAAAAATCACGTCTATTGGATTTATGGATTAATACAGATTTGTCAGCAAAATAAACTCAAAATCTGGGTGCTTGAATTTTCAGCTTTCTTCAGCTTTGTGCACATGTGGAAGAAAATTCATAACGTGGAGTAGGAACGCCGAAATAATGAGCTTCTTTTTTTGTTGGAAAGACAACTTCGAGATCTTGAATCCTTATAAAAATCACATCTATTGGATTTATGGATTAATACAGATTTGTCTTCAAAGTCAGCTCAAAATCTGGGTGCTTGAATTTTCATTTGAAAGAATTAACATGATATTCACATGGCAACATTTTATTATTATTTTTTTTTTTATTTTTTATTTTTATTCTTATGACTGAACCTAGAGTAATAATACTCTAAGCTGCCTACGTACCTCAGTGAAGAGGATCACGTCATTACGTAGTTCAGAGAGTGGTTTTTTTTATTATTATTATTTTTGTGTCCTAACTTTTGCCTAGGCTGCCTCTTTCGAGATTTTCAACCTAGCGGACATTTTTTTTGGGAGCCGTACACAGTTTATCTTACGGGCCGGGGAGTATGACGTTGCTTCAAGGATAGTACTTCTTCAAGGATTTTCCATTGATGGGACCAATCCGCAAGCCGTCTGCATCCACAATTTTGTAAGCTCCTCTTGAATAGACTTCTTGAATGACATATGGTCCATCTCATTTTGATGTGAACTTGCTTTTCGATTTATGAGATATGATAATTGGTCTTCTACCGCAAGGCTTGATAAGACTCAAGACTTTGTTGAGCTTCCAACCTTTTCTCATCAAGAGATTCTAACTCTTCAAGGCGCAGACAAGCATTTTCTTCTTCAGTAAGTCCCTCTTGGATGGCAAGCCTCAATGACGGTATTTGTCGTTCAAGTGGAAGGACTGCTTCAGTTCCAAAAATAAGAGAATAAGGAATTGCTTGAGTCGGTGTGAGATAAGTCATCCGGTATGCCCAAAGAGCTTCTTCCATTCTATCATGGCAATCCCTTTTAGATTTGGAGACGACCTTCTTTAAGAAGTTGCACAAGGTCTTGTTAAATGCTTCAGCTGGTCCATTTGCAGCAACATAATACATTGATAAATTACGTTGCTTGAAGCCAAAAAGGTAGCAGATCTTATTGATCAATTTATTGGTGAATGGCTTTCCATTATCTGTTACTATATAACTAGGAATGCCAAAACGATAAATGATGTTCACCCTAAGGAAGTTTGCAACATTTTCCTTCTTTACTTCTTTGAGGGCTACAGCCTCAGCCCATTTTGAGAAGTAATTTGCCACAGCCAAGATGTACAAGTAACCACCAAAAGATTTAGGTAGTGATCCAACAACGTCTAGCTCCCAAGCATCAAATGGCCAAGATGCAATAGTCAGATGTAATACATCAGGAGGTTGGTGCATAAAGTTTGCATGAAATTGGCATTCTTGACATCTTCGAGCATAATCCAAGCAATCTTTTACCATTGTTAGCCAATAATACCCCATTCTTTTTATATAAAAGTGTAACTTGGGCCCAGATTAATATGATCCACAAACTCCAGAATGTGCTTCTTGCATAGCTTGAATTGCTTCTTCTTCCCCCAAACAACGCAAGAGGACTCCATCAAATGATCTTCGATATAAAAGTATCTTTGTAGTAAAGAGACCTAGGAGCACGACGATGAATTTCGGTCTTTCTCTTTGGATCTTCTGGAAGTATATTGTAACACAAGTAATCAATCAGAGCGTGTCTCCAATCGACTATTTCAGCTTGTGAGACAGCTACAAGATGTTCAAACTTGCTTTCTTCATCCACATCCGGTGGTACTATCCATTTTTGGCAGATAGTGATTTGCGCTTGATCAGGCAGAGTTAAAGTGGAAGCCAGAATGGCTACAACATCAGCTTTCTTATTCTCTTTTCTTGGAACATGTTGAAAAGTTACATCTCCGAGCCATCTAATCAATTTTTGTGCATAGTCATGATAGAGACGCAATTCTGGCTTTTTGACTTCATAGCTACCCAACAATTGATTGAACACTAATTTAGAGTCTCCAAAAACTTGTAATTGCAATTGCTTCATATCAATCGCCATTTCAAGCCCAAGTATTAAGGCTTGATATTTTGCAACATTATTGGAGCAACATTGCGTTAAGGTAAAGGAATACGGTAAGATCTCCTCTTGAGAAATGACAAATATCACCCTAACGCCAGCTCTTGCGATGTGAGG